>OZ025662.1:0-689949 GCA_964019335.1 Diplonema japonicum | reverse complement strand
GTGACGAGGCTTGCTCTGCAGCAGCTACAGCAGCTGGCGGCTGAGGTGTGGCAGGGGAAGTGGGCTCCTCAGTTGCTAGTTCCTGGGGACTTTCAGCCCGATTCTGACTTTCGCTGTTCTCATGCGGGTACGGCACGTTGTACCTTGTGTGTAGGTTCCTCAACAGCTCTTCCTCTCTCCCATTGTATGTGTTCAGAATTGTGTCCACATCACCTACCTTCCCGGGATTATACTGCTGGTAGAAGTCATGCACTTTCTGGCGGTATGGGTTCTCACCCTGTGAAGGCGGCTGTTCTTCCTGGGCTGACGAAGACGGAACCTGTTCTTCCACTGGCTCACTACGGACCTGGTACCTCTCATGAAGCGTTTTCATCAGTTCTTCTTCTTTTCCGTTATACGTGGCTAGTATCTGGTCTACATCCTTCACCTTGCCAGGATTGTGGCTGGTGAAAAAATCAACAAGCCTCTGCTTGAAGGGTGACTCTTCAGGAGCTGGGGATGTAGGCACGGCGGGTGTGACATTCTCTGTTTGCGAGGGCTGTGTTTCTTCTGTAACCGTACCTTCAGCCGTTTCTTCAGATGGATACGGCACCTGGTACCTCTCATGAAGCGTCTTCATCAATTCTTCTTCTTTCCCTTTGTAAGCAGCTAGAACCCGGTCTGCGTCTTTAACCTTGTCAGGGTTGTGTTCGGTGAAGAAGTCGACAAGCCTCTGCTTGAAGGGCGACTCATCGGGTGTGGGAGATGTAGGTGCTGCAGCTGGAGACTGGGGCTGCTCTTGTTTCTCACCAGTAGGCGAATAAGGGACGTTGTACCTTGCGTGAAGGCTTCTCAACAACTCTTCCTCTCGTCCCTTATAAGCGGCCAGAATAGTTCCTACATCCCCTAACTTGCTGGAGTTGTACTTCTGGTAGAAGTCGTGCACCTTCTGGCGGTAAGGGTTGTCAGAGGAGGCTAGCTCGGATGGTGCGCTTTCTATTGGCGAAGAAGGAGCCTGGTACCTCTCATGAAGCGTCTTCATCAATTCTTCTTCTTTCCCTTTGTAAGCAGCTAGAATCTGATCTGCGTCTTTAACCTTGTCAGGGTTGTGTTTGGTGAAGAAATCGACAAGCCTCTGCTTGAAGGGCGACTCAGAGGTAGGGGATGCTGGCGTCGTCGGAGACTGGGGTTGCTCAGGCTCCTTCTTCTCTACAGGTGGGTAAGGTACATTGTACCTCCCATGGAGGCTCTTCAGCAGTTCTTCCTCTCTTCCTTTGTAGGTGTTGAGAATGTTATCCACATCCCCCAACTTGTTTGGGTTATGTTGCTGATAGAACTCATGAACCTTCTGACGATAAGGATTCTCGACCTGAGATGCCGGCTGTTCAGGGTTTTCCTCCTGCTCCTTGACCTGGTACCTCGCGTGTAGCGCCTTCATCATCACATCTTCCTTCCCCGAGTACGAGGCCAGTATCTGATCCACATCTTTGAGCTTCTCAGGGTTATGCTTGGTGAAGAAGTCGACAAGCTTCTGCTTGTGTGGGTTCTCGTTTGAAGCAACGGACGCTGGGGATGCAGGCGTGGCAGCAGACACGGGCTGTTGATCCTCGCTACCTTCTGGAGGATAAGTTACATTGTATCTAGCGTGAAGGTTTTTCAACAGCTCCTCTTCCCTTCCCTTGTAGGTGAGGAGGATGTTGTCCACGTCCCCTAGTTTGCTGGGGTTATGCTCTTGGTAGAAATTACGGACCTTCTCCTTAAACGGGTTTTCATCTTGAGCAACTTGCGCGGGCTCTGCAGGCGGGTAAGGGACGTCGTACCTCTGGTGAAGGGTGCGCAGAAGCTCTTCTTCTTTTCCTTTATAGGTGGCGAGGATGTTCTGCACCTCCCCGAGTTTGGCAGGGTTGTGCTTCTGGTAAAAATCGTGCACCTTCTGTTGGTATGGGTTCACTGTAGCTGTGGGGGGTGCCGCAGGGGTCGTGTCGGCGACCTTGTAATTTGCCTTAAGATCCTTCATGAGCGCCTCCTCCCTGCCCCAGTAGCTGTTCAGAATGTCAGGTATGTCGCTGATCTTTTCAGGGTTATACGTCTGGTAGAAGTCCACAATCTGCTGGTAATACGGGTTCGCCTTGATCTCGTCCAGGCAGTAATAAGTTACGTTCACGGATGCGTAGAGAGATTTTAAAAAGGCCTCCTCTTGCCCCTTGGCGGCGGTCATGGCCTCGGGAAGGGTGTTCAGCTTGTCCATGCAGTACTGGGTGTAGAACTTTTTGATCTCGTTGAAGAACGGCGCGGTTTGCAAGGCTTGGATCTCTTGGTACTTCTCGTCGGGGAGCAGGAGCTGCGCGTGCTCTGGGTACGACGTGGCGAGGATCAGCATTAGATCGTCCAGCCGAGTGGAGTAATGGCTCATGATGTCGTCAACCTCCTGCAGCTTGTCAGGGCCCGTCACCTCATAGAATGCGACTAAACGTTTCCTGTATTCCCCGTCGTCCGACATGGGTTTGGGTGTTTGAATCGGTACGCCGTTGCAGTACATGTCGCTGAGCTTCTTCAACAGCTCTGCATAGTTCCCCTCGTACTTTCGCACCAAGTCGGGGACGTTTTGTATCTTTGTTGGTGCGTGTCGTGCGTAGACCCACAACAGCTGGTAGTGAACTGGCCACACGGCCGCGTCGAATGTCCTGTACAGGTTCATGAACAATTTCTCCTCGTTGCCGTAGTAGTGCACGAGTAGCTTTGTGACATCGTCCAAATTCTGTTCCTGGTACTGTTTGTAAAAACCTTCGAGCATCAGCCTGTTGACGGGGTCGACCTTTAAGGGTCGGTCTGGTTCTGCCACCCCGGGCAGAGTGGTCACCCTTTCATGAGTCACGGCGTTTACCAAAACCACCCTTTCATCTCCTATGTTTGAAACATCCCACCTGTATTGCGGGAGAGTGGACCCCCATAACGTGTAATAAAAGTTCAGCCCCTCTTGCGTTGGTGTGTATACCGTACCGTCATGGCACACCCAAGGGTTAGGCAGGTTCTTGGCATCTAAGCTATCGGTCATATCATCATGTGGCCCTGTCGAAATGTAACTCTTTGAAGAATTATCATGAGCGTGGCGAAGGAAGAGAGAGGGGGTATGGAAGGGGAGGGAAAGAAATAAAAAAACATAAATTAAAAAAAAAAATGGACCTAGAGAGACGGGAAAAAAAAAAAAAAAAACCTTTTCTTTTTTTTACAAAAAAAAAGAAGAAGAAAAAAAAAGAAGTGTTTTCGGTTCCCTATTTTCATTCGCTTCTCACTTCTTCTTTTTTTCTTTTTTCTTTTTTTTTTTTTGCTCTTTTTTCTTTGATCGCTGTTTTTCTTTTTTTAGTATTTATTCTTTTTTTTTCCCTTCTCCTTTTCTTTTTTTTCTCATATTCTCTCTTCTATTTCTTAGAAAAAGTAACACAACAAGAAAAAAATGGAGATAAAGAAAGGGGGGGGGGTAGGGGGAAAGAAAAGATTTTCTTAATAAAGAAATCTATTTCTTTTCCCCTCCTCCCCCTTCAACCCACCTTTCTATTCTTCTTTTTAATTATATTTTTCAATTTCCCTTTTCGTTCTCTTTTCTTTTTTTTTTTATTGTTCCCCCCTTTCTTTATATATTTTCACGAAAGCGCTGCGTAAACGCTTCCTTTATTGGAATAAAGAAAAAAAAAATAGATTAGTTAGAAAAAGTTTCTCTGTATTCCGTTTAAACAAAAGAAGAGTGAACTCTGTTAAGGAGAGGTAAGATGTCCCTTACCCCACCGCCGTCACACTGACTCGCGTAGTGGGAGGTGTCGTCATGCACCTGGGACCTAGACCCGAAGGCCTTGTGGTCCTGCTGCCCCTTAAAAAAAAAAAAACTTCCATAGTCGCAGGAAAAGGGGGAAAGAGGGGGAGAAAAAAAAATTAAGGTGGGCCTGAGAGCAGAGACTTCACCAAATTCGTCAACGAAGATAGAAAAAAAAAAAAAAAAAAAAAAAAAAAAATATATATGAGTTAAAGGAAGTCTTTGTGAGACGCCCCCTTGTTCTCATCTTCTACCTGCACCTATCCCCTTTCAGCAGCGGTTTCTCCTCCTTTGGTGGTCTTGCCGGCCTTCTCCCCAGCCTGGCCGCTCTTTCTCTTCGTTCTCTCGCCCATTGTCCTTTCAACGCCTCTAGGTCATGCTTGGTCTTCGGTGATGCAAATATCGCCCTCCTGTTCCATCCGATCACCGCCTTTGTCCTCCCGATGGATCGTAGTGTGTGCACCCTTGTGCTCGGCTCAGCTGGGAAGGCCCTCCTTCCTTTCACCTTCTTCAGTACCCTCCCTAGCTCCCATGTGTGCCAGATCTTCTTCATCAGTCCATGCAATCTCCTCGCTTTCTGCTGTACTTCTGCGAGATCCCCCAGCTTCCCTCCAAGGGTCTTCCCGGTCACGTTCTCGAAATCCAGTGCCAGCTCCACCGTCGACACTGACGTGTTCCTGTTGCCTGCATACCAGCGCAGTTGCCGCATCCACCTCAGCACCTCCTTCGTGTACTCCCGTAGGACATCCCCTGCCGGTAGCTTGCCGAAGTCCTTGTCCGACGGTACTGGGTGTTCTTGACCTTGTGTGATCTCCAGCCACTGGTGTGTGTGGTACACCTCCTGCCTCTTCGCTTGTAGGGCTGCGTCCCGCTCCCCCACCACCGCCAGCAGGTACCTCTGCGTTCCTTCGAGCCTTTCCCTGACATCCTTCCCTGCTCCCCTTGGCAGGATGCCATGCAGTTTCGTACACAGTTCCAGCCCCCTGCGCGTCATGCCTTCGTGTTCTTCCCGCTGTTGCACTTCCTTGGCCTTTTCGCACTCCCACAGTGCGTGCTCCAGCATGTTGGGCAGCTGTTGCTCCTGACCGCAGATGTCGCAGTGTGCCGTCGTGGGTTTGGCCTGCTTAGCTTCTTGCTTCCTCGCCTCCGCAATCAGCCACTTTTCGGTGTCCTGTCCTTTCTCTTCTTCTTCTTCTTGTTCATCTTCAGCCTCGTCTTCATCCTCGTCTTCTTCTCCTTCCGCCATCGGGATGTGCTCCACCGTGTCCGTGCGCCATCCCCGTGGGTTGATGTAGAACACTGCCCCCGAGATGATCCTTCGCACGTCCCTTGCTGCAATCGGGTCCGTCACCACCAGCTTCCTCCACAGCGCGTTGGTCTCCGCTGCTGCCGCAGCTTCCATGCCCCCCATGGTGCTCCGTTTGCTCATGATTTCCTGTGCTTCCGCCCGCCTGAGTCGGTCCCTGATGTAGTGCTTGTAGGGCTCCTTTTCCAGTGCGTGGGTGTCCTTCAGCTGTGCCCAGCTTAACTTGATCTGAGGCAGCCACCTTTCCATCATGATGCCCACCGGTCCCAGCGGTATCTTCTTCCCGCTGTACCGTTTGGCAATGGCGTCGCAGCGTGTCCACAGCTTGTCGTCCTTCTTGCAGGCTCTGTATAGGAGCATAAGTGCTCTGTATGCGGCTGTCATCTGTGGGTGGCTCGTGTGTCCCGGCAGTGTCACGGATAGTACTGTGCCTGGGTTCCTGGTGCAGTACTTCTGCCCCCAGAGCGCGTACGTGGTCTCCTTCACCAGCGTGGCCATTTGTCCCGTTTTCGGCGGTGAGAATGGGCAGTCGTAGAGGCAGCTCGGTAGGATCGTGCTGCTGATGATCTTCGCCTTCTGCTGAAAGGACAACGGCGTTGCTCCCAGCCTGCTCAGCGTCCCGAGTGCCTCCGCCGTCCTGTCGCCGTTGGTTTGCGGCCTGCCGTCTGTCCGCAGCTTGGCTCCCAGTACTCCTACAGTCCGTGTCGGCTGCAGTTCCTCGCCTTTCACCTTCACCTCCGGTGTCTTCCTGTTCACTGCAAAGGTCTTCGTCTTCCTGGTGTTGAGCTTCATCCCCACCTGTTTGCAGAAGGCTTCCACTGCGTCTACGCCTTCCTGCAACGCCGCACCGAGCCGTGCCAAGAGGTATGCATCGTCCGCGTAAGACAGCGAGCGGACCCCTGTGTCGTTCTCCACCTGCTTCATTAGTACCGCCAACAGCGCGTTGATGAGTACCACTGAAATCGGGCATCCCTGAAGGATTCCATTGGTTGTGTGGAACTCCTCCCCCACGCCTGCTGCGTACCTGAACAGTCTTCGCATGCCTGCGTACATTCCTTTCAGTGCCCTGAGGATGCCTGTGTCCATGCCCATGTTCTCCACCAGCTCCAGAACCAGCTGTTGCGGTACACTGTCAAAGCATTTCGCAAAGTCGAGTGCCACCCCGACTAGCGGTTTCCCCTCCAGAATGGATTCTTCGATGTCAAGGGCGAGGTCCAAAAGTGCGTCCTCTGTCCCGAAACCAGTGCGGAATCCGTATTGCTTGTCGTGTATCCATTTCTCCTGCCAGATGAGGATATCAGACAGTCGCGCGCATGCCCAGAGTCTGTACACCGCAGATGTGACTGTGATAGGCCTGTGCTCCAGTGGTCCCGCATCGTCGCACTTCGGTACGAGGGTAACCAGTGCCGTTTTCATGGCTTCCGGCCACCTCCCCGTTGCTTCGATCGCATGGAAGAGCATCGCCCAGGCGTCTAGTACTGACTCTGGTAGTTTCCGTAGCTCTAGCATCCTCCACCCGTCGATGCCTGCCGCGCTTTTCTTGCTTTTCTTTCTGAGCACTTCCCTCAGCCTTGCTCACGTCAGTTGTGTCCTCTCCATCTCATGCCGTTGCACGAACTTGCTGTACTTTGCCTTGAAGGGGGCATAGAGGGGCTCCGGTCGGGACTCGTATTTCGCAAAGACGGTCTTCCACGCCTTGCGCATGACGCTGTCGATCAGTCCGGGGGACGCAAAGAGCACCATCCCTTCCTTGACCGCCCTGGTTCCGTCGCTTTGACGTTTGCCTTTCGCGACTTTTACCAGTCTTGTTGTCTCGCGTCCTGCTGCAACCTCGGCCAGGTATTCTCGTCTCCGTGACGTGTTCGCCTCGGTCCTTTTCTTCCGTTCCTCAGCTGCATTGCGTCTTCCATGTTCAGCGCTGCTGCCAGCATGTCCTCTATGAGAACAGCGTCGTGCGGCACCGGTTCAGCTGGTACTGCCAGAGCCTTTGCTTCCCTGTTCACGTTTCTTATCGTGTTCAGGGTCGGCTTGCTTAGTCCCTTGTCCTCAACTGCTTGCTCGAGCTGTTGTTGCAGTGTCCGCGTCTTGAGCTTCAGCTTTTCCAGTCGCGCTTGCCATGTTGTAGCTGCACCCACCGTTCCCGTCGTCGTTGTTGCACACACTTCCTTCTCCTTTGTGCTGGTGTGTTTGCCTCTTCCGACGTACGCTGCCCTCCCCGGCGTCCCCACTGGTTGGTCTATGAGGAGGTCTTCGGTGCACCGGGAGAGGGTCTCGAAGGCTTTTGTTATATTTCCTTCGTGCAGGTACTGTCGGAATCCGGCTGCTTCCACTGCTTCGGCTCCTTGTTCTTCCGTCCAAAAAAAAAAAAAAAAGAGATGAGATAAAGGAGGTCCCTGTCTTGGAACGTCCCCCTTGTCTCTACTTATCTACCCCTTTCTTTAAAAAAAAAAAAGATTCAGTACAGCGATATGGGGGGGAAAAAATCTTTTTTTTCTTTCCTCCTTTTCTTCTTCTCCTTCTGACGAAGCAGGGAGGGGAATAAAAAAAACCTGGAAGAAAAGAAAAAATTGAGGATGAGGAAGGGGGGGCGGTACCAAAAAAAAAAAAAAAAAGATAATGACAAACCTAGCGAGAAAAAGAATAGTAGCAAATAAAAAAAAGAGCTTCCCAACCGTCACTGCACGGCACAGGACTTCTTAACACGGTTCGATTTGCTCTGTTTTCGATGCAATTTCTTATCTAAAATATCTGATTCTGCAGTTGCATTTCGGCAGAGCGAACAACTTCGGTGCGCTTCGTCGAGCGTGCCCATGACTGCCTCTTCCAAACCCTCGTACCTCAAGAGGAACACATCGACTCCACTAGGGTCCATGTCATGGGCCTTAAAATAGCTTATAAGCTTCTTCCTGTGGGCCCTGTTGGCAGGATTACAAGGGAAAGGCACGTTATAGGTCTGATACAAGTCTTCGAAAAGGTTCGCGTACTCATCACCTTCATACTTGTCAAGGATTAAGTCTATGCTCTCAAGCTTGGAAGGATTGTGCTGCCTATAAAACTCACACAGCTTCTCATGGTAAAACGGCCGCCAGCTGAAGTACGACTTTATTTGTTTCGCAGCCGTGGTGCGTTCCACATCGTACCGGTCGTGAAGTTGCCTGATCAGCTCGTCCTCCCTCCCTTTGCTGTGCTCAACGATCGTCTCCACATTCACAAGCTTGTCACGGTTATGTACCAAATAGAAATCGTAAACAGTGCATCGCATCTCGGAAGGTGGTGCTGCGCACTCCATCAGATACGGGACGCCGTACTTAATATGTACCTTCTTCATCAGTTCCTCCTTCGGCCCTTTATGCTCGGCCAGCTGTGCCTCCACCTGAGACACTCTAGCGGGATCATGCTTGCTGTAGAACTCTATGAGTTTCTCTGCATACCATGACCTGCCCATCTGTGGTGATATGATGTCTTGAAGAGTTTAATGAAAACACAATAATAAGAGATGAGATAAAGGAGGTTCTTTGTTTTGGAACGTCCGGTCGTGTCTTGGAGAAGCCGGTCTCGCTTTTTGACACCACTCCCAGCAAGTAGTACTGCTTCCTAGTAGTTTTCCTTGGACGGTTGTTGTGACCTCGTCTGTCGTTCTTTTGTTCATGCACTGTCACCTTCCTCTTCCGAGCTGTCCTCGCTCTTGCATTTACCGCAATAATATAATAAGAAAATCAAAGTACCTGCTCCAGGGACGCAACAGGCTGGTGCAGCGAGTGGGCCCTGTTGGCAGGATTACAAGGGAAAGGCACGTTATAGGTCTGATACAAGTCTTCGAAAAGGTTCGCGTACTCATCACCTTCATACTTGTCAAGGATTAAGTCTATGCTCTCAAGCTTGGAAGGATTGTGCTGCCTATAAAACTCACACAGCTTCTCATGGTAAAACGGCCGCCAGCTGAAGTACGACAATTGTTTCGCAGCCGTGGTGCGTTCCACATTGTACACGTTGTAGATTTTTGTGATCAGCTCGTCCTCCCTCCCTTTGCTGTGCTCAACGATCGTCTCCACATTCACAAGCCTGTCACGGTTATGTACCAAATAGAAATCGTAAACAGTGCATCGCATCTCGGAAGGTGGTGCTGCGCACTCCATCAGATACGGGACGCCGTACTTAATATGTACCTTCTTCATCAGTTCCTCCTTCGGCCCTTTATGCTCGGCCAGCTGTGCCTCCACCTGAGACACTCTAGCGGGATCATGTTTGCTGTAGAACTCTATGAGTTTCTCTGCATACCATGACCTGCCCATCTGTGGTGATATGATGTCTTGAAGAGTTTAATGAAAACACAACAATACAACAGAAAATCAAGCAGGAAGCACAGGCACCTGCTCCAGGGACGCAACAGGCTGGTGCAGCGAGGGGGCGGCCGTTCTCTTCGCCAGTTCCCGTTCAAGCTCTGCTTTCAGCTTCAGGTTTTTTATCTCAGCCTCACGTTCTTGCCTTTCGACTTGCTCCAGCTGCTGCTGCAGTTGCGAGTACTGCATTCTGGCAGAAGACGCTGAATGTGGGGAGGCGGCGACAGGAGAGGTTGCATGCACCGGGGAGGCAGGAACAGGTATTGCAGCGGGAACTTCAGACATCATAGGCACCATAGGTATCGAAGGTGCAGGCATTGCATACTGCATTTGTGTGGGAGATGAATAGCCGAACGGCAACCCAGCAGGCATGCCGCGCGGGTCATACGCATAGCTAGTAGCTTCACCCTGTTTGGGGCTAGCAGACCTCTTTCGCATCACCACAGACGTGCTTTTGTCTACTTTTGTGGGCTTGCTCTCCTTTTTCCTCCTTCTGTTGTACTGCTCCATCTTCACCATCATGTCATCGATCTTTACCGCCTGCTCATCTGCCCTCAGCGAAAGCACCATCAGGTTGTTCAGCATGTATGTAGCTGAGGCGATGGTGCTCTTCAGGCACCACGCTGCCATCTCTTCGATGCGGGACCGTGCCCCCAGCTCCAGCTCGACGAGGGCATCAAGGCCTTGCTTACCAATCGCGCTCTCTGTTGTTTTCGGGAGACTACTGTTATCCGTTGTCAGAGGTGTGAGTACCCTGCGCTCTGGTGCGGGAGAGTGGGGCTGGCTGTACGAGCAGTACTGCGGCTGAGGGGGCGAATAATAGGCGGCACTGGACGGTGCACCCAAAGAGGGGGACATAGCTTGAGGGAACCCCTGCCCCTGTTGATACGTGAACACGTGGCTGTCTGTATCGATGTGCTCTTGAATGTAAGGCTGCTGCACGCCACGCATGGGACTGGGGGCTGCTCTAGGCTGCGAGACGGGACTGATCACCGTGCTAGGAACGGTCGCCACGCTGGACGTGCGGCTTCTAGCCTCATCCTTTTGTGTACTCGCAGTCACAAGCAGCCCCAGCTGTTGCTTCAACACCGCATTCGCCTCCTCTAACTGCTGTATCCTTGACTCTACATTCTTGTTTGTGCCCCTTTTACTCTTTTTCATCTTTTTCTCCCTGTAGGACCTTTTTGTTTGTTTTGACAATGTGTCACAAAGTGTGGAGACTCTTCAGTGGGTGTTTTCTTTTTAAATCTTCTGATTCTACACCAGGGTCTCCAAGGCTGCTTTGACATGAGCAAAGTCGGAGGCTTGTTGTTGAGTCGGCTCTGCCGAAGAGGTCATCTTCCCATCAGACCATATCTCGTAAGCGGTGGCATCCGGGGTGACGTGAAGGAAGGGACCAGATTTTGTATCAGCCTTGAAGGCTCCTACGTGATAGCAGTCCCGTGTCTCTGTTGTGTACTGCACGCCGTACCCGTCCATCTTGTCGTGCGACCAGCTGCCGATGTAGGTTCGCTTGTTGGAAGGGGATGTGTACTGCCCCCATCCGTGCTTGTGGTTTGCAAACCATTGCCCTTTGTAGGCATCTCCGTTGGGGTGTGACCACTCCCCTTCCCCGTACCGCTTCCCTCCTAGGAAGCCACCCTTGAACACGCAGCCTGAAGGGAGCGTTTGCTCTTTGTTCGTTATGTTGCAATCCCACGCCTTCGCGGTGTCCACCTCCACAGGGGTCAGGTGGAGCTGGCTTTCAATCTCCTTTTCCAGTATTCTGTACTGCAGTGTTTGCTGGACGGTTGCTTTCTCCGAGTTGAGAAGTTTGCCGTTTTTCCATTTCTGAAGTAGTGTCTCGTTTTGGCCGACGAGCAGCCCTTCTCCATGTATCTTGCCTTCTCTGTACTGGCCGATGTACACTGTCTTGGCTAGGTGGTTGGTGTATTTGCCCTTGCCGTGTTGCTCTCCGGCTTTTAGCTCACCCTCGTATGTTTTGTCCGTCCATCGATACCTTCCCCAACCTTCCATTCTCCCTTCTTCCCAGTCTCCCACGTATACTCCTTCGCAGCAATCTTTGAAGATGCCCTGTTTCTGTCTCTTCTTCCCCGCGTCCAGGTACCCGTTGTATTGTGTCCCGTTCTCGTACACCACTTCCTGCCATGTTAAACCCTCCATTTTCTTTTCTTTTCTTTTTTAAACCTGAAGAGGAAAACAGAATTAGAGGCTTTTTCTTTTTTTGCTTGTAAAATTAAAGGGGGTGGGAACTTCTTTTTTTTGAGAAGAAAACAAAATGAAGAAGGAAAAGAAAAACATCGATTGTATTTCTGTGTTGGAAAACACAAACAGCGATTTCTTTTTTTTTCTCTTTTTTTGAAGCCATAAAAAAAAAATAATAATAATAAAAAAAAATACCAGCGGAAAAAAAAAAAAAAAACTAATCTTGGGTTTAGTTATGCGTTTTTTGCGCTCACCGGGGTAGTTGGCTTGGCTTCATCCCCGTTTGAGGGCTCTGGCTGGTGCCATCGGCGGAGGTCAGACTACGGGGCATGTTCATCAGTCTCCTGCACCCCGACGTCCAAAATAAAAAAAGAGAGAAAAAATAAAGGAGTGTCAAAGGGATGTATTGACGAGAGTTTGAAGCCGGCGATTCTGCATAGAAGGCTTAGCCTTAGTCATATGGAGGGCCTCTACGGCATTCGGGGCTTCATCCGCCAAATCATCATCACTGCTATGGCCCTCGGGGTTAACATTCTCCCTTGGCGAAGAGTGAGGCGAAGCTAAAGAGTGTTTCTTGGAAGGCAGGACGAAAGAGCTGCTTTTACTCTGTTCAAGAAGACGTTGGTGTTTCCCGAGCCGTTTTTTATCAGTCAGTCGCGTAGCTTCTCCTCTTGCGTCCGGTGCTTCAGGTAAATCTTCATTTTCGTCGAAAGTTTGAAACACATCAGAATGGGGGATCACAGACCCTCTCCTAGGCGTGCTCAAACGTCGCTGCTCGTCGGTTAGCCCAGCCATCCATTTGTTCACGCTTCTCTCGATTTTTGATGATTTCCGCGGCACTGGTACTTCTTCCCTGGGGGATCTTAGAAGTTTGAGCTTCCCTTTGATGTGCAACTTTAAATGCCGTACTTTATTCAGTGTAGGGCTTGGTTCGGGTATAACCTCGCCATCACTCTCCCGACCCCACGAAAAATCATCATCTATGCTGTCACACTGAGATTGTGTGTGTGTTTGAAAAAAAAAAACAAAAAAAAAAAGAAGAAAAAAAAAAACCCCCATCCCACATACGTCGTCGTCTTCTTGAAGATCGGGCTGCATGACATATGCTTTCTGTGCGCTGCCTGATTGTCCACAGCCCATTTATATCGAAGAATGGCGAAGGATTAGGTTGGGGGGGGGGGGGGGTATTTATATAGTTTCTAAACCTACCTTGACAGGTTAGGTTGGAGTGATACAAAATGATTACAGACTGGGACAGAAGTTGAGGGGAAAACAAAAAGCGTGTCTTTTGAAGGGAACCTGCAGTATGTGACAGGATCACCTTTAGAAAAAAAAAAAAAAAACCAAACCTGCAGTGGTGGTGGTGATAATTAAATAGGAATGCAGCAGCAAGAAAAAAAAGAAAGAAGGAACAGAACTACTTAAAATATTCTCCCGACGGAAAAACTTTCTTTTTCTTCTTCTTCTCCACTTTGTGCATACGTGATATGATGCTCGAAAGCACAAACAACCCTGTTCGCTGACTTCAGTGGCATTATCCAAACCCACATATGAAAAGTCTACTTAACCATAGGGGGGGGGGGGGGGGGGGGGGTGGTCACGCGTTTCCTACCGATGCTGCTTCTCCAAGCAACATCAGAATGCACGCTTATACCACTGAAGCTGAAGAGAACGTGTATCGGTAAGTGGATAGGTTTAAAGTGGCGTTGGTGGAGTGGTGCTCTAAGAAGGTGTTGGGCACTGTTGACCAGTCATATACAGGCAGCGAAACATTATAGTTACAAGGTGAAGGAGATGCCACAAGAAAGTAAAGCACAGGAGGTGAGGTCACCGATCTGATAGTGATTCGTGTAAGGGGGTGTACTGTGGCTTCAGGAATCAAGAGACGCCCGTTCAGCAGCGGTCCACTCGAGGGTGTACCCAGCGTGACAATGCTGTTGTGAAGGGTGAATGTTACGGGTCCTGAGAGGTGCTTCGACACATAGGTGACCTCATCGTTCCTTACAGTGTACATTGAAACCTTTTGGGCATTGAAGGATACCAGAAGGTGTGCAGGCTCTGCTGCCTCTCGTGATGCACATGGTGGAAGCATCACTTCGTAAAGGTTGCCCTCCTCTTGCTTCGCCTGTGCTGGTGCTGTGAGCCTTCCAAATACAAACGAACACATCACGCATGCGGCCAGCACCATCGCCATTCTCTGCACCCCGTTCCTCTGCTGCTTCGACCGTGCTTCGTACGACGCAGACGCGAAGGGGTTGACATGCCCCGCACCCCTCTTGTCCCCCAGGAGCACTTCCCGCTCCGTTGTCGTCCCGTACGACATGTGCCGTACCATCTGTACCTTAATTAATGGGTTAGCAACGGGGAAGGATATGTAAGGAAAGATATAGCGTGTAACAAGGAAGATGCAGCGTGTAGCCCAGTGCACACAAGTCTATAGGGAGGGCTAAACGAGCAGGGAGAAAAAGAAAAAGAGATAGAACAGAGGAGAAATAATTTAATTACCCCAGCCTTCCTGCTGGCGGTGTTTCGAGCTCGAGCGGTACGATCTGAGATAACTTTGCGGGGGTGGTGAGGTGGAGGCTGACGGGAGAGGGGGGGGAGGAAGCTAGGTAGGCAGACATGTGCTGGATAGTAGGAGTTAAAGTGGTGTCGATGGCGGTGACGATGCTGTCGCGTGGGATGCCAGCGTAGTAAGCGGGGGTGAAGGGCACGACGCTGTGCACCTTGATCCCCTCAGGGGCGTCGAATGCCTCAAGCCCGAGGTAGGCACCGCTCGTGTTAGTGTTCTTCTTCTTGGAGCCCTTGGGCCGTATGAGCGTCTTGACTTCTTCGATTTCCCTATCGGCGCTTTGCAGCAGGGACTGGTAGTAGAGCACAGTGTCCTGCGCTGTGCGAAGTGCTTCCGCATCCTGTCTTGCTGTGTCGCCGACTTCAAGCACCTTTGGGACTCCCCACTCCCAGCCGGTGACACGCAGTGTGGTGTTTAAAGAGTCTTCGTAAAGGTCCCTTTCGTACTGTCCGGAGATGAAGGCTGCAGGGCTGACTTCAAGGTATTTCGCAACGTTGCTGTTGCGGATGGTGGCGAGCCTGCTGAACACGGTGGAGGGGGCGTCGGAGTGCGCAACAACACGGAAGAAAAACGGGGAAGAAACCGTCCCGCAAGGAACCCAGACCTCCTTGAGGTATCTGAAGCAAGGGAAGCACGCTGCTGCGTCACTGAGGTCCGCCACGTCCGCCTCAGAGCATCGCTTGAAAACGCATAGATGAGACACCTTCTGGTGCTCACACGACGCTAGCACGGTTCTCCAATGAACGGAACCCCCCGTGCCCCGTGGGGTGAGGATGTGGGTGAACCGATCGCCCGGCTTCTTTGCCGTTTTCATTTTGAAATCAATAGTTGTGAAGGACACCACGACACCTTCGAGGAAAGCCTCCTCATCCACTTTCTCAGCAACCCCACAGCGCAGCATTTCCTTGCTCTCCATGTCCTTCCAGACCCCCTCTTGTAGAACACTAGACACGAACTTCGCAGGTAACGTCGTCATCGCGGTGCTGCTCTTGATCACCCTCAACGCAGTCTCCCTGCCCAGCACTCCTAAAGGGTCCACAGCAGCACGGTGGCCTAGGGGGACCATGTCGGACTTTCTCCCTTTGATGAAGAATTCCATGAGTGCCTCGGGGTCATCTTCAACCACCATGTCTGCATAGCCCCCTGCCAGGTCTTTGACTGCTTTTAGTAGATCGCCTTTCATCGCGGTGTAACCTTTCTTCAAGTCCCCGTGCTTTCGTTGTATATTGTCCCTCACGATGTTCACTACCTGCACCGGGATCGGCATGTGTTCGTTTTTTCTTAAAGGGACGAAAACTGTTGTGTGTTTCATGGACTCTATGGGAGGAAGAACAAAAAGCAAGGAGGAAAAAAAAAAAAAAAAGGATAAACACTGTATGACTAGGAACGGGAGGGGACTGAGTTATTTGGAGCTGCTTGCAAATGGAGCACTGTACACGTTGGGAGGAAAAATTGCGCTGACTTCTTTCAGTTATTTTATTATTTCATTTGTTGTTTCCCTTAGCAACAACACACAAAAAACATGCTAGCCGCCCTTCCTTTTTTCTTGTTTTGGCAACAAAAGATGTCAAGAGGAACTGGCCCTTCACTGTTGCATAAACAAAAGAAAAACTCTTTTTGGAATCAAGGTGATAAATTGAATACAATGCGTCCCTGCAAATGGGGGGGGGGGGGGGGGGGCTGATAAACATCAATGATCTTTTTGCCTTTGCCACACTGCTTCCCAGCATAGGGCACAGGGTTCATTCTAAAACCAAACTTCTTAAAAAGCCTTTATTTTGAAAGATACAAGTTAAGTGTACTGGCCAGAAGCTTGTAGCTCACAACCCAAAACACGTAATTCCCCTTTTGCTCAGGCAGGCCAAAGACCTGCCTTTGCAACCAAAGGTGGGGCAAACGGAGGCACAGGGGGGAAACAATAAAAAAAGAATAATGAAAAACACACAACTAAGGAAAACGGAAACAGAGACATAACGAGATACAATGGAAAGGAAAAAAAAAGGGGGGGGAGGAGAAAGAGGGAAAGGGGACAAACACTCACGGAATGATCATGTCTCCTTCTCTGCCTCGGTCTGCCATCTTTTTCGTTCTCCTCTCTCCCTTCTTATCATAAAAAACTATTTTGGTGATTTTGCACTAGTACATCACGTTTGTGCCAGAATCTTCGTTGGTTTCGTTCTTCTTTGTTTGCACACCAGTGCCACCCACACTGCCGGTGAATAGTTTTAGTAAAAATTAACACATGAAGAAGAAAGGGGACCTGCAATATGTAACAAAACCGCCCAACGACAATCACTTCATCTTGTGTGTAAGAATACCAATAAATCATTTTTCTTTTTAAAACCCACGAAGAATACAAAAAGGAACTCGATAGTGTGCAGGGATGTTCCCGCTGTTCACAAAGATAAGGGAGGAGAAGAATGAAAACTAGGGTGGAGGGGCAGAGAAAGAGACAAAATATGATAGGAGGAAGGGGCCATACAATTAATTATAAGCGAATATAATAAGTCTGTTTACATACAAAGAGCGGCAAAGGGTTGCCTCCTAACCCAGCGGAGCAACGGGAGGGGGTGGGTTCACCTTGGTGGGGGACGAGAGGGAAGAGTGCCTGGTTGCTGAGACGGACCTCTGCGAACGACTTCTCGGTGGCGAAACAGGAGGGGACTTGGTGGGAGGGGGGAGGGGGCCCTTCGAGGCTGACATAGAAAGGGAATGCCGTCTCGAGGCCAAGGTAGGGGATTTTGAGTAAGAATGTCCTGGAGGGGCCTTGCTGCCTGTACGTGGCGAAGTGGGGGCAGACTTCACAGTGCTGCTACCCAAGCTGCCCCGGCGGCTGCCAAGCCCTCCTGCCCGTGGGCCTCCTGTGATGAGGTGCGGCGGTGACTTAATGTACGTTGCTGCACTCCTCGCTGTGAGCGCGCTCTGCATGCTGGAATCCATAGGGAAGTCCGTGGGGAGCAGGTCCGGCAGGTTGGGCCTGGGCTTCGTCACTCTGGGCACCGTCGCCACCGACACCTCGTTGTCGTTGTCTGTCTGCACCCCTGCCGTGTGCTTCATGTTGTCCCCGTCCATCCCCGTACCCTGGGTGTGCATGAACGAGTGCTGCGGCTCCGTCCCTGTCCCCACGCTGTTCGACGGCGATGGCGGCGACGGTAATGGTAGCTTCAAAACAACCTCCTCTCGCGGAGGCGATACCTCCTCCACAGATGTCTGCACCGTCTGCCTCGGCGGCGTCGCGGGCCTCGGAGGGCTCACAGACGGTTGCAACTGCGGCTTCTGGAAATGATAAAACCTCTGCGTCCGGGGGCTCTCTTCTTTAGTCGGCTCAGGGGGGCTCGGGTTGTCATACAAGGCAGGCACCCCGTCTTGGTCTTCTTGGATGGCCTCCCGCACCATCTCGCGGATGACCTCACGTGGTGGTGACGTGGCGGGGCTGTGGAGGTACCGCTGCTGATATTCAAACTGTGGTGTCGGCACCTCATGCACAGCAGGGACATTGTCCAGCCACGCGATAGGCTGCGGCGGGGGCGGAGCAGTGTAGTACGGCTCATCGTAGAACACCTCCTCGCCATCTGCGTATGAGGACAGCTGCGTGAACAGGTCGGGTGAGGGACCAGAGCTAGTGCCATGGCGGGGGGTGTACTTATACGACTCGCGGTAGTCACGAAGCCCACTGCCTGGAGTGGAGCACCAGGGCTTCTTCCCACGGGGTGTCTTTGCCTTTGGGAACATGTCCTCCCTGCGCACTCTGATAGGCGATACCTTGCTGTAGTTAAGGTTCCTTCTCTCCTTCTTCCTGCTTCTCGATCTCTTCGGTGTCGGCGTGTGCTGCATTATCTCCTCCTCCATCACATCTTCCTCCTCTCTGCTGTCATCTAAATCACTCCTGATCTCTCTCATCTGCGCCTCAAGCAACTTCACACGCATCTCCAAAGCTCCCCGCCTGTCGTTCATCACCTTCGGTCTGTTGCTGCCCATCATTTTCTGTAGGGGTACACTCCCCTCCCTACTTTGTTTGTAATGATATCCTCCCCTCTTGATGTCCAGCATCGCCCTTCAGCTGCACCACACAAATAAATAAATGGGAAGGGCGGGGGGAAGGAAATAGCACAGAATAAGGTAGGCGAAAGAAAGAAAAAAAAGAAGAGATAAAGAAAGCACAGCGCTCCATAACTCTTAAGTGTTCGACAGCCCCCCCCCCCCCCCCCCCCCCCCTCCCTCCCTTGAGTACTTCGATTAGAAGGGTTTCAGTGTTCCCTTTACCCCTGTAGCCGTTATCGTGAGAACAACTGTTGAGATATGAGGTAAATAACTAAATAAAAAAAGAAGGAAACGAAAATACAATAAAGGGTGAAACAGATAGAAGGAAGCAAGCAGACGCAGCTGAAGAAGTGGACATGGGAATGGGAATGGGAAAATAGGAATGGGCGAGGGGGAAAAAAAAAAAGAGAAATCATAGGTTCCGCGATTTATTTCGATACAAATTTCGATGTTTCTTTGCGATTTTCAAAAAAGAAAGGCGATGTTTAAGGGCAAATCCCACTCGAGGACCACCCTTAGGGGGGGTGGGGGTCTATCTCGATGCTTCCTTTTTGGAGCCTCGCTTTCGTTCCGATGGCGGATACCAGTGTCTTTCGCAGACGGTTGATGCGGTCCTTCTTCAGGTTGGTCTTCAGCTCTCTTAGCCTGTCCTGGGTTTCTCGTGAGGCGAAGATCGGTCTCCTTGCAAAGCCTATCGCCGCCTTCCCTCCTATTGCCATGAGGGACTTCACTCTCGTTTTGTTCTTCGCCGGGAAAGGCCTTTTCCTTCCTTGTAATGCGCACCTGTCGTTCACCTTTTGGATCAGTTTCTTGATCCTTCGCGCCTTTTCATCCTGCGTCATTCCCAGCGATCTTCGTGTCGTCGCTTCGAAGTCTAGGGCTAACTCCACCGCCGTCACCTCCGACGTCGTGTCTTCTTTAACCCATCTTAGCTCCGACATCCATTTCAACAGCGACTCCGCGTACATCCGCAGTATCCCACTTGTCGTCCCGAGCTGTTCCAACGTCGGCGTCAAGTGCTTTACTCCTACCACTTTCCGTTCCCACGGCAGTTCTCCTCCAAAATCCTCCACTTGGATCAGTTCTTCATCACGTTTTGCTACTATCATCGCCAGGTACCTCTGCAACCTCTCCAGGTGTGCAAATCCGTGCCCCCTCGGCAAGATCCCGTGCAGTTCCAGGCAGAGAGGCCAGCCCGACCTGTCGCGTAGCGGTTCCAACCCGTCCCTCGCCAGCTCTTCCAGCGCAAGTGGGCATTCGTACAGCTGGTGCCGTAGCAGCGTCACTGTGTTCTGGTGTACTGCTGTGCATATGTCGCATCTATAATTCTGAGGAAGCATTGTCTCTCCGGGTGGTCTCCCGTCCTCTCTTTTCAAGTCATCATTGTCCGGTTCCTCTTCCTCACTTGCCGGGTCGAGCGGAACGGTTTTCGGGCCACTAATGAGGTAGGGTCGTTGGTGTCCCTTCAGCAGGACTGCATTCACAGCAATAGGCGAGCGGCCACGGTGGTGGGGGCCCCATAGGCATACTGTGATCCTCGTCGTCAATTTCTTGATCGTTTCCTTATTCGGCGGTGAGAAGGGGCTCGCGTATAGGCAGGAGGGCAGTATCGACGAGCTCACAAAGTGCGCTTTGGTTTCGAAGGCCAGGTTCGTGTTCCCCAGTCTATCCAGGGACCCGAATGCTTTGGTCGATGGGGCGTTCCATGTCGTTCCTGCTTCCATGCTCAGCTGCACCCCGAGTGCCTTCAGGCTCTTTACCGTTTTGTACGGCACAGTGACCTCAACGCCCTTCCGGCTCTCCTTTCTGTTCCCCAAGACCTCGGATTTGAACCCTCTCGCCGTGCCGAAGGCAACGGTCTTTGTGTCGTTCAGCTTCATGTCTGTTAGGGTGCAGAACTCCAGTGCGCCATCTATCCCTGCCTGCAGAATCGAGCGGAGCTTCGCCAGGAGGTATGCATCGTCCGCGTAGGCTACAACGTCCACCCCCGCTGCCTCCATCGTCTTGATCATCACAGAAAGCAGCGCGTTGATGATGATCACCGACAATGGGCAGCCCTGGAGGATGCCGTTGGTTGCCTCGAACGGGTCGCCCACTCCAATCGGGAACTTAAACCTCCTTGAAATCTGGTTGTACATCCCTTGGAGTGCTCTCCTTATTGGTTCTGCCAGGCCCATTGCACTCATCAGGTCCAGTGATAGTCTCTGCGGTACCATGTCGAAGCACTTGCTGAAGTCAAGGGCTATTCCTTGGAGTGGTTCTCCCTCGACTAGTGCTAGTTCCAACTTTGTACAGAGTTCCATCAGAGCTGAAGTCGTGCTGTGCTTAGGCCTGAATCCGTGCTGATTTGGCGTGATCCACCGCTCTTGCCAGCCTAGCACCTGCTTCAGTCTCGCGCTTGCCCACAGCCGGTAGATGGTGCTGGTCACCGTGATTGGCCGGTGGTTTAGGGGTGCCGACCCCTCCCCTTTCGGTGTGAGCGTTACCAGGGCTGTTGTGATCTGCTCCGGCCATTGTCCTGTTCTCTCAACGAGGTTGAAGAGATCCGCGAATCCGCTGAGGATGGGCTTCGGCAGTCGCTTCAGCTCGCTGATGCGCCATCCATCCACTCCGCACGCTCCTTTGTCAGGCTTTTTCCTGATTACCTCTTTCAGGAGGTCAGCGTCTATCGCGCTCTGCGGCATTGGTTTTTCCCCGATGAAGTTTGCGTATTTCTTTCTGAACGTTTCGAATTGTGGCTCATCCTTTGGTTCCCGTGCACAGAAAATCGCTGACCACGCCTTTCGCATCACCGCGTCCATTTCCCGCAGGTTTGCCGTCACTCCCTCCTCCGTGCTCACTGCTTCCGTTTTCTGTTCCGGGCTGTCCTTCACCCACGCTGTGATGTGCTTTCGCTCGTCCCCAAAGTCTGCGCGTATGGACCGCTCGTAAGCTTTTTTCTGGCACTCTTTCCGGTGGGCGATGAGTTCGGATCTCTCCCCCTCGACGAAGTCCCCCGCTATGTCTAGGTTCTCCCAGATTGCATCGAAACCCTCTGTCGCATCTATCTGCAGTATTCCACCTTGAGCGCCGCCCCCAGTTGCGAGATGTTCTTAAGGATGTTCCTCGTTTCCGTCGGCAGTGGGCCATGGTATCCCTCCTCCAGCTGAGCATGCATCCTTTCTTTGGCGATCCCGATCTTCTTTTTGAGTTTCTCCAGTTGCATCTGTCTCGTCGGGATTGCCCCTCCAGCCTGGGTCGACGACCTCGCACTTAGTTCTGTCAGCACCGGTTTGCGGATGTTCCCTCTCCCTACAAACATCCCTCGCTGAGGTCCACCGTAGTTGTGCAGCAGGTATTTCTCCGCTATGCCTGAGATTACCAAGAAAGCGTCTGTCGTCTTGCCTTCTTCTATCAGTTTCCGGAAGTTGGAGTTGTCCATGAGGTTCACTGCGGTCCCCGGCGGTGCCTTCTTCGTCTTCGGGATCTCTTGTGGTATGTTGTACCTCATGACGAGTTGTCGATATGCTGGGATGTTAAGCTTTAGTGACAGGCAGCGATGGTCTGATCCGAGCACCTCCTCCGTTATCCCGCAGTGTATCAATCCTTGAGCCGCGATGTTGTTCAACAGGATCCGGTCGATCCTCGTGCCGCAATTGGACCTGACGAAGGTGTTCTCCGGCTCCTGTCCTCTCTTCTTGGCACAGAACTCAGCTGCATCCACCCAGTCTCTCTGGAGTGCCCTTCTCAGCGTCGGTGATCGTTCCTCGTCAGTGTTGAAGTCTCCGACCACCGCAACTGGTACCTCTCCCAGATCGAACCTCACGCGTTGCAGGATGTGGTGTAGTAGTTCCTCCCTGGCGTTCTTCATTACCGGGTCCTGCCCTGAGTGGCAGTACACGTTGATCACATGAAGCCACCTTTTTCCTGCATCCAGGGAAATCTTCACATGAGTCCATCTGTCCTTGTGGGGTCCTGGAGTCTCGCATTTTATCGCCGTTCGGGGTCTCTTCACCAGGGTTCCCAGCCCTCCCCGTTTGGCGATTGTTAGCGACGAGATCTCGTTTGCCTTCCTGCCTGGCTGCGGTTTCCCCCAGAAGCTGGTGTACTGCCTGCCCCATTCGTCATCTCTGAGCACGCGTTCCGCGTCTCTCCAACTCGTCGTTCGCCGGTCCGGGTCCCGGGTTTGGCTCCACCCCATCCTCGACCAGTTGCTTCGATTCTCTGTCGGAGAGCAACCTCGGGTCGTGCTTCGACCGGGGCCGGGTGATCGTGTGGTGATGATTATAATTGTGATTGATGAAATTGTTTAGGTTAGGGTGTTGGCCGTTCGGCGGGGTTGGGGGTCGTTTATCATATGTCAGTCACCACCCGCCTTCCATACAACTACGGCACACGGTGGTCCTGCACTCGTTTATTATGCATTGTTGGGCCTGGTTCTTCTTGTGCACCCCTTCATCGCATATCTTGCACACTGCTCCCCTCCAGGTCGAGTACGTGCCGTTGAAGACGTGCGTCTTTCCTGTCACGCAAATGGTAAGGTCTCCTTCCTCCAACAGTTCCTCGTCCCCGTCTCCCCCTTCAGTTTCAATGTCCGTATCCGTCCCCGTAGGCGGTGGTCCCAAACTAGACTCAGCATCTTCTGTTCCTTCCATCTCCGTGCCATACTGCGGGGAGCATGCTTCTTCCGACCTCTGCCCCTGCTTCACGAATACCTTCAGTTGGGCTGTTAGCTCCGTCATCGCCTGCTGTAGTTGGCGTACCTCCTGGCGTAGCTCGTCATTTTCCTTTCTCAGTTTCAGGACCTCCGACGACTCCTTTGGTTTCTTGAGTGGTCTGCCGGAGAGTTTCTGAATCGCTTTTTCGATCGCACCTAGACGGTCTTCCATCGACGTGTTCTTTTGCACCTTCCCCTTTGTGTCTGGCGAATCCTTCGTTGCCTGAGTCTTGGAGCTAGGGGTGGGAGTAGTCTTAGCAACCCCTGCTGCCGCGTTCAGATAGGACTTGGCCCCAGCTGGCGAGGACTGTTTTCTGCTCCATGTCTGCCCTGGGTGTGACTTTAAGGTGGCCATCGGTCTGGGCGACGTATCCGACGTGATTCTGCAGTTTAGGATCTTCCCTGTCGGGGTCGTGATCCTCACCTTGTCGGTCGGAGGTTTCGTTCCTCTGATGTACCAGCACCGTGTCCCGTTGCTCCATCCGCCTCTGACTGGTACTCCCTTCCATCCCATCTTTGCGGTGATCCTCTCCACGTGCTGTTCGCTGCAATCCGAGTAGAGCCCGGTGAGCTTCCACGTCGGCTCCCCGTGTTGGCCCTCCAGCCTCGCACCCTCTCCCATCGCCTTGTTGAGGATGGCGATCTTCCGTTCCTCCGTCGTCCGTATCCCGATGCGGCCGTCACCGTCCCGCATCGCCAGACCCTCCGCCTCTGCCTGCGCCAACGCTACGTCCAGCGTTGTGTCCTTTGGAAGCCACGCAACCGGCCCGAGCTTCCCGTCTTTCAGTTTGAGGAAGACCCCGTCCTTCCCTGAGTCCTTCAGCATCCCCGCCAGCCTTTCCTTCGGGAGCGTTACCAGCGCGTCGACTCGTTGTACCCCGTTCAGGTGCTTGTCTACCCTCAGGACGCCCCGGCAGCCCATCTTCCTCAGCTGGCCGTGCGGTCCGTTCACCATTCGTTCCCAGAGTTCTGGCGAGGCGTGCTCTTTCGCGACTCTGACGAACATCTTCCCCAGGTCTATGTCCACCGTGCCTGTAGGTGCAACCAGCTCGACTCTCCCGCTCAGCGCCGTCAGGAACATCGTCTTGTTGCTGTACTCGGTTGCCGTCTTGACGACGATGTCGACTTCCAGCCTTCCGTCCCCCCCTTGCTTCGTGAGCACCCCCTTGATCCCTGACCATTTCATTGCCTGCACCTTCAACAAACTCTCCTCAGACAGTAGCACCACGCCGTCCATTCCCTTCGCCATGTCCTCCATCTCGATGAAGGGGACTTGAAACTGGTCCTTTTCTAGCTTCCACACTTTCTTGGCGTCCTCCTTCACTGGGGCCGTTCTCTTCTTGTTGTTGCTGGGTGCGCCAGGATTTGCGTTCTCCGTCAGTCGTTGGCATCCTCACCTTCACCAGCTCAAACTTCCGTTGAACGGTCTTCAGCACCCCTTTTTCGAAGGGCTCAGCGACAAAGCAGAACCTTCCCTGTCCGTCGTGCCCTATGTGCACCCTCTTTTTCCCGCCTTGAGCGACCTGCACTACTAGGGACCCCTCTGCAAGCACTGCAACATGAATGTTGGCTTTCAGTGCTCTTGCGGCGGCCTGGATGCACAGGCTGTCTGCGGCGGATCCTTCTCGGCTGTGTGCTACACAGAAGCCGTCGAAGTCTCCTCCTTCCACGAGTGGGGTGACTCCGCCTCGTTCCGCCTCAGTTCCTGCAGGACCATGCCCTGCACCTCTGCCTTCTTCATCGCTAACTTCTTTGCTAGCACTCCGTACAAGGTGTAGTCCTTCCCCGCCTCCACCGTCATGCCAAACCCCTTCAGCGCTCGTGAGAGGTCTTGGAACCCCATCCTGCTTCGACCTATCCCTTCTGTCGTTTTTACCTTCTCTGTTATTGTCTTCTCGTCCTTTCGCTTCGCTTTGATTTTATCCTCCAGTCTTTTTCGTCCTTCGCTTCCTTCTTTTGATTTGTCTTCCTAGTTCTTCGCTTTCTATTGATTCTTCCCTCTGTCTTCTCGTCTTTTACTCTTCTTCTATTTTTCTTCTTTTCAAACCGTATTACCTATTGACTTTATTGGCACGGTCGGACACCAATAAAGTACAGAAAAGAAAAAAGAGGGGGGACAAAAGCGCTGTAGGGAGTTGCTTACGCCTTTCTCCTGGGGGAGGGGGATTTTCCTCCCTCGATAAAACCGTAATTTTTCGAAGAATAAATCATGGAAACTATGTGTAATGAACGGGAAAAAAAAGTCCCCCCCTCTGCATCTTTCCCCCGTTTATTTTAGTTTAATTAAGAAAAGATTTTTTCATTTCGTTCTTTTTATCTCCCGGTCCCAAGAAAAAAAGGAACCGCTTTCCCTGCTTTTTCTTTTCTTCCCAGCCCACCGTTCTCTTTTCACAAAAAGAAGAACATAATTTTCCAAGATAGGTTGCGCAACTGGTGTATTCTACCATTTTTCTTTGTTTACTGATCCATGACCAAAGAGGAGGAGGGGATCATTTTCGTCAACTCCCCTTATATTCTCATTTAAAAAATACTTTTTTCTTATTCTCATTTCTCCCCCTCCCCGTTTTTTTTTTCTTTTGTATTTAACAAGTACTGCTCAGTTTCTGAAAAACAAAACAAAAACAAAAAAAATGTGGTGACATCAGCACTTATCTCAGGATTTGTATACCGACTCTTCTTCTTCTTCTTTTTTTTTTTTTTTTTTCTTCTTTTTTACTTTATCGTTTCTCTCGTACAACGAGCACCAAGGCCACCCAGGAGATGAAATAGTAGAAGAATGAATAGAAGATCAGCAAGGCCAAATCCAAATTCACTCTGTCCAAGTCGAGGCTGAGATTCAGTAAATACTGCTCACAAGCAAGCGGGATCGGGTGGTCGCTAGGTTCCCCTGCAGCGGAATTAATATATTTTTACTATATTCTTCTCACCATACCAGAAGCAGATGTGGGCGCAAAAGTGCAGTGCTGCCCCTTCAACTCATTAACAAGCAGCACTTCCAACGCCAAAAAGAAAGGACTGGCGAATTTGTACCATGAAACGTAAGAGGGCAAAGTGCTACCTTGGACGATCAAGGGGTTAAAGGCGAAGAAGAGCAACAGGTTCAGGGCTGCAAACAGTACACCGGAACCAAACGAAGGTGTTACGAGCGCTGTGTTTATTTCGTTAATTTCTTCTTCTCCTCCACTACACACCAGCGAAGAACGAGATACCCGCGGTAATAACATTAAACAACACCAGCACCACAAGGAAGAGAAGGAAATGAGACGGGTCGTCCTATGTTGTGTATGTGTGATTGCCCATGCCCATGTCCATGCCCTTTACATACCGTGCGCATGCCCATCTGGTTGTACGTGAGGGACCCCAGGATAAGAGGCGGGATGATACGTAACGGGATGACGTCGAAGAGGATCTTCGACAGGAAGTACGACAGGCTGCCGTAGTACTTGTTCGTCTTCTCCCTCACGTACACGTCCCTCTCGACGACGAAGAGCTCCAACGCGGACAGAGACGAGAAGCCGAGCAGCAGCATTGTGAAGGAAAGCGACCCCGCCCTGTTCAGAACACCTGGAAGGGACAACGGTTCTCTACTGTAAAACCCCATCAAGATCAAGCAGAGGAGGATGGTCACAACAATATGCCCCATAACAAGGTGGTACGACCCAATGAGCGAGCGGTACCCACGACCGAGTACGATCTGGAGCTCTTGGTAGAAGTTAGGGTAGTACTTCCGGTTAACCTTGGCCTGCACGAGGGGCGACGGGACACCGTCGGGCACATCGCACGTGAGCTGCGGGACTGAGTTCAGCGAGTCATTCATGACCAGCGAGTGGCAGGACCCAATGCTGCTCGTGTCTGAGGCGTTCATGTCCATCATGTGCAGCGTATCGTTGTCCAGCCCCCGCAACGTCCCCAGCCTTGCGATGGCAGCAGAGGCCAACATCGACCGTTCATGCGAAGACAGCGTAGATGCCACCTTCAACAGGTAGTCCGAAGGGTTTGTTGTCCCCTCTGGCGGCTTGTACCCTAACCTCCCACATGTGTCCAGCACGCTGCTCGCAGGCCCGCAGTACAACAGGTTGCCCTCCGACAGCAACAACAGGTTGTCAAATGTGTCAAAGATCTCCTTGCTCGGCTGATGGATCGAGAACACGATTGCCGGTTGATAATTGAAGAACGACGCGTACTGCGTGGTGCACCCTGCCGTCTTCAGGTTCGAGATCGTCTTCATCACCACCAGCGCGTTGTAAGAGTCGAGGCCCGACGTCGGCTCGTCCAAGAACAAGACTCTTGGGTTGGCCACCAGTTCCATCCCGATGGATACCCTGCGCCTCTCGCCGCCGGAGATCCCTCGTGACCGCAGGCCTCCGATTTTGCTGTCCTTGCAGTGTGTGAGGCCCAACGATGCAATCACGTCCTCGGCCTTTGCCTTTTTCACCTTGTCCGGCATCCCTGCGGGCAGTCGCAACCTCGCCGAGTACATGATGCACTCCATCACTGTCAGTGAGGGAATCAGCGTGTCTTCCTGCGACACGTACCCGATGATGTCCTTGTAGAGCTCCTTCTGCCGCAGCCTTCCGCCCACCACTGTCTCGCCATTGACGAGGATGCTCCCCGTGATGATGCCCGACTTGTCCCTTCCGGCAAGTAAGTCGAGCAGCGTGGTCTTCCCTGCCCCCGAGGGCCCCATCAGGGCCATCGCCTCCCCAGGGGGTACTTCTAGAGTGATCTTATTTAATATCTTCTTCGCGCTGCGACCTGACCCAATGCTGTACGACAGCAGCCTAGCCGACAAGCGGATCCCATTCGCCACAACAGCGCTCGCCTCGCCTGTCTCTTGCAGCGAGTAGGAAGGCGACGCTGCTTGGAACTCTGGCTCACCTGCCGTCAGAAACCTGGAACGCCAGTCAGCCATGTCTCTCCGAGCAACCCACATGCTGTACACGAAATGGAAGCCCACGAAGGCTAGCACGCTGCATATTACAGCGATGGCGATGGTGATCTGTTCTGCATTGCCGGAGCTTGTGGCGCCAAGGACAGCCATCTCCTCGAAGTTGTTGGTGCACTGCGTAGTCTGGCACCCTAACAGAATGGGCTCCCCACCCAAGAGGTCCTCGCCTTTGAAGATGCACGGATTCTGCAAGCCAAACCCGTCGGGGCCGCCGTACTTCCCGTTGGTGCCGTTCTCACAGATGAAGTAGACAGAGTCCTTCAATCCCTTTATGTCGGCAGAGAACGGGGAATTGGGGCACTCAGGACCCAGCCTGCCGTTATAGCTGTTGTCGGGCGGGGAGCAGGAGCACTCGGGGTTTTCGCATCGATAAGTCACCTCGATGTAAGTGCCGTTGTTCTCCACGGAGGTGCCTCTGATGGCACGCTCCTGCGAGTACATGTCAAGCGTGTTCGACAGGATAAGCGCTAAGAGGGTGGTACTGAGCAAAAAAGTGCCGAGCATGACACCGTTGCGTTTGAAAACTATGTTGCCGATGAAGCCAAGGACGAGGAGGCCAACAGCTTCGCAGGCGATCATGACGCCGATGGCGAGGGAGCGTGTTGACAGCTCCCTTGATGCTTGCGCGTCGGGCTCCTGGTGAGAGGACCCGGACCCCCCGTCGGTGCTGAGCTCCCTTCGTATCTTATCGTGGAGAGGCCCCTCACCGTTGTTCCGTATGGCAGTGGTCATCTTGCAGTTCACAGCACTGCATTTGAAATAATTGTGGTAGTAGTCCGATTCCTGGATTATCTGGAAAAACTTGAAGTGCATGCTTCCGTCTGCCTTGTCGTTCGTCCAGTTTGTGTGCTTGCTCCACGTGATCTGCACCATGCCACCCACGTCGTGGTTCTTTGGAGTGAGCAGAGCGATAATATCACTGTCGTACAGGTTACATTGCTGGTATGCTACTTGGCTGCTGTGGAGTGACCCGCTTGTGGAGCAAACCTCGCCCTTGTTTGGGCATTGGGTGTCGGAGGTGCACTGCTCGCAGGAAGCACCTTTGTACCCAGGCAGGCATTTGTCGCACTGGTTTGTGAAAGGGTCCGGACTTGAAATCACTTGGCCTCCTTCAGAGTTCATGCAAAAATGTTCGTTGGCCAAGCAGGACGCAGGGCAGAAACAGCTGTCACCCGCAACCACAAGTATTAATAAAGATGCAACCGCCCATCGATGCAGCAACATTTTTCTTCTATGCCCCTCCCTTCTGTATGTGGGGGGTGTCTTAAGGCAACGTATGAAGAGACGCTCCGGGATCTGCAGCGAACAGCACAATGACGCAAAAACAAACCAGGTGTGCGCTACGCGTAACAACGAATACTATATTGAAGGTGAAAATCAAAGGAGGTTTTTGGTGAATAAGATGGTCTGACGAAATCGTCTAACGAGCGCAGAGAATATAAAAATATGAGTTAAAAGGAGGTCTTTTGTGAGTCCCCAATAATGTTTTTTTTTTTTTTTTTTTTTTTTTTTTTTAATGACGAAGAGAAAGAAGAAGAAATAATAAAAATACAAAAAAAAAAAAAAAAAAAAAAAAAAAAAAAAGAGGGGGATCGATAAAATTTTCAATATACAGGGAAGTGTTGCTCAACTGTTCATCTCTAAAACCCGTTTAGACCCCTCTGTTCGGATATCTGTTTCTTTTGACCTGACTTTGATATTACTTTGTGCATTTTACAGAGGAGATTGTTGGAAAGAGCCCTCCCAGGAACAGCGTCTACAACGGGAGGGGCGGTGTAGTAACGCTGATCTTTTAAGAAATTTTCCCGAACCTCCTTCTATATCAAGCTCAGGATTGACCAGACGGGTTTTAGAGCTATGGGGCGTAAGAAACTCGGTACACAATTCTTTTCCCAGCGTGCCAGGGAGGCCCTCATAAAAAAAAAAAATAAATAAAAAAAAACCGATCACACGATCCATGCAAAATACAGAAAAAAGAGAAAGGGGGAGGGGTTTTCATTTTTTTTTTCTTTCTTTTTTGGGGGCCCAATTTAATATCGAAGATGGCGAGGTGGATAAAAAAAACTTCTCCATCACACGGCTTGTGAACACTGCCATTTTATTTTTTCACTCTTTCTCTCGTTTTTCTTTTTTCTCGTTGTGCGGTGGCCTCTGCAGGCAAAGAGTGAACTAATGTTGCAAGTGTTAGGAAGAAAGAAACAAAAAGAAAAAAACCGTATTGATTGCAATTATCAAAAAAAAAAAGTCAATCTTTCGGAAACTTAATAAAAGGGGCGGGGAGAAGAAGATTTCTTTTTCTTTCCTTCTCTTTCGGTTGTATACAAGTATAAAATGATACATATGTTAGAGCTCTGGCAAGCCTCGCTGAATCTCAGTCTTGTTGATCCATTTCTTTCTCTTCCTGTTTTTTTTTTCTTTTTCTTTTTTCCATCTAAGTTCGGTACCCCTATTCCCTCGTGCCAAGCTTCGAAGAAAAAAAGGGGGGGGGGACACATTGCCTTGCGTGCAACCTTTTTATACTAATTTGTTCGGAAAAAAAAGGGGGGGGGAAGAGAAAAAAAGCACCTCATAAACATCCTTTGGGAAAAAAAGGAATCTTTCTTTTTCTTTTTTTAAACAAACTCCGTTGTCTCCCAGAAAAAAAAAAGAAAAAAAAAAGTTCACCGTTACCACGCGCTATCTATGAAAAAATGAAAAAAAAAATGAAAAAAAAAAAGAAAAAACGAAAAAAAAACACCTTTTCTTTTTTTATTTGATAAAAAAAATAATAACATAACAAAAAAATGATACGGGGGGGGGGGGGGGGGGAGAATGGAGGGGGTATCAATTTTCTTTTTCTTTCCCCCCCCATGTCCCTCCAGCGCGTTTTATGCATCTAGGGAGGACGCCGAGCTCACTCTACGAAAACTAGAGGGTGCTTCATGAGCTTTAGAGGTTCGTCGCAGATGGCTGCAAATGGTCCGAGAACCGATTGATGATGCCTCTTCCATGAGCCTGCTGATGGGCAGCTGAGGCCTCTGAGGTGCTGCAGAAGCGTTGGGACTAAGCAGTTCGTTCAGCTCTTCCTCTTCTTGCAACCTCCTTCTGGCGTCTTCCTCTTCCTCTTGCTCGACCCGGACTCTCTCCTGCTCCCTTTCCCTCACACATTTTACAAGGGACACAACGCCAATGCCCGCCCCTGCCACTGCTCCCGCGTAATACCAAGCTCTGCTGTGGGTACCCATTCAACTTTGGGGCATTTTTTTCTTTTTTTTTTTTCCCCCCTTTCTTCTTTTCCAACCTTTTCCCTGTTTGTGTGTGCGTTTTCTTTTTCTTTTTTTTCTTTTTTAATTCTTGAACAAAAAAAACCTTTTAAAAAAAAAAGGAATCTAACAGTGGCGTTTATCAACACATCGGGGGGGAGGGGGGGTGATCCAAAAAAAAAAAAGTTAGTAGCCTTTCAATCCGAATCAGAGTCTATGACCAATTTTTTCAACTTCCGCTTTTTCTTCTGAACCTTCTTCTTCGGTAGGTTTGCCGGGTGGACAAGGAGGTCGAGACTCCTCGCCTTGGGATCAGGGAAGAAGCCATGGATCATGAAGTGCGCGACTCGGAGGTCCCTGTCCTTGTAGTCGGACTCCATTGATGAGTTGCACATCCGTTTCGCCCACCTGCGCATCTCGCTGTATGTGGGGGATATTTTCAAGACAGATGCTGCGTGCTGTTGGTCCTCCCGGCTTGCTTTGCCCCATTTCTCGTCCATGAACTTCTTGATGTAAAGGCCACGGAATTCCAGAACGAGTTTTTCAGAATCTGCCTCAGGGAGGTGCCGTATCCGAATCTCAATGTCGCTTCCCTCGGCAGCGCTGTCGTCGCTCTCGGCCTCTGAGGGTACTGGTTCTTCATACACATCATCATCGTCACCGTCATCAGGTGGTGTTGACTCACGATGTCGTTTCCTCCCTGCTACACTGCTGCCTACATTTTTCGTAGAAGAGACACTGAACGGGTTTAGTGATACAGGCCTGCTGTCGTTGCTTGCAGTTGTTTCCTTAGTTGTTGTAGCTGTTTCCTGGCTTGCTAGTGACACGGTGCTGGTCTGTCGGGGCAGCGTGCCTCCAAAGGTAGGAAGGTTCGCCCTGCCCAGCATGACGTTGATCACGATATCAGCCTCGTTTTCCGCCACCGCGCAGACGTAGCCAAGGCTTTCCACAACATGTTTTATAGCTTGCTTGGCGGCTCCGTGATGGTTAGTCTCTGCCCACCATGCTTTGCGTGCTGCGTCCCATCTGCTGAGGCATTCATGACCGTGCCATGCTATTTGTTTTAAATTCTGTTTGATGTCGAATGTCTTGCCTGTGACCAGTACCTTCTTCATGGTTGGTGGCTTAATGGTGTTGTTTGCAGGTGTGGACGGAAGTGTATCGTCACACACTCGCTTTCCTTGGAACAAACGGTTCGCGGGGACTGCTGTCCAGTCTGTGTAGATCCTGTTGCACAACGGGCACTTGTTGTCCCGTGCGTGTGCTGCCTTGTTCGATGCTACTAGCTGCTCAACGCACTTCAAGTGGTACGTGTGGCCGCATTTAAGCACTGCTAGATTCCCGTACTGCAAGGGTTCCAGGCATATGGTGCACTCTTGTGAAACTGCTTCGTCGTCGCTCATATTTTCTTTCTTTTCGTCTTTTTTTTTTGTTAATATCCCTTTTGTTTTGTTGTTTTTTCTTTATGAGAAATAGAGAAATAGGTGTAGGGGAAAAAAAAAAAAGGAAAAAAAAAGCAATTTGGAGGTAAAAGAGAGGGAGTAAAGCAAAAGCGAAGAGTAAGAAATATGTATAAAAAAAAAGAACCCCCTTTCTTTTTTTTTTTTCCCCTCCCTTCCTTATCACTATGTATTGGGGAGGGGATGAAACATGAATTTCTTTTTTTTTTTTTCCCCTTTTCTGTGCAAAGAAGAAAAAAAAAAAACGGAACAAAAAAAAATTGTTGTACTGTTGTGATGCCCGCCACTGAGACATTAGAGACCTCTGTGGGGCCGCCTGAAGCTTGCCCGGTGGACACACAAGTAGAAAAAAAAAAGGGGAGGGTTTTACTGTAAAACCGATAAAGCCTGTAAGTCGCTCTCAATCGTCTAGGCACATTTGCAGGGCGTAAAGCTCCAAAACTAAAAAAGAAAGCGATGGCTAAGGGGGGATCGACTTTTTTCGGTTTTTCTTTTTTCTTCTTCTTCTTTTTTTTTTTTCCCTCTCCCCTTTCCACATCCATTCGCTAAGGCGCAGAACAGCATGGAAAAGAGAGGGGGAAAAATATATGTAAGCACAAGTACGTGTTTTCATTTGGGGGGATTACAATTTCCCCACCTCTTTCTTTTTGCCCCCCCCACCCCTGTCTACAATTTACTGGCGCCATGTGTTTTTGCAGGGTCTGTGGTGTACACTCCTAGCCACACTGCCTGGCTTTTTCGGAAGACTTTCTTGCCGTTGTACTTAAAAGAGGCAACATCATGGACTTCTGAGATCTTCACAGCACCTGACTTCACCGCACTGGCTGCGATAATCCGCAGCACGGCAACAGGGAGGCTGACCAAAGACGATATCACAGCACTGGGTACGGCTACAGGAGGGCCCTTGACGTCTTTGGGCATGCCTTCCTTCTTCGCAAAGGATTTGTGTATGATGGCAGGGTTGTGGGTGAAACCCCATGTGAACAGCGCCTTGTCATCGTAAGTTCGCCTCATGGCGATGATCTGCATTTTACTAAAGATACCTGTTCCCTCGAAGTCAGGGAGGACGCCTCCAAAAATAGCGTATTTGATCTTCGCGTCACGGAGCCCCTCGTGCTTTCTAAACGTGGTTTTGTAGTTCCGGAGGATCCGTCGCTGGAGATCCTTGCAGAAGGCAAGGTGGTACTTGCACTTATTGCTGCCCAGAACCTCCGTGTCCACTGCGTTTAACACATCTGTGTCACACAGCAAGTACATGCCCACACACTGCCCGTTGAGCTCCAGACACATGCTGCCAGGGTCGTTCTTGCTCAGCTCATATAGGTAGGACCCGTACGCCGCGAGTTCTTCCTCCTTTGCGCCGCAGCTTTGAAACAAATGGTTCTCCCTCTGCATGATGGCGTACGCGCTTCCCACTGCCGCTGCACCGCAGGTCAGCTCAGATGCCTTCACAAGTTGGGGTGCGGGTTTAGTCATTTCTTTCCCCCCACCTTTTTTTTTTTAAAATGCAAAAACGGGTTTTGCAACACACTACACCGTACAATAAGACAGTTCAGGTTTGGAGTACCCTGAAGAAGACACAAGGTTCACACTGCCTGCCTGCGCGGCCCATGCGACACGGCACATGGCCGACCCTTACGATATCCCGAAGCACGCACACGAAGAGGGAACAAAAAAAAAACAAAGTAAGAAAGATAGGGGGGGGAGAGGAGGATTAGGTGCATCCCGCCCGCTATCGCAGGTGAGTCTAAATAGAAAAACCCTTCCATTTTGGTATAATGAAAGGAAGCTATCCCCCTCTTTTCCCAGTGAGGGCGGTATAGGTGCGTAACGACACCTCCGCTTTAGCGGGTCATTTCACTGAGGTCTGAGGTTTGTACCACGCGACGGGTCACTGTCACCGAGGCATAAACAGACCTTTCGAAACGAGCCGCCTCGCGCATTACCGGGTGGTGGGAGATCGGAAGTTGAAAGATAGAGTTTATTTGAAGCAATTCGGGGGGAAAGAAGTAGAAAAAAAAAGGGGGAAGAAGCGGGTGAGTAGGGGGGGATGCTTTTCTGATTGAAAGGCAATTTTGTTATTGCAGTTAAAGGGGATCGTAAGGTGTTGCAAACGCACCTGGAAATCCATAAAGAAAAAAAAGTTTCTTTTTTTCTTTCCCTCCCCCCCCCCCTTTTCTTTTCTTTCCTTTCTTTTTTGATGTTTTTCCATTGTTCTCTGCGTAAAGAGACTGGAAAAAACGGGTCTTGATAAACTGGAAAAAACGGTCTTGAAGCAATTCTCCATGTTGTTTTGTCCTTTGCATAAAAAAAAAAAAAAAACGAGTTTCAAAGTAAAAAGATAAGAGTCACATATCAAGTAGAAAACGTGTTTTGGGCACTTTTATCGACCCCCGGTGCGTAGTCGTCAGAGAAAAAAAAAAAAGAAAAAAAGAAGACGGAAAAAAAAAAGAAAAGGTGCCGATGTGATTGGACTATTCACTTGGTTTAGGCAAAAATAACAAAGGGGCAGGTACCAATCGTAGATGCTTTCTGTTTTCTTCTTCTTTGTATATTTCATCACCTCAGGTAAAGGAAACGGATCGTCGGGGAGAAGTGTACAACCTGCAAAAAACATGTTTTCCAGATTTTTCTTTTCCTCTTTTGCACAGTTGAAGTTGGATCATTATGAAATTATTTTCCACGCCAATTTCACAACTTATGCATTTGGCTGTCTTCCATATGATTTTGCGCGGGGTTGGTGTAGTACACACCCAACCAGGCAACCTGACGTTTTTTGAAAGGCCGCACGCCATTGTACTCAAAGGTCGAGGTGTCATAGACCTCTCGCATATGCTTCTTGTGCCCTGCCGTCATGTTTTGTTCCATGAGCTGCCTTAACCTGCTGATTGGGAGATTGATCAGCAGCTGGGAGACCTCCTGAGGGATCTTGCCCTTGACAGTTACGTCAGGATCGTCATTCATTCCCTTCTTTTGTTTGATGTACCGATGCACGATCGCAGGGTTCTGCGTGAAGCCCCACACGTAGTTCGCACCGTTGTTGTGCACTATTTTGTAGGACGCAAGCTGCATGTTGGGAAACAGTCCTTTTCCCTCGTACTCGGGAATGATCCCACCGAAGACCCCATACATGACCTGGCAAGGTTCAGGGTGTCCCGTGCGGAACTTCTCCAACGTCACGCGTTGTAGTTCTTTGCACAGTGCGATGTGGGACTTGCAAGGGTTATCTCCCAACACCTCAGGGTCTACGGCATCCAGAGCCTCCGAATCCACTTGAAGAAACAGCGCCAAGCACTCCCCATCTTCCTCGGAAGCAAGACACCCCGGCGACCCCCTGCACATGTCGTACAAAAACCTCCCGTACCCAATCACGTCCTCCTTCGATATCCCTGAAAATAGATTGTTCTTCCTCTGCATGTGGGCGTAACACCTTGCAGCGCTCTCCCTCCCGCCAGACAGCTGCGCCAGTTGGATAATCTTCGGTTCGGCAGTCATCGGAGTCGGGTAACCTGCCAATACTGGTGGAGCGAATAACCATAATAATAAATACTAGATACTGTTGGGCCTCCTCGAATAAGAAAAATGCCGCCTCGTAAGAGACAGATTGTCACTCAAGGTAGTTTGAAAGTGTTCGCATCGTCCAATTTTCATACCGCCCCACTTCGTAAGCGTACAACATGAGCTGTGGGAGGCCGCCAGGGGTGATGGCATCCTGGGTCCTGAAAATAAATGAATTTTTAGCCAAAGCCGCGTCGCAGGTGACGCAAAGCACCCCGGCAGCTGCGAGCCGTTCAACAGCCTCGGAGAAAGGCTGGTATGGCTTGGGAGTGATGTCGACTAGAGACTCGAGAAGTTCGTCAGATGTCGACTGCAGGACAATACCGTCAGGGATTCTGGGCGTCACAACAGTGCGTGTAGTGTCAGCAGAGAGAATCACTATGGGCTGTGCCTTATTGCAGAGATTGAGATCGAGGAATATGCCATTGATAGGAAAGCACTCGTAGAGGATGTTGTCAGGTGTGACTTCTTCTTTGCACACCCCGTGCGGCAGGGCGTACACGTCCGAAGCGTTGCATCCCTCAAGCAGCACACCATGGTATAGCACCATTAAAATAAGCCCCGGCTTGCAAACAGCTGCGAACGCCTCCGTCACTTCCCTCAGCTCTTTCAAACTGGGATTATGAGCATGCAGCACATAGAAGTCGCACTCTTTGAGCATTTTGATAAAAGCCTCGATGCGTGTCCGTGTCTCAGCGTCACCGTTAGATATGACAAGTGCCAGCCTGCCCTGCTCAACACGGTTGCCGTCCTTGGCCGACACGTTGTTCTCCTTGATCAATTTCAGCAGGTTAATACAGTTCTCGAAGTTATCCGGATTCGGATTTATGTTCAGCAGAAGTTTCCTTTGGTGTGTATCTGACATTCTAGAAAGCGCCAACATCGTCAAGGATTCGGACTCGTTAATAATAGAAAGGTACCAGTGCAGCTTCCGGATCGTTGTTACAATCACCTCCCTCAAGGCTGATATCTGCAACACTGTCTGGCGCCTGATAAGCAACCGCCGCCAAAACTGCTGGATTATTACTGAGCACTCCACTCGTTCTCTTTGCTTATCAAAAACTATTTTCAACCCGCTGTACTCATGTTCCAATCGACGCCGCATAGCTGCAACATGCTCCTCCGTGTCTCTAGTTTCCATGCTGTCTTCTTCATCGTATGAGGCCATTTTGTGTCTGCTTGGTTCAAACAAAGTCGGATGAATAAAAAAAAGAAAACACTACCACAGTAACACAGTAATTATACAAATGTCTAAGTAAAGAGAGGGTGTACAATGGAGGGAGGGGGAATACCCCGATCGGGTGTCACACTGACGGCATCGCAGCCAGCTTTGTCGATAGGAGCGTGTTGACGCGTTGACACTCCTCCTCTGCTGCTGCGATAGAGCCGCGTACTGCCGCGAGCTCAGTGTCACGTGCTTTGACAGTGCCGGTCAGGATGTCTATCTCTCGTGAGAGGGACGTAGTTGCTGCTTGCAGCACGTGGTTCTGCTCTAGGAGCATCCTCGACTTATCTTGAGCCTGTAGCTTGGCAAGTAACTCCTCCCTGTAGTGCGCCTCGCTGTGAAGCATGCCGACTTCTTCCTGCAGTTGCACCAGCTCTTCTTCCTTCTCTTCTTTCTCCACCTGAGCCAGATGGACCAGCCGGTGCATCCTTTCCAACTCTAGGTCACTTCTCAGCTTCGTGTCCTCTAGCTTGTTCACAACTTCATTGTAGTTCTTCCTAACAACCCAGCCGTCCTCGTGGGAGTCAACTTCGGCAGCAGATCGTGTCAGCATGCTCAGCAGCGGTAGGTTTGTGGGCATCGCGTCTGCGACCTGCACATGGCCCTGCGATATCAGTGCCCTGTTGCGCTCCCTTTCGTTGCCAAGCTGCAATCTCAGCGACGCGATCTCATTGAGAGCAGTGTCCAGGTCCTTAGTCAGGTCAGCGACTTGGACGTCCCTTATAGGGCACAGGTCGCACGCTGCTCTTTCAGGGCTCTCCCTCGGAGGGCATGGTGACAAGATAGGGGAGCCGCGTGGTGTAGTCATGAGACCGGAAGCAATGTCGATGGTAGCCAGTGCATCTTCACGCAGCCTCGCAGGACGCAAAGGGGACACATGTCTGCTTTCGTCCGTCCTGCAGGTCAGAATGGGGCTCGGCCTCCTGCTATCATCCGTCCTATGGGTCATCACGGGGCTGGGTGGTTTCCTGCTTTCATGTTTCGGTGAAGGAGCCACTCCCAAGGAATGTCTCGGAGGGGACCCGACCACAGGCTCCAGGTCGTGAGACGTTGACAGGACGCCCTGCAGACCGGCAACATCCAACGTGAGCTGCAAAGGAGGCGGGGCGTACACTATACTGGGAGAGGTGTCTCCTGTTAGTAGGCCTTTGACGACTTTCCAAAGAGTGGGCCATCTGACTGCATCGGGTGTAGGACCAGAGGTAGTGGTGCCCTCCTGTGCCACAAGTTGCTGCCAAAAGCTCGCCACCCACATCGAGTCATATGGACTACCCCCTAGCTGCGTCACGTCAAACGAGTTGATCAGCGACTTGAACCCTTCGTGGTCCAGGACTCTGTTCACCAGACTCGACCCTGGTACAGCACATCTGCGGAACAAACCCCACAGTTCACGCTTGATATCTGGCAGTTTGTTCGGGTTCATCTTTGTACATGGGTCCTATGGTGGTGTGGGTACGATAACAGTGAAAAGTGCAGTCTACAATGTCACTTACAGGGCAGCACCGGCGCCCTCTTTCAAGAGGTTCTTTCGCTCATTGCTGATGAGCCCTTTGTGGTGGACGTCATTGGTGGCTAGTTTCGTGATATCTGTCATCGAGTCGGTGACACCCTTCACATCATTGAAGAGCTGGCTTTTGTCTGTTTCACCGTCCATGGGCTTTTCCGAAGGTTCTGTGTCACCCTTCAGCGACCAGAGGATAGTCTTTTCAATATGACCTACAGATACGTTAAGTCTCAAATTTGTTTTATTTGCAATACCTGTTTTACATAACAATTCAAACAATTTCTGAGAGTGCATGAGATCCAAAGAGGAAGCAGTGCGCACGTCGTACAAAGTGATGAGCAATCTGGTAATTTATTTTGAGTGTTCTCTGGGCACATACTGTTTCCTTGAGAGGATCTGGTACTTTGCGTTCAGGTAGTTGAGGGGGGTGACGTGGTTCTCTGTACAGAAGTGCTTTTCTAGTTCCGTCAGTTTGTTGACACCCGAGTTCCGTGAGATGTCTTGGTGTGTCTCCCATTGGGGTACCAGGAAGGTCACCCTGTGCAAGGCCACCACCCACGCCTCGAAGTCTACATCGCTGTCAGCCACAAAGCTAACCTGCATCCCGTCCTTTAAGGTCAGCGTCAACGATCTGTAAAAGTACTGCCCCAGTGTCCCTGGCGCCTTAGCCAGCCCCTGACTTGATGGGGGCATCTGTGTCGCATCAAAGCTGACGGAAGCACCCACACCCCTCATTGCTTTGCTGAACACCTGCGACGACTGCCCCAACCCAACAGCCGTGATGTCTGCCATCACTATTTCCTTTGCTACGTTCTTCTTATCGCTACACAACCCTGTCGATGGGTCTAAGTTGCACAGATTCAGATGCGTCCTCTTCTCAGGCGTCAAGTACGCGTACTTCCTCGTGATGTGCGGCGGCTCGCTCTGCACCAGTGAGAAGTTAGTTCCAAACTCCAGGTACTGCATGATCTGCTCCACCAGAAGCATCAAATTCTGTTCCTTTTTGAGTGTGAATTTGAACTGGCGGCGCTCGAGGTCCATCGCACTGCCCTCGACCGCACGTTTCTTTTGGAGCCCTATCTTACCCAAACCAGCAGAGGAAGAAGAAGAGGACGAAACACTGTCGGAGTCGCTGTCAGGGAGATCAGAAGACGCACTGGGGGGGAGAGATGTGTCGCGGCTGGATTCGCCTGAGTCCAGGGACTTCCCGTCGTCGTCGGAGTACGTGTCCTCATCTTCCGAGTCGGTGGGCACGTCCATGTTCGTTTCTTCCTTCAAAGCGCGGACCTTTCCCCGCATCTCCTCGTTGGTCTCTTCTATGTCATCGATCTCGTCGAGGAGTCTGAAGTACTCTGCCTTTCTGTGTATTTCCTCAGGTGTGAGGCCCTCGGTCCTGCTAGGGCCTGTAGCCCTGCTCGCCTTGTCTTTCAACGCTTCCTTGCTGCTTTCCAACGTTGCGATTTCCCGTTTTACCCGTTGCTCCCAAGCCCTCAGCTGATCGGCCCGTCTCTTCTTCACACTTATGTCGAAGGCCATAGCATCGTTCGCTTCTTTTTCTTTCGCGATTTGCTTTTCAACCTTTCGTCTATACTCCCGCCTCTCGATTTCGTGCTTCTCAGCATATCGCCGCACAGCAGCGGCTACTGCTCCGTCCACGCCGTCGATCACCTCCTGCGCCATCTGCAGGCTCCTCCTTGACTCTACCACGCCTTCCCGCAGCCCATCCATTTTTTCCACCTGTGGCGTGTGTATACCTTACACGTGCATACCTCTTCACGCTTGTGTTCTTTAGCAAGTTGTTTTTTCGAAGCCGCGAGCTTCTGCTCTTTTTTCTCCCCCGCACTTGCCAGCTCTATTCCCAGCTTGTCAAGCTCCTTGAGTTTCATTTTGTACAGCGAGGCAGACGCTTTCGTGTTGCCGTCTGCCTGCGTCATCCGCCGTTCGTTTGCATCGACCAACTGCTCCAACTCTTCGATGAGATCCTTGTATGCGCTGATGTTCTTCAAAAGCTGTAAATGATGTGGTGCAGTTAAAGATAATAATAAGGTAATACCTGCGATCCCTGTGCCAACGATGCGGTGTTGAGGAGGCAGAGAGTGTCGTCGAGAGATGTAGCTTGGCTGACACAGAATATCAGCGACACGAGGCCTTGGCCGGCTATGGAATGGTGGAGTGGGTGCTGTAGGATTCTTGTGACCTTGGAGTCTCGGAAGGGCAGCACACGGAAATCCTTCCCGTTGGCCATGCCGGTGGTACACTGCGAGAGTGTGAGGTGAAGCTTTGAAAGTAAAACCTGTTCATCGATATCAGCTTGGGGACGCTCCACAGTAGGCTGCCGGGTCATGTTACCCACATCTATCAGGAAGAGCCGACCGAGAGTGGTGCTGCCTTTCTGTATCGTAATCAGCACACAGAACTGCGACATCGAAGGGTGCGTCATGGCGAGGGACTTAGTGAAGAGGGCCGTAGCTGTGTCAGCAGAGCGGCAAGTCTCGGAGGAGGCGTCAATTGCAACGCCCGCTTTGTCATCAACACTCACCTTAACACCCTGCTTGCCTCCAATTAGATCGACACACGTGTCGTTCCTTACGTCGCACATCTGGACCTTCAGTGACGTTGCGCCCTTGGACAGAAGGTAGGAGAACACCTGAGGTGCCAACCCAGACAGGGTTTCTCTCCCCATTTCGTCACAGCTCAAAGTCACAATGCTTCCAAACCCTCCTTTCGGAAACCCTCCTTTTACACACCCCTCGCACACCTTCACACATGCTTCACCGAACACGTCTCCCCCTAGTATTTTGTGGAAGCCCCACACTTTCTCCTCACCCTTCGTCTGCAACGTGTCCCCCGCCACCCTGAACACACCACCATCGCTCTCCTTGCACCGTGCGTACACCTTCATCCCTGACTCAGTCATCAGGCATATATTCTAAAATACCCTGCGTTAGTTTGTGGGGAGTTTGGAGGAAAACATTTGAAAAAAAGAAAACAACTAGGCACTAGTGAGAAAGAAATCGATTAAAAAACTTAAGAAAAGTTAAAACCGTATTATCGTGTAGATAAAGAGAACGAGAAGCCATTCTGTGTAGGATCACATGTAAGCACGGGAGTTGCTGAAGTTCCACGGAGGGGTGAAGGCGTCCACCTCGGAAGAGGAGGAAGGGGGTGCACTGTGAAAGTCAGCGAGAGAGGCAGTGTGCTCGTAGCCCATGTTGTTGTCATAGTGGTCGTTGTCGGGAGTAGTGATGGAATGGGTGGGGAAGGTCTGGGCTGAGGGCGAGAGAGCATCGGGAAGCGTGCGTGTCGTCTGCGCCTGCATGTTGTCAGCTACGTTGTCAAAAGACTTCCCAAGCCCCTCGATCTTCTCTTCCATCTTCGCCAGCGACGTCAGCACCTCTTTGTTATTCCTACCGTCATCTGCACCTTTGGTGACCTGAACAGCTCGTGGGCTCACACTCTTCTGCACAGCAGGCTCGTTCTTCGTTGTATCTTCCACAAATATCCTATTCGCCCAAGGCTTCTGCAGACCCTTCATCTCCCCTACATGGCTCTTCATGTGTATCTGTTCATCCATCAGCTCTGCGTACTCCTGCATCTTCCAGTACGAGATCAGGGACGAGTACGTCGCCCTTCTCTGCAGCTGCTGCGGCGACACCAAAAAGCACAGTTGCTTGGCCAGGTCAGTCGCCACCTCAAGTGCTTTGCCATAGTCGCTGAAGTACTTCTTCACAGAAGGGCACTCTGACAGTAGGGCTACAGCAATTGCATCCTCTCTGACCCACGGGTACTTATCCACAGGTGGACCCTGCTGCGCGGTTTGGGCCTTGGCCTGTGCAATGAACTGTTTCCTCTTCTTAGGGTCTTGTTTCACCACTCTGAGTGCTCCCAACACTTCGTCCACGGAAATCTTCATGCCCTGAGCCTCAAGCCAGCCACTGCTGATTACTTTTGGGTAAATCTCGTTTGTTTTCGGTGGGAATATCAAACGGTCGTCCACACCAGTTGTGAATGTGTGCGAGACTTTGTTTGTGCAGTTCGTTCGGGGGTCGGTGTCGTCCCACTGTCGCATTAGGCTCAAGACTGTTGCATACCGTTATGTGTAGCAGAAAGACAGGCTTCTCCTGCGTGATGTGGTGGTCAGAGCGCTCGGCTAGATTTCGTATCAAGTCCGAAATACGAGTCTCTTGCTCGGCGAAGACATTCCTCGACACCTATAGCGTGTGATGGTGCGGAAAGCATACTGTGGTGCTAGTGTGGTCGTCCAAGATCGGCATGGCATCGTCGCCGAGGTACCCGTCGACCTTTCTGCTCGCCCTGCGGTGCCGTGTGCGGAGGTACAGGGTCACTTTGCGGATATAAATGTTCTTCGCGCGTTTGAAGCCAAGCCGGTCCTGCTGCATGTGGGGAAACATATGCGGCACATACCTTGATGAGAGTCTCCGTTTGCGCGATCCAGTTCCGCATATAGGGCCCAACAGGGGTGTCACCCGATATCCTCTTCTGCCACGCCCTGGCCTTTTCGTAAGAGGAGGTGACGATACCAATGACAATGTTGAGTATGACAAGCCACACGAGGACCTGGTAAGTCACAAAGAAAAGATAGGCATAGAATGGCTCAAGGTCGGCTAGTTCGTTGAAGTCGAAGTCGCCCAGCAGCGAGAGCAACAGGTAGGTCCACGCCTCGGGAAGGGTGCGCATGTCCTTGAGTTTCGTCCCCCAAATAGACACGCCCATCATGGCGTATGCCTGTGTCACGAGGAGGAGGTACACGAGAATGGCAATGAGAGAGGACAAAGCATCCTTGATGGTCTCTGAGAGAATCATGAGGCGGGGGGACGTCCTGAAGAACTTAATAAGCTTCAGATACACAAGAACCCCGTTGAAGGCAGACAAATTCGACACCACCTTCAGGTTCGCCATTGTGTTGTCCAGCCGCATGAACACCAACGAGTCGTACCAGTTGGGATCCTTTGCGTTGGGGTGGTTCTTGATTTCGTCAGGCGTGTCTTCCCCGAGACGCAGTTCGTGGTGAGGGAACGCCCAATAGTTCACTTTGTAGTAAAAGACCACAAGGAAGATGGCGAGGTTCGCAATTTCAATCACCCGCCACACGGAGAACACCCATAAAATAAGGCTTTTTGTTCGCAGGATGTATGCAATGATCTCTCTGAACAGCATGACGATGTAGAAGACAACGAATGCCAGCACCACGGCTTCCATCACTATGCGCCACACGTCGATTTCTTCGAAGACAAGGCTCTCAACACGAGTGCGCCACACGCCTGCAGGGTTGATCTCAATCATCAAGATGACACGTAAGAATATGCCTAAGTTCGCGTTGAAAGTGAAGAATTTGACGTGCACCTCGCGGGTGGCCTCGTCGATCCAGCCCCCCTTGAAGAGACAGTTAAAGAACTGCAACACATCGCGCGACGAGGACTCGGAGTAGGTGTCAACAAAGTACCCTAGCTGAGAGGGATAGTCCGACACATAACCCCCGAGCGTGGCCCAAGGAAGGAACTCCTCTCCTGGGAAGCGGACTTTTGAGAGGTCCGACCACGCGAAGCCGTTCTTGTTGAGGCGGTCTTTACAAGTAGCGTTGCCAAAGGTAATGCGGTCCTCATTGCTCCGCGAGTACTCCGGGTAGCATTTCGTGCTCCAGCCATGGTAGTTCCCTTGAAGAAGGTCGTCTAGGTTATCACACTTCACAGGCTTCACACGGTGCTGCCCCACACGTATGATAGGAAGAATGTGATTGTATGAAGCTACAGTTTGCTGACTAAGGTTGTACAGCTGTAGAAGCCCGCCACCGCCGGATTCAAGGTCGACACCGGTGGTCATAAAATCCCAAAACATCTTTTCTCGAGAGATGGATTTCCATCTGGATTCTAAACGATGAATCACTGCATCGGTTGCCCAGAAAGAACTGCCGTTTCCAAGCCCCGAATGGGCTACCAGAGTGTATGTGAAGATTGATAAGAAGACGAGGTACACGCCTAGAGAATATCTCAGGGATTCTCGATGTGAAATGGTGTGGAGGTGGAACACTAGAAAATCAAAGTCGTTGGTCCATCCGACCCCAAAGCGTCTGCATTCTTCTTCATCGTCCTCGGGTGGCCTTCTCCCGTCACCCTCTTTGCTGTCGCTGCAAGATGTTGCTTTCATATCGTCCTCATTCCACTCATTCTGTGATCGGCATTTCCACATCAGGCAGTACAGCGCTATAAACACAACTGGCATCAAGCTGCATATCACCACAATCATTACAAGGCCGCCGTCCATTTTGTTTTCTTTTATAAACTGGGAAGGTTGCTCAAAATATGGCAAGAAAGAGACAAATTTGAGGTAGTAATAAAAAAAAAAGAAGGAACGACGCAACACTACAAAAAGAAAAATAGGGTGGGGGGGGGATCTTTTGACCAGAAATAAAAGGAAGACAAAAAAAAACACAGATAAGAAATAAAAAGCAAAGGGTAACATATCACCTTAACGCACCAATGGGACACTGCCCATCATCTGGGTGCTTTTTTTTAAAGAAAAAAGTGGAGACAAAAAAAATGAAACACTGGCGTTCCTTAGTTTACATATAAAAAAAAATACACATTTTTCTTGTTCCCGCTGAAAAATCATCGTGGTAGTCCCAAAAAAGAAAAAAAAAGATTATTTTTTTCCCTACTCAAATCGTGCGAATCTCCTCATTTCTAATCTTTCTGGAGAGGAGAAGGAGCCCATAAAGCAGAGCTTCAGCAGCAGGAGGGCAGCCAGGGACGTAGGCGTCAACTGGGACAATCTGGTCACAACCCTTGACGACCGAGTAGGAGTAGTGGTAGTAGCCACCCCCGTTGGCACAGGAACCCTAAGATTTTTTTTTTTTTTAAAAAACTCCCAAAAAATATTTAAAAAATATACCATGGACACAATCCATTTAGGGTACGGCATCTGATCGTAGCAAACGCGAAACATGGGAGCCATTTTGTTACACAGCGTGCCACTGACGATAATTAAATCGGCTTGCCTGTTTTTAAAGGGAACAATTCTCAAAGAAGAAAAGAGAGGAGACATACTTCGGCACAGCACGGGGGACAATACCGAACCTGTCCAAATCGTACCGCGAGCACATGGTGTGCATCATCTCTACTGCACAGCAAGCAAGCCCAAAGGTCAGGGGCCACAGCGAGGCAGAGAATGCGAAATCTCTGAAGTGAACCAGCTTGGTCATCACCCAAGTCAGCCCGTTCTTTGCTTTGCTCCCCTCCGCTGCGGTTTTTTTTATAAAGCACAACAAAACAAAAAGAAAACCCCATACGCATAGCTTTTTGCAGCATTGTCTGGTCGTCCCCCACGTAGTTCTTCACCTCTGCGTTCCTCGGGTCGTCAGGGTGCAGCGCAAACCCGTGCATTTTCAGCGCCCTTGTCCTCCCCATCATCAGCAGCGTCCTACTTGAACGCATCATCTTGACAACCCTATCATGTGATGAGGAGAAATTTGCATTAAAAAAAATAAGAACACAAAAGAAAACGCAATATCTCCGGGCTCTTTTCTTTTTTTTCCTTACCCGGTATGGTTGCCGGTTAAGAGAAACATTTAAAAAAGAAGAGGAGGGGGGGGAGGGGGGTCGCACTCAAAATACAGAAGTTCAAACACTCCCTAACATTCTCACCTACGCAGAGGCGATCTCCTTCTCGAGGGTCTTGAGGACCTTGCCGATCTTCATGGCGATGTCGGTGTCCCCGTCGAGCTCGATCTTCCCCTCCATGAAGAGGCCCATGGGGTCCGCCTTGCCCCCCGAAAGCTCAATGAACACCTTCTCGTCCATCTTGAAGGTGCACGCGGGGTCGTCGTGCTTCCCCTTGTACGCCTTCCCCGCCTTCAGGTCCATCACGTACGACACACCGGTGTCGGGGAACTCGTACGTGATCACCTCGTTGATCTTCTTCGCCGCAGCCTGACCAGCAGGGGTCCCGAGGGCTGCGGACATCTTCGCGAAAAGGGCGTCGGCCATTTTAGTAAATGTGTGTGTCGTGCTGTGGTGTGAAGGATGGCATCAAGAATAATACGAAAGACAGTACAACAGAATAGTATATTTAGTCTACAAGTACAACAACCTCCATTCTCTCCTCAACTCACACCCCCTCCCTCCTCTCTCCTCCCCAGCTCACATCATGCGCTCGGAGGCGGGGATCACGTTGCTGGTGGTGATGCCGCCGCCCGACATGCATTGCAGCATCTGCGTTTCCGTGGAGGAGGTTCGCAGGTTCAGGTGAAGCCGCAGGATTGTCTCCAGGTCCTTTAGGTTCTTCGTCCTCTCCTGGTTCTCGTTCGTCAGCTGCACGTTCTTCTGCTTCAACTGGTTGCAGTGCCTCTGCGACACGACCCCCAACGCGGAGTGCTTCTCCCGCTCTGCAAGAACCTTGTTCTCCGCCGCCAGCACGTCGTTCTTGCGCTGCAGCTCCCGCAGCGACTCCTCCAGGTGGAGGATCTCGCTGTCGTGCTGCACCCCTTCGATCGAGTGCCGCAACCCGCTGATGACCTGCTCCTTGTCGTCGATGTTCGCACGCAGCGTTGCGATCATACTCTCCGCCTCCGCCAGCTGCCCCAGCACGATCGCTAGTGCGTCCTGCCCGTCTCGCTCCGTTGCCTCCGTGAACAGGGTCACCTTGTCCCGCAAGGTTCGTATCTCGTACTGCTGTTCGTGTATCTTGTGCTTCAAGTGCTCAGCGACACTCCTGCTCGACAGCAGCTCCCGTACCACCTCCTCGTCCGTAGCCGTCACCACCCTCACCCCTGACGGTGCCTTGCACGTCTCCAGCTCTGCTCGCATCGCCTCCGCATCGTTCAGCAGCGGCGACAGGGACAGGTACCGCGGGCTGCTCTCCCTCTCCATTGTTGCCATGGTTTCCATGCACCGTTCCTGCACCTCCTGTTGTTGTTCTCGCTGTAACTGCTGCTGTTGATGATGGTGATGGTGATGGTGATGGTGGTGGTGGTGGTGCACATGAATCTGCTGAAGGGCCGCAGGTGAGGCCATCGCAGAAGTTGTCGCTCGCGACACGATGCTGCTGTACTGCGACAGTGCAGTGGCGGACCTCGACGGCTGCAGTGCTGTGTGCGGTGTTGGCTCCCGTGTCTTTGCCGTGGCTTCCGACCCTTGCCGACTGATGTATGCTCCCAGCAATTGGTTCGCCATCTCCCTTGCGTGCACCTCGCTCCTGGCACTCAGCTGCTCACCGCTTGTCCCCAACTCCGCTAAGATGCTGCCTGCCGCTAGCCTAGCATCCATCTTGCTCCTGTATAAGTAACTTGCTGCAGGATACAAAAGAGAAAAAATGTAACAAATCCCAAGCACAGATCACTGTGTGAGCGATAGGTGCCAGCAGTGCAGTGTGGTGAACCGTGAAGTTGCGGCGTCACCCACAGCAATCTAGAGAGGAAGGAAGAAGGAAGAAGGGAGGAAAGGGAACGGTCGAAAGGCTTCTTTTCTCTTTAATTCTCAACTACCTACGCAGAGGCGATCTCCTTCTCGAGGGTCTTGAGGACCTTGCCGATCTTCATGGCGATGTCGGTGTCCCCGTCGAGCTCGATCTTCCCCTCCATGAAGAGGCCCATGGGGTCCGCCTTGCCCCCCGAAAGCTCAATGAACACCTTCTCGTCCATCTTGAAGGTGCACGCGGGGTCGTCGTGCTTCCCCTTGTACGCCTTCCCCGCCTTCAGGTCCATCACGTACGACACACCGGTGTCGGGGAACTCGTACGTGATCACCTCGTTGATCTTCTTCGCCGCAGCCTGACCAGCAGGGGTCCCGAGGGCTGCGGACATCTTCGCGAAAAGGGCGTCGGCCATTTTACTTTTTAAAAAAAATATCGGGGAAGCCTGTGGTACTATTAATAAGACAAAGAAAACTGACGGCTAGCAAAGAAGCACCGCAATTAAGACGGACTGAGCACTACAGAGTCTACCTGACGGGAAAGGTTCAATCTCGTGTTGCAACGTCGTGCAGTCTAATAAAGATCTATCTAAGCTAGGCTTCAGAGGTCGAACACCCAGTTGGCATTCCCGCGGGCAGGCTCTACCACACCCGCACTGGCCCCACCGGTCTTCCCTTTTTTCAGTTCGCCCACCTCTCTCTGCAGGGCCTCGATCATTCTATCTTTGTGCACAATGGCAGCTTCGTAGTTCCCCAGCGCAGTGTTCTGCTGGGCGAGGACGCTTTCGTGGGCCTCTTTGATGTGTCTGTGTGCATGACATTAAGACAGAAAATAATCTTTTTTTGCATACCTAATTTCAGCATCGTGCCGTCTGCGTGATGCAGCTTCCCTCTCCATGCACTCGCGCGTGGAGCTGTCTGTGGTCTGCCTGATGCGGTAGTACTGGTCCTTCGCTAATGAGAGCTCCGCCTCCATCTCCTCCAGCTCGTGTTGGGTCACGTCCAGTTCCTCGCGTACACGCTCGAGCTCCTTGTCAATAGCAATCGCCTGCGTCGAGGCGTCTATAAGCTCTGGCAGCTTGGGCAACAGCGCACGAAGCGGCTCTGGCTGCATTGCCAACTCGTACAAGTCCACCTGTGTGCTCGAGGTGGTGTTGTCCACCTGTGTCCACGAGGTCGTCATTTCCTGTGCACACGACGTACTTGCATCCACCTTCGGTGTTGCCTCCTTCTGCAGCTCTTTGAGCTCTTCAATCTCCTTTCTTAAGTTGGCTACTTCCTCTTCATGCTTCGAAGGTGGTGACAGCAGCAGCGGGACTTCTACCTCTGGTGACATGGTGCATGCCACGTGCCTCACGCCATCACGGGTTACAGGCGTCACCGTTGCTTGCGGTGGGAGGGTCTGGCACCTGTCCCGCTTGGCGGGAGTCGAAGAAAACACAGACGAGCTTCGTGTGAAGAAGGATTGCGAGGACTTGCGCGACAGGGTGCCGTAGGACGCGACGCCCTCTGGCTTAACCTCCCAGGTGAAGGTGGCGTTGTTGGCGGCCATGACAGCTTCGAAGGTCCGCTTGAAGGCTTGATCCCCACGGTTGTGGAAGCGCAGGTGGATGTCGGGGGGGTCCTCGGGCATGCACAGCAGGACGTCGACGTGCTCTTCCTTCCGGAAGAATGAGGTCTCAGGCTTGGACTGGAAGACCTCCCGGATGGAGAGGACGGAGACGAAGCGCCGGATCTCGCCGTCAAGGCAGCAGAGGAGCAGGCGGCGTGGCTTCATGACAAGCACACGACGTTTGGGGACAGGCCGGGCTACCTTCTCGACGTTGGAAATGTAAACATAGTCGTGATCATTGAAACGCGGGGCGAGGTCAGGGGGGGGTGCCACAAAGGGGAGGCGGGTCTCCATGCAGCACACAGGAGAGGCAGGGGACCCGGGGGAGTCCGTGGAACTATGCATCGAAAGAAAGTCTTCCTCCTCTTCCTCTTCCTCTCCCTTCTCGTCTACCGCGTACACATAGGTATCCCCCGTGATGCCTTGCTCCACAGCCGTGCTGTCCCATACAAGGCTTTCTATTCCATTGCTTTTTGTTTTCACGTATATGCCATACTGCCCACTGCCCAGTTTAGCCATTAACTGTTCCTTCTGCCCATTGTCGCTCAGCGCCAGTTTTTCACTAACATTCCACAAAACCACTCCTCCTTCTGGCCTGTGGACAGACAGGAGGATCATCTTAAGAGCCAAAGAGAGCCCATGGGAAAGTGAGCTGTTTTTCTTTTGGTTTTATTTTTGTTGGAATGGTGCCAAAAAAAAATGCGAATGACAAAGCCAATAAACATAGGCCACACCAGGGGGATGAAAAAAAAACGGGGGGGGGAAAGAGATGAGATAAAGGAGGTTCCTGTTTTGGAAGGTCCTTGTCTCTACTTAAAAAAAAAAAAGAAAGAGGAACAAACAAAGGATGGGCATGGGGGAGAAATAATCCAAAAGAAACTTTTTAAAAAGAAAACTAACCTCGCTCCTGCCGTAGCCATTTACCTTCTGCGTGCGTCTTCCCTTGTGTAGGTTGGTGGTCCCTTCCCTTCTTGTGTGTATCATCTCCTTGTACTGGAAGTCTACTTTTTGTGCTGAGATGTCGGGTCCACGTTTCTCCCTTGTGGTTGTTCGGGAATCAATAATGAAGTGAAGCAATCTTGTTAATTCTTCTTCTTTTACTACCCCTTGCGCTCAGAGAAAAAAAAAAAGGAGAGAAATAAGAAGAATAGTAAAAAAAAAAAAAAAGAAGAAGAAAAGAATAGTGTGATAAAACAGTAAAGACAAAAAAAAAAAAAAAAAAAAGGTTAGAGATGAAAATTTCTTTTTCTTGCTTCCGTTGTTCCTTTTAATGTAACGGCTACATATACTTACCCTATATAAAAGAGATTACTACGCAAAAAGCGAAAAAAAAAAAAAATATGACCGATCGGACTGACATTCGAGACGCCCAAAAAGCTCCTCCAGTGGCCATCAAGATAATCCTTGACTTAACAGCCAGGCACCTTTTTCATCTTTTTCCACAGTATCGTCTTTTTCTTTTGATCATAAAAAAAGAAAAAAAAAATGAAGAAAAAAAAAAACTTACTGATAGATCGTGTGTAATGACTCTTTTTTTTTTTTTTCAAAATAAGCGAGGGGGAAGAGAGCATGGGTAAGAGGAGCCAAAAAAAAAAAAAAACTCGATAAAATTTCAGTGTGCATGGGGGTGCTCACTGTGAAAAAAAAAAAAAAAAAAAAAAAAAAAAAAAGAATCGAGCATGTCATTCTTTTGTTTTGTGTTGAAAAGGTTTTGCAAACCTCCTAATAAACAAAGAGATTATTTGCAATACAGAAACGCTTTTTGCCATTCCTGTATGTCCTAAAAACTTCTGGCTGTTCTCTCCCCGCCCTGAAAAAAAAAAATGGAAAAAACTCTCTATGTTTCTTTCTTCCCCCTCATTTTTTTCCTCTTTTTTTTGACAAAAAAAAAAAAAAAAAAAGGAGGGAAGAGGAAAATCTAAATAGAACCCACAAACAAGGGGTGAAAACAACAAACACAAAGGGAAAAAAAAAAAAAAAAAAAAAAAAAAAGTCTAAACAAATAGATAATAAAAAAAAAAGTATGGCCTATAAAGGGGGGGAGTGTACTAAGAAAGTAATCTTTCAGGAGAAGAAGAAGAAAAAAAAAAAGAAAAAAAACAGAAGATGAGATGCTATTTATATTCCCCACAATTAAATCCCTTTGGCATCCTTGAAATTCTCAACGAGGCGTTTAATGCGGAGCAGCATGTTGTCGAAAGAGTTTTCGCAGTACTCGGGCTCTCCATATAGAGGGGGTGTGGGAATGGTAGTTACAGATTCTGTATCCGAAGCGTCGGAGTCAGAGGCATTTCTGTGAAGGAGCTGCTCGTCTTCAGGCGTCATTATCTTTCGAATGAGATCAGCAGAGGTAGCTCGCTCGGTGGGGTTTCGCTCAAGCAACGACATGAGAAAGGAGACATCAGCCTTTGAAAAATTTTTCATCTTTCTCTTGAGAAAACGGTGCGCGGCTTCGTCAGACATACCACGGTACTCTACAAGGTCGGAGTCGGAAGGGAACAATTCGTACCCTAACTTGATCTGGGCAAGGAGACACCCTGCAGAGAACATATCTATTTGCTCGCAATATTTCCCTGATTTTACTGTTTCTGGAGCTCGGTAGCCTTCTGTGGTGACCTCGTTTACAGGTGTGAGGGGGCGTCGCTGTCTTTTATGCTCGTTTGCCCGGACGGTGCCAAGGTCGATTAGAGCTAGTCTTGAGCAATCTTCGCTGATTACAACATTGTCGGGTTTTAAGTCACGATGCATTGCGCCGGTGGTGTGTATGTTGTTCAGTGCGGCAACGAGCATTCCCGCCACGCGTCTCCACTGTGCGGCTTTCAACCTTTTCTCCTTTCCCACGGTGTTGTCGAGGCTCTTGTCGAACTTTTCCAGCACCATGTACAGGTACTCGTCTTCGCACAGCCAGCAGTCCCTCAGCCGGACGATCCCGTTGCTCCTTCGCATTGTGAAATACGATAAATTGTGTAGCTCCCTCAACGCGCTCTCCGCGTACACCAACGACTTGCAGTGTACCTTCTTAATCACCACCCTTTCGTCGTTATGATCGGCAGTCACAACTACCCCGAAAGCACCCTTTGCTAAATAGGTGAAATTGGTGTACTGAATTTTTTTTCTTTTTTGTAAAAAAAAAAACTTTTTTTTATACCTCCTCGGGGGCCATGAAAAAATATCCGTCCTGACCATCGGACACGGGTGTCTTCACGTACTCTACGTTCCTCCTCGGTACCTTCAAGCCTTCCTCCTTCCGCGGTGACGATGTCGGGATAGTGATGGGTTGCGGGGACAGGTCGGCTTCCCTCTTTTGACGCTTCGCTCCCCTGCAGGCGGATGTATGGTGAATGCTCACAGTAGTTGCATACCTTGGTGAGGTGCTTGCGGAACGCTTAGACCCCATCTGATGATGTGTCGCGGTTCTTTCTTTTTTTTCTTTTCTTTTGCTGCGAAGGTCGCGGTGAGGCTTTTCGCACAGGCAAAAAAGAAAAAAATATAGAGATGTAGAGAAAAGGAAAAGCCAGCGGGGAATAAAAAAAGGCGGAATAAAAAATGAAGCCCCCCCCCCCCCCTATTTTCTTGCCCTCTTGTAAATGAATCATCCAAGCGTAAGCAGGATTACGTAATAAAAAAAGAAGAAAAACAGAAGGTTGCGTTCAGTGTACATGAACTCTAAAGTTCTTGTGCCTTCGTACAGAACACACTGTGTGCTGCATGAAAGTCGAGAGGAAGGGTGTGGCACATATCCTGCGGGGCCGCTTGGCGTGCATGCCATGGGTGTTGACGGGAGGGGGCGACGGGCTCATTACCGCGGGCGGCTTGGGCTTTGCGCCACTGTCTGGTGGCCGAACTAGATGCATCGTCACCTGCTGTGCAAAGGACGTTGCTTGCAGCTGTTTGAGAAGCTCGTCCTGGTCATCGGTTTCCGGCATCATCGCCTTGCACCTGCCTGGGGACCTGATTGCAAAGCCCCCCCGCGTCACTGCGTCAAAGAAGAACGGGTTGAGGTTCGCATCGCAAAACATCTGCAGCGCCTTCTCATCACCTGCCGTCACAACACCTCCCACGTACCCGTTCTCCAGAGGGTCCTTCATCCGCACTGGACCTCTCTTTGCCTTCTGGTACTTAACGTCTGTCCCTACGGCCCGGCCCAGTACGATGTCTTTTAGGCACTCGGGAGGCGGTGTGAGCTCAGCTACTACCTCGGGTTCATCATGGTTAGATACGACAGCGTCCGCTGGCAACCATCTGAGGGTCAGGGCAGACTGCGTTGCGAACTGTAGGTGCAGCATCTTGTCAGCGGTGATGATTCCTTTCACGACTGCCTGCATGCCTAGGCACTGCATGGCATCTTGCACAACACTGGACGGGCCCTTCCCTAAAGGGGAAGAGATGCATGCCTTCTTGAAGATTGCAGGGTCGTCAGTCACCAACACTGCATCGCCGACTTGCACGTCAAGATCTTGTGCTTCTAGTGGTTTCTTGGCCCGCTGTTCCCCTCTGCTCTCAAGCAGCTCCAGGTCGTTCAGGAGCTCCTGTCGCCGTGTGCGCAGCCTCTTCATGGCGAACCGTATCCGGTGTCCCTGCATGATCCAGATCCTGATCGCGTGTTTGATGCACTGCGTGTCTTTCTTGACGTTGTCGAGCAGATCTGCGTCGCAGTTTTGGAACGACATGTCCATCAGGCGCTTCTCTATATCCTGCAGGGCGTTAAGACGTCGTGCTGCAAGGGCGAGACGCACACAGTACTTAAACATGCACCGCTTGATCGACACGAAGTCGGTGGTGTGATTTCTGACGATATCCCTTTCGTAGAACTCCAGGTGCTCCTTTATTGCTGCCAGGCGCCCTATGAGCTTCTCAACCCGCGTTTTCCTAACGACATGTTTAGGGGGCCTCTTCTTCCGTAAAAATGATTCTGTGTTGGTGAAGAACTGTTCGTTGCTCCTCCACACACCGCCTAGCCCCAGCCTCCCTGCATCGCAACCAGCGCTGCAGTACTTGACGGACGATCTTTCCATGTCTCGGCCATGTTCAGACCTGGAGCTTGGTGACGTGCGTGAATGAAAGAAGTCAAGGGATGAAACACTTAAAAGATGCAGGCTCTTCGGAGCCCAAGCAACGGTCAAGCTGCTCACATTTCATAAGCATCTACACGTTCCTTCATGCTGCTATGGAGAAGCTCTATTCTCTTCAAAACAGCTTCTCGTACTTCGTCTGACTCCCCTGTGAGGGCTTTCATGGATCCATCCTCAGCAGTCCCCATGCATGATTCCCAAGCAAAGCCAAGCAGCTCGTCAGAGGCGGTGGGGTATAACTCCGAAACCGCTTTCATACCCATCGTGTCATTGTCCTTCTCACCTTTGAAGGTCTTCAGGACTGGATACAAGTGCTTTGCAATCGATATGATGACGAAGGTGGACGAGTCGGAAGCCTGCAATTTTGCGATGCCGTTCGACAAGGCCTGCGTGACGTTGGGTCTGGTGAGCAGCAAGGAAGGGTACACTTGAAGGGCCCAGTTCAGGACGATGCGGGCTAGGTAGGTGTATCCTGTGGAAGGGATGGTTCCTCTCTCGGGGATGGCAAGGAGATGCTCACTGAGCGCCATGACCGTCCAGTGCTTGGGGCCCAACACCTGTATGGCGAAGAGCACATCTGCGACGAGATGGGATTCTGGGATGTCCTCCAGATCTATGTGCGTCTCAACAAGGAGCGTGATCCACTTCTCGTCCCCCTTGTCAGGTGCAGTCAGTGACCTGCACGCCGTACATTTCCACGCCTCGTCTTCTGTGCCTGTGGGGTACGTGACGCCATGCGGGCAGTCGGTGCAACGGCGGCCCCTTGCCCAATCAGTGTCAGCGCACCGGGGGCATTTGCATGTGAACCGCCTATCATGCTTCATTTCCTCGTAGCGCATGGCGGTGCTTAAGTGGTGCGAGTATGACACAACCAGCTCCTCTGCGGGGTGGATGTCGCGGAGGGCCACGAAGCCAGCCTCCTCACGCCCGTCCTTTGTGTCGTACCGCACGTTCGGCTCACACGAATGGTTCAGAAAGGAGCCGAGGAGGAAGAGCGCACGGTGCTCCTCTTCGAAGGCAGTGAAGCCCCACGCGTTGATCTGCAGCACTTCAGACCACCATTTGAACCATTGCGGGGGTGGCTGGATGTCCGGGTTGGGTGGGTTGGGGACCACTATAGGCTGTGTGGTGTGTGTCTGGAGAATCCCGACAAGCTCCGCGACGGGGGGGTCTAAGAAGATCTCCTTGGCTGCCTCCATCTCGGAACCAGCCTGCCACACGACAAGGGGCGCCTCTCTCCAGATGACAGTCCCTTGCGGTATATGCTCATCGGCAACTAATGAGCGGCCCTTCCCTGAGATGGTCACGAGGCGGAGCCCGGCATCGATGGCTGCTGTCTCCAAACTGCTATGAGGGGAAGGGGTGTCGTGGCAGGATGTCACCTTGCAGTCAGAGTAAATGAAGCCTGCGGGCGGCTCAGGCCTCTGTGGAGGGAGATGCGCAGCAGGAGGGGCAATGTGGTGCAAAGCGTGGTACGCATTGGACCCGATCTTCTTGCGAATTGCATGGTATGTGATGCTGTCGTGTTTTCTCACAGCAAACTTCTGGTAACATTCTGAAAAAACCTCGAGCAGCCCTTCAAACCCAGCGGGATACCTTGTCCTGAAGCACAGGTACTTGTCGTAGCCCTCGAGTATGGCGCAGTTTTGCTTCGAGTAGGTGTCAACGCCCACGATTTCTTCCATCTCCATCTTTTCCAACACTTCCTTGTTTGTTCTATCGCACAGCATTATCTTTTCTTCGGTAAGAACTACCACGCAGTTTTCCCTCAACCCGCTGGCCCCTGCTAGATCGCCTTCTACACTGTACTTCACCTCGGCATCGGGAAGCTCCCACTTCACGGTACCCTTTTTCATCTTTTTCTTTTTTTTAAATGTATTTTCCTTTTGTTGTCTTGCGTGCTTTTTTCAACAAAATCTAAAACAATGTAATGTATCGGGAAGGGGGGGTCGTAATAAAAAGAGGGAACGGTAAGGGAACAAAAAAAAATTTCTTTTTTTTTTCCTCTTCCCCTCCGCAGTTGCCCTTTCTTCCTTAAAATCTGTTGAACACATGGCTAGGAAAAAAAACTATTTTTTTTGAAAAGTAACGTGGTTACAGGTAGGTTAATTCTTCTTTTTTTTCCCCCCCCTTTTTCTTTTTGTATCAATCCGAGCGAGTTGTAGACCACAAGAAAGAAAAAGCTTAAGCTATAATTCTCCCTTTTTTTTTAGTTTGATAATTCCATGTAGTATAGAAAAAAGAGGAACTGGCCGTTGTTTGTACGTGCCGGGTAAAACCTGGAGAAGTTTGTCAACCCGAAACACGTTGCCAACGTTCCCCTTTTGTTTAGACAAGTCAAAGACTCGTTCTTGCAAAAAAATCAAATAACGCGTCTTAATACAGCTGGAAAAGGCCGTTTTATAATTAATTAAAAAAAGAATACCCAGGGCAAACACTAGGAAGGAAGAAAAAAACAGAGAGAAGGCTTTTTAAAAAAAAAAAGAAAGGCTTCTTCCCCCGTCGGAAAGAGAGAAAAAAAATTCACTGGTGGTGTTAGCACGGTGAATACTACTAAAAAAAAAAAATAATAATAAAGAAAGAAAAAGCAGCAACTTTTTTTTCCCCCCCGTTTTTTTTTTTTTCTTTTTTTTTTTTTCTTCTTCTTCTATTTCAACTTCTTTGCCTCCTCGAGCTCTTTTGCCTGAAGCTCCTTCGCCGTCTTGATCTGGGCGTCAGTCATCGTGAGCGCGTTAATATTGCAAGCCTTTTTTTTTTTTTAAACCCCCCTTCTGCTTTCAAACATACCCCACAAATCCGGTCGCAAACGCTAAAGGCGATGTGGATGTAGAGCGCGCACAGCATGTACAGGTAGTACTTCATGAACAAAGGCAGGGTTGAGACCAACCACGCGCTGTCCTCAGCGGACAGGTATTGAGGAACCTTTTTTTTTTCTTTTTTTTTTTTTTTTTTTTTTCCCATCTCTATAATACCACGGTGTAAAGAATGGCAGCGACAGGGAAACCCAGAGTGGGGATGATCAGCCCCTTCATGATCCTGTTCAGCACATTGCAGACACGCGATATCACAAACCCTCCACAGCTCTGTGTGTTGTGTAGTGTTATGTCTTCCCCTCCACCCCTACATACATTCGCAACAGCCATCCCATATGCACAGCAAAGTGTCCTGTACCCATCACCAGTCACATAGTCGGTGTGGTGGATATACAATGCCACAACAGATGCCACCATGTAAAGGACAGGAGCGAGTGTGAGAAGAGGGTGAATGGATGTCCCACCGGTCGAGTTGAATCTTATAACATTGATGATGTTCCCCCCAAGGGTGAGCACCCCGCTCAAACAAGCAACAGCAATAAGGTAGTTCCAGTAAGGAAGCCCCTCGTAGCTGTTCTCGGTCCAGAAGGTGTTCCCGAAGACAGAGCTCACCATATAGATACCGATCAGGAAGAGAATACCTTCAACAGGCCCATTAACATACCCAAGGGTTAGGGTCCCTGTGTGGTACTGCTCCCATGCGCAGAAATAGAACCCGCCAGAAAGGAGAAGGCAGTACATGACAGCCCAGTAAAAGGAGTCCTTAGGGATCATTAAAGCCGACATTGTGTTAAGGGAGATAAGATGTGTTCCCATGGCGTCACAACCGTGGTCAAAGAGTTCTCCAAGAGGAGACGACGTCCCTGTTCGCCGGGCCTGCTTCCCGTCAAGAGCGTCAAGGGTTTGGTATCCAAAGAGACAGGCAGCCACTGTGGCCCACACCCACTTAGGGGTGTCAGTCCTGCAGTTTGGGGAAAATTGTTCTACTAATAGGTAGCTTCCTGTGATCATCCCCAAGCCTACCAAAGTAACTGCGTTCGGTGCAAGCGTCCTCGGTAGGAAATTCACCGTGTACCTCCAGTAGGGCTGCAGGATGTACTTGCTGACTAGGGACAAGTCCTGCCCGGAGTACTTGTACTTCTTCAAACCCTCGATGCCATCGTCGCCCACGTGGAGCTTTGCGAACGGGACTTTCATATTTTTTTTTCTTTTCTCTTTTCTCGTTTTTTTTTTTTTTTTTTTTCTTTTTTCTCTCTCTTTTTTTTTTTCTTTTGAACTTGAATTGTAAAAAAAAAAAAAAAAACAATAAAATTTTTAGGAGAAAAAAAAAAAAAAGATGGAGAGAGAACAACGGGAAAAAAAAAAAAAAAAAAAAAAAAAAAAAAAGTGGCGACAATTCTTTTTTTTTTTTTTTGGAGGAAACTTCACTATGATGGGGGGATGTCAGCAAAAAAATGGCCACCAAAAAAAAAAAAAAAAAAGAAAAAGAATTGTAAAAAAGCGTGGTAGTGGGTTGTGGGGGTGAAAAAAAATGGGGGGGAAAGGGACGGGAAAGAAGAAGAAAAAAAAAAACCCCCCTGCCATTCTGCTAGTAAAAGGGGAAAATATTTTCTTTTCCCCCCTTCGCTAAACCTTCCTTTCAAACATAACGAAAACGTGAGGTGAAGGGGGTGGGAGGGGGAGAGGAGAGGCCAGGAATATCGAACTAGCTCAATACACATCGGGGGAAAAAACAACAACAAAAAAGCCTTTCTCCCTACTTTTCTTTTTTTTTTTTTTTTTAGTATTTTTTCCTAAAAGCACTTTATTTCATTTTTCTCTCCTTTTCTTTTTTTTTTTTTTTTTTTTTTCCCTCTGCGCTCAGAGGAACGCTAGAGAGGACGAGGGGGGGTATTGCACTCACATAAGACCACTGTTCTCCGGAATAAAAAATAATAATAATAAGGAGATCAAACTCGGGTAAAAATCTTTGAAATCTTTTTTTTTTTTTTTTTTTTTTTTTTCCCCTTAAATATATAAAAGAAAGAAAATTTAATAAAATTACAAAGATTTATGAATTAAAAGTAGGCTTTATTGATCAGTCCCTCAGGGGGGGGGGGGGGGGGGGAACCGCCGTAGCGAGACAGATTATCAAGCCCACTTTATTTTTAAATGTTTTTTTCTTCTTTTTTTTCTCTTTTTTTTTTCTTCTTCTTTCCATTTCCCTTCCATGTCTGAAGGGATTTCTTCGTCCGGGGTGGGTGGCAGGGCGCATGTGGGCATGAGGGCTTGAAATACATCATGGACATTAGAAACATCAAATCAAAAAAAAAAAAAAAAAAGAAAACAATGAAATACTAAAATAAAAGCACAGCACAGCACAGCACAACCACGCTGTAAGCACCTCAAAGCAACCCTGTTTCTCTTTTTCACCCCTCCCTTTCTTTTTTTATTTCTTCACTGACGTAATCGAAAAAACTTTCTTCTTTGTTTTTTTTCGTTGGGGGTGGGGGGGTGAGAGGCCACAATGATACTAAAGTCCGTGAACAGTTTGAAAGGGGGTAAACAGAAGAAAAGAAAAACCCCTGTTTTTTTCTTTTTTTTTTTTTTTTAAATCCAGGGTACTGAGGTTGCGGCCTGAGCAAATCTGGAGGGGCAAAAAAAAAAAAAAAAAGGAGGGAAAAAAAGATTTTTTTTTCTAATACCGCCCATTTGTACTTAAAAAGAGGGGGTGCCCCCACTCGGTTTTTTTATTTCTTTGTTTTTTTTCTTTCTTTTTTCTCTTCTTTTCTTTCACACGGTAAGTTAAAGGAAGAAATGAATTTAAAGACTCGTTCTTGCAAAAGAAGAAGAAAAAAAAAGAAGAATGTCTTTAGTTGCCCTCTAAAATCATTGATTTTTGAGCAAAAAAGAAAATGCGGTGTGTTCAAAGACTTTTCCCAATTCCCAAAAAAAAAAAAAAAAAAAAATAGGGGTAGAAAGGATTTTTAGTTCCCGAAAATTTGAAACGTAAAAAAAAAGATTTGGTGTAAATGTTAGATTTTTTTTTTCTTTTGTGGTTTTCCCCATGCTTGAGAAGCTTGGAGAAAAAGTATCGAAGGAGGGCAAAGCCAAAGACACACAACATTAGCATTTTTAAAATTTTACGTTGCGATACATCTCTAAAAAATCTTTTTTTTGGGGGGGGCACTGGGGAAAAAAAAAGAAAAATGCGACGTCAGCTATCTGACCTCATCGTTCCTACTAGCGTCCCAGCAGGCATGGAGGGTACTGTTCCCCACCACGGTTTCCGCAAAAAAGAAAAAAAAAAAGTTTATGTGCACTTGATAATTGCATGTTCAAGTACAACTAAGATAGTTCGACAATGTGTTAAGGAATCAAAGAGGGCGGCCAAGGGGAGGGAGAGGAAGCAAATGACGGGGGGGGGGGGGGGGGGACATTTCGACAACAAAGCCTATTACATCTCCCCCCCAAAAAAAAACTGCTAAGAAATGCTATTATTTCCCCCCTCTCCCAGCCCCGTTTTTTTTTTTTTTTTTTTTTTTTTTTGTTAAAAACAGAATTGCAAAAAAAAAAAAAATATTTTTTTCAATTTTTTTGGGGAGAAAAAAAATATCCCGTGAACAGGGTGAAAACTCTGCCTTTCTTCCTCCCACTTTCTTTCTTTTTTTTTTTTTATTTTTATTTTCTTTTTTTTTTTAAAAAAAAAATAATACAAGCCCCCTGGTCTTCAGTCCTAGCTGTAAGCCCCCAGCTGGCGTATGAGACTCAATAAAAATTCGCTAAAGTTTCAGTGTGCAGGGGAGTGCTCACTGGAAAAAAGTACGGAGCGAAAACGAAAATTCTTTTTTTTTTCCTCTTTTTTTTTTCTTTTTTCTCTCCTAGGTCAAACGAGATAAGAACAGAACCTCACCGCAGTGGGTAAAGCAGATAAACCTGTCTCCTTATACATAGTTTGACTCGCTCCCTTCTCTTCAAGCCAAAAAAAAAAAAAAAAAGAGAAAAAAAGCATAAAAAGAAAAGTGATGAATACCCCCCTCCCCCCCCACCCATTAACCTCCATTTCCTTCCTTTTTTTGTTTCATTATTTTCTTCTTCTTCTTTTTTTTTTTCCCCTCTCTTCTTATAAAAAAAAAAAGAAAATAGACCAAACAAAAAAGAAAACAACAAAAGGGAAAAAAGGGGAAAATAAAGGGGGGAGGGGGAGAGGAACCATAAATCAGGAGGAAAAAAAAAGGGGGGATGGTGGCATGTTTTTTTGTGTGTAAAAGAATGTCATTATTTTTGCAACACACAAAAAAAAACACACGGGAAAAAAGGAATATAAGAGTTAAAGAGGCCGGTGTTGGCGGCGCCCTGCACAAGAACTGTCTACTTGACTACAGTCTCACTCGGGCGCTACCGGTGCTGACCGTCGAGGAGGTCGAGCAACACATCTGATGTTTTTTTCTTATATTTTCATGTTATCCCCCACCACCTGGAAAAAAAAGGGGGGGGGGGGAAATCTGATAAAAAAGAAACAAGAAAAAAAAATGAGACTATTTTTCCAATTTTACCCTTTCCACCAAGAAGACTCGCTTCTACACAGAGCGCTTCTCCAGATAACCCAAAGGGGGGGGATCCAGTAAAGGATAAAAAAACCCATTAAATTTCTCCTTTTTTATACTGCAAAAAAAAAAAAAAAAGAATTCTAATTAAAATCTTCCCTTCTGGAGCACAGCCTTCATTTTCCGATCGTAGCTTTTTTCAGCGTTCTTACTGAACAGTGCCGCGATGTCTTATTGCTCCGACAGCTTCTGCACCGTATGCCCAAAAGGCAGGGAAAAAAAAAAAAAAAAAAAAAAAAAAAAAAAAAAAAAAAAAACACATAACCACATCATGTATCAAAAAAGAAAAAAAAAAAGATGTCTTTGAGGAAGCCTGCAGTATGTGACAGGATCGCCTAACGACAATCAACTCATCTAGTGTTTGATCCCTTCTGTCGTGGTAGTGCCTTAGGCCCGTCGTGGTATGTTCTCAGCAGCTTGGGCGTGAAACCAACTAGCGAGTTGTTGAGGATGCAATGAGTTCGTAACTGTTCCTCTAGGATAGGGTGGGTGACCTTCGGGGATGCGAAGACCGGTCGAGTGGAGTACCCAGTGATGGGATGGCTGTGGAGCCCTAGGGTACGCAAAGAGTGTACTGATTTCTTAGGTTCTGCTGGAATCAGGTCCCCGTGCCTTTTTGGTGAATCCTGCCCAAAACTCTTAGGATTCCGCCGATTTTTCTTGCCCAGCTCGCTAGGTCTTCACCATCCATGTGGATCCTTTCTGTTGCAATTAGGTCGACCGCAAGTTCCGCCTTGGACACCTGCCCACCGTCCTGCCCCACTTGAGGGCTTTCAGCCATTTGAGGATAAAGGGATTAGGCCTGGGAAGTACTCTTCGCCAGCCCGTGCTTGTGGTACCAAGTGAGAGGTTTCGGGGTTAAGAGGTTCCCTGGCTGGAAAGGTCTATTCCAGAAATGCTGGTTTGCGTACCTGACCTGCTTGTCGGCGTGCAGACAATCGAGTTTTCCTGCAATATCTGCAAGCATCAGGTGGAGTTCCTTGACTCTTGGCAGGCTGATGTCCGAGTCCGTTGTAATGATTCCGTGTAGGGTGCAGTTCGGCCAGCTCCTGTGTTCTTGCTCCTTCGCAATTCTACACTGGTGCAGACCCGGGCGAGGAGGTCGTCTGTGCTGTGTTCCGGTCTGAAACCGAACTGGAGAGGGGTGATCCACGCTTCCTGCCACTCGAGGATTGCTGGTAGCCTCGCACCTGCCCATAGCGGTAGAACGCGCTCGATACCGTGATAGGGCGGTGTTCTAGCGGTTCTTCGGATTCCCCTTTCGGGATCATCGTTACTAGAGCTGTGAGGACTGCCTTGGGCCAGCACCCCCCCTCCTCTATCCAATCATATAGGAAGACGAACCCCTCCAACAATGCATCTGGTAAGTGAGCCTGTAGGGGCTGCGGGGAGGACGGCTGATGATTGGCCTGTGCCTTCTCGACTAGCTGTAGAACGCAGTCGAGGGTGGTCAGCACCAGGCTTTTGTTCTCCTCTGAGAGGTTGCCAGCTAGAAGGCGCTGGGCTCTCTGGACCAGCTGATGGGGGTCCATGTTTGGGCTGGTGGCGGGGTGGGATGTAGTAGGGAGGGGTTCACTTCAAAAAATTTATAACTTCGTACTCCTATTCTGAACAACTTTTCAACCTTTCAATTTTCGACTGTTCACTGATATATTCCCTTTCACTTCACTTCCACTTCTCTCGATTGATCTCTGATATTTAACTTTCTACACTGCTGCTCGTGATTTCGATTTTATTTCTTTTCAAACCGCTCTACCTGGTTCCTTTATTGGCACGGTCGATACCAATAAAGTACAGAAACTGTAGCTTTAGAATCGTTGGTGGGGGAAAAAAGGGGGAACTTCTGAAATCTAGGTAAAATACTCTCCCCAGAGTCCCGGGTTTACATGAAAAAAAAATACCCTTTTTTTTTTTTTTTAAAAAAAAAGAAGAAAGAAAGAAAAAAATATATCTACAAAACCCATTTCTTATCCTCCCGCGGTTTCTTTTTAATATTGATGGTGGGCACTTCTGTGTCATCCAGGTCCCAGATTCGGTCTTCCAGATTCTGCTCCTCTCCGCAAAGCAGGATTTTTGATTGTTCATATGTACCCAAGAAAATCAGTCCCCCAAGGCCCATCCACACCGAGCGTGTTAGACAACCTTTGTACAGCCCCCGCAAGCCCTCTTGTGCGTATATACATCGCAGAGAGGTAAGAGGCCCATGGTTAGAAAGAGAAGCTTGCAGCATTACACGGGTTTTACAAACGTCGAAGGGGGTGGTGATGAATGCTGATATGGAACCTGTACAGGCACCGATTAAAGCGGCTTCGTAGGCAGGCAGTGTTTCAGAACCGGCAACCCATTGCTTACCCTTCTCATACATTGGGTATTGAAGGATAGAGAAAGGGATGTCGCGAGCTAGGGTGGCCTTGTAGCCGACAAAGGCCCCTGTTCGCCGCATGCTGGACAGTGCCTCGGAGATGTTTCGAACCTTACCAACCTGTAGACGCTGTTTGATGATCTCCATAGGGACACGTATGTGGGATGCTACGATTTCACCAAGCGCTGCTGATGTCGCGTTCACCGCCCAGTCGGGTGCGGTAGTGTTCCATTCTTGTATGTTCTTCTTGCTGCATTCATATGTCACGAAGAAAAGTGCCGAGCACGGGACGCTTCCGATCGCCGCTGCTTGCACCCCGCTGTACAGGTTCCGTATCCCGCCAGCCTTCGCCATCCCTCCATGGGCCTGTCTTCTTGTCTTGATACTATCTAAAGGAAACAGCATCAGATCAACACTCAACCCGGCCATACCCCCTGCTGTTAACGATGTAAGGTATGGGGAGTTGTACCACCATTTCGTCCACGGGTCAAAGGGGACGGACTCTTTCATGGTTTTCTTTCTTTATATAATACCCTGTTCAAAAGAGGTGGAGAGGTGGGAAGGGGGGGGGGGGGGGGGGAAACAACTTCGTTGCGATTGTGATTTTTTTTTTTTCTTTTTTAAGGAGTACAAAAAAAGGTTTTTCCCCCCTTAAATCATCCTCATGGATATTTCTCTAGAGTTCGGTTCAACTGCATCAACAGTTGCCTTGGCTGTCATCCCCTCCCTGTACCTGCCGTCGTGGTACACCTTCTCCATCAGCCCGTAGTCCACGAGCACCATGGTGCTGCAGTAATCACAGTTCCCTCGTGAGACACTGTGCTCCGGGGAGGCGGCAATCCAGTTCTTTTTTTTTTTTTTTTTTTTTGTCTTGTATATTTCTTTTTTAAAAAAATCATACTGTTTCACCCACATACAGCTTAACCTCATTGCCATTCTTCTCGCAGTCCCTTTTCATTGCCCGTAGCAACCATGTCTGCAGTTTTTAAATTTAAAAAAAAAAAAAAAAAAAAAAAAAATGTATTTCTTTTTTTCCGCAATACCTCGTTCACCATCTGCATCACCTTCTTCTTAGAATTCGACACCGCGCTCACTCTCTCACAGACGACGGGGAGCGTTTTTTTTAAAATCTCGTTGATCACGGTCTCCTCGCTGGCGGTGGGAGAGGACTCGTTTGCCACAATGCTCTTCTTCCCGTTCTTGCTGACCAGCCAATCTTTGAGATGGTAGTGAAGCAACAAATCTGGGTACCGCCGCAAAGGCGACGTGAAATGGCTGTAAGTATCCTTGAGCGCAACGTGCCCGATGCACATGGAGGAGTAAAACGCAGCTTTTTGGTTTTTCAATTTCCGGGTTCCCTGCTCGTACATTGCAGGGAGCGATTCCAGATTCTGCTCCGAATCAAGTTCAACAGGCGAAAGCTTCACAGCAGAACTGAAACTTTGGTAGAAAGAATCGTCTTCCCCGGCAGTGGTGACCCTGTAAGGGCAAGGGATATCGTGTTCTAAGCACACTTCGGCGACACTGTGCCCTGCCATGATCATGAATTCTTCAACGATCTTTCTAGAATCGAACTGTGTGTTGACGCGGAGCTTTACATCAACATCGTATTCAAGTGTCTCGGCTTCAGGATCGCGTACGGTGAGGGAAGGGTACCACTCCGGCCTCATGATCATCAGTGCTCCGTTGCCATCACGTTTCTTTCTTAAACGCTTTGCCAAGTCGTTTAGTTTGGTGATGTTGGCAGCGTCGTTGTCATTGAACCATTCGGGGAGGTCGCTGGAACCGGTTGTTTGTTTTTCTTTCCCGTTGTCGCCTGTTACGGAGTCTACCTGGTCGTACGTTATTCGAACGCAGTTCGTGGTTTTCCCGACTATTATTTTTCTATCGACGACATTGAGATTTTCATCGAATTTGAACGCGACAGACAGCATATACGACTCGGCTGGGTGTGGTTTCAGCGTGCCAGATTCTATGACAGACCGGGGGAGCATGGTTAAAACACGTTCTGGGAAGTACACAGTGGTGGCAAGCCCCTGCGCTGTTGTACGAAGTTCTGAGTTGTACGACATGTACCGCGACACATCTGCTACATGAACGGTGACCCAATCGTCTTTAATGGAAATGGCGTCATCGACTTCAAAGGTGGATGGGTCGTCGATGGCGTAGCATCTTTCTTCAATGTTCACTCGGAAATCAGCGCAGTCGTCGGGGGTTTCTGTGTCAGCCATTGCTTCAAGGTACCATGTTGGGGGTTCAAGATTTGCTTTGTTCGCCAGAACCAACATGTTCTCCTCCTTCCCGACCAGCCCTGACCTTATCAACATCCCCGCCATTTCTTCCGGTTGTAATATTTTGAACCCGTAGATGTCAATGAGATCCCGGAGGATCCAATCAAACGTCATTTGTGTTATACTCCCTTGCCGCAGGGTGTATCTTAGAAGAACGTTTAATGCTAGTTTATCTGAGGCGTTCTGAAAATGGGGATTTTTTATTTTTTTATTTTTTTTTTTTTATGTTTATATATATATATATACGTTTCTCTCGTTGGGTTCCATTCTGTCCTCTTTGAAGTTGTACTTTTTCACTTTTTTCAGCATTTTTTCGATGCCCTCTTGTAGAAGCTTCTTCTCGGTCTCGCTCTCCGCGGTGGCGTGGAGTCTTTTCATCAACCTGCCTTTCAGTAGAATTTGACTCACCGTTTCGGCCGATGGATACTCCTTTGCCTCACCAAGCATGGGCGTACTCCACACTTCAAAGGAGCCGTTCTGGTTATTATTTACTTGTTTTTCTTTTTTCATATAGATATACCACATGGTCTGCCAGATATGAACATCGTCTTGAGCCCTTTCCGAGTAGTCTTCTTAACATTTTTCTTTTCCCCGCTCTCTCTCTTTCTCTCTCCCAACTTTTTTTTTTTTTTTTTTTTTTTGGAGGTATATTTGTAAAAAAAAATATATTAAAAAAAATGCAAGTGATGAGGGGGGGAAAAAAAAATCCTCAGTTTCAAAAAAAAAAAAAAAAAAAGAAATGCGAGTTATTAGATCCCTCCCACACGTTCACCCACCCAAGTTTCCCCCATTTGTGTGACATTCTTTTTAGGCGTTTTATATTCATACTTAGCTTTTACACTTTAACCTTTTGAATTTTTGTTTTGTTTCTCTTTTTTCTTCAAATGCAAATATATTCCACCACCCATCCCTCCAGTGTGTAATGCCCAGTGTGCTTTTAGAAAATAGATAGATTCGCGTTTTCAGTCTTTAAAACACAGAAAAACAGTCAGGAAGGCGGCAACGACAGCTCTAGTAGTTGACAACAGCACGGAGACAGTCGCCCCCGTGGAGCGCCTCGATAGCCTCGTTGATCTTGTCAACACCAGAGAACCTGTGCGTGATGAAGTGGTCCACGGGAAGCTCCCCGTTCATGTTCTTCTCCACAAGCATGGGGACATGGGTCCTGCTCTTCCACCCACCGAAGGCAGTCCCACACCACTTCCTCCCGGTCACAAGCTGGAAAGGCCTTGTTGCGATCTCCTGTCCGCCTGCCGCCACACCAATCACACACGACACACCCCAGCCACGGTGGGCTGCCTCAAGAGCCTGCCTCATCACCTTCACGCTCCCAGTGCAATCGAATGTGTAATCCACACCCCACTTCGTCATCTCAACAAGAACCTCATTCATCGGCTTCTCAAAGTCAGTCGGGCACAGGCAGTCCGTCGCTCCAAGATCCTTCGCAACGTCGAACTTCTTCTTGTTCATGTCGATCGCGAAGATACGCGACGCTCCTGAGTGCTTCGCCGCTTGGATCACAGCAAGGCCAACAGCCCCAAGACCCCACACGGCAACACTGGAGTTGGTCTCAACCTTGGTAGTGTTCCAAACAGCCCCGAGACCGGTGGACACACCGCACCCGAAGAGGCAAGCCTTGTCGAGGGCCATCTTGGGGTCGATCTTCGCACAGGAGACCTCCGCGAGAACAGTGTACTCGGAGAAGGTGGAGCAGCCCATGAAGTGGTAAATGGTGTTCCCCTCTGCGTCGGTGAACCTCGAAGTCCCATCAGGCATCACACCCTTCCCTTGGGTCGCACGGATGCAGGGGCACAGGTTCGTCTTCGGGCTCATGCAGTAAATGCACTCGGGCTTGTTGCACTGAGGGGTGTAGCAAGGGACAACATGATCCCCAGGCTTCACAGAAGTCACACCCTCACCCACAGACTCGACAACGGCACCAGCCTCGTGTCCAAGGATGGAGGGGAAAAGGCCCTCAGGGTCCTGCCCGCTCAGGGTGTAGATGTCGGTGTGACACAAGGCGTTCGCCATCACCTTCACACGCACCTCGCCTGCCTTGGGGGGAGCCACGTTCACCTCAACCACCTTCAAGGGCTTCTCCGCCGCGTAGGCAACGGCCGCCTTGCACTTGATAACCTGTCCTGCGGTAGACATGTTTTTGTTTTTAGGCGCTTCTGGAGATGAGGTTGCACACAAGGTAAGAAATATGAAGACAAAATCAAATACTTATGTTCAATGTAAAAATGGAATAAATATCATTACGACTGCAACTTGCCGATGTTTTCATCTAACTTGTCGAGTTCTTGTTGTTTGTTGGCGTTCAAAGTGGTGAGGTGGACCAGCTCCTCTTGGAAACGAGAAGTTTGCAATGCGAGAGTGGTGCGTACGGACTCGATGGACGCTTTAAGGTTCCCGATCTTTTCCTGCACCTCATCGTGCGCAGCGACGGCCTGTGCCAGCTCGTCGTCGTGCTTTCTGACTTCCGCCGAAGTCTCCTCGCTGACAGCGGCCAGAACTTTGCTCTTCCTGAGCAGCTCTTGCTTCAACTTCACGAGCAGTTCGCATTTTGCATTGTGCTTTTCTTTCGCAGCCACCGCCTCTTCTTTACACTTAGCAATCTCTTGCTTCAGCACTACTCCGCTGGCTATGCTAGCCTCGATCTTTTCATCAATCTCTTTTGCTTCTTTTGTACAGGAGGACAGCTCATTCTTCTTCTTCAACTTCTCGATAAGGAGTGTCTGTGTGGCTGTCTTCTTGCTTGCGTGTTTTGCTTCAAGCAAGCTCTTGTCTTCGAAGAGCTTCGCGTGCTTCTCTCGCAAAGACGCTAGGGTCCCGTTGCAATCCTCTAGCGAGGCACGTGACGTGTTGTGCCGTGCGGTGGTGCACGTAGCGGTCTCTTCCACCACTTCTTGTTTCTTTTTTGAGTTCGTCAATCGCATCTCCACTCGTTGCATGGCCTTTACCGATAGGGACGCCCTGTTACCCTGCGATTCCTGCTCTTTCATTGTGCGCCTCGCCAGCTCCTCCATGTTTTCGAGCTTTGTTTTCAACACTTGTGTTGCGTTTTGTTTTTCACTCAGCAACATCCTCTGTGACTCGACCTTTTCCGTCAGCTCCACAAGCACCTGCTCTGCCGCCACCATCTCGTCCTCGTTCTCTGTCGCTCCTACACGTGCCCCATCGTTGACCCTGCACAGCTCCTCCTGCACCTCCCCTTGCTGTTCCCGAGTGACTTTCAATTGTTGCTGAACGTGTGCGATGCCAGACTTCAGCGCCGCCTCCTCCTCGCGCAGCGCCTGTACCGCCTCGGACATTTCGCGCAGCTCATTTTGCAGCCTTTCGGAGTTATTCTTTTCAGCCTTCAGAGACGACTCCAGTACGGCTACCTGCTGCTTGTGGGACTGGTACCGTTCCTCTTCCTTCTGAAGTTCCTCGAGCTCTGCTTCGACAACTTGCTTTTCTTCTTCGGCATATGTGATGTTCTGTGTCAGCTCTGCGATAGAGGCGTTGAAGCCTGCGATCTCCGCATTGACACTGGCGATGACATCGAGGGGGAGACGGTCGCGTTCGGAGGCTTTGATGTCCGACATGTCTTTGGCAGCAGCGACGATGGCAGCGATGTCGTGCTGCATGTCTGCCACGTCGCCTCCTGCAGTGCGGGCATCGGAGAGGTGCTCGCGGAGGTCGATGAGGTGGCTAGGTAGATGTTCCGTGACGTTGGCCTTCAGGCTGCGGACCTGACCTGTGACGTCACCGAGCTTTCGCTGCATATCAAGGATGGCGTTCATCTTAGTCCTCACAGAAGGGCTGTCTGTTGTCACCTCATTCACGGACAGGTGAGGAAGGTAATGCGGGTCGGGATGGGCATCAATCGCAATGTTCCTCACAGTCGGTAGTCGGATGAGGAGGTTGAACCCAGTAATAAGCGGGATGAATAGTAGTAGCAACCACCACAGTGGCGAGTGGTCTAGCCCAGCATCTGGACACACAGGCCGCGCTTTGCACGACGGTGCTCCACACTCTCCTCGATACAGATGCTTCCCATTGCACGTCCCACCTTCGTCAGCAGCGTTGCAGCAGTACTGTCTTACACCATCCTCGTTCTTGTCCAGTACAACACATTCGGTATCATTTGTGTAACATCCACACATGCAGCACATGCACTCATCCACACATTTGGCATCACTTAGCACAGCTACCACCCCTATCACTAGATACATTCATGTATTGGTGTAAACTGAAAGGCATTGCAACAAGCCAAGTCAAAAACATAGAAATGTTGAATCTCGAGTGCACCTGGGGTTAGATTGTTCAGTGAGGACAAGATCTTCGCGCGTCGGGCCATCAGAGACCACTCTTGTGCATCCTCCTGTTGACGATGAACTTTATCACTTCAAGATTGCGTCTGCGCACTGCTCGACACAAAAGCGACACGCCTTTCTGCTTGACAGTGATGTCACACTTATAAACATCGATGAGGAGCTCCAGAAGCTTTGTATCGCCATGTGATGCTGAAATTGAAAGTGGTGTTATGCCTGAGTGGTCTTCTACATTGATGTTTTGCCCGTAAACGTCCACGAGAAGCCTGACGATATCGATATGCCCATGCAGCGAGGCTGCGTGCAGCGGAGTCTCGCCACCGCAATTTGTGTGGGAAGGGTCTTGGGCGTAGGTATCGATTAACAGTTTGACAATATCTAGATTGCCATGGTACGAAGCGACATAAAGCAGTGTCCGGTCGTTGCATCGCTGACTCGGGTTTTGCTTGTAAACGTCGATCAACAGCCGGGTCATCTCCATGTGGCCTTGCTGAACTGCTAGAAAGAGTGGTGTCAAGCATCTCCTGATTTCAGCACCAGGATTTTGCTTGTAAATATCAATGAGGAGCTTAACTGTTTCGACGTGGCCATGCATTGCCGCAATGTGGAGCGGTGTCGTTCCATCAATTCGTTCCGAGCCAGGGTCCACACCGTAAGTGTTGACGAGGAGCTTGATGACATTTGTTTGGCCGCCTTTTGCTGCGTTGTGCACCGGTTTCGAGTCGAGGTACCCATCGCTCGGGCTTTGCCCGTAAACATCGATGAGGAGTACAACTATATCAATGTGTCCGGCCATAGCCGCAACGTGAAGCGGTGTCAAACCACTGGGCTGTATAATGGCAGGGTTCTGATTGTACCCATCGATGAGAAGCTTCACAATATCGATGCGGCCACGCAATGCTGCTGTGTGGAGAGGTGTTGCCCCGATGAAGGTGGAAGAAACAGGGCTTTGCTTGTAAACATCGATGAGAAGCTTCACGATGAAAATGTGGCCGCCACATGCTGCAGCATGTAGGGGTGTCCCACCTACATTGTTCTTCACACCAGGGTTTTGGTGGTGAAAGTTGATGAGACTATTCAGGGCCTTGGGACGGTTGTGAAAAGCTGCCGCATGCAAAGCTGTCATACCATACTTGTCCTTTGCACCAGGGTTGAAGCCGCGCTCAGCGACAAGCCGACAGATTTCGTCCACATCACCTTCTATCGCAGCACGGTGGAGTTCGTCGGACGGCTCCCCCCTTGTTGCTAACCCGGTCATCTTGTCCATTGATCTTTCCATCCTCCGAGGAATCAGTATAGCTAGATAATGAGCGCAAAAAATAAGAATTCGATAAATTTCGGTGGGCGGGTGGGTGCTCACCACCTTCAGGGAGAAATTCACACTAATCGGTCACCGTTCTGCGGTTACTGTCTGGTGCCTGCGGTGTCTGGTTGTCGCGATGCGGTCTGGGCGAGAAACATAGCTTGACGTCGTGCTAGGTAGGGGGGGCGGTTTGTCTCGAGAAGAAGAGTGGTCTCCTGTCGTAGCCGTGTGTCGTCGGCCCCCAAGATGTCTGGCATCGGTGGTCGCAGACGAGCTCGCCACACCCTCACGTTCGTCCAATTATTTCCCCCACTGCACCGCTGATGATCCGCCGCAGTCTGTACGATATCAGCGGCCTCCGTGACTGGAGCTTCCTCCACCAGCTTCCATTCCAGTAAAAGACGTCTTTTGCGACAGTCGGTTTGTCTTACTTCATAGCGTCTCGCACTGGACACCTGAGCGCGTAAACCTTCAATGAAGGAATTGCTCTTCTAGCCACCGAAGGCAGTCCCTGTTCGCTCCAAGAGCCTCATCACCTTCACCTTCTCAGTGCAGTGCAATGTTTTGTTTATTAATGTAACTGAGAGAACTTGTATTAAAAACCCCGAACGTGACAAAAAAAAAACTTAAATATAAATTATGGAACGAAGGAAAGGGGTCAATCGAGCGGGTAGCAAGCCACTTACCCCCATATCAACGTCACCTTTAAAGTGATCTCACCCAACCATCAATCCTTTTATAAATACCACCACCAAACCCTTTTAAAAAAGCAGGAAAACCAACACAAAAAAAAAAATTCTCAGTGCAGAGAAGAGAAAGAAAAGCGCAAAATAGCGAGTCTGTATGAGCAACACTTGGAAGGGTATTATGGCTGCCTTTTTATCGCATTCACGCGGCAAAAAACTGAGGGAGAGGGGAGGGAATATGTGTTCTGTTTAGCAAATAAAAAAAGAGAACAGGCAAACCCGCCGTTGGCGACCTACTCAAAAAGAAATCACATTGATAGGGAGACCACCAGGGAAAACGACGACCCACCAAGAAGTATTCTGTTACACCCATTCGCGGTCAGGTCTCCTTATCTGCACCAGCGTGTCCTTGAAGTTCAAAAATCTTAAAAAGAAGAGAAAAAAACGACGTTATTTTATAAGCAAACTTCAATGAAGGAAAAGAGAACCGGCTCTAGAAGTAGTTGACAACAGCACGGAGACAGTCGCCCCCGTGGAGCGCCTCGATAGCCTCGTTGATCTTGTCAACACCAGAGAACCTGTGCGTGATGAAGTGGTCCACGGGAAGCTCCCCGTTCATGTTCTTCTCCACAAGCATGGGGACATGGGTCCTGCTCTTCCACCCACCGAAGGCAGTCCCACACCACTTCCTACCGGTCACAAGCTGGAAAGGCTTTGTTGCGAGCTCCTGTCCGCCTGCCGCCACACCAATCACACACGACACACCCCAGCCACGGTGGGCTGCCTCAAGAGCCTGCCTCATCACCTTCACGTTCCCAGTGCAGTCGAATGTGTAATCCACACCCCACTTCGTCATCTCAACAAGAACCTCATTCATCGGCTTCTCAAAGTCAGTCGGGCACAGGCAGTCCGTCGCTCCAAGCTGGGTTGCCATCTGGAACTTCTTCTTGTTCATGTCGATCGCGAAGATGCGCGATGCATTGGCTGCCTTCGCCGCTTGGATCACAGCAAGGCCAACAGCCCCAAGACCCCACACGGCAACACTGGAGTTGGTCTCAACCTTGGTAGTGTTCCAAACAGCCCCGAGACCGGTGGACACACCGCACCCGAAGAGGCAAGCCTTGTCGAGGGCCATCTTGGGGTCGATCTTCGCACAGGAGACCTCCGCGAGAACAGTGTACTCGGAGAAGGTGGAGCAGCCCATGAAGTGGTAAATGGTGTTCCCCTCTGCGTCGGTGAACCTCGAAGTCCCATCAGGCATCACACCCTTCCCTTGGGTCGCACGGATGCAGGGGCACAGGTTCGTCTTCGGGCTCATGCAGTAAATGCACTCGGGCTTGTTGCACTGAGGGGTGTAGCAAGGGACAACATGATCCCCAGGCTTCACAGAAGTCACACCCTCACCCACAGACTCGACAACGGCACCAGCCTCGTGTCCAAGGATGGAGGGGAAAAGGCCCTCAGGGTCCTGCCCGCTCAGGGTGTAGATGTCGGTGTGACACAAGGCGTTCGCCATCACCTTCACACGCACCTCGCCTGCCTTGGGGGGAGCCACGTTCACCTCAACCACCTTCAAGGGCTTCTCCGCCGCGTAGGCAACGGCCGCCTTGCACTTGATTGGCTTTCCGGCAGTCTGAGCGAATTCCTTGGGCGCCGTCACGGCCTCCGTCACAACCTTCTGCGCTTTCCTGAGCTCTGCAGCGTGGAATTTGATGTGCTCGGCAATGAAGGACGAAATGAAGTAGTACGAGTGATCGTAGCCGGGTTGCTTCCGCGAGATGAAGTCTTGCTTCTTCTCAGTCATGGCCTCGTCAAGCGTGTCGGGCAGCAGTTGGTCCACCTCTCCGCTCAGGAACCCATCGCTCAGCCCAACGTCCAGCATGATCTTGAAAGGGAAGGGACCGCTCTTCCTCATCAGTTCCGTGGAATCCCAGTCCTTCCCAGCCTCCACGCTTCCAAGGTAACCCTTGAAGGCCTTGTCACCCCACGGGCACTTCATAGGGTTGCAGATAGGTGCAAAGGCAGACACAGACACGTACTGGTTGGGGTTCTTGAAGGCGGAGATGAGCGCACCGTGGCCTCCCATGGAGTGGCCGGTGATGCTCTTGTAGCCTGGAAGGGCGGGGAAGTTCGCCTCGATTATGGTCGGCAGCTCCTTGTTGATGTAGTCGAACATGTTGTAGTGCTTGGCCCACTTCGGCTCCGTCGCGTTCACGTAGAAGCCAGCTCCCGAACCAAAGTCCCATGAGTCGTCCTCGCCCTCAACTCCAGCACCTCTGGGTGAGGTGTCAGGGGCCACAAAGATGATGCCACTCTCAGCAGCCTGCTTTTGGGCACCAGACTTCTGCATAACGTTGTCTTCAGTGCAGGTCAGACCTGACAGGAAGTAGAGAACGGGAACCTTGCCGAACTCAGCAGCTGCAGGGATGAATATGTTGAAGGTCATGTCGGTGTTTGTGACAGCCGACTTGTGGGTGAACTTCAGCTGCTTACCGCCATTCACGTGCACCTCAAACTTCTTTGTGAGTTCGACGGACATTTTCCCTTTATTTCAAAAAAGTAAACCTCCTGTGATGGTGTTTCATTGAAAAAGCGCTAGACTGAAGCGGGAAAATCGAACGATGCGGAAAGAGGTCTTTTCTTTATCACTCGAGATCCTAGTGAGTATGAGAAAGAGGAGAAGCAAGAAAAAACTCGATCTATTTTTGCGGTGCGCTGGTTGGTAAAAAAAAAAATAACGCTCAAGTACAGGAACTCCAGGGGGTATGTTTTTCGCAGCAGGTTTCAGGGATATTCACGACCTGAACAAGCGACCCTGGGTAAAGACCGGCGGGGAAACGTTTGGTGCCACCATAGGCGACTTACTTTTTCGCTGCGATGGCTTTTCGCATTTCGTCTGCGTGGAATTTGATGTGCTCCTCGATAAAGGTGGATACGAAATAGTAGCCGTGCTCATAGCCGGGGTGCTTGCGAGACACCACGTCCTGCTTTTTCTCAGCCATGGCCTCGTCAAGGGCGTCTTGCTGCAGCTGGTCCACTTTGCCAGCCATGCCCCACGGGTCCTCTGTCCCGACATCGATCATGATCTTGAAAGGGAAGGGACCGCTCTTCCTCATCAGTTCCGTGGAATCCCAGTCCTTCCCAGCCTCCACGCTTCCAAGGTAACCCTTGAAGGCCTTGTCACCCCACGGGCACTTCATAGGGTTGCAGATAGGTGCAAAGGCAGACACAGACACGTACTGGTTGGGGTTCTTGAAGGCGGAGATGAGCGCACCGTGGCCTCCCATGGAGTGGCCGGTGATGCTCTTGTAGCCTGGAAGGGCGGGGAAGTTCGCCTCGATTATGGTCGGCAGCTCCTTGTTGATGTAGTCGAACATGTTGTAGTGCTTGGCCCACTTCGGCTCCGTCGCGTTCACGTAGAAGCCAGCTCCCGAACCAAAGTCCCATGAGTCGTCCTCGCCCTCAACTCCAGCACCTCTGGGTGAGGTGTCAGGGGCCACAAGGACGACATTCTCCTTTGCCGCGTACTGCAGCGCCCCGCACTTGACCATGAAATTGTCCTCCGTGCAGGTCAGCCCAGCCAAGAAATACAAAACAAAGCCTTTATTCTCGTCGGACACCACGTCGGGCAGGAACACATTGAAGGTCATGGTTGTCTGGGTGCAGGCTGACTCATGCTCGTACTTGTACACCACACCACCGTGTGATTTGAATTGTGCTTTCTTGACTATTGTCATTGGAATCACCTGGAAAAAGTGTTAAGGCGTTCAAATGGGAGATAAAAAGGACAAGACAATCCACCTGAGGACCGCCTTGTGGCGTGAGTCTCTGTCTGTAACAGAAAAGAAATATGAGAACAACCATTCAGCGTGTGCTGGCCTTGCTGGAAAGAAGGAGGCCTCGAGACACGAAGGACAGGAAAGAGAGCATGGTCAGCCTTCGTAGTCCTTGACGACCTGCTTCAAGGTGTCGAGGGCAGTGAGGCAGTCATCTTTCTCTACGCCGTACTTCTGGAAGTGGTGAAGGTAGGCACCGCACGAAACCATCTCGAAGGCACGCCCGCGTATCTTGTCGAGGAGGCCTGTCACCGCAGGGCTATTTGAGGCGAGGAAGCCTGAGCCGTGCGTCACACCACGGACGTCGAGGGCCACTCCTGTCAGCGTCTGGCAGTTTGGTCCGAACAGTGATGACGGTGTCGATACCTCCACCTTTGACAGCCCCTGGGCGGGCTTTTCGATGTGCCCCCGAAGGGACAGCAGAGACGGGGGTGGCTCCGCGCCGGTTCTCCCTGTTGCTACCCCTGCCTGCCGCGACAGCTGCCTCAGTTCCACATTCCACGAGCTGGGTTGTCCCCCGTCAGGCTGCTGCGTTGTGTACAACGTCACGAACTTCCTGTCCACAGTGGGGACCGTCACGTCCACGAAATCGTGCAGCAGCCGCATCCTCCTCCCCCCCATCTTACCAGGGAGCAGTACTCCCCCGCACACCTCCCATGCCATCTGCTGGTTTATCCCCTCAAACCCTTCCGCCATTGTCTTTGGCCCGTTGTTGTTCTTTCCACCACCTTGTTGCTGCTTCTCGAAGTGCTTCAAGAGCCTCGTGTTGTCCATCAAGACAGACACATCGGAGTACCTCTGCAGGTGTGCTAATGTCAGGAGACAGTTGTAGTGCTGTGTTGTGATCTCTCCTGTTTGCAAAGGGAGCACTGATGCCGTCGCCAAAGGCACCCCGCAGTACAGGTCCGACAGAACCTCTGACAGGTGTGAGCCGACGCCGCTCCCGGTGCCCCCTGCCACGCTGTGTACCATCATGAATCCGTTCAGGCTGTCCACTGTTTCTACTTCCTTTTGTATGTCCTCCACGATGCCCTCCATGCTGCACAGGCTCTGCACACTGTAGCCGTACGCCCAGTTGTTTGCCGACCCTTCCTGCTTCTGAAGCGAGGTTCCATTGTATTCGAACTTTCCCTCCCGCCGTGCCTCCCCAACTGCTCTCTCCACCACCTTAGGCTCCATGTCGATCATTACTGCACGTGCCACCCGTTTGCTTTTGCCCTTTCGTCCCCTCCGGAAGTACATTTCCTCAGTTCGGGATCCTTCCTCTTCTCCCCCTCCTTCGATGCTGCTCACCAGTTGCGTGAATATGCTTTTCCCCACCTGGTTCCCACACTGGCCGACTTGCAGGGTCACGACAGACATCTTACTAGAGCTTCCTGTTTGTTGGTGGCGCAGAAAAGTAAAAGTGAAGATTTGAAAAAAAAAAAAAAAAAAAAGGGAGAGTATTTGAGCAACAAAGCAAAAAAAAAAAAGCCAAAGAGAAAAAAGGGAAAAAAAAAAGCCGATCAACACTTGCCATAATGGCGGGTGTGTGATTCAAAAAAGAATATAGAAAAGTGGTGTAATTCTGTGAAATTGTCCCCCCTCCTTTTTTTTTTTTTAAGCTTCTTTTCTTTTTAAACTCATTCAGACTACTCCTAACAGGTACAATCGACCAGTTCCCCCTGGGGGCTGTGTTGGCAAGGAAACGGAAACGTTTCCCCGTTTCTTGCCAAACATAGCTCCCTTTTTTTTCTACCGCACCGTTAAATCTTTTAAACACGTTAAAATAAAATGAAAAGTCATTTGTTTAACTCCCCTTGTATTATGACAAGTCAGTCTCTTTTCTTTTCATACTTCTTTTTAAAAAAACCCCTGTATCTTGTCCCCCCCCCCCCCCCCTGTTCCGTATTCTACTTCGTTAAAGGGCGTAAAAAAAACTAAAACTATTTCTTTTTGACCATGTAACCATGTTTCTTTTTATTTTATTTCAGTTTGATAACAGGTCCAGTGTAAGGATCGCGCTTCACCCTTTTAGGTGCACGTTCAGCTTCACGAGGCTGTATCTGTTTTTTTTTTTTTTTTTTTTTTTTTTTTATTTCACTCTTCAGAAATTACTTCACGCACTGGGGGGCCCATTACTTCACGCTAAATCTCATTACTTCACGGTGAAATAATGGCCTGTTTTCCGTGAAGTAATAGGGGGTTTCCGTTAAATAATATGCCTCGGTAGGCCAATTTTTGCCTCGGTTCGGTTCCCAGTGGGGCTACTTCTTCCTCTCAGTTTGCTATTTCCCCCCAGGTTCAGTTCAATTGGCCAACTTTTGCCTCGGCTCAGTTCCAAGTTGGACTACTTTTTCCTCCCAATTTGCCCACTTTTGGCTAGGCCTTGTTCCCAGTTTCTGGGGGTAACTCTTCTGTGGGTAAGGGTAACTTAGTCAGCTTACCCAAGCTCCCCAAATGACTTCAAAATACCGAAGCAGCAGAAAAAAAGGAGCCAGCGGCCGCGCCAGGTATGGGAAGGCCTGATTAGAGATGGTGACAGTGGCAATGCCAGCGACAGCGGCAGCTCTTAGTCAACAAAAGGAGGGAAAACAACTTGTATTGTAACCTTTGCGGGCCCTCGACGGTAAAATGCGGAACCTCGAGGTAACGGTAAAGTCATTACTTGTTGGCAGTAAATAGCTATTTTTTTTTTTGTGTTTCCACACCTTGTCGTAGCAGTATGGTGAGAAAGGCTTGCGTGCCACGAACCTCCCAGTGCCGTTCTTAATGGCGAGCTTTCCGTTCTCCCACACGACCTTGCCCCTTGAGAGGGTGGTGTGTGCCACTCCGTGCACCTCCATGCCTTCGAAGATGTTAAAGTCGACTGCATGGTGGTGGGTGTCTTTCGAGATCTTCCTCTTCTTGTCTTCCCACACAACGATATCAGCGTCAGCCCCTACCTCGATCCTCCCCTTTTGGGGGTACATGTTGAAAATCTTGGCAGCTGTCGAGCTGGTAGCAGCCACGAACTGCTGCTTGGACAGCAGCCCTGTCTTGACACCTTTCTCCCACACAACAGACATCCTGTCTTCTATCCCGTTCACCCCATTCGGGATCTTCGAGAAGTCGTCCTTCCCCAACGCCTTTTGGTCCGCGTTAAAGGTGCAGTTGTCCGTCCCCACGCATGCCAGCACACCTGACGCCAAGCCCTTCATTAAATGACACTTGACAGTGGGGTCGGGACGGAGAGGGGGGCCCATGACGAACGCCGAGGCATGGCGCCAGTCATGCGACCAGCAGTTGGTGCCGTCTGTGCCAAGCCCTGCTGCGATGGGCTCGCCGAAGCAGACCTTGCCCTCTGCCCGCGCTCTTGCAATGGCGTCGCAGGCTTCCTTCGACATGACGTGCACGATGTACACAGGTGTGTTGACCTGGTCGGCGATCATGATCGCGCGTGTCGTGGCCTCGCCTTCCACGTCGGCAGGCCTGCACATGCAGTGCCCCTCCGGGCCTGTGATGCCCATTTTCAGGAGTTTCTTCTGTTGGATGTCAATGATATCGCCGTTCTCAGCATGGACCTGTGCTAGGGCGCCGAGCTCCTTACAGCGTGTGAAGGCGGCGTAGATCTCGTCGTCACGCAGCATGAAGACACCTTTGTACGCCATGAAGATCTTGAAGCTGTTCACACCACGTTCCTTGACAAGGATCTCCATCTCTCTCGAGACCTCCTCCGACCACCATGTCACAGCACAGTGGAACGAGTAGTCGCAGTTCACCTTGGGGTCCGCCCATGAACGCCAGTCGTCGTATGCCTTCAGAAGAGACACACCCTTGCCAGGGAGGATGAAGTCAAGGAGCATGGTTGTGCCTCCGGCTACAGCAGCACGCGTGCCGAAATCGAAATCGTCGACACTCTTCGTTCCCATGAAAGGAAGCTGCATGTGTGTGTGTGTGTCAATGCCACCAGGGACTATGTACTTCCCCTTCGCGTTAATCACCTTCTCGACACCGTCTGCCTTTATATCTTTCCCTACTTCTGCAATCTTATCCCCTTTCACAAGCACGTCCGCCTCGAACTCTCTGTCATCGTTCACCACCACACCTCCTTTGATGAGGACCGACATCTTCTCGGGGTGCTTCTGTGTGTGGGGGGCTTTGTTCGTTGTAAAAAGACAATAGAGAAGAGAAGGAAAAAAGCTTTTAAAAAAAAGGAAGCACACTACCCCTTTCCCATCGTTGTCTTTTTTTTTTTTTTTTCTTTTTTTAATACAATCTTTTTTTCTCTTTTTTTCCCGTGAAAAAAAAAGGGGGGGAATGGGTTGTTATTATTATAGAGAATCAGAGGGATATGGGGGAAGCACCCCCTTAAAAAAGAAAAACACTCCTTGCATCAACAAGAGAAACAAAACAAAAAAAAAAACAAAAAAAAAAAAAGCAAAGGTGAAGGGGAAGGGGTGAGCTAACTAACAAAACAATGAAAACCATTTCCCCCCCAGTTTCCACTCTTTTCCCAAATGCTGTACCCCTCCCTCCTGAAAGGAGGATCTTGTTGGTTCCCGGATTTTCCTCTCCCCCCCCCCACCCCCTTTTTTTTCTAGATATTTTCCCCACGAGCCGACGGCAGGAAAAAAAAAAAAAAAAAAAAGGAAACACCAAGTCTCTATTGGTAAATTAAAAAAACATATTTCAGAATAAGGGAAAAAGATGGGGGGAAGAAAAAAAAATCTTTTTTTTCTTCTCCTTCTACTTACTTCCCCGTCACGCTTAAGAATATCTAGGGTCGATGTCCCCGCCAAGGAAGCGGTTGCTCTCCACTCCTGAGGAGCCTCCCATTCGCTTGTTAAGCAGATCCTGTGAAGGGAAGGATAGTTTTTATTCTTATTTCCCCTTTCTTTTATACCTCCACCCTCTGCATCACCATCTCCTCATGCCTTTCAAGAACAGCCTGTACACCAGCATCCCCACCTTTGCTTCCCTTCTTTCCTTTTTTCTCAGTCGTGGATGTGGTGGAACCACCTCCAGACGCCCCATCCTTGGTGGGGGTGATCTTAGGCTCGACCTTAAGCGTCTCGGAGCTTGCTGCCTTATCTGTGGGTATTTTATATTTCCTCACTTTTTCTTTATTTTTTTAAATACCTTTGTCCTCCTTCTTCTTCTTCTCCGACTCTTCTGTCTTTTCGAGGCTGTCGATGTTGTAGTTGTCATTGCTGAAGACATCTATGGATGTGGCCACCTTCATGGATTTCCGGCATATCGCTTCTGCGTCCATCCTGTGATGTTATTTTTTTTTTTAATATTTTATTTATTGTTTTTTTTTTTTTTTTTTTTTTTTAAAATACCCTTCAATATCGACGAGGGCCCTTGCAGCGGACTTTGCGAACATACCCCCTGACCCGATGGCCAGCACACCGTCCACCTCTGGGGTGATCACGTTGCCGAGACCATCGATTTCAAGGGATTCGCTGTCGTTCGCCACGATCATCGAGCAGTTCAGTTGCCTCATGGCCTTGTCGCCTCTCCACTCCTTGGCAAGCTCTACGCATGCCCGCAAAAGCTGCCCAGGGAACTCCGTCAGCTTGCTCTCCAGCTTTTCAAGCAGGGTCATTGCATCTGCGGTGCTCCCTGCGAAACCCACCATCACACTGTCCCCGGCTCTCCTCAGCTTCTTAGTTGTCGCCTTCGCCACGTACTTTTCCCCAAGAGTCACCTGTTGGTCACCCATGATAACCACTTTCGTCCCCTTTCTAACACATAGGATCGTCGTGTTCCTCTTTTGCGACCCGAACGCACGTCCCAGTCCTCGTAACATTTTCCTCTTTTTTTTTTTTTCGTCCCCCTCTGAAAATGGAATAAAATAAATTAGGGAGGGGATAAAAGGTTTTAAATAATAAAAAAAGGGGCGGGGTTTGCTTGTAACTACTCACCGAAAAGTCCCCCCCCCCCAGCGCAAGCTAAAATAAAACAGGGGGGGGAGGGGAAGGGATTCTGGAGAAGAAAAAAAAAGCAAACAGGGTGGAGGGAATTCTTCCTTTTTGCATCTATTTACCGGTTTGCGCTTTGCTATGTACGGCCCCTCCTTGGCCTGCTAATCTAAATATCCAGTTGTGTCCAACGTCAAAACATGGCGGTGACAACGATTGTATTGCAGCTTTCTCTCCCGTTGTTTCTTGTAACTGAAAAAAATGGGGGGCATGGGAAGAAGGGAGGGGAAGGGGAGAAAAATGGGGGGGGGGGAAATTCTAAATTGCCTCGATATCCTTAAGCAGTTGGGCAGCCTCGTCACCAGAAATCTTGCTTTGTTCCTTCACAACACGTAACCGTTCCCTCATAGACCGGAAGTGCTGCGACAGGACCTGGTACTTCTCCAGGCGGCCGTCATCGTCCCCCCGTGCTCCCTTTATTATTATTATATTATTACATTTTTTTTTGCGGTTTGCGAAAAAAAAAGATTATCACAAACCTGCCGTATAATCCTTCCCATAGGACTTCCAAACACAGCCAACATGATAGAGGCAGCTCTTACTGCTGCAGAGATGTACGGCTCAAACCTGTCCTGAAGCAGGTCAGCGGCTATGAAGGTGAGGATGCTGTGTTGTAAATAATTAAGAAGGGCAACCAAAAAAAATTCATACCAACATAGGTCCAGCGTCAGAGCCCTTTTGACCTTGCTCTGCCCCAGGGTGCCCAACACGTCTGCTGCGATGCCTGGGTCCGATGGGTAAGCATCGAGGAGGTGCTGCACCGCGTCCCTTGGGTCCGTTGCCCAAAGCGACTTCGTTACCTTGACGTGCATGAGTCTGTATGACAGAATCTGCAGCGAGTGGTATCCTTCCTGCTGCGCCATAATCGCCGCCTCCTGATTCGACGACGGTACTGTCACGGACCCTGGTGTGGCCTTCACGTGTTCCTCCCGTCGCCGGGCAATCCTCTGGTCATGGTACCTGGGGTCCGTTGACGGCGGTGTTGTTGCACGGCGTCCGAAGGCCGGTTCCGGTATGTCTTGCTTGAACTCCTCTCTTAGCTTCGCATCAGATTTCAGAGACGGTGCCGACTCCACGCGCTCCATCCGCTCCTTCATCCTCTCGCGATCTCTTTCCTTTTCCTGCTCCCTTTCCCGCTCTCTTTCCCTTTCCCTTTCCCTTTCTCTTTCTCTTTCTCTTTCTCTTTCCCTATCTATCACGCCCTCCGTAGCGGCTCGTTTGGGTGGAAGCGGGTCCCTCTCCCTTTCCATGCGCCCAGGTGGGGGCAGTTCTTGTTGTGGTTTCTGTAACGCGGAGGCGGACGACTTAGCATCGTTGCTTGAGGCGACCTTGAAGGGCGCAAGGCTGTTGATGTTGACAGAGCAGATGGTGACGAAGGACTTGACAAAGGACGCAACGTACAGCTCGTGCTTGCCCGTGTTGTTGATGGCGATGGCACCTACGTTTTGGAAGTTCTGCGAGATGGAGTCATGGTGCTGCACATCGCCCCAGCCCCACACATCGAGGCCCTGCTCGTGGCACGAGAGGAGCGCGCTTCCATTTGTTGAGAAGGCGACGGAGTGGACACCATTGGCGCCCCGTGTAGGCTGGGTCTGCGATATGGGCGCCCAGTTGTCAGCCTCGATGTTCCAGTACGACACTGTGCCGTCGCGTGACCCCACACTGAGGATGAACTCTTGCGGGTGGAAGTCGATGCAATTTATAGGCTGCGTGTGATGGCGTATTGTGTGCAGCCGCTTCCCCTTGGTCAGGTCCCACAGGATGACCGTCCCATCAGCATTCCCCGAGGCAACCATCCGCCCGTCTGGGGAAAACCGGACGCAGCTGACGGAAGGGTTACCCTTGTCCTTGCCCTCTTGGTATTTGTAGGTTTGCAAGCATGTTTTTTTGCGTAGATCCCAGACTTTTATGTTACCGTCGTGTGACGAGGACACGAAAAAATCTCCGAAAGGATGGTAATCGAGTGAGGTGACGGCTGCCTTGTGGCAGGAGGTGCTATAACGTCGGATTTCTTGTTGTTTTGCGAGATCCCATATTCGAAGCACGCCTTGATGGTCGCCCCCTACGATGCTTTCGTTTTGCTCGGCATTACCTGAAGGGCTGAACGCCACTGCGCTCACTGGAGAAGTCGGCCCACTCAGGTTCGCTACACAACTATAAGCCGCACTATTTCTCCACACCCCTACTCTGAAATCGCTCCCACCCGTTGCGAGCAATGCTTGTCCTTTACAACTAAACCTCGCACACAGCACCTCCGGTGAGTTTGCCATAAACTCCTGTATCTTAAAAGCCTTTTTTGCCTCGGACATCTTGTCACATCGTCTGCTCTTTTGTTCTCCTTTTCTTTTTGTTGGATTCGTGGGGATGGGAAGGGACGAGAGAGAGAGAAGAAAAAAAAAGAAGATAAAAAACATACTTATTCCACACTAATGTTATGGGATAGGAAAATAGGAAAACATAAAAAAAAAAAAAAAAAAAAGTTATTTTTAAAGTTCACTCAAGCATGGATAGGTTGCCGCCCATCTCACTTCTAAAAAAAAAAGGGTTGTACTCTCCATCATGAGAACATTGTTAACCCATAAAGGACCAGAATTGATCTTTCATTGTCTATTGTCCCCCCAGCCTCGCCGTTTTATTTTTATCCCGGACCCAAAAGTCCAAAATCTTCTTTTCTTTTAGGCCAAAAAAAGAAAGAAAAAAACAGCGGTCCTTTATGAGTGAAAGAAAAAAGAAAACACACTTCCTTTAATTTTCTCTTTGTCCCCCCCCCCCCTCCCTTCTTTTTTTTTCCGTCTTCTAGAAAAAAGAAAAAGAAAACAAAGTATGTGTAGACTCTAGCATATTTAAAAAAAAAGAGGGGGTGGGGATTTAAAAAAAAAAAAAAACACCAAACCGTTTTAAAAAAGAAAAGAACCCTACAGGTAGTCTTGCTGCGCTTGTCCCTGTTTTTTTTTTTTTTTTTTTTTTTTTGCCCAACCCAACAAACCTTAAACTGGGTAATGGAATCAATGACGAAAGGTTCACCAGTGGAGCACCCTGCATCAGTGCAGTCGGTTATCTGAATACGCGCGGAGGTGGAGGTGTGGCGGGTGTGCATAACGCCTAGGCATTCCTTCAAAACAGTAGTTGCCTGCTCCCTTGTGAGGGATTTCCATTTGCCGTTGTCGGTGGCGTCGCAGAGGAGAGGCATGCAGAAGTGGTGTGCGAGCCCGGAGGCAAAACAGCTGTCTGTCGCAAAGGAACCCACAGAGTCCACCCAACCAAGGAAAGGTTCCTTACCGGGCTCTTTGCCGCCGACAGTGAGCGTGCACAGCGAGGGGTTGAAACTTTTTTTTTTTTTTTTTTTTTTTTTCCATACTCATTTCTCTTCTGGTACATAACCAGCTTCAAGTATGCGTGAATGCTCTTGGGCCCCGTGACGTGTACCCCATCGTTGTACTGCATATCCTCGAGTTCCAGGTCCCTCAAATCGTCCATTAAGAACTTCGTGTCGGCGAAAAGTCCCGATGTCAACACGCATGTGTTGCTCCCCAAGTGGAACGCCCTCTTCATGTTGGGGAATTTCTTCATACTTCCGTAAGAGATCAGTGTGTCACTGGTTTTTTTTTTTTTTTTTTTTTTTTTTTTTTTCCCCGAACATACCTCGCCATTAGTACACCCTCATTATATTTTATCGCTACGGTGCCGGCACCAGTGCACATGTTTCTTTGTTGTTTTCTTTTTTTGTGTTCCTTTTTTTTTCTTCTTGCATTTAAGGATCCCATAAAGGAAAAGAAATCTCCGGGGGAAGGGAGGGGGGGGGGAGAGAGAGAGAAACAAAAAAATGGGAAAGAGGAAAAAAAAAAAAGAGAAAAAAAAAAAGAAGAAGGACGTGTTTGTACATCGTATTTCTTTTTTTTCCTTTTTTTTTTTTTTTTTTTTTGCACAATAAAAAAAAAGAATACGAAAAAATGAGAAGAAAACGGGGGGGGAAAAAAATCTTTTTTTTTAGTTCCCCCCCTTTGTTTCTTTTTTTAAAAAAAAATTTTTTTTTCTCACAACACACTGTAAAAAAAAAAAAAAAAAAAAAAAAAAAAAAAAAAAAAAAAACCACCCATCACACTATTCCTCCTGATGAGGTGTCGCTGACTTGTAATCATACTTCTCCCCCGTCAGCCTCTCATAAAGCGAAAGAATATCATCAGACGTGCTCTCAAAATGGGTAGAAGCATCATAAGATTTCGACACAAATACATTATCATCAAGACCTGAGGAAGCAGGGACGTACACGTCAGAGATTTCAACAAATCGCTCAAGGACATTGCCAAGGAGGGCAAGACCCGGCTTGAGCTCCTCTTCGGGGTTTGAGGTCTCCACAGTGGTAGAGACGAGGCCAAGGAAGAAACCAGGAGGGACAACCTTGTGGATCCCCGACAACGAGGTGACATACACATCGCTCTTCCTGTTGAGCTCCCTACCAGAAATGATGATCTGACAGCTCTTCGCGTCTTTGGTATCCGAGATAGAATGGTCCATGATGCAAATGCACCTTACGGTCTGCCCGATCTTCTTCGCCTTGTCCTGGAAGTAGCTCGGGTCTCCTACCACCTTCTTCGCCCTTACAATCTCCCCTTGGGACTCCACCCCTTGGAAGGCACCGCTGTCGTCGTAGTGGACCTTTGTCACAGGCTTGTCCAACATGAAGGTCCCACCATTCACAGCACAGAGTCTCGCGAAGATCTGCGGGAGCTCCCCCAACCCGTACAGGGGGTACACATACGGTGCACGGGCCTTTTTTTTTATTTATTTTTTTTTTTTTTTTTAAATAAAAACATACATCCTCGTACATGGAAAGCGATTCCTCATACAGCTGGACCTTGTCGATGAACGATCTGGCAGGGTTCTCAAGGTACGAGGAAGATTCCTGATTTTTTTTTTTTTTTTTGTATCTTTTTTTTTTTTTTTTTTTTTTTTTTTTTTGTATTTTTCCCCGACGAACCTGCAGTGCGATGGCATGCCCGATGAAGTCGATGGTGGAGTCGGACAACCCGAACTTCCCGAAGAGCTCCCTCATGGTCATCTTGTGGAGGTCGTATCCCTTGTGCGTCTTGGGGTCGGCTTCGTCGTATTCCTGTGCGAAGAGGAAGAACTTTGCAGCCCTTCTCTTCTCGAGGATGCCCATGAGGGAAGAGCTGAGCGCCTCTCTTTCGGTGACGGGGACCTTGTATGTCTTCCCTTTGTGCTGGACGAAGGAACCGTCGATGAGGGTGAACTCAGTGCCGTACTTGGTGACGCCGGTCTTCTGAAGCATTTTGACAAGCTTTCCGTTCGCCATGAGCAGCTTGCTGACAAGGTCCACATTGTAATCGCGGCTCCTGCCAAGCTTGTCCGAAGGGGCACCTTTGTTGAACTTCTCAAACAACTGCTCAAGGTTCAGGGAAGCAGCGTCACCCCCATAGTACTTGTTCCTGTCCATAACGAGGACCTTCTGCCCGCTGGTTGCGAGCAGCCCACTCAGCACGCACTCCGTGAGCCCCGTCCCGAGGATCACCACATCGTACGCCTCATCCATTTCTTTTTCTTTTTTTTTTTCGTCCCCTCTTTTCCTCTGTCGGGCTATATATCTTTTCTTTTTTTTTTGAATTGTATAAAAATGAAAATCTAGATACGTGTAAAGGGAAATAATAATAAAAAACACCCCCCCCCCCACCGCCGCCTTAATCGGTTCTATTGATCTTTTTTCGCCCGTTTATCCCCATTTGCCCTATGTGGCACATGTCTGTTTTGTTCTCGCCCTTCCTGCAGTACTGGCTGACCATTGCTACGTCTGTAACTCTGGAGGTTGGCGACCCTTTGGGCAGCCACCGGCACAGTCGTTTTAGCTCTTTCGGCTTTCCCGTGGCTTTCACTTCCACGGTGCCATTGGGAACGTTGATGACTGCCCCCTTGAGACCCAGCTCACGGATCTTCTCCCTGCAGTGACCTCTGTACTCCACGCCTTGTACCTTGCCTGTTACGAATGCGTGCACTGCTGCTTTAGAATGGTGCCCGGCATGCCTGTGTAAGTGCGAATCGGCACTGCATGTGGTCATTGTTTCCCATCCTGTGGCAGACGTTGGTGGGTGAAATAAATAAACTGCTGGGGTAAACGTGGGTTTTTTCTCTTTTTTTTTTTCCTCCTCACTGAAAGCTAATAGTGAATTTCTTTCCGGCAAGATGTGGCTTTTGTGTCTTCGGGGTGGCCATCGAGACGCTGTTTTCGGTGATGTACTTCACACCTGAGTCGTCTCTCGAGGCTGCGATGTCCACGAGGGGTGCCTTGTCGTGCTCCATGCTCACCAGTTCGGTCCCACGTTCCTTGTCCTTTTTAATAAGGCTGAGGTTCCAGGAGACAAGTACGTTCCCGATGGTGGCCACAATACGAGACTCTTCACAGTCGCTTGAGGGGTCAAGCTTTTCAAATTTAGCGCATTTGAAGGTCTGCCCCAATCCGATTTCCTTCATGGACTTGAGGCCCAGTGAGAGCTTGATGGGCTTTGGTTTTTTTTTCCCCATGGGTGTCTGGCACCCGTTGCGTTCTGCATCCTTGTCATCCACGAAGGTGAGGTTCATCAGCACCAAAAAGCTGTCCAGCGTCGCGACCAGCCAGTCGCCCTTCTTCGTCATGTCCAAGTGTTTGACAGGCTGCCCGAAACCCTCGAGCAGCGTCTTTGCTGTTTTCGGATGAACCTGATTTTTTTTTTTTTTTTTTTAATTGCTTTTAACTGCATACCCCGCTCCCAACAGACTTCTTCGTGCCGGGTGTACCGGAGTACAGCCTGATGTCGCCTGTGTAGCTTCCGACGGCCAGCTTCCCATCGGGCGCAGTGGCGTGGCACGTTAGTCGTTTTTTGGTGCTGAGGCTCAGGCCCCAATCCTTATTTTATTTTTATTTCTTTTTTAAACTTTCTTTCTTCCGCACACACCATGACAGTCTGTGTGACGCCCTTCTCGTTAAGGATCCCACACTTCCTGGATTCCGCTCGCGTGTCCATCCCGAAAACAGCAGTATTAACAAGGCAAGTTACAAGGTGCGGGTGGGCATCGGTTGCCGTGGGCAAGATGTGGTTGATGGAAAGGTCCAAATCGGCACCTGGCGCGTACGTGGTGATAATCTTCTCCTGAGTGATGTCTGCCATATAAACACCTCCACACGGCGCGTCAGGGTCAAGCAGCAACACCTTGCTGTCATCGTGAGGGACAGGGACGAGCTCGCGTGCATTGATACCACTGCCGTCCCACTTAAGACCAGAGATCTCCACAGTGTTCAAATCGTCAAACCCTGTGGCTGCGTAGGGGTACACCCCGATGACTGACCCGTATTCAGGTCGATCCTTAAGAACGACGAGTCGGGCAGGCTTTGCTAGATCGGAGAGCGTGATATTTCTATCGGTGCTTGAGAGGTCTGATTTTGCCGTTTTCTTCTCGTTGCCTTCATGTTCATCTTCTTCTTCACAGTCGAAAAGTTCCTCGCTTCTGCACGGAGATAATGATTCGCATACACCGCCGCACCATATGGAAGACCGATCGTCGGGTAGAACTGGGTCAGGTTCGTCTTGTTCGTCGTTGTCGCGGTCTTCGTCGCTGTCTCCTGGTTGGTAATATACATTGTAGGAGCAAGCGTTGTACGCTTCTAGAAATTTATCCAGCATTTGTTTTTTTCGGTCCGGGTCGTCTGCAAGCATGATCGCGGACCATTCCATGATGTCCTCGTCGCCTTCCAAGATGGACGTGAACATTGCTGAGCAGGTTTCCGTGTGGTACGTGATGGACAGGCCTTCTCCTATAGGTGTGGTTAATATGGGTTTGTCCTCACCTGTAGAGCTTATCACGATGGAGTACGACCTTGCGCCGCTCCATATCAGTTCCATTGTTGCTTTTTCTACTATTTGTGTGTATACGCCTGGCGCGGTTGATTTTTTGTAGACTCCGACTGTGCCTTTCCATTTCACCGCTCGGATTTGGGGTTCGCAGTTAACCGCTCCGAGATCATCGCCGTCTTTTAGAAGCTCCGACGGGATTTCTTCTTTTCCGTCGTTGGGCTTAAATACGTTGAACAGCCCGCTGGCCACGTGGGTTAGGTAGTTCATTTTTTTTTTTTTTGCTGTTTTTTTTTTGGATGATTTAGGAGAGGGAATAAAAAACTTTTTAAAAAAAATAAGGAGGGGCAAGGCGTCTGTGTGAAGAAAGGGAATAATAAAAAAAAAAAGAAAGTTTTTTGTTTCTCGGTGTGCTTTTTTTTTTTTTTTTTTTTTTTTTTTAGTGCCCCACCCTCAGGACCTTTTTTTTTCCCCTTTCTTTTTTTTTTTTTTTTTCTGGGATCCTGGAAAAAAAAAAGAAAAAAAGAAGGGAGGGGAAAAATGATTCTGTTTTCGACAAAAAAAAAAAAATAGATATTAGTTTTTACCTAACCTATCATGGGTTTTCTTTTTCTTCTTTTTTTTTTCCCCCCCTCTAGTCAAAAAGAAGAAAAAAAAAAGAAGAAGAAATTGGAGTTTCTGCAAATTGGCCCGTTTAAAATACAGATAAAAGAATAAAGTGTTAAATACTCTGCCAACAGAAAAAAAAAAAAGAGAAAAAAAAGAAGAAAAGATAGTTCATAATGCCGAGAAGCAGCATGAATTTGGCAAAAAGGAGAGAGAAAAATAAAGAAAGAAAGAAGACAATGGGTAGGTTTGGCCTGAACCCAGTGCCGTCGTTATGCACTGTTCTAGAGTTGCCCCCCCCAAATCTTAAATCCCCATCCCCTGATAGCCGCGTGTGAGTGGAAAAGGATACAAAAGGATATGGGAAAAAAAAAAAAAAAAAAAAAAAAAAAAAAAAAACTGTAAAACAAATAAATGCGAACTAGACTAAATGGAGCTTGCAGGCAGAAGAAGATCGCTGGATGCCTCCCCTTGGACACAAGTCCTTTCCGGGCCTCCACCTCTGAAGAAGCCGCCGAAGGATATTTTTGACAAATTCCCGAACTCGCTGAAACGGGGGAAACCCCCCCCCCCCCCCCCCCCCCCAATCGCTTGTCTGTTTCATCATTTCTTCTTCTTCTTCTTTTTTTTTTCTTTCTTTTTTTTTTTACAGTATTTTTGAAGGAAAGGAAATCAAGCCCTACTACAAAAAGAAGTGGAATAGAAGGAAAAAAAAAAACCCTCCTTTTTTTTTTTATTTTGCCAAAAAAAAGCCACGAATCTCCACCAATAAAAGGTTGAGGAAGGGGGAAGAGGAAGGGGAGTGAGGGTCAACTACTAATGACAATTAGAAGATTTAATGGGAGGGGAGGGGAGGGGGGGCGTACAAAATCCCTAGAAGAGGGGAGAGAGAGAGAGAGGAAAAAAAAAAGGATGGACCTGAGTTCTACTCAGTGCAAAAAGTTATGAAAGGGAGGCAAGCCTTTCCCTTCCTTTTTTTTTCATTCTTCTTTTTTTTTTTTTCCCCTTTGTGTTGGATCAACAAACTGCGCCGCGAAAAAGTCTTAATTAAGGCACTGACAAAAATAAAACTCTATCTTTTAACGTCAAGATGACACAAGCCAGTACGACGACCACAGTCGCAAATGCATCGCTACTATTTAAAAATAACAGTTCATGTGTCCATATATTGCTTTCCTACAAAGAAAAGCATTTTTTCTTTTCTTCTTTCCAACTCATTAGTAAATGGCTTTATTTTTTTTTTTCTTCTTCTTTTTTTTTTTTTTTTTAAGTGAAGCGAGAGAGGGACATTATAACAACAACTTCTCCTCTTTTTTTTTTTTTTTTTTTTTCCATCTTTTGTCACCTTCTCAAGTTCCCTTTCTATCATTTCATTCTTTTTTTTTTTTTTTTCTTTTTTTTTTTCTTCCTCTACTGTCGGAGCTTCAAATAATGAAACACCCCAGGAGCCTTGCAGCGTAACGGTGTTCCATAAGCATTTCTACGTACCAACCCAACACGCTCTATCAGTGGGTGTGATGCGAGCATCGATGGCACAGGGATGTGGGAAGAGATCAATGTGGAGAGAACTTGAGCAAGAAGCTGGAGGGTTGGATCGTAGGTGACTGTGTGCGTGGCGAAATCAGGGACAATGATACCATTATCTTTATTAAACCGAACGCTGTTAGGGGAATTCTCCACTATGAGCGTTTTGCTGGCAGGCCTGTTCAGCTGTGAGAGGTACTTGCAGTACTTGACCTTCGGGGTGTCTTTAAACCACGAGCAGTCCCTGAAGATCACATGGTCGAAGTACTTCCCTGTAGGGTCGATAACGTTCAGAGCAAGCTCCCCCATTGAGGCTGTTGACGCACTCCACAGTACCATCTCGCACTTACCGTGAAGAGCTTCTAGCAATTGTCCTAAAAACGGTCTTTTGTACACGACCCTTGGGCTCGGGTGCCACACAAGGGTCTCGTCCAAGTCGAAGACTACGGTGTACTCGTGCTTGCTGCGTGATGGGAGCAGTGCCCGTTGCAGATTTGCCGGGGGCGGTTTCAGTGTGAAGCGCTCTGTTTCTTCGGCGAGGTATTCCGATTCCTCGCTTGAGCTGCATGCTGACTCGTTCATCATTGTCCCCTCCTCCTCTCGATGAAAATACAACAAAACAGCAAATTAAATCAAATAAAAAGGAATATAAAATATACTGGTGAAAAACTCCAAACAAAAATGTTACGTGTAAGAAAAAAAGAGAAAAAAAAAAGCTCGATCTTGCGGTGCGTGCTCTTAGGTAAAAAAAAAAAAAAAAAAAAAAAAAAAAAAGGAATAACGCTTGCAAAAATCTAAAGCCCCGTCAAAGAAAAAGCATGGGAGTGTGGGGGGAGGGGGTTACATTACTCTGCACCGTTGCATCCCTGTTCCTTGCTGGCTCCGGTTCTGGCGGTGGTGGTGGTGGTGGCCCACTGCACTGTATTTCCGGTGGTCCAGTTTCATTTTTGGCAGCCCCGTGTGCGGGTTCGCCAATTTCGGGTGTTTCAGCGATTTCATTGTGTCAATTACCTTTTTTATATTTTTTTTTATTTTGTTTTTTTAAAACCTGTTTATCGAACGGTGCATTCTTCCCCTTGCCCGCGGGCATTTATTAATTTTTCTTTCCCCCCACCCTCTGTGTTGTAATTCTTTTTTTTTTTTCTACCAGCGAATTATCACCAAATCGGTTCAAACATCAAAACAAAAAGAGGAAAAAAAAAAAAAAAAAGGAGGTGGGGGGAGAAAAAAAAAATGAAAAAAAAAAAAGGCCCATATCCCCTTTTGGAAAAAAGGAGAGGAAAAGAAAAAAAAGAAAAGAAAAACAAAAGCAATCAGTCCTTGGCCTCTGCATCATCGTCGCTGTTATCGGGGCCCTGCACTGACGAAGGGTGTATCTTGCCAGGGCAGGCTTGGACGACATAGATGGTGGTTGCATCTATGCTGGCTGCTTTGTTTCGCCGGCGGTAAGAACAAGTTGCTTGGCATAGTTTGCGCACAGCGTAGTAGTGGTGGATGCAAAAATGGGCTTGTGAGCTGGAAGGGAGATGGCATGGCATTGGTGTTTTTGTGAGTAGCTGAACCTGAACAGCATCTGACATGCTGATTTTAAAAGCTCTTAGTGCAAGGTACCGCTGTGCCACGCCGTACTCCACATGAAGCTGGTACCCTCTTGGAAAAGAAGAGTTGCTCACCGCCGTGACCGGAAGCGAAAGACTGGCCAAGAAGTTCATGAACGTTCCCTCTTTGTTCCGTTTCGACCTGACTAACCCGAGATCCTTGCTCACACCGTCCGGAAGGTTCCTTATGATGCCAATGAAGACATGTGCAGGCACGGTGGAGTTGGCTTGAGTGTCGAAGTGGACCCACTTTTCCCGAAGAACGCGGAAGATTTCCATTTTGGTGCTGGGTTTTAAGATGAAAGAATTAAAAGAAAGAAGGGGGCCATACAGATTGTCCTTGCTGTTCAAAGCGTCTTCTTCTTGGAACTGATCGAGCAGCACCGTCACAAACAGGTTGAGCACTACGAAGGAACCAAGCACCATGAACGAGAAGAAATACAAAACGGCCCACTGCGTGCCGCAACAGTTCGTCCCACAGTCGTCGCTGTCGGTGCATCCTGTAAGGGGAAGGAGGTGTAAAAACAAAAAAACAAAAGAAATCCGCAAACTCATACCAGAGTTGCCCTCTGTTACCATGCAAGCCTCCATGACATCTGTCCATGTTTCGGTTGTTGCAACACTTTTTTTTTTTTTTTTTTTTTTCCAATTCCACATACGCGTAGAGCAACACAATGGCATGGCCGAGATCTCTGAAGTTCGTATTGGAGTCGAAGGCTTCGTTGCCCTTGAAGGTGATTCGGCCAAACAGATTGACGCCTTTTTGGGGTTGGTTCCCGTGCAAACACCCCATACCAACCACCCCGAACATAAAAAACACAACTATCAAGAAAATAGTGATGTTCGCCAGTGAAGGCAACGCGTACATCAGCGTCGTGAATAGCTTCTGGAGGCCTGGGGGGAGGGGGGGGGGGGGGGGGGTGATTTTCTTCACTTTAATCACTTTCATACTCTTCGCCCGTTTAATCAATCTGAATATTCTCCCTATTCTCAACACCCGTGTCCATTCCGTCCCAACCTTGAGTATCAGCCCAAGCAGTGAGGACACCACCAACAAGAAATCGAACCTGCACCAACTGTCACCGAAGTAAACAGAAGGACCTGAAAATTGATACTGTTTTCACCCCTATTCCCATACCAAGCCCGATTACTTTCACAATAGCCTCCACCGCGAAGATCAAAGTGAACGTGTAGTTCCTAATAGTGTTATCTTCAATCTTTTTTCTCCCCTCCCATTCTACTCATACACGTAATAAAGCATATCAGTAACGACAACAGGCTGGCCTTCATGGGCGGTGCACATGAAGACGAGGTTGACGACGATAAGGCCGAGAATAAAATGGTCGAAGTAGGGGTGCCGTGCGATAATGGAGATCTTGTGCAAGACAGGGTTGAGGTACTGCACAACAGGGACACGGTACAGCTTTGTACGCGACATGACCTTGGCAACGCCTAGCCACACCCGCTGGGGCTCGCTGAGAAAGGCGGTCCCGTCCTTCTCCGAACGGACTCTGCCGAACTGATCGATCAACATGCCGACGAAAAGGTTCATCGCGAAGAACCCCCCGACTATCACAAACATAACGAAGTACAGACTGTGCACGAAATTCGCTTCTTTTCGCAACGCCTTATCGCCGTCCAGACTAGAGTCCATACCAGTGTACATGATCTTCGCCCACCCCTCTCCAACAGCAACTTCGAACAAGGTCATCATTGCATGCCCCACATTGTCGAAGTGGTACCGAGGCCGCTTCCACTGCCGCTCCTCCAATATCGTCTCTGTTCCGTTCCAACCCAATACAACGAGTTCATGAAGACCCGTGCAGTGTTCCTTCGCGACTACGCTTAGGTCCGTGCAGTAATAAAAGGATCCTTTGAACAACGAGACGCCCAGTATCCCGAAGACAAGCCACACAAATGAGCAGACAAGAAGCACGTACGCGATCTGCGGCAACGCCATGAGCAACGACAGCACCAAGACCCTCACATCGACGGATATAATGACCAACCTCACCGCGCGAAGGCTCCTGAAAAGTTTGAACGGGGCAAAACCAAGCCCTGCGATGGCAGTCACAACGACCACCATATCAATGCGGTTCCACACGTTGTTCAAGTAGCCCGTCCGGTAGTTGCCGTACTCCGCGTCTTCATCATCAACACGATGATACACCCCCAGCACAATGCACTTGGAAACGGATTCTAGAAAGAACAGCACTGTGAAAATGATATCCGTAATGTAGATCAAGTCCCTTCTTGTGCGGTTCTCATCACTGGAAGGGTTGTCCAAGGATAAGAACACCACGTTGCACAGGATGATGAAGATGACAACGTAGTCGAAGAACGGGTGCAGTACAATACCGGCGAGGAACACACGCAGCCTGTGGTCGGGGGGGAAGAACCCGAATGACATCCCTTGCAACCGATATTCCTGTCGCCCCTCTTCCAACTTTGTGTACAGCCACTCTGCGATGATGTTTTCCGGCCGTGGGTTGCTCCACATTATGCTGTATTCTATTGCTTCCCGGCCTCGTTCTCTGGATGCTGGTCGGTTTAAAGGGTTTGGTATCTCCCTGCTGCAGCGAGGGGAGTCGCACAATAACAGTCGTGCCGCGTGTCCTACACTTCGCGGTGTGCCTGCGAATGCTTCTGATGGGTCCTCTGCTTCCAAGTTGCTTCGCTTCGATGCTTCGCTGAAGTTGTATATCAGAATGGCGATGAACAGGTTCAGCAATACATAGTTCCCGAACACAAAAACCAGAACAAAATACAACGCAGCTCCCCATGACGTCCCTAGGATCCCGTCACGCATCACCGTCGCCCATGCCTCTCCGGTTATCACCACAAACACAGTCAGCAATGCCTGTGGAAACGTGTCGAAGTGGCTTCTTTCCCCTGCCGTGTAGTCCTCAGGATACCGTTGCGGTGCCTCAGGATACGTGTTTTTGAAAAGCTGCAATCCGAGGATCCCGAACATAAAGATAAACAGCAACATGATGAGAAACAAGTACATCACACTGAGGATGCTCTCGACAATCGTTTCCAACAACACGCGCAAGGCTTCAAGCCGCTCTGCAACCCTTGCAAACCGTGCTAAACGGAAGACGCGAAACGCGGAGATGGAACCGCTGACCCCTGTTCCACTGATTCCGTCTTTGAAAGCAAGGACAAGCTCAGGGATGGAAATGAGAACGAGTATACAGTCAAAGGCATTGTACCGGTCTTGGAAGTACCGCTTGAAACCCAACGCGAAGATCTTGAAAAACATTTCCGCGACGAAGACGACGGAACACCAGAAGATTATTTGGTCAGTGATCTCCTTCCACGACTTGTCGATGCCGTGGTGGTCCATTGCCATGCATGTTACGTTCACTATGGTCACAAACAAGATAAACCACCCGAACATGGGGTGACACACTATGTGAACAAATCTCATCCTTATGTTGTTCAGAGTGGTTTCCGACTCCTCCAGTTCTTCGTCGAAGCTCGACCGCGTCGATTGTATGCTCAGTTTCACCTTGCTCTTTCTTCTTCTTGGCACCCGCTGCCACGGCAATCTCGCAGCACTGTCTAAACTATTCACTGTCTCGTTCATATTGACCTCTACGGTGGGCAGTTCCTCCTCTGACTCTAACTCCCCGTCCTCAATGTCTATCCTCCGTTTCAACAGCGTGAACTTATACGCCCGGTACTCCTCAGGACGCTCGATGGTAAAAGGAGGTAACTCCTCCCGCCGCTCCACCGTTGTCGGGTAGTCGGAAACCTCGTCAAGGTGGTCCCATGACAACCCGTCCTTGCTGCCGCTCAGACGCCAGCTGACAGGGTCGCATTGTGGGGCGTCTTTCGCTGTGACCCATGAGTAAGCTTCAACAGTGACCAATGAGGAGAAGGAGACGATGAGTTCGCATAGATTGTAGTCTGTCCATTTGGTGTCCGTGTTCGGGTCGAGGACGTTGCTGGGGTCGCCGTCAGGAGGGTTTTGCCCGCCAGGGTTGGTAGCAGTTGCGTTGCTCAAAGACAGGAGACAGTCCCCTTCTTTGAAGACAACAGAGCTCATCTGCACGGCATCCATCACCTGCGCGTCGGCCTCTTCGGAGAAAACGCTACTGAGGATGGCAAGGACGAGGTTGATGCAGAAGTACGACCCAACGATGGTGAGGATGAGGAAGTACGCGAAGGAGTAGAAGCCCGCGATGTTCTGCGCCTTCCGCATATCGTCTGGCCAGTCGTCGAGGGTGATGATCTTGATGACGAGGAGCGTGGCAGACAGAAAGTGATCGAAGTTCAAAATCCTGTCCCTGTATGCACCTTTGACACATATCTGCTGCAACGTGACGCCGTTCGAACTGCAATTCCGACCAGTACCGCATGGAATGGAGTCGTTCTGAACAGGGTAGTACAACTTATCGTTTGTCTCATCGACCACATGGCAGCGTTGGTGCCAGTTACTTCCGAACAGGCTCATTCCAGTGATGGCGAAGATGATGATCAAGAATGACAGCAACACGAATACTTCAAGCAGAGTTGGAATGGAACTTATAATACTGTTCATTATAATACGCATCCCAGCTACCCTGCTGATGGTCCTCAAAGGACGGATCACCCTTACCAACCTCACCACGCTGACATTCGTCCCGCCCGGGAAAAACATGGAAAACCCGGCCATCACAACAACGAAATCAATGATGTTCCAGGTGCCACGCATATATGAGTGGGGGTGGAGCATAAAGCCCAACGCGAGGATCTTTGTCAGCATCTCAATGGTAAAGGCGATTTGGAAGAAGTATTCGCTTGCTACAAGAAACCCCTTCAAGCCCTCATCATTGAAATCTGCAGCGTCTATAGACAACGTGATGGAGTTCAATATGATGAGCAGCAGCGTAGCGTTCTCCGCAAGCTTTGAATTGATGAAGTCGAATGCAAAGATTCTCAGCGGGTTCAGAGGTCCGAAACAAAATAGTGATGATACCAATGTGTTATATGACTCTCGTTCCCCTTTGTAGATCAGCTGAGTCGAACCGCCGCCGCCCAAGAAAATGCTTCGAACTGTCTCTTTTTCCGCCAGAATGTACATTGACGTTGCTGGGTAGCTGGGCACAGATATTACAGGTTCCGCGGGGCCATCCTTGTCTTGTTGCAGGGACAACAAGCTCTTGAGCTTCACTGCTACTTTTTTGTCCACCTCACCCGTCTCTGCCTCGCCCGTTGCGTGTTGTTCTTGTATCATTTGATCAACACCAACGATATCCTTTTCGCTCCCGTTACTTCCCACCATCAATTTCCAAATGCACCATATGTTTTCTTTTTTCCCCCAATTCTTTTTTTTTCCCCCCCCTCCCCTTTTTATTTTCTTTTTTTTTTTATCCTCGAAAAAACAAAAAAAAAAAGGAAGAAAAAGAAAATCTAACAAAATGCTGTTGGTTTTTTGCTGGTGTGTAGTTGGAGGTTCAAAGAGTCGTCACGCTTGGTGGGTACCCGTTTCCGTTTCTTCTCGTCCAGGTGGGGCAGGGTTCGAAGGCATAAAATGTCAAAAGTGAGGTCAAAGGCTACCTGCAGATTACCAACGAGGCTTGCTTCTCCAGACATAATTACATCCACGGGTCTTCTCGAAGCGTCCATCATCTTCTCAAATGTAGCAATATCAAGCATCAAAATCAGCTCTGGCGAAGGGTGGCTTCCAGCATATACCCTTCCCGTGCTGTAGTCTGCCACGTACCCCACGCCTACATCTCTGAACTGGTACTGTATTATTGCGCTCGTTCGTCCCATGACAGCTTTTCCTTTCGTGCTCGCCAGACAGTCTCCTAGGCTGCCAAAAAGAGCCTCCAGATCTAGCATTTCCTCTCCCCCTCCACCTCCCCCTCCCCGCTCCTATTCTGAATGATTTATGAATAAATAAATAAAAAATTAAAACCTTAAAGAAGAGCTAGGAAAACAAGTTGGGGGGGGGGGGGGGGGTCCGGACTTCAAAATACTGCATTCACTTTTCTTTTTTTTTTTTTGGAAAAAGAGAGGGGGGAAAAAAGAGGGGAACAAGAGATTAGACTAGGAAGTCACTTTTTTTTTTCGGAAGCCAGTTGCCTGTTCGTCAATGTGAGCTTGGGCTTGCGGAGCTTCCGCTAAGTACACACCTGCGGTGACTGTACCTCCTATGTTACCCCCCCACGTTGAAAGTGGAAACAAGAAAAGAAAAAAAAACTGAAAGATGGCAGTTCCACACAACGAAGAACTATTGTTCTTTTGCTAAAAAAAAAAAAAAAAGAGTATTGGCAGGCTTGTTGGTTATCCGGTGCACACAACAATCGCCGACTCTTCTTCTTTTTTTTTTTTTTCCCCTTCGGCATTTTTTTCAAGTAAGCAAAAAACATATGAATCAAACAAATATAAAAAAAAGAATCAAACCAAATAGGGGAAAGACGGAAAAAGAAGAAAAAAAAAAAAAAAAAAAAAAAAAAAAAAAGCACTTACCTCAGCAACTATGTCAAGTCAAAAGCTCTTTTTTTGCGTCGCTGAGAATAAAATAAAAAAAAGCAAAGGGCATAACTCGAACTCGAAAAAACAAAAGGACAAACAGGGGGGGGAAGAAGATAACGTGACGGAACAAAGCCCCCTTGACCATATTTTCTATGAGCAGGTGGGCTTAAACGTCTTCAGCAGGAGCGACGACGCAAGCACTGTGAGCGACGAGGCGACCATTGCAATACCAGCAATGATAGGAGGGAGCTGGAGGTGGAATGCTGGGTAAAGCACACCCGCAGCAATGGGAATGGCGCAGACGTTGTACCCGAACGCCCAAACGAAATTCCACTTAATTTTTGAAGTGGTGGCAGCAGCGATCTGGATGCTATGCAGGACGCCCCACAGGTCGTCCTTGATGAGCACGATATCCGCCGATTCCACCGCTACATTGGTCCCCCCACCGATTGCAACTCCTACGTCTGCCTGGGCCAAGGCTGGCGTGTCATTGATGCCATCCCCGACGAAGAAAATTTTCTCGTTGAGGTCCTCCTGCAGCCCTTTCACAACCATTGCTTTCCCTGCTGGTAGGATCTCGCTGTTGACTCTGTTCTCGGGGATTCCTAGTATCCCCGCGACGTGTTTTGCCGTGCGTGTGTTGTCCCCTGTCACCATATGGACGTCGATGCCCCTCTTGTGCAGCGCAGCAATCACCTCTTTCGACTCTTTGCGAATGACATCTGAGATTCCAAACAAACACCTTGCCTCGCCATCGTACGCGGCCACCACCACGGTCTTTCCCTCTGACTGTATCTCCGCGATCCTCTCCTCTACAACAGCTGTTAGATGCGTGGTTTCTAAAATGTATTTTGGCTTGCCAATAGTCAACACGCTGCCTTCCAGGCTGCATCGTATACCCTTCCCCGGAATGTTTTCGAAGTCTTCTGGAACAGGGAGGGCACCTCGGTCGCAATGTTTCACGATGGCCTTCGCGATGGGGTGGTCTGACGAGGACTCGGCGGCCGCCACCATCTTCACCACCTTCTCTTCAAGCGGTTTGTCCTTCTCTGCGAACCACAGGTACTCCGTCACAGAGGGCTTCCCCATTGTGAGGGTCCCTGTCTTGTCAAATAGTACGGCTTTGGGCTTCGCGGCACCTTCAAGCGCCTCTCCGCCCTTGATTAAAATACCCGCCTTTGCACCCAGGCCTGTCCCGACCATGACAGCCGTGGGTGTAGCCAGCCCCATGGCACAGGGGCATGCGATGATCACTGTCGCGATGAAAAATTGCGAGGCAAACACACCGTCAGACTCGTCTGTGAAGTCGTCGCCCCAGACGTCAGCCAACCCCAACGACAGCCATACCAGGAAGACTATGATAGAGATCAACACGATGACGGGGACGAAGACAGCGGAGATCATGTCGGCGTACTTCTGGATGGGCGCCTTGCTGTTCTGCGCTTCGAGCACGATCTGCAAAATCTGCGACAGCATAGTCTCGCTCCCGCAGTGGTCCACCTCAACGTCCACAGCACCGTCCATCACAATCGTGCCCCCGACAACTTCATCGCCGATGCGCTTGTGCACGGGCATCGGCTCCCCTGTCACCATGCTCTCATCGACGTCGCCACTCCCAGAGACCACGTGCCCGTCGCATGGGACGCGAACACCTGCCGCTACTCTGCACACCACGCCCCTCACCAGCTCCTCTGTGTCAACGATCTCAGTTCCTAGCACTTCTCCAGTCTTCCTGTCCTTGCGTATGATCGTGGCATCTGTCGGCTGGAGTTCCATCAACGACACAAGTGCCTCGCTTGTCATGGCCTTGGCATTCGACTCCAGGTACTGGCCTAGCAGCATGAAGCACAGAAGCGCCGCCGCAGTGGCGAAGTGCAGCTCGGGCTCCATGTGCTCCGAGAATATTGCAATCACCGACATCACGATGGAGGCAATGTAGGCTGTTGTCACCCCGATGCACACCAAAACTGCCATATTTGCCGACCCGTTGCGGAGGGCCGCCCAAGCACCTTTGTAGAAAGGTGCCCCGCATCGCAGCAGGACGTAGGTACACAGGGTCCATTCCACAAGCGGCTCCAGTGTCAAGCTGTTGTAAATCTTCACGTCGCGCATCGGTGCCACCCCAGCGAAGGACTCAAGTATCATGTGGAGCACGATCAGCGGCACTGTGGGGATCGCAGACTCGATAAACCCTCGCTTGCTCTCTGCGATGGCATCCTCGCGTTTCAGTGCACTCAACAGCTTGTCATTTCTGCTCGATTTATCCCTCTCAAGGTGGACGCCTTGCTCCTTCGCCTCCTTCTCGATGTCGATGGCCATGACACCTGGAGCGACCTTCACAAGTAACTTGCTGTCATCAACAAGAGCCGCGGACTCCACTGTTTCCATTGCTTGCAAGGTCTTCAGCGCTATGTCGGTGTCTCCAGGAGGAGCAGCGAAGACAAACCCGGCGGCTCCAGCGGACTGCAGCAGCTCTGCTGTGAATCCCAAGCTTGCGATATGTTTCTGCACGGCATCTGCGTCCAGCACTGACGGAGATGCCGTCACCCTTGTGATTGATGTGGCTGCATTCACGTTGCATCGCGCTACCCCTGGTACGTCTGCGAAATGTGACTCGATTTTTGTTGCACAGCTGACACAACGCATGCCTCCAACGATGAACTCGAAGACCTGCTGCTCGCTGAGCAGCTTGTTCACATCCACCGCGTGGTCGGCATCTTCGTAATCAGGGGCGTTAGGTTCAACCTTGGCTGCTTTTCCCTTCCAGTCAGCAGACGGTGAAGCAATCTCGATTTTGTTTTCTGCAAGAGCTCTGCTGACAGCATGACGAACAGCCGACGGAGATGTCCCTTCAAGCATCCCGATGTTGACCACTTCATACTCAGTGTTGGGACAAGGAACCACCTCACCAGTAGTGACACCATTGATCATGCTCCACTCCGGGTACTGTGCGTGCTCGTCTGCACCCTTTACTACAATGGAGGTTGTCAACATGGCACGCCTGTCGCTGAGACGGGGCTCCCATGGGACTTTCCGCGCGACTCCAAATTTCTCACCTGCTTGTAGCACCTTGCTGGCTACCTCTACCTGCACCTCGGACTCAGGCGTCCCGACGTAGCTGAAGACATCCAGACGCTCGTTCTCAATGTCGAAGCTCCATGCCTCAAGGGCGTCTGCATTCTTGAACTTGCGGCCGATATTAGCAGTGCACGACTTGCATGTTGCACCTGTTAACCTGAACTCGTCACGCCGCTGCGGCCGCAAGGTCATCGCGCCCTTCTCCTTCTCGTGCAAGGCGCGTATCACCTTTGGGATGTTTTGCGATCCGACGAACACGGACTCTCGTTCCTTTGACAGCACCACTGTGTCCACGCCGTCCATCCCATTCAGTACCTCATAAACACCTTCGAGCACCTCTGCAGATGTGGGCACGATCTCCACGTACTGCCCCTCTGTGACTGCCTTCAGGTCAGTGCAGTACCGCTCGTCCTCCCCGTACACCTGAATCATCTCTCCAAATGCTCCCTCCTGCTCGTGCTTGCAGCTGCAGTCGACGGATGTGCAACAGCACGATGGACCGCAGAATTTGCACTCTGCATATGGGTCCACCAGGAGGTTCTGCTGCTTCAGAGCAGCCACGACGGCATGGCGCACCTTGGATATGTCGCAGGAAGGCACCAGCGACAAGTTCAGCAGGTTGCAACTCGCAGAGTGCTTTAGCATCTTTGCTTCAGAGACACCGTCAATGGTAACAACTTCTGGTGGAAGGTTGCTATCTTTGACGAAAACGGATGTCTCCCAGTCCCCGCGGGTGGTTTGCATAGCGACGCCGAACTTGTCGGCGGCTAGTGCGGTCCTGCTGGCGACCTCAGCCTGTAGGCGTGGTGTAGATACGTGCGGCTCGCTGTAGGTTCTCATCGAAGACTCACCGTCCTTGTTGATGTCGAAGCAGCAGGCGGAAACCTTAGAAGGCTCCTTTCGCAGCTTCTTTGAAATGTTCGATGTGCACGACTTACAGGACGCACCGGTCAGCACGAACTCGTCGTGGCGCTTGGGTGAGGCTGCCATCTCCACCTCCATCGTGTCGCGCTCTGCAAAGCCCTGCACCATAGACACAGAACTACGGTCCTTGCTTGATGCGAACACAGACTTCTTATCTTTTGACAGCGCCACGTCCTGCACACCAGGCAGCCCTTGCAGCACAGCTTCTACGTACTCCACAGCAGCAGCATCTAGTGGCACCAGTTCCACCGCCTTGCCCTCTCGCAAACCCCTCAGATACTCGCAGTACTTATTCCCCTTCTCCACCGTCACCCGTTCCCCAAGCTCCTCCCGCGTTTGCGCGCATCGGCACATCCCAACGCATGAGCAGTTCTTTCCGCAGTGGCCGCAGTCGATCATATTTAATTTGATATTGACTCCTGGTACTGGCTGATTCGCTTTTTTCTTTCCATGAGTCTAATTACTAAGAATAAAACATAGCCTTCCATGCACTGCTAGCAAGTAATCAGGTTGTGTGCCAATTACATGTCACTCCGACAGTTGCAGGTTAAGGAACACATAAGGGGTACCGCGTATAGCAGCTTCACCCTTTAAGACAATAAGTTCAGCACGTCACATCTTGTTTGTTTCTCCGTATTCCTCACGCAGAGGCGATCTCCTTCTCGAGGGTCTTGAGGACCTTGCCGATCTTCATGGCGATGTCGGTGTCCCCGTCGAGCTCGATCTTCCCCTCCATGAAGAGGCCCATGGGGTCCGCCTTGCCCCCCGAAAGCTCAATGAACACCTTCTCGTCCATCTTGAAGGTGCACGCGGGGTCGTCGTGCTTCCCCTTGTACGCCTTCCCCGCCTTCAGGTCCATCACGTACGACACACCGGTGTCGGGGAACTCGTACGTGATCACCTCGTTGATCTTCTTCGCCGCAGCCTGACCAGCAGGGGTCCCGAGGGCTGCGGACATCTTCGCGAAAAGGGCGTCGGCCATTTTGTGTGTTTTTTTTTCTTTTTTTTCTTTTTCTGTGATGGGAATCCTTGCTTTCACCCTCATGTTTTTGTTGCAAAAGGGCCGTTTCAAAAAGTTCATCTTCACCCCTTGCAAAAAAAGGGGGAAATAATACCGCCACCCCAATACGAACGGAGCTGACTGCTCGGACCGAAGGGACCAGGCTTGGCATTAATAGGGTGGGAACAAAATCTACCAGAGTGGAGGATATTGCTGCACAAGGTACTCTGCCAGATGATCGTCCGCAACCGTGTAATAAAGTAAAATCGACAAAAACGCGCGTAACCGGGGGGGAAAAAAAAAGACCGCGATAAGAGCAAGAAACTGAACTAGGAAAGAAGAAAAAAGACACTTGTTCTGTTGTTATCTGAAAGCCCCCACCACCACCACCCGATCAAGATATACTACAGTCCAGCCCGCAGAAGGCCCAGCTCCCAAGCGTTTTTGACACCTCGTTCACCTCTACTGCCGCGTCTCTTATCTCCTCGCTTTGCTTCATGAATTCTTCAAGCAGCCGACTTCTCTCCTTAAGGGCTTCTAGGTTGGCCTCGATGACAGGCTTAACTTCTTCCATCTCCCTACGAATGCGCTGCACGCTTTCAGATAATACCCATGCTTTGGAGCCACCACTCATTGTGTATAAAAAAAAAAAAAAAAAAAAAATGTGTCTGAGAATAGTATTATAGAGCTGCAAGAGAAACAAATAGAAATATGAATAAGTACAAATGTGGAGTTTCTTTTTCTTTTTTTTTTTTTCTCTTTTTCTTTCGTCTTTTAATTCCACTCTTCTGAAATTACTCCCCTGTGTTTCTTTCGTATGTTTGAGCGCTACTCGGTTCCCGTTTTAAAAAAAAATCGGGAACTTCTAGTGGCGTTGAAGTCAATACTTGTTGGCATTTTGACAGCTATTAATGGGCCAAAGAAAGTAGCTTCTGTAAACCCCCCTTTTTTGTAATACCAGGGTGTTGTTTTCCCATATCCTTTTATTTTTTTTTTCTTTCTTTCTACAAGGCGAAAAAGAATAAAAAAAAGAACGGCTCAAATCAATTTAGCGTCTTGACAAATACCGGACTACTTAGATAGATAACGTGGAACAAAAAAAAAAAAAAGAAAAGAAGAAAAAGAAGTGAGTCGATACGCCACACAAAAAGAATTCAGTTTTTTTTTTTTTTTTTTTTTTTTTTTTTTTTGAAAAAGGGACAAAAAAAAAAGGAGAGATGCCACAAAAGCACCTGTCTACTAAACAAAGAGAGATAGGGGGTGATCCGCATCGTAGCGCAATGGTTACAAAAAAAAGAAAACTTTTCCTCCCCCCCCCCCCCCTCTCCATTGTGTGTAGTGCGCAGCTAGGGAAATGAAGAGAGGCAAACACGTTGAGAATATAATATGGTGTTAAAGTTGATCAAACATAAAAGGGGTAGGCAAAAAAAGACGAAAAAAGTGCGAACTTTTCATCAGTTCGAGCGCAACAACTCTGTGCCAGCAATCTTTTCTTCTCTTTTCTTTAAAAAGAACCGCCCCACTAAGGACAAAAAAACTCATATTAACATGCAAACTCCTAAAGCGAAAGCCGCATGCCCTAAAAAAAGGGAGGGGGGGCATGGTCAGTACTAGGTAGCTCTCAGTTTCGATCTAATCTTGCGACTCCTCCAAGTGCTGATCTCTTCAGGCAAGTAGCACCCTTCATTGGCTCCCACTAGCGTCCCAGCAGGTATGGAGAGTACTTTTCCCGACCAAGAAAATAAATACCACTCTTTTTTTTCTTTTTTTTTTTTTCTTTGTGTGAGTTACAACTCTCAGTAAGAAGTAAACTAAGAACAAATGCAGCAACATTCTTAGCTGGAAGTAAGGGCAGGGGGGGATGGGGGGGATTTTTTTGTTTTGTTTTGTTATTGTAGTTATCAAAAAGAATAATTGTACCATAGGTAACCTTGCGCACAAAACAAAGAATAGAATAAACGGAAATGTTAATTCTCTTTTTTTTTCTTTTTGAACCGTGCAGGTGTCAAGTATGAAGTAGAGTAAAAAAAAAAAAAAAAAAAAAATCACTATGATAGGAACGAAGTGGTTAGCAACGGCCCGCGACAAAAAAAAAAAAAAAAAAAAAAAAAAAACATGGGAAAAGAAAATATAAAAAGAAACCACACACGAGCACTCTTTTTGCGTAAAGTTTTTTTTTTTTTTTTTTTTTTTTTTTTTTTCACAAACACCTCCATGTTCCCTTCGTGTATTCATTGTGTCAGCCCAGCGGTGATGTATGGTAAAACCTCCTGTGTTTCATACGTTCATATGTCATCAACGAAGAAAAAGAAAAATCACGCAACTTATAAAGGCAATTTATCAGCAGTGAAGGGACGTCCCTTTTTTCTTCTTCTTTCTTTTTTTCTTTTCTTGTGGCTTGAGAGCTGCACGTTCGTGGGGCAGCACCCTATAAAAATCTTTTTCTTTTGATAAATTTCGGTGTGCAGGTAGGTGATCACCATTCAGGGAGAAAGTCACACTAATCGGTCACCGTTCTGCGGTTACTGTCTGGTGCCTGCGGTGTCTATTTGTCGCGATGAGATGGACGGCGGTCTGGGCGAGAAACATAGCTTGGGGTCGTGCTAGGTAGGGTGACGGTTTGTCTCGAGAAGAGTGGTCTCCTGTTGTAGCCGTGTGTCGTCGGCCCCCAAGATGTCGTAGGGTGTGTACCCTTGTCTTATTCTTCCCCTCTTTGCTGTGCTTCTGAATACGTCCTAAGATGGATCGCATCCTAAAAAAAACGTTGCTTTTGTATTCAAAGTACAAACGACCCACGCTCGGGCAGGTCCTGCTTAAGAAAACAAGAATTCTTCTGTGGCTGGACCGTCGGTGTCTCGGGGAGCAAAACAGTGTCCATTTCCTGAAAAGACAGCGGGGGCCCAGTTCCTTTAAAATAGCAGGCTACAGCTGTGATCAGATCAACGAGGAACTTGAGCGTCACCAAGTAGACCAGAACGAGAGCGAGATTCCCGGCAATCTCAAGTGTGGCGGTGCTGTTGCGTGAGAGGCCGTAGTAGGCAAGAGCAGCGAATGCAAATTCTACGAGACTGACAAGGACTTCCATTATGTTCTCGATATGGCGCAGGAAGGGCCAGTCCTTGATGAGTACTGCCGTCCAGAAAAGGGGAACCCCCGTGAGCACCCCCACCCTGCTGGCACAGTCTACCGTCCCTTCTGGGTTCCACGCTGACAAGCACGACACCAACGTCAGCATGCAAAGCTGCACTATGAAGTAGTTGCAATGCGCTTGCTGAAAGCCGTCGAAGATAGAAGCCACGTACCACACGTCCTCGTCGCCCCCGCACCACTCCGCAGTGGGAAGCAGAAGCCACCTCCACCCCGTTTGGGGTTTCTCTTCCATCATCATCTTCCTCGAAGCCCGCTTCGCCATTCTTCCTACGTACACTAGAAACACACAGCCGGCTGCAGCCACCACCGCACCACCTACTATGTCTTCCTTGCTCCCGTAAAATAACAGCGCGAACCCGCTCTGCATCGTCGGCAGCCACAAGAACTCGATCATCATGAATAACATGTTCATCGGGACGGTCTCCACCCCGCCCCTGGGGCGTTTGTACACGACGAGCCCTGCCAGCACCAGGAACAGAGCGAGCAACAGCGAGAGGTTCCCAACCGCGGCGCCTCGCAACTCCCGCAAGTCGTCGCTTCCTACCTTCAGCCGTGTGGGGCTCAGCAAGATGTCCATCTCCTCCACGCCCTCACGTGGGCAGTCAAGCATTTTCAAATACATGATAGCTTTTGAGGCTCTAGAAGACCCCTTACTCATGACAGAAGAAGATACCGCCATGCTCGTCACAGAGACCCCTGTAGTCACAACTGCTGTGGTCGAGGCAGCATCCTTCGACTCGGATGATACGACAGAGGGGGTTGAACCCTGCGTGGCGGACACAGGCGGGGACTTTGTTGCAGGAACAAGCGTGACCGGCCAGGGTGTCAATGGCGAGAGAGTGCCGGGCGCGGCAGTCTGCGGGGCATCGGTAGCAGGTGCAGTCGTTGCAGGTGCGTCCGTTGGGGGTGATGCAGTCGCAGGTATATCCGTGGCTGGCACATCTGTGGCCGGCACGTTGGTATCAGGCGCGATAGTTGCTGGCGCATTAGTCGCAGGAGCATCAGTAAGAGGTGCGTTGGTCACTGGTGCACTAGTAGGTGTTGCAGTAAGAGGTGCGTTGGTTGCTGGTGCACTAGTAGGTGTTGCAGTAAGAGGTGCGTTGGTTGCTGGCGCGGTAGTAGGTGTTGCAGTGGGGGGCGCATTAGTCGAGGGGGCTTGTGTTGCACTATCCATATACATCTGTATGAAGACGCCCATGTTGTCGTCGCCGTTCTGGTTGTAGCTCTCCCAACCCACGACGATGATCCCAGGGGAGAGAGTGGCAGCACAGGTGTTCACCTGCTGATCCGTCTCGTACGTGTTGACAACAAAATCTATCTGCTCGGCCACACCGCTGGATGTGTAGGTCCGACCGGCAACGCCGAAATTGCTTGCGTCTTTAGTGTAGTCCTCCCATACGACGAAGAAACCACCACCGACAAGGGGCGCGAGAGAAGGGCGCTGCTGGATCCCCGCGGTGCCTGTGTTGATCTGGAACTCAGGAAATAAAACAACTCCGGCTGCGTCGAGGATGATACCGAAGACGCCTAGGGAAGAGCCATCAGTTCCTGTCCATGCAATGACGATGTTGTTGTTGAAGAGCCCAGCAGCACGTGGGGCAGTCTGACTCCCTGCGGTCACCTGGTTGACCTTGAACTCAGTGCCGTCCTTAGCTCCGCTGGGGTCAAAAAGCTGTGCGTAGATGCCGTAGCTGTCGCCGTCCTGGTCCCGAGATGCCCAGGTCACAACGAAGCCGGTGTCATTAAGACTTGCGACAAAGGGATCGACCTGTTCGTTCGGTTGGTGGGTATTGACTGGGAACTCTGTACCGATCTTGGTGCCAGTAACACCGAAGAGCTGGCCGCGGATCTCGAAGCCGTTGCCGTCCTGTATGTCAGACGCCCAGACAACCACAAATTTAAAACCGTCGTACAGAGCGACGGAGGGGTTCACCTGTGAGTGCTGCGTGTTGGTGTTCACCTTGAACTCCACGCTGGGGTTCGTAGAGAGGACAGCATGTATTTCATACCCCGACCCGCTGACATCCGTTTGGAACACAGTCGCGTACCCGCCAGTCCCCAACCCTACTACAACAGGCTTCTGCTGCCCTAAATCAGTCCCCTGGTTAACCAGTACCTCAGTACCAAACTTGTTCCCCAGCATGTCGTACTCTTGTGCATAGACACCGTAGCTGTCCCCGTCGTGGTTTCCATCGGATTGGTATGCCACTACATACCCGCCGCTTACGAGCCCTGTGACAGCGCACTCTCCTTGGGCTGATACTGTGATGGTGTTCACATGGACTTCGGATCCGAATTTTGTTATGTCACTCAATGCTTGGAAGAGGCATAGCAACACATGTCCAGCCATTCCTGAGATAGGTGAATTACATTGGAGGGGAAAAAAGGAGACGAGACTACCGCTAGTCAAACAAATGAAGTGCCAAACTAGTTTGTTTCCGGCTTCTATCGTAGGTTGTTTGTGAACCCTTTCCTGTCGTGCAGCTCTGTCGATTCCCAAGGGTCGTCTGCTTCACTTGCGTTCTTCTCGTCCTCTGCCGCTTTCTTTTCCGCCTTCAGCCGTCGTTTTTCCACGTTGGCCTTTTCACGCGCCTTGCGTTCCTTCGCTTGGCGTTTCTTCTCCTTCCAGTCGATTTTCTGTTTCTTGTTTTTTTTTTGTTTTGCAGCATCGGGTTCTGCTAACGTGTCGTCGTCTTCCTCGTCTTCTGATCCAAACTCCTCATGAACCTCACCAATGAATGCTGACACCGCCTCGAGTTCTTTTTCCTCCTGTAAGTCCTGGAGTTCCTGTTCTTGTTGCTGCAAGAGCTCCTCTTGAAGCTCTTCATTCAATACCCCTATGCTCAGCTGGGCCTGGGCGTCGCTCGCGTCTTTTTCTGCCGCCTCGGCTTTCGCCCGCGTTTCGTTTTCAAATTCTTGTTCGCACGCCTTCATGCTGCCTAGAACCTCATCCAACCCGATTGTCACCTTTCCCTTCCTCTTCCTCTTTCTTTCCTTCACGGGTTTGACCGTTTCCTTCTTAGTCTCCTGATCATCGCTTCCATAGTCTAGACCCAACATTTTTCTTTTGTTCCTGGCTAAAAATGTAAAAAGAAATCACTATAAAAATCGCTTTTTTTTTTTTACTCTCGCGTGTTCCGTTTTTTTTTCTATTCTACTACAAATAAGGGGGCGAGGGGGGTATAAGAAAACGTAAAATCATTGAGGGGCGGGGGGGAGGTCACTTAATCCACATTCGAAGGAACTTGTCCTCGCTGCCGATGAACCGTTGCGTGTTGAAGTCAAAGGAGGGCATCTCGTTGGGATAGCTGTTGTGAAACACATCGTTAACACAAAGGTTGTACAAGTCCCACGTGCGGATCTTGCAGTCCGTGCTGGACGTGACGAGGTACCCCCCATGCGCCTGGCAGTGCAGAACATCATCCCCCGACCCCTGTATGGTCTGCGACGACCCTGTGGCAATGTCCCAAACATTGATATCACCCGCGTTCCCAGCAGCGGCGATGAGGTTCCCGGTAACGGCAATACATCGGATACCACCGTATTCATCACGCAAGGCTCTTGTCATAGAACCCTCTGTACTGTCCCATATGAAGATCCAACCCCATTCAGCCGATATTACAACAGGACCATCCAAGTGAACGGCAATAACACCGTTTTTATGCCCTGTGCATCGAACCTCAGGTGTTTCCTGACCAGTGGTTGAAATATCCCATATGTGAATGATTGCGTCATCGCCGGCAGAGGCCAAACGGGTGCCGTTGATTGACATGCTACGGACTGCAGAGGAATGGGTTTGAAGGACGGAGGTGCACAGGCTTGTTTCAGGGTCCCATCGACGAACAGAGGAGTCGGACGATGCTGTGAAAATAGAGAACGTTTCCTTTTCGTGTTCGCCGGTTGCTTTGTTTGGCAGGAATCCGATGGAGTTGATGTGGCCCGTGTGCTCGCACAAGGTGGAGATTTTGATTAGCGTTTCCATGCACCACAGTTGAACCCAGCCATTCGGATGCCCAGTTACAATGGTGTTGTTCAGGAACCTTACAACAGATACCTCAGAACCGCAGTCCAAAAGTACAGGTAATACCGGAAGCCATGTGTACCTCGAAGCTGATCCGTCGAAGGGGATAACCTCAACTTGCTTGGCTTGAGCCTTCTTTGTGGTGGGGTCGTCGTCGTCGTCGTCGTCGCTGTCACCGGCTACGCATGTGTGTTCCAGGATTTTTCGCTTCATGTCCAGCAGCTCCAGAGCGACTTCGTTTGTTTTGGCGGACTGGTCCTTCGCTTTTTTCTTCAGCATCCCGATCTCGGTTCTTTCATCGTCCAAGCCTGCTTGGTACTCGTTCTCCATCGCCTCTTTGACCGGTTCCCAAATCCTTGCTACCATGTTGTTTTTCCTTTGCAGTTCAGTATCGGGATCAACGCCTCTCAGCTGTGTTTATTTCTTTTTCTTTTTTTAGAACCATACCAATTTCTTGTTCAGCAGTTTTATAAACGCCTCTTTTGTCGAAAGCGGGATGATTTTGAACTGCCAGTCGGGCGGTTTTGCCAACGACAGCCGTTCTTCAAGCTTCTTCCCAAAGGCAAGCTGCCGGATCACCATTCGTTTCTATTTGATATTTCTTGTTCTTCTTCTTCCATACATGAAGCCCTTCATTGATATACGTTTGTATCTTGATGATGATGTCGAGGACCTTGTCACGGTGCGTCGTCGACAGACACTGTAGCATGATGTCGTGCTCCTTCTCTACACGGAGTCCTATCGATGTGCCGGTGTCGAGGAAACAATCTACAAAGTCCATCATATCAACACATCGTTTTATACTTCCTTCTAAATCGCAAATGTAAAGTGCCTGGTCTGACAGAATGAGTATCCTCTTATGAACGTGCTTCCTACCCATGCCCGTCTTGGTACGAACAGGGCCGAAGAAATGTATCATTGTTCCAATGACATCGGTAAACTCCTCTTTCAGAGATGGGATCACGTTCACCACTGGCAAGCCTGTCCGAGGGTCGACTTGGAGGTCGTCGGGGTTCTTGAAACCGTTGGAAGGAAGCTGCATCCCGTTCACCGTGATGAACTCTGTTGCCTCTTCTTCCTCTTCGTCTTCTTGATATGGTTTGCGGTATTCGTTAATCCATGGGCCGTGTATCCCGCTAAACGACCCGATGTTTGATAGATACCCCAACCCAGCTTCAAGATTTGCCTTTTCCATCCACAGAATCAGCTTTTCCTTCTCTTGTAACGACTTTGACAATTCTTCGTGCTCTTCTACTTCTTGTTTCATGTTGTTCATGTATATCTCGCTGTCGACGAGTTCTTTCTCCAAGCTCTCCACCAGCCTACCCAAAGGGACGTTCTCGGGGAGTATTAAGCCCGATGGCGACATTCCTTTGTACAATGTCATTTTCACGCGTTGTTTCAAGTCGGAGACGGACCCTTGCTGTGTCTCGAATACCTTCTTCTGGTACACTGCGAGCTGTTGCTCGAGCGTGTCGATCTTGGCCTTTTTGGCTTTTTGCAGTTTGTATTCCTCCTCAGTGTACAGCCTTCCGTTTTGCGACGTGAGCCTGTCCTCGATGCGCTTGATGGCGTCCCTCAGCCCCACGATCTTCTCGTCATTCCCCGCGATCACCTCCTGCTGGTAGTTTAAATCATTTTGAAGCGCCAGTACCCGGCCCTCCACTGCGGACTCCACATCTTCCATGGCATCTTTTTTCAATTGGACGGCCGACATGGCTTGTTCCTTCCCTGTTAGTTGTCCGACAGCGCGGGCTTCAGCAACACCGTGACCCGCCTCTTGTCGAAGGTGCCGAAGCGTACGCTGGGGGGGGACAATTACCTCGAAGTTATTAGGCCGTTTAAGGCTGAAGGCAGTGTACTCAGCGATGAAAGGCTGGTGCACGGTGAGGCAGACACCGTGGGCATGCTCCCTGTAGACAGCGTTCAAGGTTTTGATGATCTCCAGTACGTCATGTTGCGAGGCGACCTGCACACCAATGTCATACTCCGTAGGCACACAGAGGTACACTGTGTCGGCTTGTTTAGTGGGAGCTACCAGTTTTGCGATGCTTCTGACGTTGACGGCGCGAGCTATCCGCCCGTCCTCGCCGCATAGGAAGAATGTGCTTTCCGTGATAATGACCACTCTGTTGGCTAGGTATCGTCCTTTGTAGGTGATCTGCGTTGCGGGGCATTTGAAATGCACGATGATGTCTGCCAAGGATGTAAAGGCGCCTTTCAAAGCCAGCAGCGGCAGCCCTGTGTTGGGGTCCGTCCCCACCTCCTCCGGCTCATCGGGGTCTCGTTCTTTCTCGCTACGCAGCGTCACGATGGAGGGTGCAGGGGCCATGCCGGGCGATCGCTCGATCTGTGCGTTCTGAATCCCCTTCGGGACCGTGAATGTCGTCTCATTCAGAACCACCAGCTCTGTCGTTTCATACGTGTCTTCGTCATCGCTGCCGACGATTTCTATTTCCACATCTTCTAAGAGACTCTCCAGTCCCATCACCTAGGTATGGGGTGTTTTTCGTGTGCAGTGCAGTGGGGGTATTCAATATAGAATAGGTCGGTAGGGATTGTTCACCCCCCTTGTGCAGCAGCTTTTGCTGCATCTTCAGGGGACGCGAATTTCCCGAGCAAGAAGGATATGGGGACACCCGGTCTCGTTTCTTTTTCGATTTCCGGGTTCTCTTCTAAATATCTCCTGAGGGACCGACCGTCGAAAAGGTATGTCGTGTGCAGAAAGTCATCTTGGGTGTCAAGGTCGTGGGCACCTGCTCTGCACAAGGCGAGGTATTTTCTGATGGGTAAAATGTTTCGCGGGTTCAGATTGGTGGGAGGCGGTGCTCCATCCCAGTTGTACCACAGGTCGCCGGGCCAGTGCTGCCCGATGTGGTTTTGGTAGAACTCGTCACTGTTCTTGCACACGGTCTTTTTGTAGTTTTCGGTGGTGTTCTGTAGGCATATGATGCCCTTGCCTTTTCCTCCTCCACCAAACTCTTCAAATTCAACTTCCTGAACACGATACCGCTCCTCCCGTTCATAAAATGCAGGCATATGTTCTTCAGGAATGTCAAATACACTGACAAGCATGCTTGCGTCCTTGTTCGGTCTTGCGGCCAACACCGCTAGTTCATCACGTTCAGGGTTGCACCTCCCTGCCCGTAGACTTGTAACACCCACAAGGTTGAATACCCGTTCCCAACCATCAAGTCGAGCCTTTCTGAAATTCTCAACGCTGAATGAGTTTTCTGCTGACGACTTCGCCATCAGCGACCCGATCCCGACGAGGGTCACCTTGCCCATTTTTTTTTTAAAAAGGGAAAGGGAATCTTCCTGCAATGAAGTGGGAAAAAAAAAAAAAAAAAAAAAATGATGTGAAACCCATTGCTTAAGAAAAAAAAAAAACTCCTGACACAAAAGGAGGGAAAAAAAAAAAAAAATGAAAACGGAATAGAGAAAAAAAAAACAATGAAAGATCTCCATCCTCTTTCCCTTTAAAGGGTGCATAAAATCGTAATCATAACAAAGGGGAGCTTTCCGGCAGCGCTCCACGTCAACTCACATTCTTTTTCGTCAGCGACAACGTCCTGTTGTGTGAAAGGTCATCCCCCCCTTTTTTTTTGGTCTCATACTTTATAATCTCCCCTTTTGAGTTTTTGATTTTGCCCGCAGCGGGCTTGGCGCTGATCCAGACGGCGAAGTGTCCTTGGATGGCGATCTTTGCTTGCGACCGTATTTCAACGAACTTAACTTCGACAAGGTTTAGCATAAGAGGGGGTGGCTGCCACTGTGCCATTTGCGTGTCAATAAGAAGACGGATCTGGTCACGAAGCTTCCTCCCGATGGGGTAGCCCTTCACAATGTTTGTGGCCGGATCTAGACCGAGCGCGATGTGCCCCCCAGTTGTGTTCACAAGATAGTTGACATCTGTATCGATCAGCCGACGGAAGAACAAGAGGTGGTCATCGTGCGAGTCACAATGGCTGAACTCTTTGATAACCCCTGATGAGAAGTTGTTGATGCACACACGGTACCGCTGATGTATCGTTAAGAACGACGGCGGTGTGAATTCCTTGCCCTTTTGGATAAAAATCAACGATCTTGCTATTAAAACAAGCCCGGCAACAACCCCACTTATCTCGGCAGCTTCAATCTGATCGTCGATTCCTGAAAGCATCGGTGCCAACGGAGGTGTTCCGGTTTCTATCTGCGGCAACGCCAGCGGTGATTCAATGCTGCCAATGCTTGTCATTGTTAAAGACCCGCTTTGAAGCATGGGGCGGTATCTTCTGTACATCGCCCGGAACGCCTTTCGCCTTTCCTTCGAAGGCCATGTGTCCATCTTCTTTTTATACCCTTTCAAATGGTCGAAGATCTCACTCCGCGAATCCACATCTACCTCCTCCTTCGACAGATATGTGTCCCATTTCTCCCACGCGTCAGCATAGTCCTTCACCAGCACATCTAAGACTGACGTCTTCCGTTTTTTCCCCCTTTTCGCGTCCATCGGGGACACTGGCATTTTGTTCTTCTCCTGACATGGGGAAAAATTGGGGTTTTTTTGGTTTTCTTTGCGACAATTTCTTTTTTTTTGTTTTTGTTTTTGTTTTTGCTTTTCTTTTTTTCCCCTTTCATTTCCGCCAGTTGCTCTTTGTGTAGTTCCATCTTGTGGCGATCGGCTCGACGATTTCCCATATTTTGTCCAGCAACTGGCTTGGAAGAATCTCTTCCAGTGTGACCTGGTCGGCCGTGGGCTTCCTTCGTATCAAAGGGTGGTTGGCTTTTCGATACGCGCAGGCAATCACCTCTTGAGAAGGAGTACACACATCGAGGAAGGTGAGAAGCCCTGTGAGCGCCTTGAAACCGAGCTTCTTATGCGCCATGTCCTCGAATCGCAAAACGTGATATTCCCCTTGAGGAGGGTACCGCAGCCTCCAGGGGATCTGCTCCACCCATTGCGTGGCCATTTCTAAACTGACACGTGTAAAGTCAGTCAAGTTGAACTTGTCCCTGTCTATCCCAGCAATGTGCCGATTAGGCGCTGTGGAGACCTTTCTGGAGTACTCTGCGAAGAATGTCCTGACAGGATGTCTGATTAGAACAGCCACCCGGGGGTTCCCCTCTACCCCTTCACATCTTTTTGGAACCTTTTTGTGTGATTTTATCCCGATCACCGCACCGTCACAATGCGTTTCACCTTTGAAAACATCCTTCATAACCTGATCCTTGTGGTAGACAGACCCGGTGAGGTATCCCGTGCTTTGTTCGACAAGCAAGCGGAGGTAAGAATTCCCGCTTCCGGGGTAGCTCCATAGGATAGGAGTGGAACGGGACGCTGCCTCAAAGCTGTTCAGCAGCCTTGGGGTTCGGTGTCTGCACACCTCATCTTCCTCAGGTATCACGGCGGGTAGCTTACCGTCGCAGGTTTTGATCTCAACACGCGGCTTCACAGTCTCCTCGAACCCGAAGATAGAGGTTGCCATGGTGAGCACGGCTGCCGACACAAAACCAGCTAGGACACGGAGTGCTGCTTTCTTCTTCTTCATTTTCTTTTCTTTTTTCCCACCGGTTCCTGTGATGTGATGGTTCTTCCGTAAGTGGGGGATAGCTTACAACAAAAAAAAAAGAAGAAAGATAAAAAAGCTACAACACCAACTCGTCGACGACAACCTCACGCACTTCGTCAAGATACCTTTCTCTTGTCTGCACCCTCGCCATGAACCGCGTTAAGGCACCCAACCTGACATGGGTGTTCACAGTGCCGTCGCAGTTATCCCACGTACCCGAAACAAACCTCAAAGACGCCACTCCATGTGGCATGTGCATGCTCAGTGCAACAGGCCCCTCGACAAGGTGCCTAGGGGGTGAGTGCAACATGATCAGAAAATGCGAGTATTCATTGGAAACGGCTACGGACGTAAAGCAATCCCTTGAACACCAATTCCGCTCATCTGAAATAACAGACCACCCTCTCGTATGCCTGCCCAGTACCTTCAGGAACAACGTCCCACACGTTGCCCCAGCAGCCTGTCTTGCGTGGACTAAGACCTGTCCTTCCCTCTTCACATTGTGTATGAGTACACCCACGTTACCTACGGGAATCATCACCCTGGTCTCGCGAAGCCCTGGTGTCAAGAACGCCACGTACCCGCTGTCAAAGTGCTGCTTCACGTCCTCCCATTCCATCCAAAACACCGCCTCTGCATCTTCCTTGTCTAGCACGAGTCTTTTCTTCAGCCACGGGGACCATTGCGGCGCCCCATGCCCCCACCGCCCCTTCCACGTGTGAGTGATGGAAGACCCCCATGGGTCACGAATCTGCACCAGCTTCACCGACCCCCCGGTACGGCTGTCAAGCACAACCATCTTCAGCAGCGTGAAGGCATGCCGTGGTGTGATGTGTGCCTTGCCTCGCTGCGGTGGGGTCCCGAGCGTGATGGCGTGGCCTTGATCTAAGTAGTTGCACAGAACTGAGAAGATGTCGGGGCGGTGAAGGGTCTGTGCTGTGAAACTCCACACGGGACATCCTGTGAGGTCGGCAAGCGCGTCACCAGGAGAGCCTCCAACGAGGGCGGAGTATGAGCCGTACACCTTTGCAAAAGCCTTCTCGATGAGAGACGCCCACATCTCGTGCGGCTTCGAGCGGTTTTTAGCGAATGCTGGTAGAGCGCCTGACATGGGGATGCAGCCGTCGACAGTGACGGTGGTCCACCACCCGTCCTTGCACAGGGAGATGCGGTAGCCGTTCAGCTTGGGGTTCGCTGTTTTGAAAGCGGCCTCAATATAGGTGCTAGCACCTCCGCAAGACTTGTTGCTGAGAACGCTGATGGCGGAGATAATCCAACAATCGCCGAGAGACCCCTGATCGATGAAGGGCTCGGGTTTGGTGTCGAACACGCATGGCGGCCCTGGGTACAGGCCGCGGATGGCAGTGCGGTGTGAGGCCCAGCCGCTGATGGCAATGGCACCCCAGGTCTTCTTAGTAGCTCCAAGGCTCGCAGCGCTTGGAGGGAAGCTAGCATCGATAAAGGGCGTGGACGTCTCTTCACACCAACACAAGGCTTCGTCTGCTGTCTCGAACGAGGGGATCTTGCTGAGCTCCGTTGTGACCCGCAGGTCTCGTCTTTGCTTGACAAGGTGGTAATATGCCATAGGCAGCTTCTCTTTCCGAATGCAAACCTGCTTGTTGATGGGAAAGGGTGGCACCCCGACCTCGCCAGGCCACACGACGAAGGCATCCTTCCCATCTGAGCTCGTCACTACCAAGCTTCTCTTCGCGTTGCCATTCCAGAACCCATGCGGTTTACTTCGTACCATCCTGGGGCCGACTTCTACGCCGTCCTTCGTCAGATCCCACCATGTTGCAAGCCACTTGTATGGAATGGGGGCAACAGGCGTCTCTTTAGAGGTCCGTTGTCTTCGTTTCGTTGGGATTTCGGCGTGATGACATTTCTGGACACATTGACCCATACATGTGTTCCTTTCAAGGTAAGATCAGAGCATGCAAACATAAACAGAAAATAATAAAGAGAGATAGAAAAGATCTGGTTCACAAGGGCTTCCACTGCAGCACCGTTCGCCCTATCATCACGGGCTCTTCCTCTCTCGGGGCAACCTTGGATGGTTGTTCCTTCACAAAATCCGTGATCTCCTCCTTGTCCCCCCACGTTGAGATCTCTTTCAGCAGATCGTATGTTTCCGGTTCTTTCTTTTGTTTCTGCTTTTCCTTCTTCGGCTGCACCGTTGGTGTTGGTTGTGCCTTCTCAACCGGTGCTGCGGGCGTTTTGGTTGCAAGGACAGCCCGAGCCTTGGAGAGGAATTTAGGATCGGAATATTTCAACTTCAAAAATGAATGCACGGCCGTCGGAAGGATACGATGAGAAAGCTTCTTGCTGTCCACCGCTGAGAGTAGGGAACGGCTCAGAGCCTTGAGGTAAGGAAGCGAGAGGGAGGCGAGAGGAGGTGTGAGATGGGCAGCAGCAACAGTTAACCCTCGCCTTGACAGCTCGGGGTTCATGGTAGGTGCAGCAAGATTGAGCAAGGGAGGCACCGATTGCGCAGCGAAGATACTAGGGGGGAAGGCTTCTAACACATACAAGACCCCTGAACACGAGACAGCAGCCCGTTGCGAGCCCGACCACCAGTACCCTGCTGACGCTGCTTTCGCCAACCATGAAAGGACTGTGGTGTCGTCTCCGAAGGTCTTCAAGGCAAGCCCCATTCTCCCGAGCGATTTCAAGTCGGTGTTGAAGCTGTCTGCTGTGACGGTTCTTGAAAGCTCTTCAGCTTTTTTAACAAGCTTTGGATCGATAGTATCCTTTGCACACCCGATTTTCATCGCGCACCACAAAACGGTGGCGAGGTTCTTGAACTTCCATTCGGACATCCCTGCCGCGCTTTCGAGCACAATGGGGACCCATGATTTCCGCAACTCCGAGTCGTTTGGAGCACGGAGACACAGGAAAAGCAATTTTACAACATCATCATTGTTCTTTCGTTTTATAAGATGCAAGGGGGTGGTGCCTCCTTCGTATGTGTGTGTTGTTAAGTAATGGAACAACCTGGCTTCTAGTGCAGGATTGTGCCGTGCAATGCAAAGGCTTGCAATGCTCGTCGTGGTTCTGATGGAGCTTCGGGGCGGCCCGTAGCACTCTTCACGAAGCAGTTTAATGGAAGCGCTTTGTATTGTTTCGGTGGAGAAACCCCGTCGGTTTTCGGGCAACCGTGCCAGTTTGTACAACAGCGGTATGCTTAAGTGTGTTAAATCGATATGTGGAAGCATCTTTAAAAAATGTCGCGGTACTCGTTGAAACCGCAGGTAGTACGCATAGCAAAGCAGCACAACTGTTTCGGAGGATAGGGGTTGACACCCCGGGGACGTAGTGAGCTTGATAAACAGCCCTGCCAGATTGAAGCACATTTTCTCTTGGTCGGACCCGCCTTTATGTGAAACAAGATTCGCTACTGCTTTGAGGATACTGTCAATTTCGTCTGGCTGGGACCATACCACCCAATCTTCCGATAGCTTGCTGGTTACGATGTCCGCCACCGTCTTCCATTCTCTTTCCGTGACATTCAATTGTTTCATGCCCGGAGACCACTCTGATGCGTCCATGCCCGATACTATTTTGTCTTCCATAGCCACCCGAAAGGCCCGACCAGAAGAAGCATTTTGGAGAGTTTTCAACAATTCTCTCAGTGCGATTTTCATGGTTGTTCCCCCCCCCCCCCCCCCCCCCCCCTCCTTTTTTTTAAATTCTGCTGCCAAGCACCTTGCGGCAAACCTCTCAGCATACTACGAGTCGATGGGTTACCCTTTGGACCCCCTGAAATCAGTCATATTTCTAAATGAGCACTATGCGTATGGCGTGCAGCTCCGGGCGCCGATAAGACGTTGACCAGTCTGATCTCTTGGTTGACGATAGAAAGAACACTTTTAGTGGGTCCCTTGAGCGTGCAAGCAACAACAGAGGCCTTTCTGTTCTCAGGCGGAATGTTGAGTGCAATTACCAAAGCTGAATTCATTGTCAGCACTCAGCAAGAAAGCCTCCTCCTTCCAACCTTTTGACGCCGTTATGACATCGGGACTCGTCCGTGCCCTCGACATGCTCCACGCCGTTCAAGCACCTGCTGAGGAGAAAGCCCATATCTGGCGGCTTTACTGCAGCGCATGGGGGATGCTGCCCGTGGGGCCTCCTTTCAGCACTCCCCTTCCCTAGGACTGAAGACGGCTTAGAGGACTACACGACAGCCTTGTGAGAACTCCTCAAGCCTGCAGTGCAGACAGAGTTTCGGGGCAATGGGATGCTTGCAACTTGGTCGGTGAAGGAGAAAAGAGGAAAGAGGAAAAAAAAAAATGAATAAAGGTGGGGGGGGACGCTTCAGATCAAGATTTAAGATAAAAACGTTTAGGGGAAGGGAGAGAGGGAGAGAAAGGGAATGAAAAAGAAAAATGGAAAAAAGAAGGGAAAAAAAAAAAAAAACCAAGGGGAAAGGGTGGTCTAACGGGAGGGATAGAAATAATCTTCATGCTTGTTTTCACTCCCATTTTGCACCCCCTTGATTGAAAGGACATAGTAAAGAACGGGGGGGCGGAGAGAGAGAGAAAGAGAGAGAAAAAAAAGAAAAGAGATACTCAAAGCGCCTGTCCTTTCTGCCTTATTTTATTTTCCCCCAACTGGATATTCGCCCCAATCTCTTTATGCTCCGTAAGCGAAGGACTAATATGGGAATTGGCGGTCATGTCTCGCTTTTTATTTTCTTTCTCTCGTTACTACACTTTATTGTTTTTTTTTTTTGTTTATCTGTTAATGACTTCACAGGGTCTCTCGACACCTTTACATCTCCACACACACATAAAAAAGAAAAAAAAAAAAAGCAAACCGAGCAACTTATTGAAAAATAAAGGCGCGAAAAAAAAAAAAAAATATTTCTTTCGTTTTTCGTTTTATTTCTTTGTTTTTCTTTACTCAACTGGCGGCATCACGGTCACCTATACACAGGTTTATTCTATTCTGTTTCCAGCATTAGACTCAGACTAAGTTGTTGATCCTTTTGAACTCAAGCAGGCAGTGAGGGTGCAGCTGTATTATTTTTTTTTCCTCCCAACCCCCCCCCAAAAAAAGAAAATACCATTGCCTCACCGAAGGTACCCTTTAACTTGATCTGGCGACCCGAGATGGTACCGTTGCACCTATTTAATGTGTACCACACTCCTCTTTGAAACACATACAAATTACAGATGTGCCCCATAGCACGATAGCACCCTTCCACACAACCATCATGCAGGTACACCTCCTTTTCGAGATCTGTATTGCGTGTTGGTAAGCACGTCACACACCTGCTAGTTCCAAGATTGTCATGGGCTCCTTCACCGAGAAAGGCCTCTGGCAGTGGTAGCACTGGCTCTTCTGAGGAGATGTGCTGGGAGACTTTTCAGGGAACTTCCCTGCAGCCTTGAAGGACGCCACACAGTCGGGGTGGACATCTGCGCTCCCCCAGGCACCGGTGAGTGTAGTCACGTCAGTCGGCATCGGTCTGCGGCAGTGAGCACACTTCTTTGCATTCGCCAGTGACCACGAGTTCCTACACGATGGATGCAGTTTGGCAGTGGCGCTCCCTCCAGGCAGTGTCACCACCGACGCTGTCTCGCCATCCCTGAAGGATACCCCACAGTACGTGCACTTGTCCATACCGGGCTCACTGCTCCTTGTCGCGTTGTTCTTCGTTTTCTCGTACCCGCTCACGCAGCCAGGGTGCAGCTCCGCGGTGCCCCATGCCCCCGTCAGCGTCGTGATGTCCGTGATCATCGCCTCGCCGCAGAAATCACACTTCTTCGCATGCGCCCTGCTCCACAGGGTCTTGCAGTGTGGGTGCAGCTCAGCATGCCGCGAGGCACCAGGCAATGTCAGCAGGATTGGCTTGTCATACGACTCGAAAGGACGGAAGCAGTGCTCACATTTTCCCTGAGGGGGCGCAGGTAGGCTGGTACGGGGTGCTGTGTGAGAGGGCGACGGCGGTGCGGAGCCAAACGGCTTGGGGCTGGAGGAGGAGGGTCTCACGCCGTTCTGGAGTGAGGTTTCATACGATGCCACACATTCGGGGTGCACCTCCGCCTTGCCGAAGGCACCCGACAGCGTCGTGATGTCCGTGGGCATGGCCTCGCCGCATTGGTCGCATTTCTTCGAGTGCATCTTTGCCCAAGGCTGCTTGCAATGAGGATGAAGCTCCGCAGCTCTGAGAGCACCCGGGAGGGTCAGAAGGATGGGGGTATCGCCAGGAGCGAATTTTGCCATGCAGTATTCACATCTGCCGCCCTGGCCGCCAGTAGTGAAGTTCACGGGGGTAGAGGAAGACGGGACACGGTCGCGCTGCTTGTTCTCGAAGGAGCGCACGCACTCGGGGTGGAGCTCAGCTTTGCCGAAGGGCCCCGTGAGGGTGGTGATGTCTGTGACCATAAGCTTGTGGCACTGCTGGCATGGCTTTGCGTTCCGTCTTGCCCAGCTGTCCTTGCAGCGGGAGTGGAGCTGCGCGCTTCTCTGCGCACCAGGGAGCTTGAAGATAACGGGCACATCGGCGACGCCGAACATCTTGAAGCACTCCTCGCACCTGTCAAGGTCCTTCATGGGCGACACGGAACGATACCCGCCGCCTGCAGGAGCTGCCTTTGGTGAAATGGCAGGGACAGATACAGGGCTAGCCTTCTTCCTCTGTAGTATGTCCAACCTGTCCCACAACTGCTTTCTGTCGCTCAGGGCGTCGATCTCCAGCTCATCCCGAAGGTCTGTCTTCGTCAGTGACATCAACACCTTACCGTCAATCTTGTTCTTAATGAAGATTGGTGCCAACTGCCCCAGACCACCGCCATCGAGCCATAGGCACACTCGGTCGACGCTCCACTTGGAGGGGACTTCTTCCATCTTGGCCTTGATACGGTTAAATATGTAAGAATGCACGAAAGAAAAGGTAGTAAAAACAAGTCAAGTAAGTACACGGACTCAGGAATTGATTGCTTTGTATGCAATCAATCGAATAGAAAAGAAGGGGGGATGAATCAACGGGAGCGCCGTAAAATACCAGCATCACCCTTCTCAAATAGCCCACCTCTCCTACCTGGTGCAGGAGGTTTAGCACGGTTTGGCACGTTAAACACGTCACACATCTTGTTTGTTTCTCCGTATTCCTCACGCAGAGGCGATCTCCTTCTCGAGGGCCTTGAGGACCTTGCCGATCTTCATGGCGATGTCGGTGTCCCCGTCGAGCTCGATCTTCCCCTCCATGAAGAGGCCCATGGGGTCCGCCTTGCCCCCCGAAAGCTCAATGAACACCTTCTCGTCCATCTTGAAGGTGCACGCGGGGTCGTCGTGCTTCCCCTTGTACGCCTTCCCCGCCTTCAGGTCCATCACGTACGACACACCGGTGTCGGGGAACTCGTACGTGATCACCTCGTTGATCTTCTTCGCCGCAGCCTGACCAGCAGGGGTCCCGAGGGCTGCGGACATCTTCGCGAAAAGGGCGTCGGCCATTTTGTGTTTTGAAAAAAAAAAGGGAAGATGTAAGACCTATATGGGTAATTTGAATCGTTAGTAGTCAAGAAGGAGAAAGGGTACTTGTCTTCAATCACACACAGTGGTGTCGTTCTCTAATACAAATTCATAAAGGCGTTTGGCATCGCCGGCCACCGCGTGTTTAAAATGCTTCAAAAGGTTACTGTGCAAGTCCTCAAACCTGGTACCGGGCGTGTCGTCGTTGAAAATCACGGTGAGGGGGTTGTCGTTTCCGATGTTGTAATAACCACTGTAAAGCGCCTCGACGGCCGCCCAGTCGTTGGCTGGGACAGTGTACGAAGAAGCACCAACATAAGGGAATATAAGTGAATAGGAGTCAACCTCCTGGGCGTTGTTCGGAACAGACATGACGGCCACAGATTGCGCGGTAATACCACCGTGAACGTAGCCTGCTTGGTGGATGTGATAGACAGCTGTTACAAGGCTTCGAAGCAGCGCATAAAGGTCGATCATCGAAGACTTAATCTGCATTGCCTCCCATTCGTGTAGTGTAGTCGCCATGTTAGCCACCACGGCGTACCCGTTCTGAACTTTGCTAATATGAGTCACGCATGGGAACGATGAGGTGTTTAACATAACAGTGGTTGCCGCTTCGCATTGCAGCCGACCGATTTCTATCCGGGTTTCGATGCCTCCTGAATCCGTGCTTGACTTCTCAGCGAAGCTTGGGAGGACGAAATATCCCTTCACGATTTCTTCAGAGCTGGTCAGTCTCGTGACGAAATCCCCGGGAGGTTTTGAGGGGTACGCTGGTTTATAATTCTTCACAGGCCACTCCGTGTCCCTGTCCATCGCGTCCATCATGTCGACTTTTTGAAGCTTTCCGTCCAAAAAACATACACACCAAGAATGCTTTTCATTGTTCTCGTGTCCCCTCTGCAACCACGTGGGGATACCCAACTTGTCGCCTACGTATTTAATCAATATGCTAGTGTGCCGACAGACCCCGTAGTCGATTTCTGTCAGGCGTCTCACGACAGGCCGGCCTATCAAATGATTTCTTGAAAGTGTGTCTTTGTTCTCAGTAAATCCTCCCAAGGCCAAGCCGGCTATGTATTTCAGCAGCTGTGCCATGCTTCCCGAAAAGGACATACTCGACATGCACTTTGCTATCTCCACTATCTTCGCCAGCCTTTCATCGTTCTTTTCGTCTATTATAATGACCTCTCTCTCCCCGCTGTTGAATTGCTCTTCGCTCAGCGTTCCCTTGTACTCGCTTAGAGGTTTGAACTTCCTCCCGTTGCCAGGGTCGTAGAACCCGTCTGTGATCACATGGTTCCACTCTAATCTATTGTTCCTTGAGTAATATCTGCTTGTTTCCTCTGCGGTGTTTTTCGGCTCTCTCGGCACCGGTTGTCCCCCCAAGGCAAGCAGCGCTTTTTGCAGCCCCTCTGTTACCTGCGTCTCATCATCATCCACATCCATATATTTTTTTTCTTCCTTCTTTACTTTGAAGCAGTTGCTGTTTAGACAACGTCAAAAAATACGGGGAAAACTAAAAAAAGGGGGGGGGGGCAATGGGCTAATATTTCTTTCTTCAAGGTCATAAACAAAAATTGAGAGGGGAAAGGGGCAGGGGGTATAAAAAACTCTAATGAATAACGGGGGGGGGGGGGGGGGGGTGCATCGTTCAAAGCCGATCAACAGTCAACCCAAAAATTGTTTCTGGGCCGCCAGATCTGGAGGGTGGGTTCTTCGGGGTCCATGTCAACAGAGGCTATCATGCCCCTCAGTTCTTCATCGTGTATCCAAGAAATACAACCAATTTCGTTCACGTGCCCCACGTGCTTGAAGAACAGTTCCTTGGGAGGTGGGGGAGCCGAGCCGACTCCTGCAGATGCAGGGTGGCAACCCGCGTCCCTCCCACGGAGATCCCACAGGCACACGTTCATATCTGTGGAACCAGACGCGAGGACAGACGGCTGGTGAGGGCACCATGCTACAGAGTACACGTCAGAAGTGTGTCCTACAAGGCGGTGTAGAGGAGAAGAAGGGCTGCGGATATCGATAATGGAAACAGCTCCCGTGCTGTCGCCCACGGCGAACATGGTCGGGATGTTAAGATTCCATTCTGCGGTGTTTAAATCACCTGAAAGTGTTTTGGGTTTTAAAGGAAGCATGGCCTTCGCCCCACGTGAGTCTGCAAGCCACATGGTGGTGTTGTCACCGCCTCCTAGTAGCATCGTGCTTTGCTGCGGGTTGAACTTCACAAACCGCACCTCGTCCTCGGAAGGGTTCATCATGTTCATTCTATTGATCGAGTGTTGGCCTTTAACTGCGTCGTTCAGCTTCCATAACATGACTGTCCCGTCGAGTGAACCGCTTGCGACGATGCCTTCCTCGCAGTTTGACACGTCCAATGCATCGCCGTGAGAGGTGAGCCCCTCAAGAATAAGGTCGGGCTTGCATTCGCCAGTGTGGTTGTTCCATTCTTTAGCGCGGGCTTCCTGCTGAACCGCCATCGAGCGTTTCGCAGCTAAATGTGGGACTTCGGTCGTCTCGTCGATTTGCAACGCGGTTCTGTCCGCGACCGTTGGTTTTTTCTTCGCCCACTCTTGTTTCGCGCTGTTGAAAATCATCACCTTCTTGCTCTCAGCAGATCTCGTTACAATAATGGACGGGTTGCACGCCCACAACCGCATCGCTGACACAGGGCCCTCATGGTACAACCTGAACTCTGGTTCTACTTTAATGGTTGGGCCTACATTGTATCCGCCAAGCTCGCCTGTTGTCTCGCTTATGTCGATTCTCCAGTCGAAATCTTCCCTTGAAGGAAGGATCACCTTGTACCCTGTTAGGTAGTGCTGTTTACGTTCGCCCACGCTGCCCGTTAGTATCCTTGCTTCTCTGAGGTCCCCCTTGCACGACATGCCTGGGACCCATGTGGCCGTTTGTGTTTTTGCCTCCAGGGTTTCTCTTATCAGGGTTTCGTATAAATATTTCCAATGGGCGCGCCAGGTCTCGCTCCGCCCGGCGTCATCTTGCGCTACGTTCTCCTCTTCTGCGGAGGAGACTTCCTCCTTCTCCTTTGCTTCTTGGCCCTGATCCGAGTCGGGGATGCTCCATGCATCTTCGTCCATTTTCTTTTTTCGTTTTTTCCTTTTTTTCTTTTTAGGTAAGTTGAGTCTGAACCTAGTAGTTGCAGACGTCTTGCTACATGTGAAAAAAAAAATGGGGGAAATAAAAGAAACGGTACAAAAAAAGGAAGGAAAAAAAAAAGGACACGTGAGCCGTGAAATAGCAGCTTCGCCGTGAAATGGGGAAAAGAAGAAGAAAAAAAGAAGGTATAAATCAATATGTCAGGATACGGCTCTACGCAGAGGCGATCTCCTTCTCGAGGGTCTTGAGGACCTTGCCGATCTTCATGGCGATGTCGGTGTCCCCGTCGAGCTCGATCTTCCCCTCCATGAAGAGGCCCATGGGGTCCGCCTTGCCCCCCGAAAGCTCAATGAACACCTTCTCGTCCATCTTGAAGGTGCACGCGGGGTCGTCGTGCTTCCCCTTGTACGCCTTCCCCGCCTTCAGGTCCATCACGTACGACACACCGGTGTCGGGGAACTCGTACGTGATCACCTCGTTGATCTTCTTCGCCGCAGCCTGACCAGCAGGGGTCCCGAGGGCTGCGGACATCTTCGCGAAAAGGGCGTCGGCCATTTTGTGTGTTTTTTTTTTTTTTTTTTAATAACTGTTTATATTCAAATGTTAACGTGGGGGAAACGAAAGGCGATGTTGAAAAAAAAAAAAAAAAAAAACAGAAAAGATAAAAAAGCAGTTCCTACTCATCCTTGTCACTCTTTCGCGCCGCTTCTAGTGTCTTCTGCAGCTGCATCTGCTCCTGCTTGAATTTAATTCGTTCTCTCAACTCATCGCTCTCCTGCTTTGCCTCAGCAGCCGATCTACGGAACCCATCAGGGTCATCCATCAGGGGCTTCCATGTGTAATACGAAGAACCAAGACCAAGAATTACTGTTTTTTTTTCTCTTTTTTTTTCTCCTCATTTGTTTCCCCTCTCCCTCATACCACCCAACGCCAGAACATCCTTTGAGATATCTCGGAAGCCCATATTTTTTTTTAAAATATTATTTCGTTCCTTTTTGTTGTTGTTGTTGTTGTTATTATTTGTTTTTCTCTTTCGAAGAATGAGGGAGGGGGAAGAAATGGTCATGTGCCTTTTGATCCTTTTTTTTTAAATTACTTACTCACCCCGGGGGGAGGGTATCAAAAAAACCCCTTAAATCTTGTCGCTTAACTAATCGAAGATCAACCCTGCGGTGTCGAAAAAGAACCGGCGACAAATTTGGAGTCTATCAAGAACACAAAAAAAAGTGATCCTCAAGACCCCCCCACCCCACCCACCCGACAAAAAAAGGGGGCTTTTTTTTTTGCCCGTTGCCAGCGTTTTTTTTTTTCCCTCTTCTTCTTCTTCCCCTCTTTGTTTTTTTTTGAAGTCGGAAGAGCCGCTCAGAAAGAAAGAAAGGGAGAGGAGGGGAAGACAAAAGGTAACACCTTTTGATCCCCCCCTGAGAAAAAAAAAGAGAGAGATAGAGACAGAGAATACAATGGCGCGGTCTTTTTTGTGTAAAAAACAAAACAAACAAAAGGCGATGAATCCCACTTGAGGACCACCCCCTAACAAAAAAGAAAATGAAAAAAATCTAGTCCGTTGCACTTTTGTACACACGTGTTAGGTGGTAGTCCTCTAGTACGTGGTCACACGGCTCTGAGGCAATGAGGGGTGTGTTCTCGTCAGATACATTCTCCGAGTCCCTGTCCTCTGCAGCACAGCACGGCCGCATAACAGTGCCAGCACACCAAAGCGGGAAGTAGCACATACACAAAAAGACGGGAAATGTAATGGGAAGAAGAAACGCAAGGCCGAGATAGAACAGGACACTCGACTTCCACGTGTGGGTGCCTTGGGCTGTCACTTCATTCCTATATGTTTTCTTTTTTTTTTTTTTTTTTTGTACATACGAAGCTGCTATGATACTTATTATGCCAACTATTGTAAGCAGCACCACAACACGTTTTTCGTCCATTCCCCCTCACACACCCGCCCCCCCTTCTTCCTGGAAACGTGTTGGGGGGGACAGGGAAAATAAAAAGAATGAAAAAAAAAAAAGTACTTTTCTCACGATCTCTCAGGATCTCTCACTCAACCCAGGCCGTTGATGTTTTCGTGCTCTTTGGATCTCAAGTGTATCTTCTTTGTTCCCTTCTATCAGGACCCCGGTTGTTGAGTATCCGAACAACCACCAAGGTAAATACGCAAGCAGAATACACCCAATGAAGACAAGAGGAAAGCGTTGCTGATCATTTCTGTGACCAGCTCCCTTTTCCTGCTCTGCAATGACATCTTCAACAGAATTCGGCGCGGAGACGGTGTCCAGTCTTGCCTCCTTTCTCACCATGCGATCGATGAAGCCCGCGGGACGGACAGCTTTGCATCGTACCTGCCGCCACAACGCATTTCTAAGCATTTCTCACTCCCCCCCTGGGCCCTGGGGGAAAAAAAAAATTGAAAAGACGGAAGAACACAAAAAAAAAAAATTGAAAGGAGGGAGGAAAAAAAGAAATGTTATGTACAACCTAAACTCAACCCAGGCCCGCTACCGTTGTAGAATTTCCCGTGCCAGTGCTTACCGGTGTTGTCGGTGTAGACTCCCTCGCCGTGCATCAGGCCGCCTCTCCATAAACCTGAGTAGAGGGACCCGTCGGGCCATGTGTAGGTGCCTTCGCCTTCGTACTTATTCTGCATCCATTGTCCTGTGTAGGTGCCCTTCCCTTCAAACTCAAATACACCTTTCCCCTCCATCGCGTCGTTGACCCAGCCCCCTTCGTAGACATTGCCATTCTCTACCATCTTCCCTTCCCCATGCCGTTTGATACACCGGTCGCTGTCCGAGCCGATGAGTATCCAACCCCCTGTGTACTTGCTACCGTCCTCGAACACGTAAGACCCTGTGCCTTCTTCAGGCTCTTCGGGCTCCGCTGGTTGGTTCTTCTTTGGAGGCATTTTTTTTTCTTTTCCTTCTGGTTATGTATTTTCATTGGGTTTGTAGGGGGGGAGGGGGGGTTTTATTTTTATTTTCTTTTTTTTTTTCCCCCTACTCAAACTTCATTGTCTGATGAGGATCCGTTCCGTCAGCTGGTGGGAGCTCGATGACATCAGTATTCCCAACATATGCTGTTTTCAGGCCTTCCTCCCACGTCCAGTTGAGGTATGCCGCTCTGATCATTTTGTTGATGTCGCCGTGCCCAACTAACACCACCTTTTTGCCTGCGAAGTTCTCGTTGACGAAGTCGAGTATGGTCCTGCCTCGCGTGAGGAGGTCGGGGAAGACTTCTGCTCCGGGGACTTCGAGGAAGTAGGTCACCTTATCTGTCTGGAGGATAGAATCACCGGCAACCTTTTGGATATTTGCGACAGGCTGACCCGTGAGGACACCGAAATCACGCTCCTTGAGAATGTCAATCGTGTGGAAGTTTTCCTTTGGAAGGTTGCACGCTTCATCTGGGTGGGGGGGGGGGGGGGGAATAAGATAAAAATTAATTATGCTCATACGGATTGCTCTCCCCGTGAAATTCGCCCTCTGCAGCGGTGACGCTAAGACAGCATCCACACCTATCGTGGCTATCTTCGCTGCCACTGCCTTCGCCTGTTCCCTCCCCATCTCAGTAAGGGGCATGTCCCTGTGCCCATTGAGGATCAATGCTGCGTTATCTTCGTCCTGCCCGTGGCGGACTATGTATATCTTCGTTGCCATTTCTTTCTTTTTTTTCTTTTTTTTTTTTCCTCCTTTTCTTTTTGCCGTCTTTTTTCTAAAAAAAAAAAAAAAAAAAGAAGAAGAAAAAAAAAAGAGACCATTTAAGGGTGCCTGCAGTATTTGGCAGGGCGCCCTGCACAAGTATCGTCTACTTGATTACAGGGGGCGTGCCTCGGCCTAGTTGTAGGTTCTTCTGCGTTCCGGCTCTTGGCTGCGATGTAGCATTTTTGCAATAGCTTTCATTTGAAAGAGACGAAAGTGCGGGAAGAAACCCTCGAAATCCACCTCACTGTTTAGAATACCCCCCTTTTTTTCTTTTCCCCCATACCCATCCCATCGCTCATCCATGTTATAAAACATCTTTCTCAGTTCCTCGCCTGAAGGTGGGGGGCGTCCCATCTGTCTTGCAACACGGTCGCAAACCAACTCGATCTCATCATACTCTAGAGCCTTGTTGAAAGAGCCGTGCGTGACAGCGGTTTCTTCATATACAGTTTTGAAAACCTGCTTAGTGTACGCCTTGAACTTAATAGGGTTGCACCTATTTTTTTTTTTTTTTTTCCCCTTCCCCTTCTGACATGGCCATACAAAACATCAACAATTAATGTAGAGTCTATCGCACCAGCGGTCCTGCTGCATCTTTTGAGAGCATCATGCAATTCTTCAGCGGAAACTTCTCTGAGCGTAACCGGGAGTGTCACGGTCTCGACATCTGCGATGGCACGCATCCAAGAATCCAGTGATACCGAAGAGTGTTTCTTGCTCATCCACCTCCACATCTTCTGTTCTTCAGGATTGCGCACAACAGTGATAAAAATCACTGTCCCTTCGAACACTTCACTCTGCGGACTAACCGCCTCTAAGAGCGCTTCTTTTGTTGGCGTTGGGCAATTGACTTGCACCCCACCCCTTCCCTTCCTCTGCACCAACACGATGACGTCACCAAGCTCAAAGCCGTTCTCCCGTACATGCTTGCTCAGAACATTAATCTGTTTTTTTTTTCCCTTATTTTTTCCCCCTTCTTTCTTTTTTCTTCTTTTTAAAAATAAGGTCCATACCGCCATTTTTGAACCGATGCCGAATCCAATGAAACCCGGTTTGCCAGACGCAAGACGCTGCCTGTGGTCCCCTTCTTCCCCCCCCCCCCCCCCCCCTCCCTTGTTGTATCGCATACATCCTTTCCTTCTCTTCTTCCTTCCACGGTCTAAGTATCTTCCAATATGCAAGTCTGTTAAGGAATCTTTTGACAGCCCTCTGGATCGTTTTAGCACACTCATCAAGGTGCGGACCCTGGCTTGAGGACTCCGGCTCCTGTCCAGGTTCACTCCTCAACTCCTCTGCACTGGGGCGTTCCGAAGGATCAGTGGAAAGGAGACGGAGCACAACCTCACAAAGCGGTGCCCCGAGGGCTGAAGGGAGGTGAGTCTGAAGCTTCCCAATCACAAGTTCCCGATTCGTTTGCAGGTAACCCAGAAAGAGGTCCCTCAGGTCTTCTTGGAGCACCACGTAGCACATCGTCACCCCGAGGGCCCACATGTCCACTTTGTTGGTGTAGCGGCTTCCGAGCACTTCGGGCGCCATGAAGGCTGGTGTGCCCACCAAGGTGCTTGCTCCACCGGAGGCTGCCTCCTTCGACAGTCCCAGGTCTGCCAGAATGAACTCTGCCTCCCCGCCAACACCGGCCGCAGAAAGGGGCGTGGACACCATGATGTTTTGAGGCTTCACATCCCTGTGGATGAAGCCCTTGCTGTGAGTGTACTGAAGGACCCCTCCCATCTCCTTCAAAAGCCTTTCCGCCCTTTCCCGAGAGAGGGGTCCCTTCTTTTTGATGTGTGAGTAGAGGTCCCCATTTTCGTACAGGGGCATCACGATGTGAACTCGCCACACCTTGTCAGGGGGGTCCTCTGACACTAGCTTTGTCGTCTCGAAGAAGTCATGGCAGGGAACCAGATTCCTGTGGCTCAGCTTCAGCATGTGCTCTACTTCTTTCACGTTCTTCTTGTGTAATTCTTCTGTGAGCGCAGTTATTATTTTCATCGCAAAGGTTCTTCTATCCAGCTTCCTCACCGCCTTGTACACCGACCCCTGTCCGCCGGACCCGAGGCACTCCCCATGCTCGTACTTCTGAAGGTTCACAGACGGGTTCATGTCTTGTTGTGTAGATTGCCGACTGTAGTGGATTAGGATCGAAGAAATAACGCGACACAATTTTCAGGGTGAACAAAGAAATTCACACATATTGAAGAATTTAAAAATTCAAACAGGCATTGTGATGCTGGTTCCGATCCTCGGCAAGGGCGTCGATAAGAACCTCCTTTTCGCAGGCCTGTAAAGGCTGGATCGATGGTTCCAAGACGCGCAAACTGGGATTGCAAGGAAAGTTCTTTTTCTTTTTCTTTTTTTTAATACTGAAAAATGGGCGTGGTGTCTGAAGATGTCCACACACCTCTTTGGACAGACAAGGTTTTCCTCCTTTGTTGAAAGTCTTGATGAGCACACGTGTATCATCCCTACGAGTAGCATCCTTCCCTGTCCCATTTTTCGCCCACATAAAATGTGAAACGGGAAACGTTTTACTTCGGACCAAAGCGTCATAACTATCTTCAATCTGCATCACGAAACACAAAGAAGATGCAGCATTTCTCGAGATATGTTGTCCTCCATCTTCCCTTTGTTCTGGTTGGCAATCCATGCGGGGGACCATGACGAAAGAAGGGATCAAATGAAAGGAGAAGGAAGAAAAAAGAGGGGGGGAAAAAAGAAGAAAAAAAAGCAACACAATGCAACCATGACGTCGATCTGTCCCGCCATCAGGTTGGCTCCAAAGTTTGGAGTTGTGTGGCGGTCACCTCTCTGACGTGCAGGGCATCTTGTTCTTTCCGTGAAGCTTGGTGGCAGGCGGGAAAAGTTTGCCTTTTTTCCATGGCTCGCAAAAGGAGAGTTCGCAGACCCGACAACAAGAGCCGTAGGGGGTAGTATAAGGGGGGTGGGGAGGGTAGTCACTGTAAATCGAAAACAAGTGGCGTTTATATCACTACGCTCTTCCGCGAGTATACAACAGAGAGAGAGAAAAAAATATTTAAAAAAAAAAAGAGAAAAAAAAAAAGAGACATTTAAGGGTACCTGCGGTATGTTTAAAAAAAAGAAAAAAGAAAAAAAGAAAAACCAATAAAGGGAAATTTACTATAAGAAGTGTAAAAAAAAAAAAAAAAAAGATGAAATAAATGCAACAGAGCTAATTGGGAAGGAGGAAAAAAAAAATGGGGGACTGAGGACAAGGGACACAAACGAATAAGAGATGTAAAATGGAAAGATTACGAGAAGAGGGGGGGGGGGGGGGCTTCACAAATGGAGAAACGCGTTGTCAACTGCCCTGTTTTTTTATTTTATTTATTTTCTTTTTTATTTTGAAACCCTTAAGCAATATCGACGTTTCCTGGTGTGTACCCTTAGCCAGACACACTTTAGAGATCCGGTGAAATCTCTGTAAAGCTTGTTTTGTACTATAAAAAGTCCGAGAGCAGCAAACGAGAAAGAAGAAGGGAAAAAGAAATTCGATCTTTTTTTTTTTTGTTATTGTTTGCGGTGCGCAAGTTGGTGCCCACCGTGGACTTGGTGCCGGCCGTCGGGATGGCGAAAAAAAAAGGGGGGGGGAAAAATAAAAAAAATATCACACATAGGAATCTTACTTGATAAAGACAGAAATACTCTACTCACGCGGTATGCACAACACCAACAAAAGAATCACTACTCTGACAGCTGTTTGTGAGCTGCCCCGACGAATAGCTTTTATAAGAGAGGGGGGGTATAACTCAACAACTGAATAGGGTAATCAAAAAAATATTAACCCCCCCTACCAGGGCTACGTTGCCAACAGACGCGTACGCAGCAAAACCAAGGACCTGTGTTGGCGAAGTGAAGTGGGGCACAAAATGGAATGGAAGAGATTTCCCCCTTCATTGTCTTAGGTGCTGGCTTAGGCATTTTCTGTAATCGTAGTCACTATTATTTTTTTTTTTTTTTCTTCTGTGGGTGTGCCACCCGCATAGAATGCACACACAGCAAAATCTAAAGTGCGTACGGCATAAGTTCGAATTGGCCGACAACGTAGCCCCAAGGGGGGGGAGGGGAGCAGCTTTTCCACAATGCTAGGGAATAATAGGAAACAAAAGTTGGTTTTTTGTGAAAAAGGGCAGCCCCCCCGAAGTCATGCATATACCCATTATACTTATCAGTATTGCACACAACAGGACTTTTAAGAGGGGATTTTAGGGGCGTATTTAAGGAGCACCTGTGAAGGGCTCCGTAAGGGGAGGGTGTGAATGGTGGTGAGGTCATGCTGCACCTCCGTGGAGACAAGCCCTCGGTAAAAAGCCTTCTTAGCAAGCAACGCCCTCCAAAAGATATCTATGGGGATGGCCCACACCTCACACTTCTCCTCGGCGACGATTGTGACGGTCCACCCTGGCTGAAAGGTCAGCACGTCATAAATACCTATTATACTTATACCGGTGTATGTTTTAGTTCTGTCCGGCGATCTCGCAAGACCGGACACCAATAGATACATATTGTCCATTGCCCCGTGGGTTGAAATGATTCTATGTCCTTTCTCCGCGACAATCGGGCGGGCATCTTGAAGAATGCGTCTCATTACGACGGGCGGTGTGTAATCCCCAAGGGGTGTGGACAACCACATTGCAACGGTTGTTTTGGGCATCCATGAGGCTCGACGGATATTGACGGTTTCTTTAGCGGCGATGAACCATGAAGGGTTGGAGAATAAAGCGTCAAGAAGCTTTTGTTTGGGTAGGATCCAGAAGTCGGTGGGGCGGCGTGTGATAGCTGAAGCGGAACGGCGCTCGAGGAACAAAATCGAAACATCACCGAAAGACTCTCCAGACGTGAGGTTCTCAACCTCAACCCCGTCGATCTGAATGGAAACCTGCCCGTTTGCTATGAAATAGAAGAAATCCCCGACTGCCTTCTCTTCAAACACCCGGACGTTACCAGAGCAAACCTTCGGGAGGAACTGCTCGACAAGGCTTGTCAACATGGTTTCGTTCCAGCACCGAAAGATCTCATTTGCAGACCTCAACAAATCTGTCGATAATGGATACAGCCTTGATAGGATCTGTGTCCGTCTAGACGCAGCAAGAATCTCAACCTTTTTTCTAACTATCTCCGGGACCATGCTGAGCATGTCGTCAACGACACTTTTGTTGAGGGACCATAAGTAGCACAGGGTGTTCGAGGTAACGGTTGCAGAGCGAGGTTCGTTAAGCAGAACCGCAAATTCGCCGAAAAACGGTCGTTCGGTGTTCTCGCTTATGGTGGCGAGGTGGACCCTTGACGGATCCTTGTGCGATTTTATCCCCCGTTCCTTTGGGTTTCGAACGGTAACGTCCACAGAACCCTTCCCAATGATGTACAAACAATCACCTCCCCAATCGCCTTCCATTAAAATGTACTCGTTGGGTTTAAAGATGCAGGGTTTCATGGATCTTGAGACGGTTCTTAAAGACCGGTCGGGCCAGTTTTGAAAGAGTTCGATTCGACGTAGGTGTTCTGGTGAGGGTGGGTCGACTGTTTTTTGTTCGATAAGGAGTTCTACGGCAGCTTCTCGTTCGCGTCTGATCTGCTTGTTGTGGCGAACCCACCTCCATCTCCAGAATAAGGGGAGGAAGCATTTTCGCAATCGCTGGAGGGATTGAAATTCAACAGTGCCAGATTTGACTTTTTGTGTGAGATTTATACTGCAAATGACGCGGAGCCACAGGTGTAAACGGACCCCGACGCCCTGTCGTAGTCTTCTTTCTTTTTTTTCAACGGACGCGACGCTTCGCCTTGCTTCTGAATTCATGAATTTCATCGATGTTCTGTGTTCCTTTTCCTCGTCCCACATTGTTTTTCGCGCTCTCGCCTGGTGGAACTTCAAATGAGTTTCATTCCCCGTTGAAATGTTGCTTATGTTTAATATGTCGTCCTCTTCGTCTTGTTCCCCAAATGTGAAATCATTTCCTAACAAAACACCGGAAAGTCTTCCTCTGTCAACCACAGGAGATGCTACGTTTGAAGAACCCAGTGTTTTTACATTCTGCTCAGATAGTATTAAAGTGCCTCTTTTTCGGTCTATTGGTGAGAGGATTGTGCTTCGCCGTGCTGCTGTCCGGGGGGAGACGAAGAAGTCCTCCAAGGGTTGGAGGACGGTGCCCCGTTTCTTCTCGCGGATTGTGGTGTCGATGTTGTCGGGCTTCGCGGACTTTCGTAGGAGTGAAGGCCGTTTTGTGGTGTTCTTGGGTGTCACCTCTTTGCCTTCATTGTCGCCTTCGTCTGTTATCAACGAGGAGCGCTTTCTGATACTTGTCATTGTTGTTTTCTTTTGTGTGTAATTTCTTTTTTTCTTTTCTTTGAAGGAGGTGGTTGGTTTTTTTTTTTTTTTTTTTTTTTTTTTAAAGATTCTTTTTTAAAAAAAAAAGAAATATAAAAAAAACACGAAATATCTCCCTCACTGTTTTTTTTTTTTTTTTTTTTTTTTTTTTCCATAGTATCCAGGGTTAACCTTCGGGTTTTAAAACCCGACCCGAGCAATTTGAGATTTTCGATCACTGTCGGGTTAATGATGGGTTTTTTTGTAATTTTGGATCGGTTTTTTTGTAATTTTGGATCGGTTTGATCGGTCCAAAACCCATATTTCTGGCAAGAAATACCAAGACCATGCTCAAATTTCTTTTTTTCAAAAACCCTATTTTGACGATCTGAGCCCCTTCCAGCCATTAAAACCCAAAATAGAGCCTTATTTAAGGCTTTAAATGCAGTTTTGAAAAAACTGGTTTTCAGACTTGTTATTATGTACCGTCGTGTTTTTCTAGCGCGGCTTCGCAACGGTACGCGACAGCCTACCCCTGCAAGACGTGTCTGAGGGGGAATGGCCCAAATGGACCACAGCCTTGAGGCGACCTCATTCGATATCGAAGCGTGGTGGCTGGCTCAGAAAGCTGCTCTCCCTGTTTTGCATGACAGGGCCTTGTCGCTGCTGTACACGCAGCTCGTGGTAACAGCCGTGGACGCGGTGTTCTCCTCGATCGGCGCCAAGTCCGGAGAGATGCAATGTCGCGTCCGCCTCACACCAGACGTCGTGTGAAATTGAACGTTCATCGCTGTGTGCGTGCATTCAGTTCTCTGTGGGTGAACATCCCGATTTTCGGGAAATTAATCCTTTTCTAAGTCGTTTCGATGCAGGCTTTGTGTATCTGGGAGGTCCGGGAGACGAATAGAAGGGTTATAAGTATGGTTGCACGCTCTCCTCCCGTTCTAATTATTGATTTTTGATTTCGCTCCTATTTAAACAGAAAAAAGAAGAAAAACCGCCAAAAAAAAGGGAAAACCCAGCTTTTCGGAAAAATAATCTTTCTCTAAGTCGTTTTGATGCTCCCTTGGGTCGGCTTTGTGTATCTGGGGGGGGCGGGGGACGAATAGAAGGGTTATTATATGCATGGTTGCATGCTCTCCTCCCGTTTTAATTATTGACTTTTGATTTCGTTCCCAATTAGGACCCTGCCTGAAACAGGGAAGCACCAGCTTTTCGGGAAAATAATCCTTTTCTATGTCATTTGGATGCTCCCTGGGGTCGGCTTTGTGTATCTGGGGGCCACGAGGGACGAAACGAAGGGTTTTAAGCATGGTTGCATGCTCTCCTCCTGTTTTAATTTTTGATTTTCGATTTTTTTTGTTGTTTCGCTTTTAATTAAAAACCCGCCAAAAAAAAGCGAAAAAACAGCTTTTCGGGAAAATAAAACTTTTCTAAGTCGTTTTGATGCTCCCTGGGGTCGGCTTTGTGTATCTGGGGGGCCCGGGATACGAATATAAGGGTTTTAAGCATGGTTGCATGCTCGCCTTTCATTTGACGTCAATTTAAAACCCGATTGAATTAAAAACCCGCGGGTGATCGGTTAACCCTGGATACTATGTTTTTCCCTTTTTTTTTTCCCTTCCCTTTCTTCCATGTGTTTGTTTTTTTTGTTTTTTTTTGTTTTCTCTTTTTTTTTTTTTTTTTTTTTTTTTTTTTTCCGTCTTAACTCCGCTTCTTTTCACTTTATTTTTTTGTTTTTTTTTTTTTTTTTTTTGTTTGTTTTTTTTTGTGTTTTTCTCTCCCCCTTTATTCATAGAAAATAATTTTGTGCGTGAGTGGGGAATTTCCCCCCTGGTGGAGATCTTTAAATTTCCAAAAAGAAAAAAAAAAAGAAAAAAAGAAAAACTCCCCTCACTCCCATCGTTATTGACTGACAATGCGAGATTTTAGAAGGGTAAAAGGTGGGAGGGAAGGAAGAAAAAAAAAAAATAACAACACCCCATCTTTCTAAAACCTGTCCAGTATCCCTTTTTGTAGGAGGACACGGGCGGGAAATTGCAATTTTTCAAAAGGGTTGGCTTTTGTATGAAAGACTTTTCCCAACCATCCTAAAACTTCCTTCTGCACCTCCTAAGCAGTTCAAAATTGCCCAGACGGGTTTTAGAGATACAGGGGTGAATAAAAAAAAACACAAAGAAAATAAGAGCGAGAACCAATGAAGAAAAAAAAAAAGAAATAAGAAGTCTTTGTGAGATGCCCCTCAAAAAATCGAAAATGACTTATGTCTTTTTACTAAAAATCATAAGGAGGGAGAAGGGACATCAAACACAGAGAAAAAAAAAGAAAAAATAAAAGAAAGAAAAAAAGAATACTGCAAAAACAAACAATTTCGCAAAAAAAAAAAAAAAAAAGGTCCAAATCTCCGGCGTTTTTTTTTTTTTTTTTTTTTTTTTTTTTTTTTTGAAGTCCATCCTTCAAATACCTCAACGACGTAGTTTTTGTTAGGAATTCCACACTTGCCTTGCTGCAGTTGCTTTTTCTTTTTTTTTTTTTTTTTTTTTTTTCTTTTTTTTTTTTAGCTTCATTAAAGAAATGAAGGAATAGAGCGCCGCGCACAGCCAAACAAACGGAAATATATATCGAACACAATTAAAAAAAAAAAAAAAAAAAAAAAAACAGGAGTTTAACATAAAACCCACCCAACCGCTCTCTATGGCTTCCGTTTGCCATATCTAGCCCTGTGTCTATTCGCATCCAACAGGTTCAAATCAGATGGGTCCATCTCTGTGGCCAGGGACTTGGTTTTGAGGCCGTCTTTGAGTGCATCAGCAACGTCGAACATAAGCTGAGTTTCGAACTGCGAGATGCATCTTTGTATGTTTGAATTGTCGATAAAATTCGTGGAGATCCCGATGGTAGGGCTGAGGTTGACGACCTGGTGCGCAGACCCACCAGGGACGAAGAGAATCTCCCCTGGACCCAACACTGTCTCGTAAACGGTGAGCAACGCTAGCAAAGGCAGTTCACCGAAATCGGGTTTAAACAAATCAGAAGTAAACGTTCCACGGTTGCGGTCCTCGTACGCTGCGACACGGTCGAGGTTCCGGATCAACCTGAAGTGTTTTCTCCCTTCTATCATATGCATTACGAAGTGTGTGTCACCGGAGTCAACATGAAACCCACTGCCTGTGCTTTTCTCCCCAACAAATAAAGAAGGCCATGTTTCCCCGTAAGTAAGCATTGTTCCTCCAAAAGCACCTGCTGCACCAGAAGCCTCCGTTTCAAGGTTTCTTAGATAATCCTGCGCGTAGTACTTGGGCACCACGTACTCTTCCAAGAGTTTTGGGCAGTTTTTTTGAACAGACCAGTCGTGCATGTAAGGGGACGGCTGGACATTGTCGTCCAGTTGTTTGACGAACTCCTTCACGGTGATGCCTTTCTCCGCGGCCTTTAAGTTTGCCCAGTTCGTCCCCTTACGTTTCGTTGGAGTGAGAGGGTTTACTGTTGAGTCCTTGCAGATTTCACCGATGTCCTTGAGCGTCCATTTCCCTTTAACGGTGATGTTGCTGATGACGAGGGGGGTCCCGGTCATCTCGTAGTTGTCGTAGAAGTCTCTGAAGGAGAGGTTCTTCGCTGGAATTCGTTTGATTTGCCTGATTTCTTTGAAGTCCTGGCGGGCGAGTGCCGGTTGGGTCGCGTCGTGGTGCAGTAGGAAGTCCCGTATGTCGTCTTGAATGAGCTTCATGCCGGCCTCGGACCCTCGTTCCTCTATCACCACGTCTGGCGAGAACAGCCCGTCCGCACCGGTTGCCTGCTTGATCAGATAGATCACAGCCATGATCGACATGCACAGCACCAGGTTCAGCATTATGTTCGTAATTGACGAGGTTTTTCTCCGTGTGCGCATCATTTTTTTTTTTTTTTTTTTTTGTCCCTCTTTGTTTTTTTCTTTTTTTTACAAAAAAAAAAAAAAAAAAAAAAAAAATAAATAACGTATATAGGTGGGTGGGAGTATGTAAATACACCACAGGTAGTTCACCCGACAGCCTGCTCGTCCAAGCCTGTATTTGCATTCTCCCGCTCTATTTCGTCCAACTGTTGAAGAAGTGTTTGCGATCTTACAAAACCCATGTAATCAACCAACCCGTCACCGTTCCCGACTAGGTTGAGCATTTCTTGTAGGCGATCGTCAGTGACTGATTCTCCTATGTGGTCGCAGACATCTCGCATAGAGGAGAGGGTGATGAAGCCGGGGGAGTCCTTGCACTCGAACAGTTTGAACGCAAGGCGGAGATCCTCCAAACCTGTTTCTGGGCGAGCTTTGTGCTCTACCAGCTCCCGGAATTCTTCGAAATCTATGGTGCCGTCTCCGTTCACATCCGCGTCCATTATCATTTGCCTTGCTTCCTCCTTCGGCATAGGCCGTCCTAGGAACATGCTTGCGGCAGACTGGACCTCTACAATATCTATGGTCCCACTCCCGTCTTGATCGAGCATTTGAAAAAGCTCGTGGAGCTCCCGTTTGAACTCAGGTCGGGAGATCCCTTCCATTTCTTTTTTTTTTTTTTCCCCCAAAAGATTTTTTAAAAAAAAAAAAAAAATCCCCTTTCAGGATAAAAAAAGGAGGAAAGATATTATAAAAAAAAAAAAAAAGAAAATACTAAAAAAAAGGGGGTGTAATGTATATAATTTCTTCTTTTTTTTTTTTTTTTTTTTTTTTTTGTTTCGTTTCATCCACCTCCCAATCTCACGCCCACTTGCACTTCATCGGCTTTGGGTTTGGCAAGTCACCGTCATTTGTCCCCAAGCTTGGTATATCAGGGAAATCCGAGGAGTGATGTTGTGTCACGTGAAAATTATGGAAATGGTGGGCCGACCCCTTCACAAAGACGTGGTCATGACTCTGATGGTGACTGTGGCCTGGAAAAAAAAATCTTTTTTTAAAATCTCTCGTGTTCTCATACCACCGCCATGATGCCCATGTTGAAGATGGCGACCGTGGTGTCCATGCCGATGGTGGCCCATAGTTCTTTTTTTTTTTTTTTTTTCGTGTAATAGCAGGGACTGTCGGCGTTCTTTTATTTGTAGTTGTTGAGAGATCCTTGAAAACAAATAAAAAGAGGGATTAGGGGGGGGGGGGGGGGGGTGAGTAATAGTTTTTCATTTAAGAAGTTCTTTTTTTCCAGAATAGAAGAAAAAAAAAGGGGGGGTGTCCTAGTCACCGACCCTCAATTTTCAAATGAACTTGAGCAGGGGAAAGAAATAATAATCACAGGAATGGAGGGGTTCCAAAAAAAAAAATCTAAATTAAAAAAAAAAGAACGGACAAGCCCAAAACAAAAAGGGGGAGGGGGGAGAAAGGGAAAGCTTCTAGATTAACAAAAAAAAAAAAAAATAAATAAATAAAAGCGCCTCCGCGCCATCACATGCTAGTAAGGCTTTTCTCTGAATTCACGCTTCGAATGGACTTCAAGATGGAGTGCATTGACGATGACTTCCGGGAGGTTAAGCGGCGGAAGGAAGGAGCCTCCTCATCGTTTAACTCAATGTCATCTTCGCCTTCCGTCTCAAGCCGTTGAAAGGACATGTTTTGGAAGCTATCGTAGTACTCCTCTTCAGCCATGGTCTTCTTCCATTCTGAGTAAACGGCTTGGACACCACGTGTCCTGTCCAGGCAAGACTTCAAGAACCCGAAGAGGACTAGCCCGCTAGGTTGGACTTCATCGTCGTCCAGAAGCTGCCCGTACTGGTTCCTCGTGAGCTCTTCTCCTGTGGTTTCGTAGAGAAGTGTTTTGAGCTCCTCGAAGGAGATCAGTCCGTTCCCGTCCTCGTCTGCCACCATGAACATTTCAGAGAGCATCCGCTCCTCGGGGAGGAAGGAGTCCACCTCCATCTGCAGCGTCAAGCCCTCCCTCCCGAAGCTCGAGTCGCTCGACTTATGAACAGAGCTGCTCTTCGACCGTGTCGTCACCTGCGATGCGGATGACGACCGCGATGCATTCCCCTCAAGCGCCTCCTCGCGTTGTACCTGCTGCGACAAGGTGGAGGACTGCCGTGTAGTGTGCGAACTCTCACGCGACACGTGAGAAGACGACCGCGATATCTGTTCACGTGCTTCCTCTGCATGCGACGACGACGACTGTGACATCTGTTCACGTGCATGCGACGAAAACGCTTGCGATATTTGTTTGCGTGCTTCTTCTGCATGCGAGGAAGACGATTGCGATATCTGTTCACGTGCCTCCCCTGTATGAGAAGAAGACGACTGCGACGCTTGTTCACGTGCTTCCTCTGCATGCGAGGAAGACGATTGCGACATCTGTTCGCGTGCTTCCTCTGCTGCATGCGACGAAGACGATTGCGACATTTGTTCACGTTCCACTCTTGCATGTGAGGAAGACGACTGCGACATCTGTTCACGTGCTTCCTCTGCATGCGAGGAAGACGATTGCGACATTTGTTCACGTCCCACTCTTGCATGCGATGAAGACGACTGCGACACTCGTTCGCGCGCCTCAGTACGCGACGACGACGATTGCGACACCTGTTCACGTGCCTCTCTTGCATGCGATGAAGACGACTGCGACATCTGTTCATGTGCCTCTGCTGCATGCGAGGAAGACGATTGCGACATTTGTTCACGTCCCACTCTAGCATGCGAGGAAGACGACTGCGACATCTGTTCGCGTGCTTCTGATGCATGCGACGAAGATTGCGACATTTGAGCTTCCTCTGCCAATGAGAGCGACCCCTCTCCCTGTGCGAACTGTTGGTCCTCTGTCTCCCATCTTCGCGTATGTTCCGCCTGTATTGACTCCGGCTCTTCCAGTGACGATTCCTCCTGCAGTACCTCATCCTGCTCCTGTTCTTCTTCCATATACCGCGGCTCTACTGGCTGTGTCGCCTCCTCTAACGAGTCGTCGACTCCCGCCTCTGTCCCCTGCACCTCATCCTCGGTGTCAGTCGCAGTGTCAGGCAGTTTCAGCGCAGCAGGCTTCGGCGGTGGCTGCTTCCTCGAACTTGCGAACTCCAAATGCCTGGCTGCAGGGTTGTACGTTGCCGTGGGAGGCGTAGGGGGTGCCAGTGCGGGCAATGGTGGAGGGATGGGTGTTGGCTCCTCTTTGTATGAACTGCTGGCAGAGTATTTCCTCTGTGTCTGGGTGGGCGACTGCACCATATGCCGCAGATTGTTGAGATCCCAGCTCCCTGCCGGGAACCACTTCTTCCGGGAAGGAGTGGGCGGAGTCTGGGAGGGCTTCTTTGGGCTGGGTCCTGGGTCACGTGTACCCCATTTAGTTGATGGGGCCCATTTCTTCAGAGGGGGTGTCGGTGGTGCACGGAGGGGCTGCTTCTGGACGACCTTTCGTACTGGACGCTCGCGTTCGGTGATGCGCTTCCACTTGGGCCTGTCCTGAGTAGTGTTCGTGGTGGTGGCAAGGGGCGTGCGCGTCTTGGTGAGGAGGTTGGGGATGGTGTCCAAGCGTGCAGGGGTGCCTGCTCTGCTCAAGCCGCCGGACCGTCTGTCGGAGGGTGTGTAGAGGGTGATGAGGGAGGAACCTTCGACAAGAGGGGAGAGCAGCGTGGTGCGGTTCACGTGCGCGATGCTGGACGGAGGCGCATCATAACCAACAACCAGCCGGACTGTTTGAAACGGCATGACCTCAAGGATGGCATCGGTAGTTACAAGGAGCGGGTACACCCCGTTGCAGAACAGCTCGGCAGCCTCTTCCTTCACAGCGTTAGTGAAGCCCCCGTGTATGTACACAGTTCGGCCGCGACCGAATCTCGTTAGCTGCATGCTGCGGGCGAGGTTCTCACACGTTCGCTTCGATTCGCAGATCAGAATGATCTTCTCGCCTGGGTTCGACTCGCATATCTGTCCCACAGCCTCGAACCTCCCCTTCTCCTTTACACTAACGTGGTATTGCATCACGAAACGTGGTTTTTCCGAGGGCTCCTGTTCAAAGGTCAACGGGCTGTCTCCGAGGATGGAGGCATCGAACCCCGACACGGGAAGGGGCTTGTCGAGCATGGCAAGCATCTGAACGTTGGGGGGTAAGGACGACGCGATGGCTGCTAGATCAGGGGTGGTGGCCTCGGTAGCGAACTCCGATGTGTGATGGATGCCGAAGAAGCGCAAGGGTGCGAGGTCGACAGCGTCAAGCTCGATAAGCTCCCTGAGACGCGAAGGGGACCCTACCACCGCCATGCAATACGGCTCGGATCTCATCCCAGCACTGCTGAGCCTTTCTATGTTGTCAGCGATCTCTGTGGTGTCCGTAGCAGAGAGTATCATGGTGTGCCAGGCGCTTTCTGACACCGCGTCGGCGTCTTTCAGCGATTTTCGAAGCATAGAACGCATGTACTCGGAGATCATGTTCCCTGCTGCGGTGTCCACGGTGCATATCACGACCTGTAGGCCTCTGCAGGCGAAGTTTAGCTTCCCCAAGCCTCCAATGGCCATTGTCACACCCCTCCCTTCACGCCTCCCGCTCACAGTCATCACGTTGCAGTGTTTGCTCAGCAAGTGCAGCGAGCGTTCTTGTAACGGCCGGGGCACTGGTAGTTTGTATTCGTCAAGTGTGTCCAGCAACCAGTTTGGAATCCCTCTGATCGACCGAAAGTCTCCACTCAAAGCGTTCTTGTCCACAGACGGCGGCTTGGGAGAGTCAGCCGGCTTTTCCTGTAACTGAACCGCATCGGCCACAGCTTCCCCGCCACGTACCTTCACAGGCGGGCTCAGCGACCCACGTTGGGCAAACGGTGAGCTGAACGCATCCCCACTGTTGCTATACAGTGGTCTTTCGCTTATAAACGACATTTCTCTCTCTTTTTTTTTTTTTTTTTGTTACTGCCCCTCCAACCCCCTTTTATTTGTTATGAACGAGCAGCATGTTTTATTTTCTGGAAGCTACACAGAGAGTTCTTCAAAATTAAATAAAAGATGCGGCTCAACACATTCCTTTCTATCTGTTTTTAAGTGCCTCCCTCAGCCCCTCGGGAATCTGGGACTCCATTGCGAGGTCCCATATCCTATCGGCAAGGCGGATTTTTCGAAGTCGTTTCAAGTGATCGGTGCTTGTTCGGAGTGGTTCTTCGAACACGGACCACCCATGGGTGTGCGACTGCTTCGCATAAACGGCAAACTGGGAGCGGATGGTCTCCCAAGATCCGGACAACGCGAGGTCGGAGAAGCTGGGCGGGGTGCCGGAGTCTTTCTTGTAGCAAGCTGACGCGCCCTTTCTGCGATCCTGCAACTTCACACCGTTGTTCTGAAGCCACTTCTCGTAGGACTGTAAACCAACAACACAGTCCTCGAAGTCCAACGATTTCCTGATAAGTGCGTACTCTACATTTCTCAAGCCAGAAAGCCATTTCATGTTTTCAGCGAGAATCTCATCCCATATCTCGACTGTGAGCCGACATGCTTCAGCAACGTTAAGCAAATTGTGCGTCTCCCGTATGTACGCACATAGGGCGGCCCCAGGGGGGCTATTCACAGCCGCAAGGTCCGTAACTATCTTTTTCGCATCGCGGGTGTTCCCCATTCGGCAGTGTATCAGAACCATGTGCCGATAGACACCCATCATGGGGAGCGATGAGACGAAACGATTTCTGTGGTGTGACACAATGTAATTTGCGAGGAACAACCCGCGGTCGCACCGTCCCGACAGGGAACAGGCTGTCAGCTCATCGTAGATTACAAAAGATTTCAAGGACGCCGGGTCGCGCTGTGGGAGCCTGTCAACGAGCGTTCCGAGAAGACGCAAGTCAACCCGCTTCTGCTTCAACAGCGACTTTATACAATCCCGTGTCAAGTCTTCGTCGTCTCCGTTGCTTTCCCTGTACTGCGACAGACAGTACTCCATATCTATTCTCATGCGGGGGTTCACCACAGAGATGGATATCAACGCCGCCCACGCAGCTTTAGTACTAGTTCCGATCTTCTTCTCACTCAAGATGAACTTCACAGCGACGTCAGGACAGTGCATCGCGAGGATATGCGCAGCCAACATCAAACCAATTTCGTCAAGCTCGCCCCCTCTGTCCTTAAACCACCCGATCACCGACAACGCCTCACTATGCACATCTATAATTTCATGGATGTTAAAGAGGACACGTAGGGCCAGGGGCAGCGAATCTTTATATGAATACCGTTGCTCGTTTGCTGCTTCGAGGATCGACCATAAGGTCTTGCAAGCCTGTTCAGGGGAACAGGTTCCATCCATAGCGGAAGCGGACAGCGATCGCAAAGAGAAAGTAACCGCTTTGCAACGAAGCGCTCTCTTCGTCGTCAGCAAGGAGAACGTGTTCGCCAACGACAGTGCATGGAGTATCTTGTGTGGGACCTTAGCAACTCGCGTCAGATCGATGAACTCAACAGGCAACCGTGGGACGTGACTTAGAAACTTCTTTGTGCTGGTTTTCGAGAGGTGCCTCACACCTCGTTGTATACCTGTGAAGATTTCCATATACCTGGCCTCCCTTTCAGTTTGATCTGATGCGCTTTGTAGGTAGGCGTGGCTGAGGCGGAGAAGATCGGAGATGCTGTTCTCTTCGTACATAAACGCCCTTGTGTTGCAGCACGAGACGAATATTCTTTGTGAGATCGGTGCCATGCTGCCATCGTTCTGCTTTACGAACTCGGTGTGCCGCACTGGGGTGTGCATTGCCAGCTTCATGCTGACGATTTTTCTGGCCGCGGCTTTTGTCTCCCTCGCAATCCCGACACCCCACATACCCACCTTGAATGGGTTTTTCACCATGGCCTGCAGTTTGTACCTCAGAAGGTCCGACGACCCCTCTCCTAGGCCTTTTAGGTACTCCTTCGTGGCCTCCCACCCGGTTTTGTTCTTGTCCGTTTGATATTTTTTTCTATTAAACACACATCTGACATTTGTGCCCAACAAGCACATGAACCTCCCCTCGCAGTATGGGATTACGGACATTTTTTTTTTTTTTAATATCCCTTTCTCCTTCCCTCTTTTTTTTTTTGTCTTATTATTATGATGAGAAAGGGAAACGAGCAATGAAAAGGGAAAAGAGTTGTCTCAATTTCTTAGCGGTGCCATGCGGTATGTGACACAGCTGCCACCCTTGTGAAGCTTCGCCCCGAAGCATCCCAAGTCCGTAAAGAAAGCTTAGCCGTCCAGGTTTCCCCTGGAGTACGGTTTAAGAACGAGAGTTTCCTTTTCGCTACGTGTCTCCCTCCAAACCACAATTACCAGGAACCACCATGGGAGGTTGGAAACATTGTTTTACAGTATTTAAAAAAAGAAATATCTAGATGCGGAGGGGAGAAAGAAAAACCGAAACAAAAAAAGGGGGGGGGGGAAGAAATGCCGTGCAGCTATCGATACCGTGCAGAAAGACGGGGAAGAAAGAGAGGAGAAAGAGGGCAGGCTGCCATGCCCAGCTATGTAACATATTGCGCACCTTCGTACAATTGCCCGTTCGTGGATGCTATGACCGTGCCCCGTTCTCAGGCCCCTGATGAAAGGGTGAGAATAAAAGTTTAACCCGTGTCCTTCAGGTTTAAAAAAAAAAACACACGAACAAGAAAACATTAAGGCGGGAAAAAAAAGGGGGGGGAAAAAAAAAACTCTAGAATAATACAAACGAAAAAATCTTTACCCCTTAAATGTATCTCCATTCCCCTCATTTCTCATATAATGCTCAAGGCACTCATTCTTTAGAAGACAAATGACAGATTCTGCTTAGGCGACACGGAGAAGTGCCTAGAATGCGAGGCTGAACAAGGGGCAGCGGGGCGGGGGGGGCTTGCTAGCTGTTCAGCTTTTTGGAGGAGAGCAAGGCACGACGGGGGAGCACGAGAAGAGACGGCCAGAAGGCGCGCAGTATTCCCAGAGGAGTCTTCCTTCAAGGGATTGGCACTGTTGCGCAGCAGGAGGTCGATCACTCGGTGGTGCCCTGCCTGCGCAGCCACCATGAGTGCTGTGGCCCCATCGTCATCTGCGGCATCTTGATTCGCTCCCGACACTAGCAGCACCCTCACCGCCTCCACACACCCCTCCAGCGCAGACACGATGAGCGGTGTTGACCCGTCGCAGTCCCTGCTGTCCAGACAGGCCCTCGCATCGATCAAGTCCCTCATGCACCCCACATGCCCCTTCTGCGCCGCCACGTGCAGCGGTGTCCACCCGTCGGGGTCTGGTAGGAGTTGAAAACAATCTTTACACGCATACCTGGTATCTCCACAGACGCCCCGAGCATGAGAAGCTCCTTCACCTTCCCTGCATCCCCTGCATGGCACGCCTCCAGCAAAGGCGTCATCCCCTCTCTGTCAATGCGGTTCACATTGTCATCATCCTTTGGAGTAGGGCTCCTTCTGCCAACATGCCCCAATGGCCGGTGACTCACCTGCGCCCGTTGCTGCACAAAATCAGGGTTTTGCAGCTGCAACGGCCGGTGTTGTGGTTGGGGCTCACGTAAGGCCTGCGACTCTGTCAACTGCCGCTGCGACTCGGCGCGCTGCGAACGCGGTGACACCGGCAGCTGGCCAAACGGCGACAAGTGCACCGACCGCGGGGGGGACAAGTGCAGCCCAGAGTCGGGGAGCGACTGTTGCCGCTGCACACTCTGTTGAACCGGGAGCCCGTAGCTAGAAGCTGGGGTGCTGACACGCCTCTCCATTCTCGGCATCTGGTGATAATTTGCAGCAGCCGACAAGCTGTTGCTGCTGCCACTTCGCGATGCGGCCTGGTAGCTTTGGGGCAGCGTGTAGTTGTGGTTGCTGGCGTTGAAGTTGTGTTGGTAGGAGTTCGAGGGACCGGGCTCAAACACAGAGTCCCGAGTAAGTGACCCAGGCATCGGGCTGACCCGTGGATGGTGGGTGGGAACAGAAAGAGTATTAGGTGCAACGACAGGTGCCGCCACAGGAGGTGCAAATGGTGTTACCATCGGAGCCGCTACCATGGGGCCAGCAGCACGTTGGTTCTCGGGCTGTTGGTGATGTACATGGTGGTGCTCTATCTGAATGGGGATCTTCGGTATTGTCGTTGCCTGCTGACCGTCCACCCTGTTCACCAGCGTCTTCAGCTGCTTCACCATGTCGCGCTCAAGCTCCAGAAGCTCGCTAGTAACTTGCTTCCGTTCGAAGGACAGGTCGGCGGTATCTCTATCAAGAGGGAGAGGTGCTGGGGCGAGCTGTGCAGGCGGCGCTGCAGGAGCTGGCGGAGGAGGCACGTGCACAGGAGGAGCAGGCTGCACAACATGCTGCACGGGTGGCTGGTTGGTCATGCTTTTTTTGAGTTCTGCAACTTCCCTGACGACACCAGACAACTGGTTTGTGAGGTCGACCAGCACCTTAGCCTGCTGGGGGTCCTCCCTGCTGGGCTTGGGGGGGTCAACGGAAGTAATAGCTTCACGGACCCGAGGTGTGCTGGAATGACTGCGGACGGGATTAGCTTCAAGAGCACGAAGGCGTTCCTGGACAGCGGAAAGGCGCTCGGCCTGCTCGGTGACAAGGTTTTGGGATTTTTTCGAGGCCTTCAACATATTCTGATAGTGTCGGTGGGTGAGCACAGTAGCACTGCTGTCTGTCGGGCAGGCGGTTTGTGGATCGATGGGGGGGGGAGGAGCCGGGGGGCCGTGCATGAAATGCGTCTCGACGACATGCTGTGGCTGATGGTGGTGGTGCACCACGTCTGGCATAGCTGCTTTGACGCGTACCCCCGCCCCTGCCCTGTCTCGCCGCTCGCTCTCGCCCACCACATTCTGCCATGCCTTCATTCCAGCGGCTGCTCGTTGCTGCTCTGCTTGGTTGAGCGCAAGCAGCCTGTCGATCTCCGCCAGTTCCCCTTCTATGTCTACATTGGAACTTCCCCTGCGCGAGAGCATCTTCCTGAGGTGGGGTTAGAGGAGCACAGCCAAAGAAAAATGGTAAACGGGTATAAAAATAAAAAAAAAGGAACAGAACGGTGGTAAAAAAGGAGAAAAAGAAAATAACAAAATCTGTAATAAGAAAAAACACCCAGAACACGTATTTGGTGGTTTGTGTTGCTGGTTCGCACAGCAAGCAAGAGCCGCAAAGGCCGGCGTCTTACATTACTGTGCTTTATTCAAGAAATTGGCCTACGCAGAGGCGATCTCCTTCTCGAGGGTCTTGAGGACCTTGCCGATCTTCATGGCGATGTCGGTGTCCCCGTCGAGCTCGATCTTCCCCTCCATGAAGAGGCCCATGGGGTCCGCCTTGCCCCCCGAAAGCTCAATGAACACCTTCTCGTCCATCTTGAAGGTGCACGCGGGGTCGTCGTGCTTCCCCTTGTACGCCTTCCCCGCCTTCAGGTCCATCACGTACGACACACCGGTGTCGGGGAACTCGTACGTGATCACCTCGTTGATCTTCTTCGCCGCAGCCTGACCAGCAGGGGTCCCGAGGGCTGCGGACATCTTCGCGAAAAGGGCGTCGGCCATTTTGTTTAGTTGAGGGTGGAACGAAAAGAGATAATCTGTGTTTGAGCTGAGAGGGAAGAAGGGGGTTTAAAAAAAAAAAAAGTATTCACTCAGTATCCCGTTTCCTCTTCCCGCCCGTTTCGCCTGCACATGCAAGACCACCCTTCCAAGGGTACCCATGAAGGAGCTTTTTGTCGCCGTACAGCACAGCCTTCAATCTGTCATACTTCTCATGCCGTTTTTTCCCACCCGCCCCGTTGACGCGTAGAGGGCAGAGAAGCGAAGGTGTTTCCGAAAGAGTCATCCCCGTGGATCCATTGAGCTGCTCAGGTAGTTCCATCCCTTTAGACCACCACCCACACGTTGTGGATGCAAAGACGGCACCTTTCGATTCTTCGTAAACCGAAGTATCAAGCTGCACAGAAGTCCTATATATCAAAGGGTGCTTCACGTTTGATCGGAATGAAGGGATGGCAAGCCTGCAGCAAAGCGCACGTCGTAGAGTAGCGTCGCCGAACTTTCTACCAACAACGACGATGTCGGGGTAGATGAAGGGGCCGTCGGTGTTGCCTTGCATACCGACGACGCACCATGTCGCGATTTTATCGCTGCAAGATGCTATGTAACCACCTGCGGTGTTTATAAGAGATTCTGCCGGGGTGGTGCCGACTGGGACGGACATTGTTGACAACGGTTTCCAAGATCGAAGGCCGTCTACAGGGGGGTTGAGAAGTGTGTCGTTTAAAGGGTGCTCGCCTTTAACAGTTGCAGCGACTTGGCCAGCTGGTCTTGCAGAGACGTTGAAAACGGGATGTGGGTGAGAGTCGATATTGGATTTGGAGTTTTTAGCCCATTTCTTTACGCAGCTGTTTCCGCAGGGTGCGGAGCTGCAGTACAGGGCGATTCTTGTGTCGGGTGGTATAGTGTGGGTTTTCAAATATTTTTTGAACGCTCGTTTCGCGAGAACCTCTGCATGGCAGTCCCGTACCCTGTGTCCTGCCGTATCGTCGGTTAATAGTTCAGGTGGGATGAACTTTGTCCCTTGGCCAACTGTTACGCATTCCACCTTGTTGTCCTTTTCTATCATAACTACACCCGCAACACATGTTTGTCCTTCTACCTCCATTCCCAGGTCCCGGTATTTTCTTAATACCTCGTTTGCGATCACATCTGCCATGGGGTGCGATGCGTCTCTGCCTTTCTCCGCGTGGCGTAAGGCGGGTTTTTTCTCTTTGCTTTCTGGTTCAATCTTGTCATCCTCCATTTTTTTTTTTTTTTTTTTTCCCGCTCTCCTTATATATTTTTTTCTTTTTTTTGTGCAAATAATGGGGAGGGGGGGGGAATAATTTTTTTTTTTATCGTCGTTCCCCTCCCCCCTAGCTGCGCTACACTTTGTTTCGCGTGCAAATTTCTTTTAAAAAAAAAATCGCGAAAAAAACTTCTTTAAAACTGGGATTTCAAGTCGCACAGGTAAAGAAAAACACTGGTCAAAGGCAACAGATGTCAAAGGCAACAGATGTCGTATATTGTTCCACCTTTTTACGAAGAAGGCGATGTTTAAGGGCAAATCCCCTTGAGGACCACTTACTTGCCGCCAAATGAACCGTTTTTTTTCTTTTTGTTGAAGTAAATGTAATAAAAAAAAAGGGGGGGGACAATCGGGGAATGAAGAAAAAAAAAGAAAGAAAAAAAAAAGAGGAAGACAGGTCTGCGGGTGAACCTATTGTTTGTCAATGAAGCACCTTTTCTGCTAAAAGAGAGGGGAGAAGAAAAAGAAAAAAAAAGGAAAAAGAAGAAGAGAAGGGGAGAAGAAAAAGAAAAAAAAGACCCTTCTGTATTCGGTCAGTTTCCTCCCCCCCCCCCCCTTTTTTTCAAAGAAAATGATAGTTGTTTTCTTGAACAAAGTAATAGTTTTATCTGCTTCCTTCCCCTCCTTTTGGTTTAATGTTTTTTTTTTTTTTTTTTTTTTTTTTTTTTTTTTTTTTTTTTTTTTTTGCGTTTTTTTGTTTCTTTTTTTCCCATGGTTGCAACTACCTGGTCCGAAACTACTACGTTTAGAAAGGGAGGGGCTCGTCACCCCTCCTTAAACAAGTTGCCCCAGTACGGTGATCTGCGTACACTCTGTTTCTTTTATTGGGGGAGGGGGAAAGAGGAAGAAAAAACAGGGAGTGTTTTTCTTTAATATTTTGTGTTTTTTTTTTTTTAAATAAAAATCCGTGTGCTGTGTTTCCTTAGAGAATTCTGTAGGCAAAGTTAGTTTCCCTTTTTTTTTTTTCCTTTTTTTTTCTGGTGACGGTTTAAGCTAAACAACCACGGTTAACCCCGAAAAAAAAAAAAAAAAAAAAAAAAAAAAAAAAAAACATCTCGTGTGATGAAACTACATCTCTTACTCTGCACATAAGAGGCTATTTTAAGGGGGAAAAAAAAGAATGAAAAAAAAAAAAAAAAAAAAAAAAAAAAAGAAGTCCTTATTCGCCACCACATGGGCCTTGAAGTTGAAGTCTAAAAGAATAGAAAAATTAGAGAAGGGCCTTTTTTTTTTTTTTTTTTTTTGAAAAACCTGAGAAAGTTATTTTCTGTCTCTTCATTCGTTCTGTGTTTAATCTATCTATTGTTGATATACGTGTTTGCACAAATTCCAGAAGAGGGGGGAAGAAAAATATATATAGCTGGTAAGAAAACTTAAAAGATGTAACTAAGTCGCAGATCCCTCCCTCCCCCTCCCCCTTTTTTTAAATGTGCTTATCTTGGTTGTTGCTCTGCTTAGGGCAGGGGAAAAAATATATAGAAAGGAGATGCATGAGATAAGCCTCCTCTGATGACTGGTGGCATCTGTCTATTTCTTCCACCCCCTTTTTCTTCTTTCCTTTCTTTTTTTAAAAAAAAATCTTCCTGGAAATAAATTAAAAAAATGGCCCTAAGGAGGACCCGGGGTTCATGGTACCCCAAACACCACCCACAAAACGGGGGGGGGACAGAATGGCGAAGAGCAGGAAGAAAAAAAAAATATAAAAAGAAAAGGAACATTTGCAACGTTGGTGACTGCTGTAAAACAGAGGAGGGAAAAAAAAAAAAAAAAAAAAAAAAAAAAAAAAAAAAAACACCAAATATAATCTTGATTGATAATTGATATTCTCTCAACAACTCGTTACAATCAGGGCCGCCAACTCGAGCAAAAAAAAAAAAAAAAAAAAAAAAAAAAAAAAAAAAAAAAAAAAAAAATGGGCTAGTGGTTTATCGAAGGATCCAAGTTCTTATTATCGAACGTGAAAGGCGTCACAAACAAAGGGGGAGGGGGGGTGAGAGGAATGTGGGGGGGAAAACGGGCCCTTCTTTCAACTGCACAAATCTACCGCTTTACATTTTTTTTTTTCCATCTTATTTTTTTCTTTTCCCCCTTGCTGCGTCGGACGCTCAAAAAAATGGGGGGGGAGGGTGAATAATTCACTAGTGATGGAGATGAGATGTAGGTAACACACCGAACAAAAAAAAAACTCGATGATTTAAAGGAAGCCGGTGGGGGCACCCTGCACAAGCACCATTTACTTGATTACAGGGGGCGCACCTCGGCCTAGCTGTAGCTTCTTTTGCGTTTCGCGTCGTGTCCTTAATGCGTGCGGTGTGCAGCTCAACCCCAGCCGGGGCGCCCCGGGTAACCAAGATTCTGAGCCCGTGTAGTTTGCTGCCTGTTCGCCACCCAGAGCATCTGCTTCTTCCACTTGGGCGCTACCGGTGATGACCGACGAGGAGGTCAACAGCGAACAACACATCTGATGTACTTCTTTATATTTCCATGTTATCCCCACCACCTGAAAAAAAAGAGTCCCCCCCTTGTGTGTTTTTTTTTTTTTTTTTTTTTTTTTTTTTTTTTCACATTTACAGAAAGCTGCATTTTCACAATGTAGCTATATGCTGTAGAACCTTAAAAAAGATTTCACCACGATAAACAAAGTGGTTAGCAACGGCCCACCAAAAAAAAAACCCCCCCCGGTGCCCCTTTCCCATTTTTTACTCGTTGATTTGAAATTTTCGGAGGGTCAGCACCGGCGTATTATTAAATCATCAAATGCACGAAAAAACAAAAAAAAAAAAAAAAAAAAAAAAAAAAAAAACAAAAACAAACATTGAGATAAAAAGCGGGGGGAAATCCCATTATTTCCTACTTGCATAACTTCTCGCTGATCCTTTTTAAAGGGGGCTGTGGGAAAAATGAAACCTTAGAAAAAATTCAAAAAAAAAATCTTTTTTTTTTTTTAAAAGTGAGAGAGCAGAGACAATAAAGAAACCGTTGGTCCGGTCAAGGCAGCACTATTTGATCACTTTTTTTTTTTTTTTTTTTTTTTTTTTTTTTTTTCCCCGCTTCCCTATGTTTTCATGTTTTATCCTCACAAAAAAAAAAAAAAAAAAATTCTCTTTTCTTTTTTCTTTTTCTCTTCTTTCTCTTCCCTTTTCTTTTGCGATAAAGCACAGAAGCGGCTTTAATAAGTACGGACCGTAACTGAGAACCGAATATAAAAAAAAAAGGGGGTGGAGGGGGGTAGGGGGGGTCGTTATTTGCCCTTTTTCAGGCTCTTCGCCAAGGGCATTTTGGGCCCTTAAAAAAACTGTAACCACCCCAAAAGTGCCCACAAATCACCCAAACCCCCGTTTCCCGATGTTTTCCGGCCCCAGAAGTGCCCAGAATCATGTTCTAATTTTGGGGGCCCCGTTTGGTACTTTCCCTATGTAATCCTAGGGAACATAAAATAGGGGCCCCTAGGATTACATAGGGAAAGTACCAAACGGGGCCCCCAAAATTAGAACATGATTCTGGGCACTTCTGGGGCCGGAAACCATCGGGAAACGGGGGTTTGGGTGATTTGTGGGCACTTTTGGGGTGGTTACAGTTTTTTTAAGGGCCCAAAATGCCCTTGGCGAAGAGCCTGAAAAAGGGCAAAAAGTGGCCCTTTTTAAGGACCATATGACCCCCCCTAGGGCTATGCCGGCATGGAAACGCGTTTCCATGCATTTTCTGAAAAAAAGGGGAACGGAAACGGAAACGGAAACGTTTCCTTATGTTTCCTTAAGAAGGAAGCCGTTTCCACGTTTCCTGCCGCATAGCCCTAGGGGGGGGGGGGGGGGGGGGGGGGAGTTTAAGGGACCGCTCTCATTTTTTAAAAAAGAGGAACTTGCCAAAATAATCATGTCCTTTCCAATGTTCACTTTTTTTTTTTTCTCATGTTCACTGTTTTGCGCACACACACACACACGTCCTGTGCAATACAACTCCTGTCCACTAACAAACACCATCAATGACAGTAAAGGATATTGATAAAGTCCCTTGCTGTGACGAAATTAAATACAGTAGTCCGGCAGTTGCCTATTTTAAAAAAGAATTGTTGCCCCACCCCGATTTCTTTCCCCCTCCCCCCTTTTTTTTCTAATCCATTTGCACTGGGACTATCCTTGAACAAGAATGTGACTACTGTAATGCAAGGGGACCGTACTTTCCACTTGGTGAACTTTTGAAGTATTTTTCTTCGCGGTTGTCTTCCAGAGCAGCGGTTGACCCCCCCCCCCCCATCCCCCTTTTTTTTTTTAAAAAAAAAAATTAGTGTGGGGGGAAAAAGAAAAAGAACGAGAAAAAAAAAAAGGCGGGGTTTCTTTTTTTTTTTTTTAAATTTCACGTTCTCTGAAAAAATTGTTTTCACGCACCCCTGTAACCCATTACAAAAGAAAAAGAAAAAATGTGGGGAGGAGTCAGCCCTTCGCACTGTGTGTGCCCACTTTAGCATGTTTTAAAGTTCACACGCGCGAAATGCAAGGATGCCCCAACAAAGTTGGGCTTGAGGCTTTCGTGCCTTCTGATGAAGTATTTTCAGAGAATCGTGTCCAGCACCGCTTACTATCTGTCTGCCATGGCCAAGCAACACTTCAGCGTCTTCATTTTCTTTGAGGGAAGAGAGGGAAAGGGAGAGGGAGAGTGGATAAATTGGATCCTGACGGACCCTTTAAAAATGCTTTAAACGGTGTCCTGAGAGGGACATACTCGCTCCATCAGTCCGCCAGTTGCCTTTTTCTAAAAAAAAAAAAGGGGGACATTTTCAGTCAAAGCTAATCTCTCTCAGTGGTTTTTTTTTTTCCTTTCATTTTTTCATTTTTTTTTCTTTCCGTCTTTTTTTTCATTTTTTTTTTTCCCTTCATTGTTCTACGAAAGGAGGGGGAGAAAAAAAAATCGCGATAATGCAAAAGTGAGAAGGAAAAAAAAAAAAAAAAGAAACACACAATCATGTTTTTTTTTTTTTTTTTTTTTTTTTTTTTCTTTTTAAATCTCTCTTCCATAATCACCCCCCCCAAAAAAAAAGATAGTAGAAAAAAATTGAGAGGAGGGAGAGAGAGAGAGAGAGAGAGAGAGAGAGAGAGAGAGAGAGAGAGAGAGAGAACGAGGGTAGGAGGAAAGAAAGATCAATATTTAAACGCGGTATTAAGAAAAAAGAGTCGGCTGATTGTTTGTGCAAGCCGTTTTCACCTATAGTAGGGATAAACGGACAAGCTGCCTCTACTCTTTTTTGCAGTAACAATTCTTTTCAAAAATTTGTTTACCTGTTCCAGCAAAAAAAAAAAAAAAAAACACTTTTTTTTTTCCCCCTTTCTCTTTTTCTTCTTTCTCCTTCTTCCCTCTCCCTCTTCCCTCTCCATCGAAGAAAGAAAAAGAAATCTTCAAAAAAAAAAAAAAAAAAAAAAAAAAGATCTCTTCAGTTCAGCCTTGGAGGTGTGTATGGCGGGCAATGGTGAGCTGCAGGAATTTCAATTTTTTTTTTTTTTTTTTTTTTTTTTTAAACACACGATGAATCTGCTCTGCAGCAGGCGACTCGCACATGTAATGCAATGCCCCGCCAACAGCAACGGAGCCGACGCTACCAGTTTGGGCGGAGGAGCTTCTCCAATAACTATGGATGTCGTGGAGGAGGAAGACCTGAACGGTGATGTTATCATTGGACCTCGACTGGGTGGCCTTTGTGATCAACGAACTACATATCGCCTTGACAAAATCTTCCTCACATCTATGCACTCCGACAGGGGTGGACAGCAACTTATCTATATCTTCCTTAGCAAATTGCGTGTTGCGCAGGGTACCGTTCACAATTTCAACAGCCTCCTGCGAGGACATCCCATCCCAGAGTCCGTCTGACGCAGAAATGATGAATTGAGTGTTTTCTGTTATCCGGAATGATGTGACCTCAGCCTGGTTTGACACTGCTTGATCCTTGCGGTCTTTCAGTGTGCTTTTACCGGTAAAATCACCCAGTGCGCGGGTTGTACTGGGCAATTGAAGATGCTCATCCCCCATAATTCGCATTTGGCGATCCTTCTCCTCATTAGAATTTTGGTTGTGGTCTCTTGTTAGATCAACAGCCTTGTCATTCACGCAAAGGACCGCTCTGGAGTCTCCCAGCCAACCCACGACGCCTTCATGATCCTTTATGGTGACAACGGTTATGGTGCTGCCTTGATTGTTGAATTTATTATTTTGCTCTGAGAGTTGGAACAGTTTCAAGTCCACCTCTAAAATGGCATCGAACACAACGTGGGGCAGGTCCACATAACCTTTTTCGAGGCCTTTTTTGATCTCCTTGATAACGTCCTGAACCGATAAAGCAGCGACTTCTGAACCGCCATGACCGTCGCACACGACACCGCAGGTTGCCCCATTGATGTTTTCGACCGCGTAGTTGTCTTCCATTTTTGCACTCGGGCCGATGAGCTCAACAGTGGCTAGTGTGACTTGCGCGGCTATGCTCGTGGCAGAAGGGCAACTGTGCTGTTTCCAAAATGGTATTGTTTCACCCATTTTTCTGCGGAGGCATGTGTACTCTGGGGACAGGTCGTCCAGAACATCCATGATCAGGGCGTCATCCTTCTTCGTCGTCAGGAAGGACATCCCCTCTCCCATGCCGATCTTGCTCAGGATGAAGTCATGCTGCTCGTCTTCGTCGTCTGTGTCAGCTGTGTCAGCACACGGCGGTGTCAGCTCCTGCGGGCACTCCCCTGTGCCTGGTGTGTTTATCACGAAGTCGTCATCGTCCGAGGCGTGCAGGTCGGCATTATGTGACATTCCCCCTTTTTTTTTCTTTTTCTTTTTTTTTGATTTTGTTGTGTTCGTTGCAAAAAAAAAAAAAAAAAAAAAAAAAAAAAAAATTAAAGAGGTAAAAGGAAATCCCTGATCTGGGACGTCCTGTCTTGTTCTTCTACCTGCCCCTATCTCCCTTCAGCGGCTTCGGTCTTTCCTTTTTGGGCTGAGCCCGCTCCCTCATGGCGCTCACCCGCTCCTGTCTCAGTTTCTGGAGGTCCTTCTTCGTCTGTTCCGAGACGTGCAGCGGTCTTCTGTCCCAGCCCAAGACCTTTCTCCCCCCTATGGTCCTCAGGCCGTGGTTCCGCCGTTGCTCCGCCGGTATGGCTCTGTGTCCCCTGACCTTCCTCCTTATCCGCGCGTCCTGCCAGCCTTCCTGCAGCCTCACCAGCAGGCCATGCAGCCGTCTCGCCTTTTTACCTATTAGTGTCAGGTCTCCACGTTCACCCACCAGCGACTTCATTGTGCTGTTCTCGAAGTCTAGCGCAAGCTCTATTGTCGTGACCGTTGTTCTCCTCGGGCCCCGGTACCACTTGAGCTGCCCTAGCCATTTGACGATCTCCTGTCCGTACTGTTTCATGAGCCCCCCCCCTACATGTTGTCGTAGTTCTCTCCATGTCGGTGTCGGGTGTCTTTTTCCTTCTGTGATCACTTCCCACGGGTGAGTCGTGTACCTCTCCAGTGCCCTCTTTTCTTGCAGGCGGCGGTCTCGTTCTGTTACCACCTCCAGGAGGTAGATTGAGATGCTCTTTGTCGTGTCCTCGCGGCAGCACTCCGTGCAGCTGCATGCACCTCGGCATGGCCGTCCGTTCCTCCACCACTGCTCTGTTAGCTTCCTTGTTTTGTATTTCCCTTGCCAACTCGCAGTCCCACAGCGCGTGCTTGAGCATGTCGTGCTCATGCACCTCGTGTTCACAGATGTCACAGTTGACGTACTGTGCTGGCTGCTGCCTCGTGGGTCGCGTCATTTCCTCTTCTTCTTCCTCTTCTTCCTCTCCTGAGGTGGTGTCCTCTCCCTCCTTCGGCGGTTCGATGTTCTTCTTGGCGTCCGTGTGCCACCCCCTGGGGTTGATGTAGAAAACTCCCCCGGTTATCACCCGCTGTAAGGCCCTGGCTGCTATCGGATCGTTGCTCTTCCTCAGCCGCTGCCAGAGCTCGTTCGTACTCGGGTCCGCTCCTTCCCCCAGGTCTCGCATCGACCTCCTCACCTGTTCGATGCTTTTTGAGCGTCCCACCCTCAGCCTCTCCCGCATCAAAAAAATAAATAAAAAAAAAAAAAAAAAAAAAAAGGATTCTATACGGCTGTGTGCCATCATGGGTGTGACGTGAGCTAGGGTTCTCTTTGTCGTGGCTATGCATCGATGGTGCGCCCAGGTTTCCTCGTAGACTCTGGTTTTTCCAAGAAGGGCGGACTCTTATTGCCCTTTTGCCGCAAATGTCTGCACTGTATTGAGGATGTACCGCAGGCACGCGGCTTTTTCTCCCTAGCAGGCTGCTCTTCCTATGTTGCGTACAAGGATACCGGTCGTCATCTCAAAAGTATCGCAAAGCTTGATAAACAAAAAAGGGGGGACAGTGGTTCGTTTTTTTTTTTTTTTTTTTTTTTTTTTTTTGGTTCACTCGAGTGACTTTAATTTAAAAAAAAAAAAACTGGTAATTTTCTCCCTCCATTAATGGTAGGGACTGTGTCGCAGGAAAAAAAAAAGGGGGGAGGCATAGCCTGCACGTTATACCGATACCAATCGGGTATTTTAATCGGTTCGGGTATTTAAATAGTGCAAAATTGGCCTGGGCACGCCGAGGTCCTCTATACCCCCGCAGATGTCGAGATGGGGTCCAGAAACACGAAATATGATTTTTGGAGACCATGAACATGGGTAACTTAACATCCGAAGCCCACCCCAATTTTAGCGAATTTTGGGTGCGTTATTTTATGTTATTTTACGTTATTTTAATCGGTGAAAATTTGGAGAATGAGAAGACGCTGTTTCAAGAATGCAACAGGGAGGGATAGAGCCAGGGGTACTTGTGGGTGTTTGGAAGGCATGGCTACCCCCAGAAAGTACTTAGAAGAGATTCCCGAGTCAGTGGGACTCCAGACGATGCATGAGATGCATGAGGGAACAGCGCTTTGTCCGCTGCATCGTAAGCAGAGGGTAAAAGCCTGTTCTTACAACACGAGTAGTCCGTGGTGGCAGGAACGTCTGGAGACAAGGACTCTCTTTAGTGCTGGTGCGGATATTCCAGAGAAAGCTAACGAGTGCACGAGGATTATTTTCCAGAAAAGTTAGTTTCCCCCTTTTTTAGGGGATCGATGTTTCCGACCTCCCAGTGGTGGTTCCTGGGTCATTCTGAAGCCGTACACGTGGGGAAACCTTGACGGGGGTGGAGGCCCACCCTACACGGTTAGCATCGCCCTCAATGGAGAGTCCCTTATCCCAATAAAAATAGAACAAGGAGGTGGTTTCACCAGGTGGCAAGTAGCCTCTCCGCGGCCTTGTGCCAGTGAAGCAAGCCTCCCACAACTCCCCAGTTGGTGTTTAATTGCTTCTGTGGCTCCTCCCTTTTTGAAAAACCTTCTTTACCTCTCCGCTTTTACTTACTACGGGACCACAGGGGACTTGCGAGGCTTCGGGGTGGCTGCTGTGTCACATACCGCATGGCACTAAAATTGAGACTACCTTTTTACCAGTTTCCCCCCCTTCATGTTTAAATTTTAACTAGGAGCGACATCAAAAGTCAAAATTAAAATGGGAGGCGAGCATCGAAACCATACTCATTACAACCCTTCTATTCGTCTCCCGGGGGCCCCAGATACACAAAGCCGGCCCACTAGAGTATCGAAACGACATAGAAAAGGATTATTTTCCCGAAAAGCTGTTGAACACATTCTTTCTGGACGGATTCGAAAATAGGGTTTTTGAAAAAAAAAAAATTGATCATCGATCATCCATTGAATAAAATAACGTTATTCCGAATAAAATAACGTTATTTTAATATTTGCCCGATTAAAATAACGTTATTTAATTCGATATCGTTAAAATAACGGGTACGTAACAAGATTATGGGCCCTTTTTTGCGTTATGGTATTTGATACCGGGTATTTTAAAATATCAATTTGATAACATGCTTGCGTTATAGGCTATGGGGAGGGGGGAAATTTACTGTGTAAAAAAAAAAGTGGCAAAAAAAAAAAAAAAGAATTTAAGGCCATTGAGGCCAGTGTTGGTGGCACCCTGCCCAAGCGTTGTCTACTTGATTGGAGGGCGTACCTCGGCCGTTGCAGCTTCTGCTGCATTCCGCGTTCTGTCCTTAATGCGTGCAGCGACCCTGGCAGGGTGAACAACACATCTGATGTACTTCTTATATTTTCCATGTTATCCCCACCCCTAAAAAAAAGGAGAAGGAGAACACGCTGCCAACGCTCACCCCCTTTTTTGTTTAGATAAAATGTTCTTGCAAGTAATCGTGGGGGGGGGGGGGGGGGGGCCAGTGTTGGGGGGGGGGATATAAAAGAGGTAAAAGGAAATAAAGAAATCCTGATCTGGGGTGTCTAAGGCCCCTATCACCCTTCAGCGGCGTGAACTGTGAAAGAATGTCTGTCCCGAAGGGTGTTGAGACTGATATTTTTATTTTATTTTTTTTTGTTTGTGCACAGCCGGATCATGTAGAAGGATAGTAAACAACTGCTACCCTTTGTAGCAATAACAATGCACTTTCAAAACGAATGTTGTTCTTCTTGTTCATGCTTTAAAAAAAAAAAAAAATGAACCTAGTGAAGCTTAAACGTTCCTACCTGACTAGTCACGTATCTCTCTAGACTGGGTTCTGGCTTAGAGGCGTTCAGCCATAATACATCCAGTGGTAGCATCACGGCACTCCTCTTGTCTAGACAAGGTTCTTGCAAAAGAATGAAAAAATAATATCGAATATAAAAAAAAAAAAAAAATGAGATAAAGGGGGCCAGTGTTGAGAGGTCGTAATGAGGATAAGAACGGATTCACCCCCAAACGGGGAAAACAAAACAAAACAAAACAAAAAAAAATGAGAGCTGCATGCCCTGCTGAAACAGGAATTTTTTTTTTTTTCTTTTTTAGCAGATACCTTCTGGAAATCCTTGGTTCTTTTTCCTTCGATCGAGTGACCTTAATTTCAGAAATTTAGTGTCGGCTTTAAGCTAGAGGCTTGCACCAGGTAGATCTTTTAAAAAAAAAAATCTTTTTATTCTCTTTATTTAGAGGGGATAGGGAGATAGAGGAGGATCTTCAGCAACTTTTTTTTTTTTTTTTTCCTCGCTTCAAAAAAAAATTTTTTTTATTTTCTTTTTTTCTTCTTCTTCTTAACCCCTAAACGCCGGGAGCCTATCTCCCATTTTTTCATTGTTGCTTTGAATGCTGGAAAAAAAAAAAAGGGGCAGCATGCACAAGGGCTAATTTGCTAAAAGCCCGTCCTGCCGGTTTTCAATTAAAGCAATACTTTTAACGCAAAATATAGTTAAAACAAAATGCCATATATTTTGAAAAAAAAAAAAATAAAAAAAAAATTAAAAAAAAAAAGCAAATTTTGAAATAAGGACAAATGCTTGGGCGTTTAGGGGATAATTTCTCTTTTTTCCTACTAACTTTATCTATAGAGTGCGAAAAAGAAAGGGACATTGCTTATACGTGTCGGCCTTGGTGGCCACTACGAGGTACTGGCCCGCACTTAGCTGCGTCATCTCTTTCGTCTTGAGTCGTCACACTTGTTCATTTGTGATGGGGTAGAACCTGGAGAGGCTTATAACCCGTAAACACGTTGCCTCCGTACCCTTTTTGCTTTAGACAACCAGTTTTTCTTTTTTGTATGTTGCATTGGAAAAAGTAGAAAAGGGGGGGGGGGGGAAGAGTTGGGCGGCATTGTTATTTTTGCGCAAAAAAGTCGGCTTTTTTTTTTACCAGAAGGGTTAAATCCGAACAAAGCTGCCGACTCTCGTTTCTTTTTAGAAAATAAAACAAAAAATTCATTTTTACAATTTCTTTTTTATTTTTGTCCCCCCCCCTCTTAAACTGGGGCGGCACGCCCATAGCTGATGAACAGCTCGTAAAGGTCTGGTGCAGCTGCCGCTGAAACAGAAAAAGAAAAAAAAAAAGATGGGGCTTTGATTGCAACACTAGGTGGCGTTCAAGCGTGAACGACCTACTAAAATATAAAAATAAGAGTTAAAGGAGGCCGTTGTTGGCACAAGAACTATCTCCCTATTTGATTACAGGGGGCGCACGGCCGAGTTGTAGCTTCTTCTGCGTTCTGCGTTGTGTCCTTAATGCGTGCGGTGTACAGCTCAACCCCAGCCGGGGCGACCCGATGACCAAGACTAGTTTGCTGCCTGTTCGTCACCCTGAGCATCTGCATTACGTTCCTCTCGGGCGCTACCGACGAGGAGGTCAACAGCGAACAACACATCTGATGTACTTCTTATATTTTCCATGTTCTCCCCACCAGCTTAAAAAAAAAAAAAAAAAAAAGTTGTCTCGATTTTAGTGGTGCCATGCAGTATGTGACACAGCGGCCACCCTTGTGAAACTTCGCCCCGAAGCCTCCCAAGTTCCCTGTGGTCCCGTAGAAAGTAAAAGTGGAGAGGTAAAGAAAGCTTGGAAATTGGAATAGGGAGAGGGGCCACAGAAGCAATTAAACACCAACTGGAGAGTTGTGCGAGGCTTGCTTCACTGGCACGATGCCGCGGGGAGGCTACTTGCCTGACCTGGTGAAGCCACCTCCTTGTTCGATGTAATGGGATAAGGGACTCTCCGTTGAGGGCGATGCTAACTGGCGCCACGCGTAGGGTGGGCTCTCCACCCCCGTCCAGGTTTCCCCACGTGTACGGCTTTAGAACGAGAGTTTCCCTTTCGCTTGTGTTTCTCCAAACCACAATTACCAGGAACCACCACAGGGAGGTTGGAAACATTGGTCCCCTAAAAAAAAAAAAAAAAAAAAAAAAAAAAATATGTAGGTAGGAGTCGAGCTCTTCTTCATGACACCAAAGGTAAAAGAAATTGCAGAAGTAAACCCTTGCTCGGCACAACTAATATGTTTGTTATCATTTTTCAAACCATATGGCCCATTATTCGCTGCTTGTCATTGAAATTCCTGCATATCAAAAAAAAAAAATTCACTATGATAGGAACGAAGTGGTTAGCAACGGCCCGCCAAAAAAAAAAAAAAAAAAAAAATATATATATATATATATATATATATATATGAGTTAAAGGAAGTCTTTGTGAGACGCCCCCTTGTTCTCATCAAAAAAAAAAGAAAAAAAATAGCATCGTGTGAGAGTTCAACTGCCTGCCTATGGCCAGGATTTCTTTTTTGTTTCTGAAACATCTCATGGCATTGCTTTCTCTTTGGCACACTAAAACCTTAGGTTTTTTTTTTTTTTTTTTTTTTTTTTTTTTTTGTTACACGAAGTTGTGACAAATAGGAAAAAGAAGAATAAAAAAAAAAAAAAAAAAAAAAAAAGAAATCTTAAACTGGGGGTGGGGTAAGCCTGAGCAAAGTTCTTTGGTGTAGGCTCCCACCCCCTTTTTTTTACTCTAAAAAGAGAAAAAAAGAAGAAAGAAGAGAAAAAGGGAGAGAGGTGAGATAAAAAAGGAGGCTCTCTGGTGAGCAGAAATTCTACATAAGAGGGAAACGGGGGTACGGCCATTGAAGCTACGGTGTGCCTATTCAATACAGCCACTAAGCAAACCAAAATGTCCGATATAAAAAAACAAAAACAAAACACCACCCCCTCCTTGGATAGGCCTTGAATTACATCAAGCGTCAAACGACGAAAACTTACAAGAAAGCCTTTCGTTCACCTGACTCCACCTATTCCCCCCTCCCCCCCTCCTCAAAACTCATGGTTCACTGTTCTAAATGGCAGGACGGTGCCTCGGATTTGAACCAACATTTTTTGAACGTCATTTGCTTGGAAAACTCGATAGAGAAGCAAAAAAAAAAAAAAAAAAAAAAAAAAAAAAAACAAGAAAAAAAGTACCACGAAAAGCCCACTTATTTTTTCCCCCCCTCCAAAAACTCATGTTTCACACATCGCCCCCCCCCCCCCCCCCCCCCCCCTGCTCAAGCTGTTCTAAATGGCAGGACGGTGCCTCGGATTTGAACCAACATTTTTTTTTTTTGAACGTGTTGCTTGGAAACCTCGAAACGATGAGATGCCGAGTCGATAGAAAGGAAAAGCACTGAGCGCAAAAAAAAAAATAAATAAATAAATAAATAAATAAAAACTATTCTTTTAAGGTATGCGTTTTTGCGCTCACCGGCCGCGCGTACTTAGTCTCCGTTGTCCCCGTTCTGGGGGCTCTGGCGGGTTCTTACTGCGGTGGTAAAAAAAAAAAAAAAAAGAAAAGAAAAAAAAAAAGAGTCGGTTGATTGTTGCTTGTGCACAGCCGGGGGGGGAGGGGGGGGGTTAACTTGTAGAAGGATAAGCCCAGCAATGCTACCACTCCTCTTTTTAGCAAGAACAATTCATTGGGGAAAAAAAAAAAAAAAAAAAAAAATTGGAGCGCTCAACAGGTTTTAAGACCAAAACGTTCGCCTCAATATTGTCTCAAACCGTGGGTTACTATCTGAGCCGCATCCCGATTAGGAGTCCTATCCCTATTCATCAAAATACAGCAACGGCCATTAGATTTGAATCTGACCCTCCTTCACTGTTGTATTTATATGAGCTCGTCCGGAAAAATGTAATCTGGCCGAGCTCATATATATAATATATTATAGAAAAAAAAGAGGAAAGAAAAAATACCCATTGCTTGAAGATTGGGACGTGTAAAAGAAAAAAAAAAGAAAACTTATTTTTAGCAAAATAACAATTCATTATCAATATTTCTTTTTTTTTCTTTTTTTTTTTTCTTGTTCGAGCAAGAAGGGGGGGGGAAAAAAAAAAAGAGGAAGGGGGGGAAACCCTGCAATGCAATGCTACTTTCTACTCTTTAGCAATAACAAATTTATCCTGAGACGTCCCACAGACCCCTTTATTTTTGCTGATTCATTATAGAGAACCGACAAAATTCTTCAGATTTTTTTTTTTGAAAAAAAGAGAGAGGGAAAGAAAAAAAAAAAAAAATCGATAAGGTTTCAGTGTGCATAAGTTGAACATTTGTTGTTTGTTCACAAGTCAGAGACAGTTAGGTTAAAGACAACCAAAGTTATATCTTTTTTTTTTTTTTTTTTTTTTTGAAAGTAAAGGGGGAAGAGAGAAGGAAGTACTGCCCTTCGCTTGGTAATCAATAACAACCCCCCTCCCCCTCCCCCCAGAGGGTTGACCAAGCAAGAGTGCGCAGTACTCCAAGCAAGCGTGGGAGGAAAAAAAAAAAAAAAAAAAAAAGGGAAAATCCCTCTTTTTTTTTTTTTTTTAAATCTTTTTTTTTTTTTGAAAGAAATCTTCCCTTATCGAAGATTGCTACAGCGCATTATTTCTTTCTTTCTTTTTTTTTTTTTTTTTTTTTTTCCTCACTCAACCAGCGTCCCATTGGTATAAAGTGAAACAGCATCCGCAACAACACCACAGAGGTCTCTTCTGCGTTCAGGAAGATCGATAAGCGCACTAAGCAGCTTAGAAAGCTGAGGCGCTGCAACAGCAAGACAAGAAAAAACCTCCGGCGAGCCCGAGCGGAGGAAAGTGAACTCTGACTCCCGCAAAGGCTCCCTCCGAACTGACTCATAAAGCGAGATCCCTAGAGCAAACGCATCTGTACCCTCAGAAACTGAGTTCAGCCCCAGCGGATCAAGGTACAACACGTCGCCGTCAAGATCTAATTTTTCACGAAGCAGCCTAGATACCCCAAAATCAGTAATGGCGTAAAGACGATCTGGTGCGGCGTCTGACCTTATCATGACATTTGTTAATTTTATGTCGGAGTGGGCAAAGCCCTTCTCGTGTATGTGAACAAGACCCTTACCAATTTGCAGTAATGCGTTTACGTGTTCCTTCTCCCGTTCCTCTTTCAAGTAGTTACGAGCGGTGCCGCCGCCTGCCCATTCCATTTGAATGTTGACCACACCCGTAGGAGAAACCCATGAGTTGTGGTATCTGATGATGTTGGGGTGCCCCGAACATGTTGCGTGAATTTCTGCTTCCATCTGCTTGGAGCGGCGGTCGCTTTCGCTGAGTATTCGCTTTTCCAGCCTTTTTATGGCGTAGTGCTTTTTGTCTATTTTGTGTTTTGCCTTGTAAATAGACGAAAATCGCCCCCTCTTCATGCATCTTATGTCGGAAAAATCACCGTACATTCTGTCAAGTCCCTCTTCTGGCTCTACTTGAGCCGGGGGCTCCCTATCCTCTGCGTCGGAAGTGGCGTGGCTCCATAGGTCAAATATATGCTCCCCGTGGTGCATACCCTCCCCCTTTTTTTTAAATCTTCCGCGGAGTAAATATTTTTTTTTAAAAAAAAAATTTTTTTCACTCAGGGTGAGGAGAGGGACGGAAAGGGGGGGGGGGGGGGGGGGGGGACACACGAGGAGAAAAAAAAATAGAAAAAAAAAAAATGGAACAGAAAAGAAAAAGCTCACTTTTTTTTTTTGTTTTGTTTGTTCTTTTTTCTTCTTTTTTTTTTTCTTCTTTTTTTTCTTTTTTTGGATAAAAAAAAGGGAAAAAAGAGTTGGGGAAAAAAAAGAAAAAAAAAACTTGTTTTTTTTTTTTTTTTTTTTTTTTTTTTCCCGCGGCTAAGCTTTTCGGGGTTTCTTTTCTTCAACTCTTTATTTTTTTTTTTTTTTTTCCCTTTGTGAATGATCTTTATTTTTCTCTTTTATTCCTGTTTCCTTTAGATGTGAAAAAAAAAAAAAAAAAAAAAAAAAAAAAAACAAAGTTCCTCTTTTATTCTTATGTACCGGCAGCAGTTCGGATACAGCTACACTTCTCTGTGTTTTGTATGTTCTCTCAAAGGGGGGTGACAGGGAGGAGGGAAGGGGAACAGAGAGAATAGAGAAAATCACAAACGAAGGGAAATGCGGAACACTGACCGGGGGGGCTTTTTTTTCCCTTTTCTTTTTTAAACTTTTGCTTTCTGTTCCTTAACTATACACCAAGCAATTGTGCCGCCAAATATGAAAGAGAGAAAGACAAAGGTAGAGGAGTTGCAGATGATGAAGTCACGGCAACCTATCTAACGAGCCTTGAAGACTCTTTGCCACGGGGGGGGGGGGGGGGGGGGTGTGCACGACACCCCCTTTTTAGTTCCAGAGGGGAAAAAAAACTTTTTTGCAACGATGGCACCCTAACTGTTCCAGAAAAAAAAAAGGAAATTTAAAAAAAAAAAAAGTCGTAAGGTAAGGGGGCGGGGTGGGCGGGGGGGGTTATTGTGACATGTGCTATTTTTTCCCCCCCCCTCTTTTTTTTTCCCCCCTTCTTTTTTTTGTTTCCCTGTTTATTTCCCCCTCTTTTTTTATTTGGTTTCCTCTTTCTTTTTTTTTTTCCCGAGAGGTGACTATATTTCTTTTTTTTTTTCCACCACCTTTCTCAAAAAAAATTAAATAAGGGTGTGTGTGCGTGTGTTTGGGAGAGGGTAAAGAGAGAGGGGGGGGGGAAGAACACACAGAAAAAAAAAAAAAAAAAAAAAAAAAAAAAAGCATAGGTGCGAAAAAGACTCAAAAAAAAAAAAGAAGAGAAAATCAAAAGTTTCTTTCTTTTCTCTTTTTTTTTTTTCTTTTTTTTTTCTTTTTTGAAACAAAAAAAAAAAAAAGGCGGATGGGGGGGAGGTGGGAATGTCTGTATGCAACGTGACACGGGCCACTAAAGACTGCAGTAGGGCCAACCTTATTAATTTTATCAGATTTCCCTCTCGATTGTACTATATGTACGGTTTTCTTCTTTGTTTCTCTTCATCCCACTGCTGTCCTAGAGGTAGGGGGGAGGGGCAATTCTCATTGTATTCTATTGTGCCCAAACCTTTTCATAGTTTTTCCTTTTCGTCTTGTTTTCTTGTTTCTGTTCAGAAATTAAAGTTCAATTGCAGGAGGGGGGGGAAGGGAGAAATTTCATATTCCCCTTTTTTTTCAATTCCATTTTCCTTCTTCTGGCCTTTCCATTTCCCTTTTTCTTTTCCCTGTTCCTCTGTTCGTTCTAAAAAAAAAAAAAAAAAGAAATAAAAAATATATTTATTTTCTGGTTTTTTTTTTTTTTTCCTTTTTTTAATTTTTCTTTTTTTTTTTCTTTTCAATTTTTTTTTTTTTTTTTTTCCTTTTTTTCAAATTCTTTTGCATAAATATTCAAAGGGAATGGGCAGGAGAGGTATAAAAAAAAGTTTTTTTTTTCTGTAGTAAGATAGAAATCGGGAAGAGACAAAAGAGAAAAGAAAAAAAAGGGGGGGAGAAGGGGACAGAGCGAAAATCGTTTTTCCTCCTTTTTTTTCCTCATTTTTTTTTTTCACTTCATATTCTGCACCTACAACGATGGCAGTAGTGACTGCGATGGCAAGTAAAAGTGCTGCAGAGTCTAAGGGTTTTTCCCCCCCTCTTTTTCTTTTCCCCCTTATTCTATACCTGCGGCGCAATGAAGCCTGCATTGCCAGACTGTGAATTTTGGCCTCCGGCAGGCGCAAGTCGTGCAGCCCCAGCCTTTTTATTTTTAATTTTTATTTTTTTCTTGTTTTAATAATTACCCCCCTGCACATACCAAATCTTGTTGGTGCATATGCTGCACCTGCTGGTTGATGTCGGGCTGCTGCCCCAACATCATGCCTTGCCTACCCATGCCGTTGAGCCCCTGGATATTCATGGCCCCCAGACCGGGTTGCATGCTTGTCATGCCGTTGATGCCCGCTCCCATCTGCATCGGGTTCCACATCAGCCTGCCTGCCTTGATGAGGCCGTCCATCGTGCTCAGCATGGATACCCTGCAGTCGTCGTACCCGCGGGCGTAGCCCACAGCCTTGTCCAGCTCCTGCTGCGGGGGGAGGGGGAAGCATGCAAGGAGGTCTTCTGGCACCCCTTCAAGCTTCAGAACGCCGGGCTGGTGCGATGCGCTGTGTTGCTGCGCCATCTGCTGCATCCCACTGAACTGGTGTGGGACGCCACCCCCTGCGCCACCGCCGGCCCCGCTTGGGAACTGCAGCACTTGCTGCCCGCCGTACTGAGGAGAGTCCCCACTGTCGGACTTACCCCCCGACTCCCTGCGCATCCCACCTCGCTTGCCGCCGCCACCACCACCACCCATGCCGCCGGTGTTGCCACCACCACCACCACCGCCACTGCCGCGGCTTGGCTTTTCCTCATCGCCGAGGCCACCGTCGGCGTTGGACCTTGTCTGCGGCGGTGCGGTGGTGAGGGAGTAGTCAATCCTGATGTTCTGCCCCTTCACAGACGGCGTCAGCTCCCCCGAAGTGAAGGCCTCGAAGGCCTTCGTTGCGTCCTCCGTCTTCGTGAAGTACACAAACCCGTACCCCTTGCACCGCCCCGTCGCCTTGTCCATCACAATATCCACCTTGAAGACCTGCCCGTAGTTGTTGAAGAGGGCCTTGACATCTTGCTCGATGGTTGTGGCGGGGAGGCCGAAGCAGCCGAGGACGTTGCAGGGGCGTGCACCACGGGGGAAGGAGGTGGCGGGGGGGGACTTTGCTTTCTGTTCGGCCTCGCGGGGTTCCCTTGTGAGGGAGTAGTCGACACGCACCATGTGCCCCTTGATGACAAGGTCGTGGCAGGCCTCCTTGGCAGCCTTTGCTGAGGGGACTGACGGGAAGTACACGAACCCGAAGCCTTTGCATCTACCGGACGGCTTTTCTCTTACGAGATTGACGCGGGAAGCGTCCGTGCCTCGCTCCAGGAAGGCAGCCTTGACCTCTTCGGGGGCAACGTCACCAGGAAGACCGAAGACACCAAGCACGTCGCTAAGAGGTGCCTCAACTCTCTCCTTTTTAGCAGTGAGGGAGATGTCTACCCTAATGGTCCTTCCCTTGAACTCGGCATTGTTGGCCTCGTCCCTGGCACGGTGGGCGGATTCCATCTCGGCGTAGTAGATGAACGCGTACCCTTTGCACTTGCATTCTGTGGGAGGGACGCCTTCTCCCTTGTATTTGTCCCTGATTGTGTAGATCTTGTCGATCTTACCAAATGCACCGAAGAAGCTCTGCAATTGGTCATCCTTCGTCTCCTGAGGAAGGTTGAAGACGCAGATCACGTTCTGCGAAGTTGCGTCAGCTGGGATCTCTACGTCGTCGAACGGCATCTCATCTGTAGGGAGAAGGTGGGAGGGGAGGAGGGATATTTTTCGTTCATACCTTGTTTCGGCCGTATCATCAGGTCATCGCAGAAGGAGGTCATCATTTCACTGTTCTGTCCCATTGTTCTGAGGGTTCCTTTTCTTTTCTGTGTTCCTTTTTCTTTTCTTTTTTCTTTTTTCTTTTTTTTTTTTGGTTCGTTGAACAAGGCAAAAAAAAAAAAAAAAAAGAAAAAAAAAAAAAAAAAAAAAAAAAAAAAAAAAAAGAAGAAACGAAGGGGATGAGGGAGGGGGATCTCTTAATTACCCGTACTGTGAAAATAACTTTTTTTTGGAGGTCAAAAATCAATTACCCCCCGGGTGCATAAGGTAAATGACTGAATAAACTGATGCCCTCTTAGTGCCCCGTACGATCTAAAGAGTAATATACAACAGACGCACTAAGATGAAGGGAGTGTCATCTTCCTGGGGGGTAATCTAGGGGAAGGTCTAGGATGCGGTATTAGGGTGGGAGTGAGGTGCCGAGAGGACGGAGAGATAGACCGCGAAGGTGGTGAGAAGGTCCCTGGATCGGAGCGAATTTCGTCAAGAACTTCCTTGTTGGTCTGAAGGCGGGCACGGCGATCGCTTAAGCGTGACGAAGCAGAGTTGGAGCGGGCCCTCGCCTCCCTTTCAGTTATCTCTTTCTGCAGATGCAGCCCGGAGACCGTGAGCTCTAACCTTGCGCTCCTCATCTTTTTCTTCTCCTTCTCCAAAGCTTGCTCTACGTTTGTTAGCATCTTTTTCTTTTTTTCACCTTCCGCCTTGTACTCTTCAAGCTTCTTTCCCATTTCTTTTCCGATGGCTTCCAACTTGTTGTTCTCCTCTCGAAGCATTCCCACTTCTCTCTTCAACCCGGCCTCCACACGTCCCCACCCTCCTTCTTTCGCCTTCCATTTCTCGACACTCTGCCGAAGTGCATCAGTTTCTGCCCTGAAGTTCTCCATCAGTCCTGCGTCTCGTGTCGCTTTTAACTTTAGCTTCTGCACCTCGTTTTGCAGGCCTGCGGTTTGCTCCGATGTTTCCTTTTGTCCGCTCAGCTTCGCTGCGTCAGTTTCCGCCTTTGCCTCGTCCAAGGCCACCTGCAGCTGTCTCTTATCTGCCTCTAGCTTCTTCACCTCGCCCTTTAGTACGCCGCAGTTCTCGTTTGCAGCCCGCACCTGTTCCTCGTACAGCTCGGTCTTCTTGTCGTGCAGCTTCATCAAGTTCTCGCTCCCGACACCCTTCGCCCTGTCACTGTCCTGCATGGCGCCCAGTTGCACATTCAGCACCCCTATCTTCGTGGACGCCTCTGCCAGCTGCGAGGTCTTTTCAGCAGTCTCCTTGAACACCTCCCGAAGCTCTTTCTCTAGATTCGCGCAGTGTGCTTCTTTCCTCTTCAGAGCAGCGGCCTCTATTTCTAAGCGTGAGTTGCTTTCTCGAAGTTTGTGGCTGTCGTCCTGCAGTGCCTTGATGATGTCTGTCAGCCTGTGCTGCTCCGCTTCTGAGTGTTCTTGGAATAGCTTCAGATCGGCAGTGTGTGACTCGCCTTTTACAGCGGCGTCCTTGCGCAGTGTCTCGATGTTGCTCAGTGCTGCCTCTAGCTGTTGTGAACTGCTCTCTGCCCTTTTGCTCTGTGTCTCGCACATGAGACCCAGTGACGACACTTCGGCCTCCAGTGCAGCACACTTCTCTGTAGCTTTTTCTAACTTCTCATTGCAAGCTCGCAGGTTTTCCCTTGCCATCTCTAGTTCCTGTTGCAGGATCGCATTCTCTCCTTGCGTTTTCACAGTTAAGCTGTTTTTCTCGCTGCTCAGTACAGTGACTTCCTCCCTCAGCTCTCTGACGTCCATTTTCCTTTTCTGCCTGGCCTCCTCTAGTTGTGCTGTAAGTTTCACGCACTCGGCTTGCGCTTTTTCCCGTTCTTTTTCCATTGTCTTCACCATTTTTTCCGAAATTTCCTTCTCCAGCTGTATCCTTCCCACGGCTCCTTCAGATGCTGATACCTTCTGCTGCATGTCCAACAACTCCATGCGGGTGTTGTTGGTGGCATCGCTGTTCATGTTGCGTATCTCGTGCACCTCGTCCCTTGCTTGCACCAGTTGTGCTTGAAGGGCTCGGGACGCGTCTTGGTGCTCCTTGACGGCGACCTCGAGACGTGCGTTCGCCTTTTCAACAGCCTGCTGCTGGACATCAAGCATTCTGTTGCGCTCCTTTAACCCGGTGTTTTCTGTTCGCGATGTGCTGAACAAGGTCTCCAGCTCCTGCATGTCTGCCTTCACGATGGACAGCTGTTCCTCAAAATGCTCGTTTGATGCGCGCAGCCCCTCGTTTTCAGCCTCGAGCTGCGCAGTTTTCTGCGATTGCGAGGACAGCGCTGACTCCAGTCTGAGCTTATGCTCCAGTTTCTCATGTGTGTCGGTCGTTATCTGTGTTTTTGTGAATTCCAAGTCCTCGGCAGCATCGGCATGTCGCTTCTTACACATTCTCAGTTCTTCCTCATAAGCCTCCTTTGCAAGTACTTCCACTGCAACCTTGCTCTGCGTGTCTTCCAAGCTGGTTGTAAGCGCGGCCACCTCGCTTCGTAGCTGCAACACCTCACACTCCAGTTGGTTGCATTTGACAATACTTTCGATCCTTTCCTTGTCCCTAGTACTGAGCTCCTCCTTGAGGTCCACTAGGGCGTATTCTTGGTGCCGCTTGGAGTGCAGCTCTTCCCTTATGTGGCCTATTTCTTTAGATAGTACAGAGGTCATCTCAGCGTGTGTGTCGACCATGCCAGTCTGCCTTACTTCGTTCAGTTCGGAGCAGAGCCGCTTGATGGTGGCATCCGCTTGCTGTCTGATGCCGTCGTGTTCACTGGTCACTACCTTGATGCGCGACTTTAAGGAGGTGTTCTCGGATTGAAGCTCGTGTAGCTTTGCCTCCAACTCACGTGTCTTTGTGGTCCGTTCTACTACTTCCGTCCTCATGCTCGTGACTGTCCCAGCCAGCTCTGACCGCACCTTCTGCGTCTCTTTCTCGGCTGCGCGCAGCTGGGAAGCTACAACAGCTACTTCACTGTTTTTGCTCTGCGCCGCACGGAGGTCATGTATCTGCCGCTGTAGTTTCTCCTTCTCCTGCACCTCTGCTGAGAGCATCTCCCGCGCGCTTTTCCGTTCAGATGCTAGAATGCCTTCTACTTGTGTGAACCTCTCTCTTAGCTGCATGCCGTGCATCTGCCACTGCTCCGCGTCCTCCGTTGCTTGTCTCAAGAGCTGTGTCACCACATCTACCTCCCTTGCTGCCTCGGACAGCTTCCCCTTCAACTCCAGCACTTCTTGAGACTCTCCTTCCTCCATTGCGAGCGTCCTGTCCCTGTCCCGATCCCTGTCCAAGGTCTCCTCCAGCCTTGCCAAAGTCGCTTCAGTGTTCTCGAACCCTTTGAAGGAGACAACAGCTTGCTGCTGCTGCTTGGAGCTCAATCGGTGGTGGACAAGCATGCAGTTGGGGAGGAACCATCGTAGAAGGGTTTCTGAGAGGACGTTTCCCTTCTCGGGGCCTGAGGCTTGGGCTTGGTATGCGTCGGTGATGTGCCGGACATCGGCCTCCCATTCTTCCCATGTGTGGTGGGTGTTGCTCTTCAGTCGCATCTCGATATCTGTGCACAGAGAGGTGATCAGCGATGTACAAGACTTCTTCGAGGCCGTGCGAAGAGCACGCGCTGCCGAATGGTGCTCGACGGCTATGCCTTGCCGCAACGCTTTGAGCTGTAGCTTGACGTCTGAGGGTGAGGTGTTGGCTGTGATGTGTGCATGTGCTTCGAGCTCCCCAGCAGTATGGTTTGCCTGCAAGTCCCCACCCGCCTGCACATGCGACCTGTATATCTGCACAGCCTCCGAGCTGACGTTGGCCGCACCCGACGCGGACAGCACTCTGCGAAGCTTGGTGCCCGTGCGAGAAGGACGTAACCGTTCCAGGATGATCGACCTGAAGCCTTCGGTGTCGGGGAGGGCGGGGTGGATGCGGCTGAAGTGCTTTGAGAGAGTGTCCCTAGCAGTGCTTGCGAAGAGGGAGTTGACAGTGGAAGGGTGGGCCGTGAGAAGAGACAAGGCAGGCCGCCTCGCATGCAGTGGGGGAACAGGAAGGGATGAAAAGAGAGAAAGCGCCCAAGATAGGAAATCAGAACAGGTACTAGGAGTGGATCCCCCGTACAGGAGCATCATGTCGCAGGCAGTGTACAGCCTACTGAGGATCTGGTGTCCGGCATGAGAAGGAGTATGGGTGCGTGAGTAACCTTTTGTGTCAACAACAAGAGGCAGAACAGGCTCAGAGTACTTATTACATATTTCTTCAAGCCTGTACATGGCCGTGGCAACACGGGGACCTCTTTCCCACCCACCGGCACTGCCCACTAAGCCCTCTACCACTATTTCTCTCCCTTCATCTCTCTCCGAGATGACAACCACCACTCCTATCTCTTCAGTTGTTTCTCGTAAATCCTCCGCACCACCGCCTACCTTCACGGACCCATCAGGACTTTCGGTGAGGAGCGGCCTGCATTGCATCCCCGTCTCTTGATTTTACTTTTGTGCAGGAAGGAGAATAGAAGAAAAAAAGAAACGTAAGGTGGAAAAAAAAAAAGGTCTCAGGGAGGTGGGGGGAAGGTGGTGTGGAAAAAAAAAGACTTACTTGTATTACTTTTACCCACGAAGCCATTAAAAAAAAAATTCCAACAAGAAATCAAAAAAAAGAAAGGGGAGGGTTGGGTAGACCAAGAAACAGGAACATCGCGCCGGGGACTATAAAAAAAATAAAAAAATAAAAAAAACCAAGAGGATAGAAAAAGGGAATCAACAGGGAATAAATGATGCGCGGTCTTTTTTTCTTTTTTTTTTTTGTTGCCTATTCATCCTTCGCCAGCAGCTGGGAGAACTTGCCGATGGCCTCCATCACCTCGGGGTCGTTCATGTGCTTCATGATTGCCATGGGGCCCTCGGTTTTGAGGTCTTCGGACAACTGCGCGAATTTGGGGTTGTTCTTGATGTCCTGGTCCTCGTGGAGCTTGGAAAGCTTTTCCTTAGAGAGGGGTCCGAAGGGGGTGGGGATCATGTCCCCGTCAGCACCGCCTTCCGCACCTTCCATACCCGGAAGAGCACCCATACCACCCTGGCCGAACATTTGAGCCATCTGGGACATGTCAGGCATGCCTCCTTCACCACCTCCCATGTTCTCAGCCATGTTCTGGACAAGCTGTGTGAACGCAGGGTTTTGCATGACATTTTGTGCCATCTGCTGGAACTGGGGGTTGGACATCATGCTGGAGATGGCGCCCATGTCGAAGCCTGCAGGGGGGCCGCCTACAGCAGAGGCCTTCTTGCTCTCCGCTGCTGCAAGATCCTTCTTGTATGTCTCGTTCTCGGGTTCCAGCTCGCACGCCTCCTTAAATGCGACCACGGCAGGAACGAAGTCGTTGAGGTAGAAGTGAGCAAGACCAAGCCTGGAGTAAGCCTTGCTGTAGTCGGGGCGGAGCTGGGTTGCCTTTTCACAGTCTCTCACGGCTTCTTTGAACTGGTTCAGGTGGGTGTACGCAGCGGCTCTGTTGCAGTAGAATACAGCGTTGTCAGGCTCCATCTCGATTGCCTTCGAGTAGTACCCGACAGCGGTCTTGTGCTGGCCCTTGGTCATCATGTCGTTACCCTTCCCCTTCAGCTGCTCGGGTGTGAGCCCTTCGTACGGGTTGCTCCTTGCCGCGAACTTCGTCTTTGCCCTCTCCGTCCTTGCGGCGTACTCCTCGCTGCCCTCCTCGCAGCCCTTGAAGTACCCCTTTGTTGTCAACACCTCGATGAACTCGTTCCACTTCTCGCCTTCGAACTGGTTCTCAGCCACCTCCTTCGGCCAGATTTCCAGGAGTTTCACGCTGCTGCTCTCATCCGGTGTGATCTCGAATGCTGTTTGCAGCACAGACTGCACCACCTCCAGCTGGTCACCTTCGAGCTTCCTGTGAGTGGTTTTATTGAATTGTCAACTCCAAATCAACATACCCCGACTCCTTCACGAAGTCCAAGAAGCTCAGGACAACCTTCCTGTTCACTTCGTCCGCACCGCTCATGATGATGATTTTTTTTTTTTTTCTTCTACGGAAAAATGCTGCTGCGTAAATCTTTTTTTGCTTTTCTTTAAAAAAAAAAAAAAAAAAAAAAAAACTCGATAAAGATTCTCAGTACTCACAAGGGAAGCAAAAAAAGAAGACGTAACTAAGGCAAGATCCTCCTGCTACGAAGAAAGTTAAGGGACGGTGCCGAGCCCCGGAGGTAGTGCAAGACACAGACCTGGAAAAAGCAGAAAACGAGGACGACGGTGACAAGAATGCTGCTTGTTTGGGAGGTGTCGGAGTAAAGCGAGAGCTGCCCACGTCTGGAAGAAGTATCCTCGGAAAGGGAGTCGCAGTAGAAAGTGGAATGGGCGGAGCAGAGTTTTCGTGCAGCGCCTTCAGAAAGACCAAGACAGTGGTGCTGGAACCTGTAGCAATCAGAGAAGCAGGGCTTGGGAGCAACATCTTGCTGGTTGCAAGGACGCAGCGTAGCATGGCATATATACGACTTCACAAATATTTCGGGGCATCGTGCTCTGCTTGGCCGGAAGCCAGAAGAGAGGAGATCCTCCATGGCCGTCTTGGCTTTCCAGTCCAGAGAGCAGTTAAGAGATTTCTTCCCGGAGTACATGTCGCAGAATTCTAAGCTCTGGCAGGTCTCCTCGCATTTTGAAAATGTATACTGGTCGCCCCAGCACTTTTCTGTCGGTAGTCCTTCACAGCTTTCGACAGCTGCTGCGTTTGTCTTTTTTTCACACGTTCGTTTGCCTTCGATGCAGGCCGATCTACAAACTGGTATAACGTGACCTTCTGCATCGCAAGGGTCCATCTTACGAACGCACACGAAATGTTTATAAGCTTCTGCGTTGCATGTTGCTCCTGTCCTGCTCTCCCACTTGTCTTCAGCATCTTCGTCTTCGTCGTCCCCTTCACAGTCAGCCGCTCGGTGGCCAAGGAACCCTTTGCAGAACCTTAGTTTCTTACAAGCCTTGCAGTCGCGGCTGTCCGTGTTCCCGTTGTCGTTGCCGAAAAGCTGGAACCCTTCACCTTGCGTCGGGTAGGATATTATCGCAATGAACAACAGGCACACCGCGAGTGTGATGGGTTTCATTTTTTTATTCTATTTTTTTATTTCCCTTTCTTTTTCCCCCCCCCCCTCCTCTCTTTTTTTTTTTTTTTTTTTTTTTTTTGGAAACGGGGAGGGGGGAAAGGACAAAAAAACAAAACAAAACAAAACAAAATCGACAATCCGTTTCGCTATCGTTTTCGAATCCTTTTTCTTCTTTTTTTTCCCCTAGGGCCAAAAACTCACGATCTCTTCCCACGTTTGAAAATATTCCGAACTTTCTTTTTTAGTTTTTTCGTAGGCGACGCCGCCGTGTTCTCTTCAACAGTCTCCGCATCGGACTGTTGCGGGCTGTACGCCGTAGGGGGCTGGCACGTCGCCCTCAACCCCTCCAACTGCTTCGGCGACAAGGATATCTGCGCAGCCTCCCTTACAAGAGGCCCGACCAATGTCAATGTCGACAAATAGTCGTCTATCACCGACAACGCGGTTGTGAAATCTTCTGTGTTCTCCAAGAGCGAGGCCATCTCCTTTGACAACACAAGCGAGAACCGGAGAAGAAACGTAACACCCTCCATGAGGTATATATCCCAGAGGTGCAGAACGGTCTCCAAGGGCATCACATCGATGAATATGCATAAGAACCATTTGATGGTGAAGTTTTCCAGGGAAACCCCGAGATCCGCTAATTTATCGGCGGTTTGAGAATCTTCTAACAATTTCTTCATAACTACCTGGTCAACCATCAGAGTCCTCATGGTCACATCGTAGTACCCACGGTTGTACTTTGCCCCGGACACCATCTCCTTCAACACCCAGTACGACACCTCTTCATCTTTCAAAACCAAAAGCAATATTCCAGCCACGAAGTTCATCGATTGACAGTACCCTTCCTCTGTGCTGAATGAAACGGCAGATAACACCCTGTGAAGCGACGTGTACATTTCGCTGCCTTCCTCGAACAATGTGCAGTTTGGGAACGTTCTGTTCATGTCCTTCGAGATGGCCACCGTGGCCTCGTTGTTCAAAGACAGCGCCGATGCGAGGGACGCTCGATATTCGTCAGGGTGGGATTTTTGATTTACAGATGCGGAGGTGAGTTGTGCCCATGCCAAAGGTCTGAGATCATTTGGGAGGCCGTACTGGTATAATGTGCACTTTTTGGCTGAATTTGAAAGCGTTTTGAAATCCAGGTTAGCTCCCCGGATTTTTTCAAACGTTTCATCTCGTTCCGGGGTGTTGAAGCATAGGTCTTTCACTTTTAGGTAAGCTTTGTAGTTCTCAACAATGAAACCGTGGTGGTCTCGCATTTTAACGCCAGGGTGGTTTACTACTACGTCGGCTGTTAGAGTTTCATGTGGAGTGGGTTCAGGGCCGTAGCCTTCTTCTAGCTTTCTGAACAGTTCTTCTTCTCTTCCTAAAAAGAACTCCAGTACTATATCCACACTGCCGATGTGGCTTGGAGCGTGTTTGTAGTAAAACCTTTCTAACCTCACTCTTACACCGCTGTCGTCGTCTGGGCACGTTCCTACCGTTTTCAACCCCCTCGCACCTCGGCACCTCTCCAGGTGACCGTCTATCTTCTCCATCATTTTAACAAACTCCTCATCAGGCACCGTCGATTCTCTTCTTAAAAGAAAGTTTTCTATTCCCCATCCATCTTGAGGCATGTGGCTTTTTTTTTTTTTTTTTTTTTTTTTTTTTTTTTTTTTTGCTTTATACCAGCATGTTTTTTTTTTTTTTTTCCTTCTTCTTTCAATGTAAAAGACTCTTTTTTTTTGTATGGATTTTTGTTGTGTTTTTTTTTTTTTTAATGGGTGGAGAATAAAGAGGGAAAAAAAAGGGGGTGGATGGGGCGATTTACAATTCTTTTTTTCCTTTTTTTTTTTGTTTCTCGTTTTTTTTTTTTTTTTTTTTTTTTTTTTGTCGTGTTTTCCCAAACTATTGGGAAGACGGAAGAGGGGGGGAAAAAAAAAGGGTGAGAAAAAGAACGGAAAATTGCAGGAGGGGAAGGGGGACAAAAAAAAGAGAATGGTGAAAAAAGAAAAAAGGGGGGTAGTTACAAGGGGGTTAAGGGGGTTAAGGGGGGGAAGAGAGAAAAAGAATCTTCCTAAGCCGTTGTGCCACCTAGTACTCCTCGACGTCCTCCTCGCCCTCCATGTCGGCGGACTCGGCACCGACCTCCTCGTAGTCCTTCTCAAGGGCGGCAAGATCCTCACGGGCCTCGGAGAACTCACCCTCCTCCATACCCTCACCGACGTACCAGTGGACGAATGCCCTCTTGGAGTACATAAGGTCGAACTTGTGGTCGATCCTGGCGAAGACCTCGGCGATGGCGGTGCTGTTGGAGATCATGCAGACGGCCCTCTGCACCTTGGCGAGGTCACCACCCGGGACCACGGTGGGGGGCTGGTAGTTGATACCGCACTTGAAACCAGTGGGCGACCAGTCCACGAACTGGATGGTCCTCTTGGTCTTGATGGTGGCGACCGAGGCGTTCACGTCCTTGGGGACAACGTCACCACGGTACATCAGGCAGCACGCCATGTACTTCCCGTGGCGGGGGTCGCACTTAGCCATCATCGAGGCGGGCTCGAAGGCGGCGTTCGTGATCTCAGCCACGGAAAGCTGCTCGTGGTACGCCTTCTCCGCGGAGATCACAGGGGCGTACGAGGAAAGCATGAAGTGGATCCTCGGGTAGGGCACCAGGTTGGTCTGGAACTCGGTGATGTCGACGTTGAGCGCACCGTCGAAACGGAGCGACGCGGTCAGGGAGCTGATCACCTGCGCGATCAGACGGTTCAGGTTGGTGTAGGTGGGCCTCTCGATGTCGAGGTTCCTCCTGGCGATGTCGTAGATCGCCTCGTTGTCAAGCATCACGGCGACGTCGGTGTGCTCCAGGAGGGAGTGCGTCGACAGCACGCTGTTGTACGGCTCCACCACGGCGGTCGAGACCTGCGGCGAGGGGTACACGGTGAACCCGAGCTTGGACTTCCTGCCGTAGTCGACGGACAGACGCTCCAGGAGGAGGGCACCAAGACCAGACCCGGTACCACCGCCCACAGCGTTGAAGACAAGGAACCCCTGCAGACCAGTGCAGTTGTCCGCGAGCTTCCTGATCCTGTCAAGGCAGAGGTCCACGATCTCCTTCCCGATGGTGTAGTGACCACGGGCGTAGTTGTTGGCGGCGTCCTCCTTACCGGAGATCAGCTGCTCGGGGTGGAACAGCTGCCTGTAGGTGCCGGTCCTCACCTCGTCGATGACGGTGGGCTCCAGGTCGAGGAGCACGGCACGGGGGACGTGCTTGCCAGACCCAGTCTCGCTGAAGAAGGTGTTGAAGGCATCGTCCTCAATCCCGATGGTCTTGTCAGAGGGGAGGGCACCGTCCGGCTGGATGCCGTGCTCAAGGCAGTACAGCTCCCAGCAGGCGTTACCTACCTGGCAACCAGCCTGACCGATGTGGATGGAGATCACTTCTCTCATTTTAGATGATTAGTTCTTTAGCTGTTGTGTTGATATGGTAAGGAACAGAGAGCGGAGGGGGGAAAAGGGGGGAAACAAAAAGATGGAAGGAATGGAAATAAAAAGGGATACGGGGGAAGGGAAAAACCAAGGGAACAGAGGAATACCACCCTCGAGACACGGATTTCTTTTTTTTTTTTCTTTTTTGGCAGAGGGGAAAGATGGCTTCTTCCCTTATCCAAACTTCTTTTTTCTTTTTTCTTTTTTTCTCTTTTTTCTTTTTGCATTGGTTCGCTCTTTCAAACAATTTCCTATCTATATCACGCCCCCTCTTTTCGTTTTTTGCTACCTGAAGCCGTAGGGAGGGAACCTGGGGAAAAGACGTAAAAAAAAAAGAGCTTTTCAAAAAGAAAAAGAAAAAATAAAAGGGGGAAAAAAAAAACAAGCAAGGAAAGGAAGAAAGACTATAGGGAAGAAGTCCATCAACCAACCAATAATTCTTTTTGAACCAAAAAAGTTTTTTCTTTTCGTTTTTTTTTTAATTTTTTTTTTTTTTTTTTTTTTTTTACACTCACTTTTTCTTTCTTTCTTTCTTTTTTTTTTTTTCTTTCCCTTCCCCCTACCCCTTCTTCACACCTTTCTCTCGATATACAGCAATATAATAAAGAAGGGAGGAAAAAAAAAAAAAAAAAAAAAAAAAAAAAAAAAAAAAGAAGAAGAAGAAGAAAGAGAGCAAAGGTGTTAAAGGAATCATCACAACATCTCAAAAAAAATCAAAAAAAAAAAAAAAAAAAAAAAACAACCGCGTCTCTTTGCTTTATCCCATTGAAAAAAAAAAAACTTTTTTTTTTCTTAAAGCGAGATTTCAGTAGGGAAGTCAATCGCCTCACCACCAACCTTTTTGAGCATTGCCTTCAAACAGGCAAGGTTTATGTGCACGTTGTGGGCGGGCAGAGTAGCGCCCTTGTTGATGTCCTTGAACAGGAGCTTGAACCCACCGTCAGAAACTGCTTGCTTGAAGGAGGGGCGGGGTTCCCCGTTCACATCATAGGAGATCTTGTCCCCATCTACACGGAACGAGAGAATATTCTTGCTCTTAGGGTCTTCGAGCTGAAAGAAGTCCACCCCATCAAACTCGGGAACTTTGACCTTCGTGACAGGGGCCTTCGACGGAGCAGGAGCAGAGTCGGATGCTGGTGCTGCAGCCGGTACGGCCCCACCGCTTCCGCCCAATTTCTCCAGCTTTTCGATAACAGCCTTCTCAGACACTTTGCTCAGGTCCTCTACCTTCTTGCCTCCCTTCATTAATACAATGTAGGGCAAGCCGTTGACCCCCATGTCCCCCGCAATCTCCTCCAACTCGTCAACGTCCACCTTGAGGAACTGCACGTTGCTGTACTGCTTCTCCAGCTCCTCGTATTTAGGCATGAATGTCTGAGAGAGGAAGGAGAATGGGTGGGTTTTTTTTTTTTTTTTTTTCTTTTTTTTTTTTTCCATACCTTGCAAGCACCACACCACGACGCGTAAAAGTCAACAATGGTCAGCTTGTCGCCTGCAACGAGCTGCGTGAATTCCTCCTCGCTCTTAATATCCTTCGGCATTTTTTTTTTTTTTTTTTTTTTTTTTTGCTTTTTGCAAAAATGAATTCGATTTTCCGGGGGAGGGGGATTATCAGAAAAATAAAAAATAAAAACGGTGGGGGGGGGAAGGAGCTTTTTTTTGTTTGTTTCCTTCCTTTTATTTTGTGGGGAAATAAAAATAAGAAGAAAAAAACAAAAAAGATATTTCGATAAAGCCTCAGTGCGCAGGGGGGGGAGGGGTGCTCACTGTTGAAGAGACAAAAAAAAAAAACACTTATCATGCCACGTTAGCTGTTTGACTGTCTTTTTCTTTTTTTCTTTTTTCTTCTTTCAAAAAAAAAAAAAAAAAGAAAAAGACTTTCGTGCAAAGTAGTGGGAAATCTCTTACTGCGCGAGGGCGAAACCAACACGGGCGTTGGTAACATCAAAGTCCAGGTAGTACTTCCTCATGAAGACATCACCGAAGATCCAGACAGGGCCCATGGGAGGGGGCACGTCAATCCCCATGAAGCCGCTGAGGCAGGTAGTCTGAGTTCCCTGCTGGATCTTCATGATGTAGTCAACCTGCTTAAGGGTGAATGTGTGGCCCTGCATGGTAAGGGTAAGGTCAGGGAGAGTGTTTTCCTTGGGGCAAGTGGTGTATGTGCACTCACCAGTGACACCTTCGTTGCATCCAAGCTGGGCATTGATCTCCTTGGCAACCTTCTTGGGGAATGCAAGCAGACTGGTACCAGAGTCCATCACAGCGTGCACGTTCGTGCCAAGGGACTTCCCGTTGAAGGACACGTCATCACCATTCAACTGCCAGTACCCCTTCTTCGCGACAGGGATGTACACGAACGGAGTGCTGTGGTGAGCAGGGTTGGTCCCACCGATGGTGAGCTCCCCAACCTTGCTGTCGTCGCTTGTCAGATAGAACGCGAAGCTGCCTGCCGCGATTTTCTTCTGCTGGAGAAGCACGAAGAACGGCGGTTCCACACCGTCGACAGCGATGCTAGGCCATCCCATGCCACAGATACCGTCGAACTTCGCGACGTCCCATGTGATGCCAGGCATCTTGGTCGCCTCACCGAAGTTCAAGCTAGCGTTCACACCCGCAACACCGAAGACATCGTGGTCGATGATCCCCTCAAGAGCACCGCTCCCGTACAGGATCGAGAACTTGGTGCCGTTCGCAACGTAAGTCGACGACTTGTCGGAGTAGTACCTGGCGTCGCCGACCACCTTAGGCTCGGGTCCCGGAACCCACAGGTTGGAGCTGCCAGTGTCAAAGATCACCTTGAAGTGCTGGGGAGGGGTTCCAATAGTGATGGGCCCGTAGTACTGCGCATTCTCGAAGTCCGTGATCGGGACAGAAGGAACAGCAGCACCGTACTTCCTGCTGAGAACAGCATGGTCAGCAGCAAGCGACCTGTGGCCGCTGGTCTTGGCAAGGGGGATGGTGAGTGCCGTGGCGGACACAGCACCCAACATCACCATCGAGAGCGCACGAGACATCATTTTGAAATTCCTGTAAATAAATAAAGGGAGGAGAAAAAAAAAAAAAAGCAAACACGGCTGAATAATACAAAGAGAACATCAAGATCGGGGTGCGTTGTAATTCAACCGGTACCCGCAGATGAGACAGCACGTGACGGTCGGGATGTCGAGCCAAGCATAGGCCAGACGGCTCTTGGACTCTGGGAGGCATAGATGGCCGAATGGATGCGACATGGAAGTGCCGCAAGCCATGCACACCTTGTGCATGAGGCCTTTGTCGATACCCTGGAGATGGAGGAGCGTAGCTGGGCAGAGCTGGTTGATGTGGCCCTCGGGGCATTTCTCTGACAGGGTGTGCACCGACAGGTCAAAACGTAAAGATTCGCCGCATGTCGAGCAGTTGCGTTCCAACATCAGCGCCTCCCTGGCACGCTTCCATTCTGCGACAGCTTCCGAGTTCACTTGCGGTAGCTCCCAATTATCTCCTGTGGCATTCTGGCATGATTTGTTGACTGCCTTCACGGCACCTTGTACTTGCTTCATCGTGTCCAGCAGGCTCTGTTGTGTTTGTAATATGACTTATCACTATCATACCTTTCCCGATGCCCCGCAAGCCAGGGCTACCTTTCTCGCTAGTGCGAGGTCCATGGTGGACCGCTTAAAGGAGAGTATCAAGCTCTCAGCTCCCACCGAAGGGTCGTATGTAATATCGGTGCTCTGTGTGGTGTGCAGTGTGCTGTCGGCGTGTTTACGTACCTTGAGCTTCGCGTCTACCTTCTGCTCCCCTTCTTCTTTCGGTTCGTAGGCTTCGGAGAAGGAAGGGATCTGTTTCGTGGTGTTGTTTCCCGTCGGCCCTGACCATACCCATATTGTAGCAGCACGTGCCGCGACGGAGACGAGAAGCGTTGCGAGAGAGAGCGCGGAGACCAGCTCCTGCTGCTTAAGATTCTTCGGTGATAAAGTAACAAGCTTGTAAAGAGAAGCGCGTGCCATACAGCGTATAATCTGTTTTAAAAGTATTTTCTTCCACCAAAATGCATACCTCGGTTCTGACAACGGTGGTAGTGGATGCAGGGGTGCAGGCCGGGAAAGCAGGGTCAGGGGTGACAGGAGTGGTTGATGCCGACCATGGGGGTAAGAGATGCAACAGCGCGGAGCTCAGTTTCAGCAGCATCGTGTGCTTCGGGCTGAAAAAATCCTTCTCCAGTTTTTTGAGGTGCTCATCGAACGCGTGCCTCATCGCGGGGTACCACTCGTAGGCGGTGGCGCGCAGCTCTGTAGAGAGACATGACGACGCAACGCAGGAGATGACACCGCCGGAACTGAACGTCGCTTCTTCCGATGTACGACCCATCGCGGTCCCAAGGAGGAACAACTTCATCTGATCCTGCGCGCTCATGGCGGCAAAGGGAAAGAAAGGGACAAGCTTGTGCGGGTTCTGCCTTCCTTGATAAATTCTGTCGGATTGGTACTTCACGATGTACATCAGCAGCATGGAGCCGTTGCACGTGAAAGAGACAGAGACGGCTGTTTGCCCCCCGGGGCACTTCTGGAGGACAATACCGTGTGGGGACACATCCTTTTCTTCGTCAGCGATGCAAAAGCCTTCCTTGCTGAGGCCGTTGATGGGGTGCACCCCCACCCATCCGTCAGAACAGGTGGTGACGAGGCAGTGAGGGGAAATGGTGAAGCCTGTGATGGGCCCCTTGTGCACGGTGGGGATCACTATGGCGTCGGAGACGTTCCTCTCTTCGTCAACGACATAGGAGATGATGGTATTCTTGCACGCGTGGTAGATGTACATCCGTTCGTCATGCATGATCATGCATCTAATAAGCTGGCACGGCGAAGGGAGGCCCTGTCCAGAAGACGTTTCTAAGTTCAAGTTCATGTAAAGCTGGCCGTCTTTCAAGGTGCAACCCCACACTTGCATAACCCCGTGGTTTTTGAGCACCACCATGTTGTCCCAGCTGCTTCTGGTCACCCAGTCCAACGCGATGATCGGCTGCCTCACGGGCGCCTTCGTCTTCGAGCGACGCCTGCAGTCAATCCCTGCCTCGGAGATACCAACAGTCCATAAGGTGATGAAACCGTCTAAGTCACCGACTGCCAAGACGCATTTCCTCTCCGCACGGTCCAATGGGACCGGACGCCACACCACAGCTGTCGCGAAGAAATCTAATTCTATGTAAATAGGCGGTTTTGTAACGATGACGCCGCCTTCTCTGTGTGACGTGATGAGACCTACGCGGCCATCGACGGTGACGAAGGCAAGTGGGATGACCCAGCCTCCATTGATGACTATCGAAGGGGGTCCCCAGACAAGGCTTGATACCCTTGTAGCACGTCCGGCAACGAAACATCTTGCAATATGTTGCGAGGGCCCGGCGTCTTGTTCTGCATCGGCGAGCTTCACGGCAACGGCTGGTGCCACGTACTCCCCGTAGGGGTCCGTGATAGGGTCCATAATGGTGATATAATCTGTCAAATTCGCTGTTTCGTTTCTAGTCACAATCGCAACGTAGCCTTCTGAGTTCACTGACATCGATGAGCACGAGTACTGTCCCATCCCCGGGCTCGTCACCAGCTGCGATCTGTCCCATGAAACTAGCGCCTCCGGCATCAGGCGTGCATGCTCCAGAATAGGCTCCTCTTCATCTTTTTCTTCCTCTTCTTCTTCTTCCTTGTAATCGTCCCTCTTCCGCTTTCCCGACTTCTTCCCGGGCATTTTCTTTTTTCAATACGCCTTTTGTTTGTTCTTGGGAAAACAGGGGGGGGGGGGTATATTCATTCTAAATGTAACAAATATTCTTTTTCTTTCTTTTCAAGCGGTAATGTCCGTGAGGACATCAGCGGACCTTCGGATCAACGCGACTGCTTCGTCTGTTTTGTGGTATCGCGATGACAGCTTGTGCAAGGTGATCGCAGACTCATCGGCCCCCTGGCAAGCTTGCTCCAGCGAATCAACAAAGGCCTCGCTGAGCAGAGCGTCGTGGGCCGTTAGTTGTGCGGGCTTCGGCTTTTCCTGAGGTACGGCTGATTCACTGAACAAGCTGAGAAGCTCCGTTTCCTCCGGTCGCTTCCTCTCCGTCCTCGGTTCCTCTGTCCCTGCTACCTCGTCCAGCACTCCAATCACAATCTGCGCAATCCTTTTCTGCCTCAATTCCATCCGGCACATCACCTCGTCCGTCTCTTCTCTCAGTACTAGTATCTCTTCCATAGCTCTCCTGTAGTCTTCTATGTCTCGTGCTAGGATTTTACATTTTACCATTTTCACCTTTTTTATTTCTCGTCTTTTTTTTTTTTCGGGAAATAAACGAAAAAGAGAAATGCTTCTTTTTTTGAAGAAGTAAAAGGAGGGGGGAAAGAAGGGTATGAGCCGTGAAGTAGCGGCTTCTTACCATTCAAACTGAAGAAGAAGAAAGCAAGGGAGTGGAGAAGAATAAGAAGAAATACTCATCAGAAAATTACATAGCACGCGACCCTTCCCCTTCTGTGGCCGCCTTCCTGTCAGCAAGCCTACGCAGAGGCGATCTCCTTCTCGAGGGTCTTGAGGACCTTGCCGATCTTCATGGCGATGTCGGTGTCCCCGTCGAGCTCGATCTTCCCCTCCATGAAGAGGCCCATGGGGTCCGCCTTGCCCCCCGAAAGCTCAATGAACACCTTCTCGTCCATCTTGAAGGTGCACGCGGGGTCGTCGTGCTTCCCCTTGTACGCCTTCCCCGCCTTCAGGTCCATCACGTACGACACACCGGTGTCGGGGAACTCGTACGTGATCACCTCGTTGATCTTCTTCGCCGCAGCCTGACCAGCAGGGGTCCCGAGGGCTGCGGACATCTTCGCGAAAAGGGCGTCGGCCATTTTAGTAAATGTGTGTGTCGTGCTGTGGTGTGAAGGATGGCATCAAGAATAATACGAAAGACAGTACAACAGAATAGTATATTTAGTCTACAAGTACAACAACCTCCATTCTCTCCTCAACTCACACCCCCTCCCTCCTCTCTCCTCCCCAGCTCACATCATGCGCTCGGAGGCGGGGATCACGTTGCTGGTGGTGATGCCGCCGCCCGACATGCATTGCAGCATCTGCGTTTCCGTGGAGGAGGTTCGCAGGTTCAGGTGAAGCCGCAGGATTGTCTCCAGGTCCTTTAGGTTCTTCGTCCTCTCCTGGTTCTCGTTCGTCAGCTGCATGTTCTTCTGCTTCAACTGGTTGCAGTGCCTCTGCGACACGACCCCCAACGCGGAGTGCTTCTCCCGCTCTGCAAGAACCTTGTTCTCCGCCGCCAGCACGTCGTTCTTGCGCTGCAGCTCCCGCAGCGACTCCTCCAGGTGGAGGATCTCGCTGTCGTGCTGCACCCCTTCGATCGAGTGCCGCAACCCGCTGATGACCTGCTCCTTGTCGTCGATGTTCGCACGCAGCGTTGCGATCATACTCTCCGCCTCCGCCAGCTGCCCCAGCACGATCGCTAGTGCGTCCTGCCCGTCTCGCTCCGTTGCCTCCGTGAACAGGGTCACCTTGTCCCGCAAGGTTCGTATCTCGTACTGCTGTTCGTGTATCTTGTGCTTCAAGTGCTCAGCGACACTCCTGCTCGACAGCAGCTCCCGTACCACCTCCTCGTCCGTAGCCGTCACCACCCTCACCCCTGACGGTGCCTTGCACGTCTCCAGCTCTGCTCGCATCGCCTCCGCATCGTTCAGCAGCGGCGACAGGGACAGGTACCGCGGGCTGCTCTCCCTCTCCATTGTTGCCATGGTTTCCATGCACCGTTCCTGCACCTCCTGTTGTTGTTCTCGCTGTAACTGCTGCTGTTGATGATGGTGATGGTGATGGTGATGGTGGTGGTGGTGGTGCACATGAATCTGCTGAAGGGCCGCAGGTGAGGCCATCGCAGAAGTTGTCGCTCGCGACACGATGCTGCTGTACTGCGACAGTGCAGTGGCGGACCTCGACGGCTGCAGTGCTGTGTGCGGTGTTGGCTCCCGTGTCTTTGCCGTGGCTTCCGACCCTTGCCGACTGATGTATGCTCCCAGCAATTGGTTCGCCATCTCCCTTGCGTGCACCTCGCTCCTGGCACTCAGCTGCTCACCGCTTGTCCCCAACTCCGCTAAGATGCTGCCTGCCGCTAGCCTAGCATCCATCTTGCTCCTGAGGTTGCTTGTTGCATGCAAAAAGGGTTAAATAAAAAAAGAAAGTACATATCAATGCGTGACACGATCACTGTGTGTGCAATCAGTGTCAGCGTGCTGCGTGGTGAACCGTGAAGTAGCGGCGTCACCAAGAGGTGAAGGAAGAAAGGGAACGGTCGAATGGCTTCTTTTTTTCTTTTCTTTTTTTTTTTTTTTTTACTACATCCTTTCCCAGCATGAGCCTACGCAGAGGCGATCTCCTTCTCGAGGGTCTTGAGGACCTTGCCAATCTTCATGGCGATGTCGGTGTCCCCGTCGAGCTCGATCTTCCCCTCCATGAAGAGGCCCATGGGGTCCGCCTTGCCCCCCGAAAGCTCAATGAACACCTTCTCGTCCATCTTGAAGGTGCACGCGGGGTCGTCGTGCTTCCCCTTGTACGCCTTCCCCGCCTTCAGGTCCATCACGTACGACACACCGGTGTCGGGGAACTCGTACGTGATCACCTCGTTGATCTTCTTCGCCGCAGCCTGACCAGCAGGGGTCCCGAGGGCTGCGGACATCTTCGCGAAAAGGGCGTCGGCCATTTTGTGTGTTTTTTGTTTTTGTTTTTTTTAAAAGGGTTAGCCGCCTGTGATGAAATTCCTTCATTCAAAAGTAAAACCAAGTAAATCACATAAAAAAAAAACAAAGGAAGAGTTTCTTTTTTTTTTTTTTAACTTCCATATTTAGTCTGTGGTCTGATAAAAAAATCAGGTAGAGTAGGGAAGGAGAGGATTGTGGGTGAGTGCTTCTTTACATTAGTGCATAGCCCTGTGCTGCGTGGGGAAGCAAAGCTGTAACGCTGTAACATTTTTCATCAATCATGAGCTCCAGGACGTTGTCGCATTATTATTATTATGGAGAATAAAACAGAATGGAAAACAAAGTAGAAAAGCTCTCTTGTTGGTTATAGGGGAAAAGGAACAAAAAAAAAATTGCGTAGGGTCAGGCAAGAGGAGGATACTACAAAAAACAGCAGGAAAAAAAAGTGGGGGGGGGAAGGTAGAGAAGAGAATAGTCCCTGCTATTTAGTTTTTTTTTCCCCTCCTTTTTTTTCCCCTCCCTCCTATGTCCCCCACATTAAAAAAACCCCCCCTTCTCATTCTCCCATATTTCTTTTTATTTACCCCCTTCTTTTTTTTTAGTGTTACCATTATATCCCCCCCCCCCCCTCTCTCTCTCTCTCTCTCTCTCTCTCTCTCTCTCTCTTCCCCTAAAGAAAAAAAAAACTCAACAGGAAAAGAAAGCTAGGGGGTCACGGAAAACAAGGAAAAAAGTTTTTTATGAAACATCCCACCCCCACCCAAAATATGTTTTTTTTTTTTTTTTTTTTTTTTTTTTTTTTTTTTTTTTTTTTTTTTTTTTTTTTTTTTTTTTCCTTACACCCAAACCGATATCTTCGATGTAAGTGAGGTGTTGCTGCACACGACCAACCGGGAGTCAGGCAGGACCGTGAGAGAAGTCCCCCGTGCTGGCCCTTCTTCAATCTCAGAGGTAAGGATTTCCATAGAGTCCATGGAGGAGTTGGCTGAGGTGTTCTCGTCCCGAAGCGCATCGATGGGTTTCCCTGAACCTATGTTGAAAGTCCTGAAGGGGGCAATTATCTCACCCCCCGACGCCCTGTCTAACCAATTCGCCCACTGGCTATTCGGGCTCCAGATACGCAACAACGAGCCCCTTTCATCAGTAGGCGTGCTCAGCGTAGCGAGCAGCTTCCCTGAAGAATCAAGCGGGGTCATCGCAACAAAATTCTCCCCCGGCTCCTTGTTGTGCTTGTGAGTGCAGTCCCATCTCTGCAGTGCTTTGGACCCCGACAGCTCCCATATCCCGAGACCTTCTTTTTGGCATATTGCTAACCGATTCTAAACAGTAAAAATTTCTTTTTTTTTTTTTTTTTTATTCCCTCCCCAAAAAAAAAAAAAAAAAAAAAAATCACACCTTTGACAACCGAGCGATGCTAAGAACAGGATCGAGACTAGTGGGGCAGGAGGGGGTGGTTTTTGCAGCTTTCTTAGAACGGGTGTCGATAATACACGCGGAGCCGTCTGCAAAGCCTGCTGCGAAGGAGGTAGGCGTCATTGGGCTCATTGCTGTGGCCACTGGGTGGGATAAGTGGCTGAGCTGAATCGGCAGCTCCGACTGCGTTTCGATGTCGTATATGAAGCAATGGTGCGTGCTCATGGCAAGCTGCGCGCCTGAGCTCAGCGGAGCAGCAGAGAGGATCGTTGTTGAAGAAGAGGCAATGTCGATCTTTCCTGCCTCCGTGGCCTTCCAGTGATTAGTTGCGTTGTAGAGGATGATATTGGCACCGTTAATTGAATATACCATCCGCGACCCGTCCAGCTGTCCTAAGAGCCCCCGGCTGCTGCCTTCTTCCATGGTGTGCACGATTTTTCGAGAGTCGGCGCAGCACACCCTCACCTTCCCGTCGGCGCATTTCACCAAGACCTCGCTGCAACTACCGGACAATGGTGCGTGCGTGCTCGCCAAGATTTTTGAAGGTGATATCGTCATTTCCGTACTTCGTGCCTGGCCTACAAATTGCAGCTTTGCAGAGGCTACTAAAGATATTAAATCGCTGCATATCTCACTGTGAAGGGAAGGGAGGGTATATATATATATAAAAAAGATTTTTTTTTTTGAATTATTTCTTTACCTGTGTTCGGCAAACACCTGTAACGATTTGCAATCTCTCCCAGAGAGTGCCATTTTTTTTCTTGTATTTTTTGTGTTGTGTAAAAAAAAAAAAAAAAAATAAAAAAAAGGATGAGGGGGACCACCCCTCCTTTTCCCCTTTCTCCTGATTTGTTTTTTTTTTGGGGGGTGTTCTTCCCGCGGGAGAAAATGGGGTAGCGTTTCAGAAAAAAAAGGGGGGGAAACGTGGCATTCCATGAGCGGGCGAGGGGAGGTCAGGTCCTTCATATCGCTTGTACGGATGTTTCACTAGAACAAAAAAAAAAAATAATAATGAAAGTAAAATATGGATTGAGGGCAACGGCAGAAGAGAATGCAAAAAAAAAAAAAAAAAAAAAAAAATGAAAGAAGAGGGGGAGGGAGGGAGAGGTAAAGAAAGGAGTCGTCTGGGTGTGCAAGCCGTTTTCACCTACAGTAGGAGTAAGCGGACAAGCTGTCTCTACTCTTTTTTTTTTTTTTTTTTTTTTTTTTTTTGCAACAAATCTTGTTTACTTGTTCCAGCAAAAAAAGAAAACAAGAAGAAGTTATGGAAACTTGGAAGGGGGGTGTCCACCTCCTTCCGAAACCCGTTTCCTTCAATCCCCGCCCCTCATCTCGAATTCTGCGCCCGTAAAAAAAAGAAAGAAAAAAAAAAAAAAAAAAAAGCCACCCTTTCTATGGGAAGGTAGCAAAAGGTTGCCAACGTCTTCCTAAAGAAAAAAAAAGCGGCCACTCGCTGCACTTTGAAGAAAAAAAAAAACACACACTGCGAGGAACAAAAAAAAAAAAAAAAAAAAGAACAAACAAAGAACGAAAAAAAAAAAAAAAAAAAAAAAAAAAAAACGCGGTTTTTATTTGAACCCCAGTTTGTGAGCTATGGTCTCCATGTCCTTGTCACCTCTGCCGGAGACACAGATGACAACGTGTTCGTCCCTGCCCATGGTCTTCGCCTTTTCGATACCCTTGAAAATCGCATGAGAGCTCTCGAGCGCCGGCAGGATCTGTTCGACAATATTATATTTAAAGGGAAAGGAAAAAGAACACACCGCTTCTGTCTTTGCAAGGATCTTGAACCCTTCCAGTGCCTCGTCGTCCGTGCAGGGAACGTACGTCGCACGACCAGTATCTGTTTTTTTTTTTTTTTTTTTTTTTTTTGTTTTCGTTTGTTTTGTTTTTGTATCTTTTTGTTATAGTGAAATACCTTGCAGGTAGGAGTGTTCCGGGCCAACTGCAGGGTAGTCAAGGCCAGCTGAGATGGAATGTGTGTCCATGACCTGGCCGTCCTCTGTCTGCAAGAGTTGTGTCTTGGCCCCGTGCAACCATCCTACGGTGCCCTTTGATAGTGTTGAGGAGTGCAGTTCTGCTCCGTCACCACCTGCCTCAACACCCAGCAGCTCCACACCATCATCACAGACGAAGGCGTCGAAGGCCCCGATGCAGTTGGACCCGCCACCCACGCATGCCACCACACACCCAGGGAGGCTGCCCCCGTTCATGTCCATGAACTGTTTCCTCGCTTCCGTCGAGATCACGCTCTGGAAGTCACGCACAATGGTCGGGAAGGGGTGCGGTCCCACCACTGACCCGATCAGGTAGTGTGCCGTCGCTGGGTTCGCCGCCCAGTCCCTCAGTGCCTCGTTCACAGCAGAGTTCAACGTTCTCGCACCCGACGTGGCAGGCACCACCTTCGCACCCATGGACTCAATGCGCAGCACATTAAGGCGTTGCCTCTGCGTGTCCTTCTCACCCATGTACACTGTTCCGTTCATTCCGAACAGCGCGCACACGGTCGCCGTCGCCACACCATGCTGCCCTGCACCCGTCTCTGCGATGATCCTGTTCTTCCCCAACGCTTTCGCCACCAGCGCCTGCCCGATCCCGTTGTTGATCTTGTGCGCCCCGCCGTGCAGAAGATCCTCTCTTTTCAGCCAGATCTTGGCGCCCTTGTCTTCCGCGCATTCTTTCCTGACGTAAGACGTCAGCCTCTCCGCGTCGTAGAGGAGGGTAGGCCTCCCGCTGTATTCTCTGTTCCACTTGAGGACCTCTTCGGTGAAGGCAGGGTCGGCTTGGAGCTCGATGTACTTGGCCTCGAGCTCAATGAGGTTGGGCATGAGGATTTCGGGGAGGAACTGTCCACCGAAGCGGCCGATGTAGGAAGGGATCTTGCTGCGGATGGCACGGGCGAGCTTCCGGACGGTGACACCGTCCTTCGTCTTGTTGATCTCCGCACCGGAGGAGATGTCGAGGACGTCGGCACAGTCCACAGCGAGGGCCTGCGGGACGTTGCTGAGGTTGATACCGCCTGCAAGGAAGAGGGGCAGGTCGCGAGGCGGAGTGAAGTCCTTGAGCCAAGTCCAGTCAAACGATTCACCCGTCCCACCAACAGCGTCTTTCACCTTGTTGTCAACACAAACAGCTTTGATGAGAGAGTGGTCGGGGACCTGAATGGCCTTTACCTCCTCAGCCGTCGAAACGCTGACAGAAAATATCACCATAGGAACCTCAAGACATGCCTTCATCTCATCGTACTCCTGTGTGCTGTACCCGTACAGCTGCGCGCCGTGAAGATTCGTTTCTTTTACGATTTTGCTGATGTATTCTGCTTCTTGTGCAACGGTGCTCTGTGCAGCTCGGCCGCCCCTCTGGAAGATACCGAGAAGAAGCGGGAAGCGGCCCCACTTCGCGTTCTTGATGCCCGCCTTTTCTTCAGTAATCCTCGCCATCTCTTTCACCTCATCCAGGTTGTCCCCCATGTATCGGTGTGACTTCTCCGCGAACACCACTCCCATAAAATCAATCCCCTCTCGGATGGCGCACACCACCTGGTTCCTGCTTTTCAGGCCGCATAGCTTCATAAGCTTCCCCATTTTTACTTCTTTTTTTTTTTCTTTTCCTATTGACTTCAGAAGAGGAGGAGAAATACTGTAAAACGCATAAATAAATAGGCTCCGGGTAATAAGAGAGAGAAAGGTGTCAAGAAAAAAGAAGAAGAAAAAAAAGATGTCTTTGAGGGAACCTGCAGTATGTGACAGGATCGCCTAACGACAATCAACTCATCTAGTGTTTGATCCCTTCTGTCGTGGTAGTGCCTTAGGCCCGTCGTGGTATCTTCTCAGCAGCTTGGGCGTGAAACCAACTAGCGAGTTGTTGAGGATGCAATGAGTTCGTAACTGTTCCTCTAGGATAGGGTGGGTGACCTTCGGGGATGCGAAGACCGGTTGAGTGGAGTACCCAGTGATGGAATGGCTGTGGAGCCCTAGGGTACGCAAAGAGTGTACTGATTTCTTAGGTTCTGCTGGAATCAGGTGACTCCCCGTGCCTTTTTGGTGAATCCTGTCCAAAACTCTTAGGATTCCGCCGATTTTTCTTGCCCAGCTCGCTAGGTCTTCACCATCCATGTGGATCCTTTCTGTTGCAATTAGGTCGACCGCAAGTTCCGCCTTGGACACCTGCCCACCGTCCTTGCACTTGAGGGCTTTCAGCCATTTGAGGATAAACGGGATTAGGCCTGGGAAGTACTTCTTCGCCAGCCCGTTCTTGTGGTACCAAGTGAGAGGTTTCGGGGTTAAGAGGTTCCCTGGCTGGAAAGGTCTATTCCAGAAATGCTGGTTTGCGTACCTGACCTGCTTGTCGGCGTATCGAGTTTTCCTGCAATATCTGCAAGCATCAGGTGGAGTTCTTTGACTCTTGGCAGGCTGATGTCCGAGTCCGTTGTAATGATTCCGTGTATCTGGGTGCAGTTCGGCCAGCTCCTGTGTTCTTGCACCAGCCACTTGCGGTCGGCGTTGGCTGTCCTATAGCCGGCGTGTGCTGGACAGTGCCAAATGGTATGCTGCAGGAGGCTGCTGGTTCCATTCCTAACGTCGTAGAGTGCGTCACACCCAAGGCATTTCGCGTGTGCCTGACAAATCGCCGTAGGCTCTGGGATGAAGGGGCAGTATGGCGCCAGTGATTGCACAAAGTAACTTTCTCGCTTTCTGCGGGTTGGCGACCGCCATCTCGTTGTGTAGGAGGTTCGTCCTCTCCTCGTCGATGCCCGTCTCGATCCCTCCAAAGGTCTCTCGCTCTTCGGCGAACCCGCCACGTAGCTTGTCTTTCAACAGCGTTCTGATCTCATGCTTCAGGTGTTGTATGCCTTGCGGCAGCATTTTCGTCTGAAGGTCCTTCCATCTGGTCCCAATGTCTCGAAGCCAAACCTCTGCATTGCCAAATGGTCCTTTCGGTAACGACGGTGTTCCGTTCCGTTCCTTCGTGTACCTGTAAGTCTCCCAGCATGAAACGAAGAGGGATTTGTTCGTCTGGCGTGTGCATAGACGCCCTAGGTTTGAAATGGCCTTGTAAACCACCGTAGAGTAAGGGTCTAGGGTGTGACCTTTGTGGGCAATCCCCAGCAGAGCACTGGAGGAGCGCATCGGGTTGCGGGCCCCCCAGATACATAACGTGATCTGTTTCTTCAGTTTCTCCAGCCAGGAGTCAGGGATTGGGTCGAAGAGTACGCCGTAGAAGGCGGACGGTAGGATGTTCTCAGAGATGATCTGTATCTTGCGATTGTGGTACAGTTTGGTCGTGGCGAGTCGTTCGACCTCTGCAAGGGCCTTGAGTTCTCTCTCCTGCAGGGTTGGAAGTAGACCTGTACACCCAGTATTTGTAGCCTGTTGGAAGTGTCGAAGGTCTCCCCGAATAACTGTACTTTGCCCTTGTACTTGGGTTTCGTCCCAAATGATCTGGTTTTCTTCGGGTGTATGGTCATCCCTGTGAGCTTGCATAGGCTGCCAAGCAGGTTGACGGAGCGTTGTATCGCGGCTTCTGATGTAGCTGACGTGAAGTTGAGGTCGTCTGCATACGACACAGGATGGGCGTTCCTCGGGTTCGCCGTGCATTTCCTGGTAAAGATGGCGAGGATCGCGTTGATGAAGATCGGTGAGATCGGGCAGCCCTGGAGTATCCCATTTGTGGTCCGGAATGGGGCGCCTACTCCCATTGGGAACCGTAATCGGCGGATCAGGTCAGAGTAAATGGACCTAATCGGTTTCAAAATGAGCCGGCTAAAACCTAAACGTTCCACTAGTCCGAATGTTAGTGCATGGGGGACTGAATCGAAGCATTTCTTGAAGTCGACAGAAAGGCCGTAGAGGTGCCTCCCCGACTCCTTCGCAATTTCTACACTGGTGCAGACCCGGGCGAGGAGGTCGTCTGTGCTGTGTTCCGGTCTGAAACCGAACTGGAGAGGGGTGATCCACGCTTCCTGCCACTCGAGGATTGCTGGTAGCCTCGCACCTGCCCATAGGCGGTAGAACGCGCTCGATACCGTGATAGGGCGGTGTTCTAGCGGTTCTTCGGATTCCCCTTTCGGGATCATCGTTACTAGAGCTGTCAGGACTGCCTTGGGCCAGCACCCCCCCTCCTCTATCCAATCTTAAAAAAAAGAAGAAAAGGGAAGCAAGACAACTACAGTGCGGCCCCCCTTTGAAAAAGGCCCTCCGAGCTGAGGAGGTTCTTCGTGAAAAGGGGATGTGTGGGGAAGAAGGGGAAGAAACGTAAATTTCTCCCCCCCCTTCCCCCTTGCCCTAAAGCATTATCTGAAAAGAACCTTGCAAAGCACGCCAGGGACCTTTGTATTGCTGCATCAATAGCTGTAGGGGGGGATAATAGATAGTGACATATTTCCATTCCATTCCCTGCTCTAGGAGGGGAATGGAAGGAACGAGGGGAGGAAGAAAAAAAGGAAGAAAACACAAAACTGAATGCAAAATGGGATTCCACTTTTTTTCCCATGTTTCTTTTTTTTTTTCTTCTCTTTTTTAAATTCGCATTTCTTTTCTTTCGTTCGAAAGGAAGCTTTGTTTTGAATACCGTTCAAAAAAAAAAAAAAAAAAAAAAAAAAAAAAAAAAAAAAAAAACTAAGGGCACTGGCAGTAAGGTTTAGTTCTTGTCCAAGTGCATTTCTTAGAAGGATCAGCGGGACAGAGAGAGAAGATGCAGGAAAACGCGTCAAGGTGCTGGGCGCAGGAAGGCGGTTGGCTGCAGGAACACACATTCTTGTTGGAGTCCCAGCTGCATGAAAGGCCAAGCTGGCCCGGGCATGAGGCTGCGTTGCATGCTTCTGTTGAGAGATACTCACGGCATGACTCTGCAGGCGCTCCATGCGGTTTACATGTGCAGGTGTTGCTCCTGCCATCCCAGTGACATTGCCTTTCAGGGTCCCTGGGGCACGCAGTTTTCATGCATGAATCGTAAGTCACATGATCATCGCACCCAGGGCGTTCACAGCTGCACTCCCTTGTACCAGGGTGCCATTCGCATGCAGCCCCAGTTGCCTTGCATTCGTTTTTCACACAGTCATATGCACTGGTGTGTGTCGCGCAAGCTCCTGTCTCCAGTCTGCAGGTGCACGTCTGCTGCCTTCCGTCCCACGCACACCTCTGCGACCTCGTGTGTGCCCCCGGGCAGACGGGCTCCGCCATGCATTCTTCCTCAGTGTGGTCCGCGCACGACGTGATCCTCCGCTCGCACCTGCACACATCGTGTTTCGCATCCCACACACATTCCTTCCCTGCGTCCTCGGGACACACCCCATGGCACTGTGTCCTGTCCCTCTCCGAACACAGCGGCGTGTAGCAGTAACATGACCTCGACAAGTACGACCACGCGCAGCGGTGCTCTGAGCATTCCGGACACCTGCTGCCCATGCAAGCCTTAACATCAGGGTGGTCGCTGCATGACGGCCCACGGCAGGTGCATCCATCGCCAGTCCACCGGCACATTCTACTCGGGCTCTCGGGGCAATGGCTGCTGACGCACTTCTCTGCTTCAGTGAACCCCTTGCAAGACTCTTGCGGGCACGCACACGTACCCACCCTGTGATCCCATTCGCACACCTTCCCAGTTGCACGGCACGTAGACCTCTTGCACGTGTCGTAACCACGCTCGTTGCAGTCGGGCTCAGGGCAGCCGCATGACCTACTCCTGATATCCCAGGTACACCGCGTGCCTTCACGTTCTGGGCAATCTGAACTCACACACGTAATGGGCACTGTGTGCTTGCTGCATCGCTTCTTGGTGCATTCGCAGCCCCCCTCACGCCACTGGCACACCATCGCCTTGTTGTGGGGACAGGGCTTGTCCTGGCACAGCCTTGGCGTGGTGTGGTCCCAGCAGCTAGGAGGGGCAGTGCTACTGCACATGCAGCTCGATCTAGCATGGTCCCACGTGCACATGCCGCCGTCCGGGTTCTCTGGACATCTGCCCCCACAATCTTGGTAGGCAAGCTCGTTGCAGAATCTTGTTGTTGAAGGTGGAGCACAGCCACACTTACTAGATCGTACATCCCAAGTGCACTGCAGCTTGTTATCCTGCGGGCACACGCCTTTGCAGTTATTGGGTGTTGTATGTTGATCGCACGACTTAGGTGCGCACTCGCACGCTGCACGGACCTCATTCCACTTGCACAGCGAGGAGAGGTCGTCTGGGCAGTACCCCTTGCACAGCGAGAGGGCAGTAATCGCATTACACGACGCAGGGTGGGTGTCAACACACTCGCACCTGTCCACTGCCTCGTCCCAGTAGCACTCGTGGCTGGGATCTTCGGGGCACTTTCCGAGACAGTCTTTATGCTTGCTGTGGTCACGACAGGTCCGTGCCCGTTCCTTGCAGCCGCACTCCTCAAGATTTGCATCCCACTCACATTGTGCCAGTGTGTTCTCTGGACATGCACCAACACACGAGCGCTTCAAGAGCTGCTTGCACGTTCTCAACGCGCTCTCTACGCAGACACACTCGTCGCGTGCTCTGTCCCAACCGCAGATGCTGTCACGGTCCTCGGGACACCTACCTTTGCAAAGTGATGGCAGTGCGTATTCCTTGCAAGCAGTCGAACGCGGCCGACAGTTGCATGTGCCGCCAGACCAGTAACAGCTGCTCTCGGGGTCCTCAGGACACAAGCCACCGCAAAGATCAGCATCCTTGATATCGCTGCAGGACACCAGCCCCTGATGGCACACGCAGCCGCCCTCTTTCCACACGCAGCTGCCACTGCGATCTTCCGGACAGCTTCCCTTGCATTGCGATTCCACTACTATACTGGCACACATGTTGACAGTGACAGTCGGCGATGGCGTCGGCGGCGGTGTGACCTTCTTGGTGCACACACACTTCTCTATCATGAACTGCGCACGTGACAAGCTGCTGCTGCTGCTGGACAGGACGCGCTTCCATGCGCACTCAGAAGCAAAAGGATCTTCAGGACAAGGGCCACCGCACAGCTGCTTGACAGTGATATCCTCGCACATGTCGACAGACGACAAGCAGTGGCAGCCTGTCTTGTCCTCCCACGCACACGAGGACCCAGGGCGCTCGGGACACCTTCCGACACATCCGTTCTTGGTTTTCTTATCAGAACACTTTGCGCTCGAGGTAGGAACAGGCGTGGGCGTAGGAGTCGGGATGCTACAATGGCACACACGGATGCTGTCGTCCCACACACAATCGTTGGTCGGGTCTTGAGGGCAGCGGCCGCGACAGGAACGGCGTGTGAAGTCGCGGCAGGATCTGACAAAATCAGAACACGTGCATGCCTCGTATTTCTCATCCCACAAGCAGGTACCGCTGGGGTTGTTGGGGCAGCCACCAGTGCAAGAGGCGGGGGTGGCATGAAACGAGCAGTCGGGCGCGTGACCGCAGCCGCAGAAGTCGTTTACACGGTCCCACGTGCAGTGGAGGGAGGGGTCCTCGGGGCACTTCCCGTTGCAGAGGGAAGGAGAGCGGATATCAGAACACTTGTGAGGCATTTTAACAAAGCAGTCGCACGCACTACGTGAAGCGTCCCAGTAGCAGACGCTGGAAGGGTCATCTGGGCACACGCCGGTGCATTCAGCAGGAGATGTGTGAAGCTTGCAGGAGGGCACAGCACATTTACATTCTTCGCCCATCCAAGTACAGGTGTTTGAGGGATCGGCAGGACACGGCTTCCCGCTACAGCGCTCCTCAGACGCGTAGGCATTGCAGGAAGCCGTCCCTTGCAGACACGCGCAATTCTTCCCATTCCAGTAGCACAAGCTGCGAGGGTTCTCGGGGCACACTGCCCCACTGCACGTGTCGGCAGCTGTCAGTTCACTGCATGACTCTGGACAAGAACACACCCCACCATCCCACACACACCTTGTCCCTATGTGGCACTGTGTCGCCTTACATGCGGCACCGGTGAGCTGCCCCTTGCAACCCTTACCTTCGACTGCACCAACAGCAACAACGATACTCAAGTGCACCAACACACTCATTTGAGGAAAAGGGGTTATGTAATTTAGATTTTACCCCTGTGTTTTAAAAAAAATTTATAAAAAAAAAAAAAAGAAAAACATTTTTTGAAAAACGATTCGACTGGATAGACTACCCACCCCCCTTCCATCTAGAGGTCTTCCTCACCAAGCCATCTCATATTGTCGTGCATGACCCAGTATCGGGTGGGCTGTATTGGGATTATTTTTCTTTTTTTTTTCTTTTCTTCTCTTTCTCCTTCGTACCTGTGAGGTTTCGTCTTTCCAAAGAACAAGTTGCTGGTGAAATGACCGGCAAACTGCATCGCCATATTTACATGTACCGTGCACAGACACCATGCTGTGCTTATCGTCCTGCAGAGGCTGCGCGTCGAATGAGGTGATGGTGTGTTTGGTAGCAGGACTGCGTTTTTTTTTTCTTTTTTTTTTTTTTTTTTTTTTTTTTTTTTTTCTTGGTTCGAACATACATCTCCGCAACGTGCTGGCATATCGTGTCTTTCGTGATCTCTGCTCCGTTCCTCAGGATCACCGCACTGTCATGATATAATTTCCATAATTTACTTTTTGTCACAGCGTGCCCCACACTGTCCATTATAGTCACCTCCCTGTCCGCATCGTCCCACGCCTTGTAGTAGTGCTCCTTCACCATCTGCTGCGCGTCTTTACAAGCCCCGATAATTACCTTTGTGTCCAATACCTTTCCTGCCTCCAAGGTAGCCATTTTTCTCTCTTTTTTCTTTTTTTTTAAATGCCTGGGTAAACGTTGCTGGCAGGGTGAAACGTGCGGGGGGTGATATATATATATATATATATATATATATATATATATTTTTTGCTACGATGGGTGCTGATGGTGTTAGTCAACCGACTTCCCATAGGGAAAAAAAAGGAAAAAAAAAAAGGAAAAAAAAAAAAACCGAGGGGGAAATGAAACAGAACAAAAAAAAAAAGGGAAAAAAAAGAAAAAAACGGGGCTTTTTTTTTTTTTTTTTTTTTGAATTGAAATATTTTTTTTTGTCGTCTAGCAGCCTTGGTGGCGTGTGACCACAGCATATTGGAGAGAAGAATATGGTAGGGGGGGGTGGGGGGGATCGAAGGGCTTTTCCTCCAAAAAAAAACTTTTTTTTCCCCTCCAATCTCTTACTCAGGCTTTCCAAACTATATTTTCGTTTCCTGATACTCATCATATATATATAATGGGAAAAGCTAGAGGGAGGGGGAGAAAAAAAATATAAAAAAAAAAAAGAATGGAACAATCATATAAGAGGGAAACCCATAGAAGTTAACAACCAAAAAAAAAAAATCATTCTGTCTCCTGCACGACTGTTGCATTTTTTTTTTTTTTTAATGAATACGTTTCGCGTCGATTGGTGTGCACCGGACGGGTGCAGGGACAGCGGCTATGTTGGCAAGGAAACGCGTTTCCAAGCATTTCTTTTTGAAATAGGGGAACGGAAACGGAAACGTTTCCCCGCTTCTTGACAACATAGCCTGGTTGGGGGGGGGGGGGTAAGAAAGAAAAAAAGAAAAAAGAATTTATGGACGGGACCATGAAACATCCTTTCTCAATTTCTTTTTTTTTTCCATTCTCTAACTTCTCTCTTGGGGGGGTTTTTTTTAAAGAAAAATAAATAGCAATTTATTCACAACGGTTAATGAATTTTATGTCACTTTCAGTGAATCAAAAAAAAAAATCACTCGAAGAAATTATTTTTTTCTTTTCAAGAGAGCGGCAGAAAATACATTGGACGTGAATAAGGTATTTTTTTTTTTAAGAAGCTACTGCTCGGCCGAGGAGCGCCCCCTGTAATCAAGTAGGTATTTCGTGCTTCGTTGCACGCTTAACGCCACCTAGTGTTGCAATCAAAGCCCCATTTTTTTTTTTTTTTTTTTTTTTTTTTGCACACCCCAATTTTACTTCATTCAGTACCCTTGATAGGAAAAAAAAAATGGCAAATTTGCTTTAACCATCTACCAACGAGCGTCTTTATAGAGACGATTTGAAAAAAAATCTTTTGCGCAAAGGGCTTTCAATGCAATACAGCCCGGACACTTCTCGCATCCGGGGTCCTGCGCGGAAAATATGAAAAATATAAACTAAATGCTGCCCTAACTTAACAAGAAAAAGAAAAAAGAAAAAAAAAACGCCAGCCCAAATTTGCCCTTAAAAATCACTTCAAAAAAGGGTGCCCAGAAAGAGGCCGAGGACATTATGAGTGATGGTAGCACTGATGGCTCATCCCTATTATGCAATTTTGCTGCGGACAGTGATTCTGATACGAATTCGACCGATTCCGAGTCACAGCAGGGTGATTGGACGGCAAAGCCGGAGCGGTTGGAAGGCATCCGGTTTCGTGAAGATCGGAACCCTTGTGGACCCTGTTTTGACATCAGAGGCTCAACGCCATTCCATATATTCTCCCAAATGCTCGCCCCAAACGTTATTTGGGTCATAATTTCGAACAATGTGGCAAATGCGGCTAAAAAAGGTGTTTCCCTGGATCTCAATGCTGCTTCTTTGCGTACCTTCCTAGGTGTCCTTTTGTCGATGGACTTGGATATCATGCCAGATTATTCTGACTACTGGCGCGCTGGCTCCACGTCTCTCAACCACACCCCTGGGTACGCCACCGTCATGTCAAGAGACCGCTTTTTGACTATTCTGGGAAATCTGTGTTTCCACAGCGAAACAAACAAGCGTGCTGACTTCTATCGCAAAGGCCTCCCGGAGATCACGGATGCAAAGAAGCGAGGCCGCAAGCCCAAGGACACGCATCCTGTGGCGACACCCAGTTCCACCAGCACGTGAGCATCCTTTGCACCACAACGTGGCATGACATCAAGCCTGTGCGCTTTCTGTCGACGTTGGATGTTCTGGTGAAGTCAAATTTGACGTGTCGGCCAAAAGAGAATGAAAGGACATCCCACTCCCCACCAAGTGCATATTTACAACACCGCAATGGGCGGAACCGACGCTGGGTGACGCTGTGACAAAACGCCATAAACGCACCTCCCTGAAAGTATTTTCGTACTTGTTAGATAAATCTCTGGCAAATGCTTGGCTTGTTTGGAAAGAAGCATTGCCCCCCAACACCCTGAGTACGAACGACAGTGGATTCACGCCTTTCAAAGAGGCAGTCATCGAAGGGCTACTAGGGAGGCAGTCTAAACAACAGCTAAAGTCAACTACAGAGCAGGCTGCCCCAATACCATGCCCCGAAACACAGAACGAGTGCCCTGAGACCCCAATGCGCCGCGATAGTACCTTCTGGGACCATTTCCCCGAAAAAGTAGCGCAACATGCGGTGCAAGCATGGCAAGTCGAAATGACCCCAGTTCCAGTGTTCAACCTGCTTGGTACAACTTTGCATGACTCCGTGCTAAAAAGACTACCACCTTGCGGGGATACCCCCCAGAAACCCCTCTCGGGGTCAAAAAAGAAGTCCCCCAGCCCTGGGGCACGTACGAACCGCGTCAAGAAGGCCTTAAATAGCTTTTTACAGAATTTTACAGTCGATTTTTTTTTGACTTATTTTTTGTACCCCCTCTCGGGCACTTCAGGAACGATATTTTTGACAATGTTGTGAGGGTGGGCCCTGCTGTGGGCACCCTCTCTCTAGAATTGGGACGTCTGGAGGCATTTCCGGGGGCATATAGCCCCGGCGTTGCGCTAGAATAGCTTTTTTTGAAGTTTTGAAAATTTACCCCCTGGTGGGCAAAAATGGTCCGTTGGTAGATGGTTAAAAAATCAAAAAAAAATCTTTTTTTTTGGGATTTTCTGGAGTGAAAAAAACTGGGGTATAATAGAATGTAGTAAAATTTGAGAGGAGTAAAAAAAAAAAACATAGAAAAGGGGAAGGAGGGAAAGAAAAAAAAAAGAAGAAAAAAAAAAAAAAAGAGTTTTTCTTATCCGAACCTTAAGGGGATTTCGCAAAAAAAAAAAAAAAAAAAATTCTTCCTTCACCATAGCCCTTGGCTCTTCCCTACTCAAGGCAAACCTGCAGCACATAAGTAACAACACCGAGGAGGAGGAGGAGGGGGTGCCTACGTGGATTTAACTTTTTTAAAGGGAGCGCAAGGGAAGGAAAAAAAAGTAGTATTTTTCTCTATTCTTTTTTTTATGATAATACCCTCGGTTCAGGAACAGGGTGGGAGGGGGGGGGACATGGAATTAAATTGCATTCAGGTTCACCTTTAGATTTCATAAAGGAGAAGAAATAAAAAAAAGAGGGGTTTGGGTAAAAAAAGGTGTGACTAACGCGAGGAAGAATAAAAATATTTCGCACATTTGATTTGGGGAGGGGGGGGGAGGGGACTATAAACCTTTTTTTTTTTTAAAAAGAAGTTTTACCAGCCTGTAGTCTGTCAGCTGCAAAGTTTGGAACAAGCCCTACTTCTTTGAGGGTAAATTTGGTTTGTTAAGGTTTTTCTTTTCTTAAGTCTTTCCTGTATTCGATATATATTTTTTATATGAGTCTGTCCGGAAAAAAATGTCAACAAATGACCCTCTTTTGCAACGGAAACCCTCGGGAAATTTCTAAGTACAAAAGTAGTCCGACACCACATTGTGTGCAGAACTGCAATCTAAGTGTGTGTACCATATATATACAAATATAGGCCACAATATGCGCCGTTTAACATGCTCTTGGCATTCGGAAATTGTAAATGCCCCAGAAGAAATGGACTTGGGCTCTTAATCACTATTAAAATGGGGGTGGGGAAAATACTGCCATTTAGGTTGCAAAAAGTCTGCCACCCTCATGGCAAAACAAGCATCGCAATTGAAAGAACGGCACAGGTACACCATATGTGTCATCTTCCTATGGTTGGAATCGGTTGCATGCTGCCCTTTTTTTTTGCTCAAGTATTCAAGACAAAAAATTTTCGATCTGCCAAAAAAAAAGTGTTGACATTTTTTTTTTTCCGGACGAGCTCATATATATATTTTTTTTTCCTTTTTTGCGGTTTTGACACTTTTAAAAAAAGCCATTTCAGAATTCTTTTTGAGATTTCTCTTGTTATTTAAAAAAAAAAAAAAAAAAAAAAAAAATGGAGAAGTACCCAAGTGCTTCGAGGCTCAAGTAAAACGGACACAGAAGTAGAGGTGTGGATCGGGAGAAGTATGAGTATAGAATTTTATTTTGTTCTTTCTTTCTTTCTTTTTTTTCGTTGCGCTTAAGAATTCCTGAAGCGAAATTTTGCGCAATCCGATATAAATCTTTTTTTTTTCTTTGGTTGAGAAGACATTGATTGCAGTGGTGGTAAAGAGGGGGGGGGGGGGGGTTCTTTTTATTAAATTAGCTTTGCTATAAAGGTAAACAGCTCACACTCACTAAACTGAGGAGGAAAAAAAAAAAAAAATGAAATGCTTTGTTAACATTTCGTAGGACTGTAAAACAAAGAGTGAATTCGCCACTTTGATTTGACAAAAGGCTTCCACAAGCGGTGCAAGAAGAAGGGTCTAGTCATCCGCAAGCATCAATCATGACCAGACCTTCAACAGGCAAGACTTATTTCGTTTCACAGTAATGGGAAGAAGAATAGGAAAAAAAAAAACAAGGGGGAAAAAAAGGGCAAAAAATGACACGCTTCTTTGTTGGTCCCCAGACCATTTGCAGAAGGGTCCTCCGCAGCAGTTGTGAGATGCCCAAACCTAATTGCATGGGGGGCGCACATCTCCTCTTTTTTTTTTTTTTTTTTTTTTTTTTTTGAGAACAACTACAAACACGACAACCAAATCCACCGTTCAAGCCAAACCCGAATTTCATTTTCCACCAAACACGGTAACCCAATTTCAATTTTCCACCGTTCCCTGTAAACCATCAAAATGGCGACCCGCAAACACTTGGGAAGGAGATCGCGGGCCACAGCACAAATGTGGACGCAGGGTGTTATCAACACATCCAACCCTGCAGCACACTCAACCCCCCCCCTGGGCACCACTCAGGGAAAGAGACTGTGGCCCTTTGAGCAGAACCCAAGGCCCACCTACGTTGTGTGCTTGCCACTTTCGAAACTGTGGCTTGCGTCATTCTTGGTGGAGACAGCGGCGCAAATCCGCATGTTGCAATTGCCAACAAGGAAAGAAATGGTGGCACGGTTGTTTTTTCTGACGCTCTGCTTGGCTCTGCGTTCGTCAAACCCAAACAGGGCCACTGCCGTCCCCACAATTGTGGCGAAAACGGTGTCCTTGGCCAGGGGGTCAGTTAGAACGCCGTGCAACGTGGTTGTGAATAAGGAAGAAGGCGAAATAAATCAAAGGCTGTGGTAAGTAGTGATAAAGGTTTGGAGTCAGTCAAGTAAAGGACAGTGGAAGGTGGAAAAACTTTTCGAGGATACTGTGGTGGTGGAAATAATTTTCGAGGTTACCGTGGATGGTGGAAATATGCCGCCAAGTTGCCGTGGTTGGTGGATTTCAAAAGTGGTTACCCGTGGATGGTGGACAAAATATTTTGAAAACGTATATGGTGGATATGAAATTGCAAGTTTCCGTGAACAAAAGAAATATATTCGAGTTACCGTGGACAAAGGGCAAAAAACAGGTTACAGAGTTTGGTGGAAAATCCAAATTCGCTTGTCGTGTTTGTAGTTTCTCTCTTTTTTTTTTTTTTTTTTTTTTTTCTAAGGTTATGATTATTTGCTTGAAGAATTGCTTGCTCAAGGAAGGGGGGGGGATATTTAAAAACCTTTAATACCACTTTTCTTTTTTTTTAAATCCCTCTTTGTTTAAGTGATTAATTAGCTCAACTGCTGTGAAATATGGGCATTTGGTTTCAAGGGAAAAAAAAAGTCAAAGTAAAAGAGGACTAATGCCGTCAGTTTAAGTGAGGGAAGAAAGGGGGGGGATCCAAAAAAAAAAATAGGCCTTTTCTTTCATTTTTTTTAAAAAAAGGTACCGATAGTCAAATTTGTTATAAATATTGCTTTAAGAAAGCAGGGAACACATAACGGGGGGGGGGGGGGGGGGGGGCATGGTTACTTAATTATTCTAACCAGATACAAAAAATAAACACGAATAAGAAATATGAAGCAGAAAATAAAGGGGTGTGTATCCTTCAGCCGGAAAGGGCTTATGGAAAATTAAAGAGATGGCAAAAAAAACGGGGGGGGGGAAGTATTTCTTTTCGATCGTCCACCATATAGTGGCCGGCAGAAAATACTTTTTGAAACAACAAAACAAAAAAAAAAAACCGGATGTGGGGTTTTTTTCTTCTTCTTTTTTTTTTTTTTTTCGTTCCTTCAACAAAGTAACACCTTAGTGTCCATAGGTGAAAGTTGAGATTCTTTTCTCTTTTTTGTTTTCTTTCTCCCCCCCCCCCCCCCCCCCCCCCCTCTTTTATTCTGCAGAGCCATTTTTTTTTTTCTATATTTTTTATTTTGGTTACGTTCAAGTCTGCTTTGAACATGTAGACGCAAAGAGTTTCGTTCAAAAAGCAGCTTGTAGTAAAAAAAAAAAAAAAAATGCAATTTTATAGAAAAGAAAAAAAAAAAAGAAATCAGTAAGAATTTTACATTTGTGGGGACACCCCTACTCAGTGTGAGTGCAGTGCATTCGACAAAAAAAAACGCGAAAATCAGGTCATCTGACTTTTAAAAAATAAAAAATAAAAGAAAATGAACAAAAAGAAATACTATCGCTCTCTGTGAAAAAAAGAAAATAAAACAAAAAAATAAAAAAAGAGAAAAAAGAAAAGGGAAAAAAAAAAAAAAAAAAAGATCTCCAGGAAGATCTCTGGGCTCTGTGAGTTCTTTTTTTTTTTTTCATTTCTTTTTTATTTTTATCTTTATTTTTTTTTAGCTATTTTCACTCTCAGAGACATAGGTTCGTCCTTTCCTCATTTTTTTTTTCCACACCTTTTTTGGGAGCTCGCCGTTTTGAATAAGACAAAACATCATGGTTTTTTGTATTCTATCAGTTCACAAAACCCTTCGTCCATCAGGGGGGGGGAGGGGGGGAAGAAAAAAAAACTCGAAAAAAATAAAAAAGATTAGGTTATCTCCCTCATGTATGATCTTAAAGGGCTTATGTGAAGCTAGGCTTACTCGAAGGGAGGTGGGGGGGGGGTCTTCTTTTTTGACAAGTCAAAAAAAATCGTTTCGATGGGAGGGGGGAGGGGAGTTTTTTTTTTCTTCTTTTTTTTTTCTTTCCAGCAAGAAATCTGAGAATGACGTTACCACCGCTCTCAAACTTTTATGATTTTTTTTTTTTTTTTTTTTTTTTTTGCCCACCTCTCTCCTTGTCAAAAAAATACTGACAGGAGACACCCTTTTAATTTGTGAGGAGGGACTTGTAACAAAATATATATTTTTTTTTTTTTTTTTGTAATAGTTATCTGGAGGAAGTGGGGGAGGGAAAGAGAGAGAGAAAAAAAAAATGAAAATGAAAATGAAAATGAGAATGAAAATGAAAAAAAAACAAGCAAACAACATGCTTAACTAACTATGACCAGTTAATAGTTCTTCCCTCCCTATTCTTTAGATTATTTCTGAAACAAACCAACCAATTTATTTTCCCCTCTTTTCAAGGGGGGGTAAAAAAAAGCAGGCCGCTCAGCTCAAATCCAAGGGTTTTTTTTTCTCTCCACATGTTGCTCAGGAAAAAGAATTTTTTAACCCTTATGCGCCGGGGGGGGGGGGGGGGGGGGGGGTACTTGCTTTGCTCGATCAGGCAGTACTTCTCCTAAAAGTCCAAGAAATATTGCGAGTCTCCTGCAAAAATTGTATGCTCTGACCCAGATCCATAACCATCTTGCCATGAGAGCCTCTTCCTCTTCACTCCTCCTCGACTTCTTCTTGCTCGTCCCTGTCAAACTAGATGACGCTGGAGGGCTACAAACTTTCCTCCAACACGTTCGGGCGCATAAAGGTTAAAAAAGCAGGAAATAATCGCACAAAGGGTTTATAAAAAAGATATGTCACATAGTTGTCAATTCATTCAGAGATACTGCTGCAGTAGCTTGGCAGCAGCGGTGTAACGAGATTCGATGCAAAAATCAAGTGCTGTGTACCCCGTGTGGTCTCGAGACGAAACATTGGCTGTGGGAGAAGCCTGGAGAATGTGTGTCATCGTGGACAGCAGATTGTCGCGTGCAGCAAGAATGAGAGCGGTGGCACCCGTCCTGTCAGTAGCATTGGGGTTCGCACCAAGCTCCAAAAACCTCGAAATCAACACTTCATTCTCTGCCAGGGTAGCATACATCAAAGGAGTCCGCCCATGGTTGTCACGCGCCTCTACATCTGCGAACCCTTTCAACACAAGGCAGTCAACAATTGACTCCGACCTCGCGTACATCAGAGCTGTCATACCATACCCGTCCTGATGGTTCACTACACAGTCCTCCCTAAGAAGTAAGTATTCAACTGCTTCAAAATTACACCCACGAACAGCGTGCATCAGAGCTGTCATACCGTTGTCGTCCACGTCGCAGATGCACGACCCGTACTCGATCAGCCGTTTGGCAACGGGGAGTTGTTTTTTTGATCGTATCGCGTACATTAATGCGGTCCGGCCCTTCGCGTCTCGAATGGACATGTCGGCCCCGTGGGATAGAAGAAGCTCTACAACAGAGGGATCCTTGCATTTCGACGCTGCAAGCATAAGAACAGAGTGGTTTTTGTCGTCGATTTCATTTACATCCACACCATCGAGTCTTAAATACCTTCTGGCGCATGAAATGCTGGAGAATTGCGAGATGTACATAAATGCTGTGGCGCCTGTCTTGTCCCGCATGTGGATGTCGGTTGTGGGGTGTTCTGAGAGGAGTGCTACGGTCTCCTCTTGATCGTGCATAGCTGCGATCATGAGGGCGGTGGTACCCATGGCGTCTGTTGAGTTCACGTTGCAGTTGTTTTTGACAAGGGCTCTCACTGCGGCGACGCGTCCCTCGATGGCAGCGAACATCAAGGGTGTGGCGTCGTCGATTTTGCAGTTCACGTTGACGCCCTCCTCGATAAGCTTGTCTATGCTGTCCACGCAGCCGCCCGACGCCGCGCGTATCAAACCTTCCTCGTTGGTCTGCCGCCTCTCGTAGTCTTTTGCATGCATTTTTGTGTGCATCTCCTCCTTCTCCCCCACCGCCCTCTCACCACCCTCTTTTTTTTTTTAGGGGAGGTCGACGAGATTAAAAAAAATAAAAAAGAACATTGGGGGACAGGGGAAAGAATATATCCACAACATGGAGGGGGGGGGGAACAGTATAAAAAAAAATACATGGGGGGGGGAGTTTTTTCTTCTTCTTTCAACTAACGTGAACAAGGTTTTCAAGCCAGAATGGGTGGGCTACGTGGTTTTTTTTTTTTTTTTTTTTTTTTTTTTTTTCCCGACCCCATACATTGCAACTCATCAAGCGTGATTCGTTCGCTGCCGTTAACCTTCAGCATCTTAGATATCAGGTCCCGCAAAGACGCGGGTAGCTCAGGAGGCATATAAAACTTCCCCGCCCTGATCTTTTCAAACAGAATATCAATCTGACCGTTCGGCGAATCAAAGGGCAGTGAGCTCGTCGCCAACGCATACAAAATAACACCGCAGGACCAGACATCAGCTGCCGTTCCATGGTATTTTTCGCTCCTCACAATTTCAGGACAAGCGTAGTGAGGGGACCCGCAGGACGTCTCAAGGTACCCTTCTCGGGGTATAGCAGAAGCCATGCCAAAATCTGCAATCTTGAGGTTACCCAGGGTGTCAATAAAAAGGTTCTCGAGTTTTAGATCTCTGTGACATAAGGACTGCGCGTGCATATAAGCTACTCCTGTGACCAGTTGGTAGAAAAATTTGAATACTTCTGAAGTTGGTAGATTTTGATTTTGGCTGATGTACTCGTAAAGCTCACCCCCGTCTAGATATTCCAAAATCAAGAACAGGTGTGTGCTGGTCTGCAGCACATCATGTGCTTTCATTATATTTGGGTGTGACAGCAGCCGTAACACCTTGATTTCTCGCTCCACTCTCTGCCGAGTATCTGCACTCTCTTGCATTACAGCCTTCTTCACTATTTTCACTGCTGCCTTGACCCCTGTTTGTTTGTGAAAACCGATTTTAACCTTTCCAGAACACCCTCTTCCCAGGGTCCTACCTAGTATGTACGGACCCACAAATACTTGTTTCTCAGATGTCATTTTTTTTTTTTTTTTTTTTCTTTTTAAAATTTTCTTTCCCGATAAAAAAAAAAAAAAGATCTTTTTTTTTTTCCAATGAGACACAAAAAAAAAGCTACAAGAAAAAAAAGAAAGGATCATGAACACAAGAAAAAAAAATAAGAAAATATAAATAGAGGGGGGTGGAGGGGGGTAAGGGTTTTGTGTTGGGCATGGAAAAAAAAGGGGGGGGGGAACAAATTTAAAGGGAAAAGAAAAAAAATGGAATCGATGCATTTGGGGGGTCTTTTTCCCTCATAAATAAAAAATACCGTTTCTTAAAAAAAAAAAGAAAACTTCTGGCTTCTCGTTCTTTCTTTTTTATTTTACTTTTATTTTTTTTCAAAAAATAATTTTTTTTCGGAAGAATCAAAGAGGTAAACAAGAAGGACTTTTTTTTCCCTCTATCATGTTTTTATTCATTCTTTTTTTTTTTTTTTTTTTTCGTTCTTTTCCGTAGTTTTCTTCTAGTCTCCGACGCTCTCACATTTTTTTTTTTACTTTATTATTTTCTCTCTCTTTTTTTTTTTTTTTTTGCATACCCATCTCTAGAAATAAAAGGAGGAGGGGAGGGGGAAAAAGAAAAAAAAAAAAAAACATTACATGCAAAAAGAGAAAGAAAAAAAAAACAAAATTGGGTAATACTGAATTCTTTGTTTTAAAAGAATAAAAGAAAAAAAGGGGTGGGGGAAGGAGTGGGGGGGGAGTGGGGAAGAGAAGGGGGGGGGGGGGGGGGGGGGGTCTCTTATCTTTCTTTACTTCTACATCATTGTACTTGGCAAAAAAAAAAAGGAACAAGAGTGGGATGGAGAGAAAGTACAAAAAGAAAAAAATGGAGGTTCCTGCAAAGAAGAGAAAAAGAAAAAACCTTCATTAAGGTACCGTAGAATGGGGTGTCGCAGGGAAAATAAGAAGAGGTGGGGGGGAGGGAGGAGAAAAGAAAAAAAAAAGAAGAATAAGAAAAAAAACCAAGTAACTACCGAAACCCACGGCTTTGTGAGTTTCTTTTTTTTACTGAGAAGGAGAAGGTGCTTCTTTTTTTTTTAATGTTCCCCCTTCCTTTTTTTTTTTTTTTTTTTTTTTTTCCCTCTCCAACATCTCTATACTTTAAAACCCCACAACTTTTCATCACACAAATCTCTATCACCAGAAAGGAAGCAACGTATCCCCCCCCCCCCCCCCTTTTCCCCTATAAGTGGCTTTTCTTTTTTCCATCTTTCTTTTTTCTTTTCCCCTTCTTATAGTAAAAAGAAAAAAAAGAACGAGAGGGGGAGAGAGGGGGAAAAAAAATGGGGGGGGCATATTTAACGCCTCATATCGCTAAAGCCCGTCTGGTCAATATCCTGGACTTCCTCTCAGGGGAACTTTAAGAAAACTTCTGAACAAAAAAAAAAAAAAAAACAAAAAAAAAAAAAGAACAACGAACAAAATGTGGTCACTTTTGACACCCACGGGAATCAATCATTGAACAGAATCGCGAAAACGATATGCTGCGCATCAAGTTGGTGTGTCCACCCGAACGGAGGCATCAGACGGATTTTAGAGATATGACGTTAAAAGAAGAAGAAAAAAAAAAACTATTCTTTTAAGGTATGCGTTTTTGCGCTCACCGGCCGAGCTGCGCTTAGTCCCCGTTGTCCACGTTCTGGGGGCTCTGGCGGGTTCCTACTGCGGTGGTCAAACTGCGGGGCAGCCTTGTCGGTGTCTGCGACAGGTACCTGTCCCGCAAGCCTTCGATGCTACTCATGGTTCGTTCCGGGAGTACTGGCCTCCTGTCATACCCGTGTGTGGTCGGTCCTCCGAAAAAAAAAAAAAAAAAAAAAAAAAAAAAAAAAAAAAGGAAAAGGAGGCAAAAATGTCAAGCAAACGACCCCCTCCTTCACCGGATAAAGAAAAAAAAAAAAAAAAAAAGAAAAAAAAAACTACCTTTCCCTATGCAAAGGGCATGGTTCTTATTGTTATCCTCCCCCTCTCTCTCTCTCTTTCTCTCCCCCTCCTCTCCGTACTCACGGTGAATATGACGGTGAAATGGTGTACCTTGATGCACCCCCGATGCTGGGTCTTGTGTCAGGATGTATGGATGGCTCAGGGGATGCTGACTGGCTACGGTGCATGCCGGAGCTCGTAGGTGGCCTCCTCATGTCACCGCATGAGAACCCCTTGCGTAGGGTGAGCAGCGTCTGCCTAGATTCTTCCATTGATGTACAGGGAAGCTTCTCTTGCAGGTGAAGGAGGTTACCTCCGCAGGGCTCCTCAAATGCATTCCATATCCTATCTGTGCGCATCAGCTCTTCCACCTTCCTGACTCCCGTGGCCCACATGGTGTTGAAATGACCCCCAAGCACCTTCTTACACAGATCCTGGTCCGAGCACGCGGCCCATGTTCTGATCAGACACACTATGAAATCACGTTCCACCCGTTCATCGAGTTGGATTTGAACACTATTTTATTTTTTAACGGAGGAAGGGGAAAAAAAAAAAAACTTTTTTATTTTATTTTTTTACATACCGTTTCCCCAGCCCTTCTATCTTAAACGAGCAGCTGTCGCTGCTGTCCAAGACACACCGGATTCCATGGCGATCGTCCACGATACCTGTAAAAAGAATTTTTTTTTTTTTTTTTTTTTTTTTTAAATACCAGTCAACAACGAGTCTGTCATGTTAAAATCCCGCTGCTTAATCTTTATATGTTTTTCAACAAGCTGCAGGAACACATCTCGATGGACAGTGTCACTTTTTTTTTTTTTTTTTTTTTCCCTTTCCCGGTAACATACTCTATCACACATGTGACCCGTGTGGTTGCAATGGATTCAACAAGCTTGTCCACAACAGACGTGCCAAGATGCGGCGGCCAGTGCACCACAATGGGCTTCGACGTGATTGTCTTCCCCCGTGCTCCGTCCTTTCTCACCGGAGTGGCCTCCACCTTTAAGGAACACCCTATGTCATCGGCACTTGCGTAGTACGCATAATGCCGGCCTGTCTCGTCGGGGTAAGGTGACTTCTTGTTGATTGGGGTCCAGGACTCACCGTCGTTACTCTTCAGCCACCTGTATATGCTCTGACCTTCCTCGCCCCCTTCGTACTCAGCCACAACTTTAAGCTTGCTGAAGGCGTACGGGAGGGTATCGCTTGGTGCCACCACACTCTTAAAGCAAGGGGGTTTATCTTTTGCCTCGTCCCCCTTGCTTTGTTCCTTTGCCTGCTCCTTAGACTGTGCTACCTTCGGTGGTGCGACGAGACCCTAACTTTTTTTGGTTTGGAGAGGGGCATTTTTTTTTTTTTTTTTTTTTTCCACCCATCATTTTTACCTGTTTGCACATGTCTTTAAATTCTGCCTTGAGGTTCTGAGTGATCCCGGCAGCTTCAGCCATGCTGATGAGCCCCACGATTACTTCCCGGACACCAGTAGTTGGGAGGTACACTTGCCTTTGAATTAAAAAAAAAATTTTTTTTTTTTGAGGGAAAAAAAAAAAAAAAAAAAAAAAAAAAAAATACCTTCCGGCTTTGCTGCTCGTTCCTTCGGGGAACTTCAAAGCCAGACCTTTGTTCCCCTTTATGAGCTGAATAGTCTTGAAGGCAGGTCTGGATTCGCTGTTGAGGGTGTATGTGAACTTGTCACCGACGACCTGTATATTTATTTATTTTTATTTTTTGCTCCCCCCTCATACCGTGATCTTAATAACAGCCTTCGGGATATTCTTCTCGGGCAGGGTGGCTGGGTGGCGGAATACCACCTCATTGACGACGATGTCGTTCCGGTTTTCAAGAGACGCGTAATCCTGTAGGGGGGGGATATTTTGTTTTGTTTTGTTTTTTTGTTTTTTTTCTCATTTTGCAACATACATCCTCGTAAAGAGGGTTTTTGTTGGTAGACTCTGCACCTGCACCTCGCAATTTGTTGGCAGTGATGTACTGTGTGAAAAGGTTACTTTTTGAAATGCTGTTGTACATACCCTATTGTGCATGTGTGCAATGTCAAGAGGAGCACCGCAGCGACAGTCAGCATTGAGGACCTGATCGCTCATGAGGAGGGACAAGGTGTCGAGGTTGTTCTCAAAGGAGTGTTTGGACGCTGCGATGTGGAGAGGCATGCAGTTGTTCCCAAGGTTGATGTCTTCACCCCTGGCAGAGATGTCCACCATGCACGTTGTGACCAGGTACTTGATGCAGTCGAACCTCGACTTCATCGCGGCGTAGTGCAGCGGGGTGAGGCCTTTGTTGTCCACGGCGTTCATGTTTACGTTCTTGCTGTGCAGGAACATCAGCACTGTGACCCACCCTTCTTGCGCGGCGATGTGAACAGGGCACATTTTTTTGTTGTCGGGTTCGTCCATTTTGGCGCCCAGTCCAGTCAGGATCTGCAGAACCTGCACGGCCCCCACCCCTGCGGCCAGCCACGCCGCAGACCTTCCATCGTTGTTCTGTAGTGTCACGTCCGCGCCAAGGCTGTGCAGCAGCTTCACCATCTTCTCATGTCCATTGTACGCTGCGATCATGACCGCTGTTGTCCCTGTCGAGTCCATCACTCTGGCCTCCGCGCCGTGCTTCTTCAGCAAGCTCACCACTTCTGTGTTCCCAGCGTCTGCCGCCCACCACAGAGGTGTGCACCCGTCGACATCGGGCTTGTCTAGTGCCTCTCCCCAGCTGATGAGGCATTCTAAGATTTTCGGGTAGTTGTGATACCCTGCCTCATGAGCCAGAGACCACCCGTGAGAGTCAACAACCCCAAGACCCACGCCTGAGTCCTTCAGCGCCTGCAGGCCTTCGAGGCTTCCTATCGACGATGCGACGTGCATCGCTGTCCTGCGGTCTGCATCCTCCTGGTTCAGCTTCACTCCCAGCCTCTTCAGCTCTTTGATGATGTGAAAGTTGTTGTGCCGTATGGCAGCACACACTGCGTTCCCGTCGGTATCCGTCGCCTGTGCTTCTATCACCAGCCATTCCAAGAAGTCCTTCTCGATGTGAGGTGAGGAACACGCTGCTGTGAGCATCCCTTTCGTCTCTAGGTACTTCAATTGCTGGTTCTTTGCTTTCTTGCACAGCGCCTGCAGCAATGGCTGTGCCTCAGACTTCTTTCCTAATCCTGCTGCTGCTCGCAGCACAAGCTTGCTGCACGCTACCTGCTCCAGGTTCGAAGCGGGAATCTCGTTCAAAAGCCTGTGGATCAGCTTGTTATCAGTGCTCCAAATATGGGCCGCTGCTGTCGCAAGGGCTGCGTCTGTGAGGGATCCAAGCGACGCGACTGTCGCGCCCTTCTGCAGGAGATGCACAGTGCCCGGGACGTTGTTATGCGCCAGGGCCAGATTGAGAGGCGACCTGCCGTCTGCGTTCAACTCGTCAATATCAGCAGGCTTCAGCCTGTGCGTCACGATCCTCAGCAGGCCGACCAGTTCCTCTGACTCGGCGACTAGATGCACGACGGTGAAACCTGCCTGCCCTCTGGGAGGGAGCTCTGTCATGGGTGCACCGAGGATGTACTCTTGAGTCACGACGTCAAGTGTGTACTTCCCCTCTTCCTCTGCTGTTTTCGACGCAAGGTCGAGAATGTGCTTGAGCCTCGGGCACGAGGCCGTCTCCACCTCGTCCATGGCAGTGATGACATCGCGCCACACCACCAGCCTGATCTCGCACAGCGCAAGGACATCGATTTTATCAAAGTTGACGTTCATCTCAGATGCGAGCAGCGTAGCGACCGCCGACGAGATCCTAGACGAGGTGCGGAACTGCGTGTTCGTGAGGAAAGTGACCTCCTTCTCTTCGGGGGCTGCAGAATGCGCCTCGATCAGCCTCCCGTTGAAACTTTGAATGATCAAAAGCGTGCCTTGAGGTCCATTAGACCTGCTGAGGGACCGCAGCGCCACCGAGGGGAGCATGGAAGTGGATGTAGGCTGTGTCCACGTAACGACATGGCCAGGGGTGTAGATACCGGACTCTTGGGAGTTGCAGGCCTTGAAAGTGACCTTCTCATAACGTGGCAGGGATAAAAGCTCTTTGTGGAGAAGGGCCTCGTAGGGCTTGTAAAGCTTAAGGTACTCAACCCTATCAGCGGCAGGATCGTTGGGCTCAGATGTGCTGTAAGTTCTCATGGCTTGAGCGGCTACCAGACTCAGGGGAGTTTCGAGAGTAAAGGCAGCAATTGCGGGGTGAGTGGTGCTGATGTTACGCGCCCTACGGGCCACAACGCTGGCATCTAAAAACCTCCCTGCTGCCAATGTTCCTGGAGGTTCAAACACATCGTTAGTGTAAGTGTACCCGCTGTGAGCATTATCAACTGAGAAGGCTCGCGACAGTACTTCGCCAATGTCCTTAGCCAGCTGTGGGTCTATCAAATCTTCAAATTGTCCAAAATCCTTCTTTGTCATGTAGATGCCATCACTGAACCTGGCATCTCGCCAGGAGACTGGTTCTCTCTTCACTGCTCTTTTGCTTGGCTTCCCCCCGCCGTTCACGGACCCTGCCAGTGAATTGTCGCCCACACTTCCTTTTTCATAGTTGTTGATGGCTCTGTTCAGCTTGTTTATCTGCTTGTTCAGAGTCTCGTTGTCCTTCTTCAACTTCGAGTTCTCAACTGCGACCTTACTGCCCTCGCACCCCATTTAAAAAAAAAAAGCCTTTTTTGTTAAAATATTTCTTTCTATAAATTATTTCCTTCTTTTTTTTTTCCCCCCCTCCGTGATTCCTCCTCCTCTCCCCCTTCCCCTTTTTCTTTACTATAAAAATACACGAACAGAAAAAAAGACAATCACACCCCCCTCCCTCCCTCCCTCTGACCCTGTGATTTTTTTTTTTAAAATTCCCCTTCTAAAAACTCAGCTTGAAAAATAAATAACTCAAAAAAAAAAAAAAAAAAAAAAAAAAAAAAAAACACAATAGCAGATTTAACAAGGTTTCTAAGAGTGGAAGGGGAGAGAAAAATAGCAGAAAAAGCCAAGAGAGGCTTTCTAGTTGTTTGTTCTAATATACTTGTACATGGCAAAAAAAAAAAAAAAAAAAAAAAAAAAAAAAAAAGAGCAAATTAGTGCGTGTGTGAGATTTAACAAAAACATTCTTTTATCTATCTAGGGAGGAGAAGTTACTACTTTTTTTTTTTTGTTCATCGGATCTTATCATCTCGCATCGTGCTTTTTCCTACTATCCTAACGCGACAAGGGCAGGATATTGTTGTCTTTAGGCTTCACGCGAGGCGCGCGGGAGCCTGTTTTGGGCGAAAAATCGGCAGAGTAGCTCGATTTCCTGTTAAAAGTGTCTAAGAGAGGGAGAAGAAAATAAATACCCTTCGAAAGGAGTGCTCGGCAAAACGCTTGAGGACCGACCCCTGGCACGAGATGTCTGAGGGGTAAGAGGCTTCTGGCTGTACTGCTGCTGGTATGACGTCTCGCTCTGTAAGGTTTCGTTTTTGTTGGAGTATGGGACCTGAATACCTGAAATTCGTGGACCTTGAAGTCAGAGCTCCTCGGCCCTGGCGTTGAGGCCCGACGTCTTTTGGAAGACGTAAGATCATCCCTGCCATTGAACGGGAAGGAATCCCCCCCTCCCACATGCCTCCGTGAGGACCTGGAGGGTGTTGCATCTCTGTCCCATGCTTGCTGCTTTGGTGACAACAGCACATTGCCATAGTCAGATTGGTACGAGCTCACCCCTTCGAACCTTTGTCGGCTCACGGAGCTTGTCGATGGTCTAACACTCCCCCTCCTCTGACTTACCTTCTGCTGGTAATCACTGGCATATGTTGTGTTCCCGCTGAAGGGCCCGCTGGACATCCTTCTGTCTCCAGCCCCAACAGACCTCGACCGCTCTGTTTTCTTTTTTGTGTACTGCTCTTGGTAGCTTGTCGTCCCGTCGAATGCGCGCTCCTTCATCACCGACTGCGGCGGCCGTGAGCTCGCCCTCCTCTCCGCCTTGTTCCTCATGTAGTCGCTGCCGTATGTCGTCCTGTCGTCGAACCGCCCACTCGACACAGGCTTGTGCTCCCTCGCAACCTGTTCCGATCTATCTCCACGTTTGGGTGAGTACTCCGCATTGTATGATGTGGTGCCTTCAAACGGCCTGTATGGCACAGCCTTGTCCTTCGGCTTCGCACTTTCTCGCCTTTCACGATCACTGACGAGATAGTCCGCACCATAAGTGGTGGTGCCATCAAATGGCCTGCTCTCAGGGAGGTACTGTGCAGGACGTGCACTGGGCTGACGAGATGTCTCATTGGGAAGGAAGTCAGCACCATAAGTAGTGGTGCCATCAAAAGCACCACCCGACACAGGCTTGTGTTGCCTCGTTACTTGCTCAGCCCTGTCTCCCCTCTTAGGTGAGTACTCTGCATTGTACGAAGTGGTGCCATCGAAGGGCTGGCTTGGGAAGGCTTTGTCTTTCGGCTTCGCACTTTCCCTCTTCTGATACGCGCTGGGCTGGTAGTCTGACCCGTAGGTGGTGTTGCCATCGAAGAGTCCTCTAGACACAGGCTTGTGGTCCCTCGCAACCTGTTCAGCCCTGTCCCCCCGCTTGGGTGAGTACTCTGCATTGTACGACGTGGTGCCATCGAAAGGCCTGAACGGCAACGCACGGTCTTTTGGCTTCGCGCTAACTCGTTTTGCAGGGTCGTTGGCTAGGAAGTCAGCGTTGTAAGTAGAAGTACCATCAAATGGCCTGCTCTCAGGAAGGTACTGTGCAGGACGCGCGCTAGGCTGACGAGATGTCTCATTGGGAAGGAAGTCAGCACCATAAGTAGTGGTGCCATCAAAAGCACCACCCGACACAGGCTTGTGGTCCCTCGTGACTTGCTCAGCCCTGTCCCCCCTCTTAGGTGAGTACTCTGCATTGTACGAAGTGGTGCCATCGAATGGCTGGCTTGGCATGGCACGGTCTTTTGGCTTTGCGCTGGTAGTCCTTTCGTAGGTGCTCAGCAAGTAATCGGAGCCATAGGTGGTGGTGCCATCAAAGGCACCAGTGGTCACCTGGTGCTGGCGGATAACCTGCTCAGTTCTCTCTCCTCTCTTGGGTGAGTACTCTGCATTGTATGATGTGGTGCCCTCAAAAGGCTGGCTCAAGACAGCACGATCCTTTGGCTTTGCACTTTGAGGCTTCCCGTAAGCGCTAGGAATGTAGTCGGCGTTGTATGTGGACGTCCCATCAAATGGCTTGCTCTCAGGGAGGTACTGTGCAGGACGTGCGCTAGGCTGACGAGATGTCTCATTGGGAAGGAAGTCAGCGCCGTAGGTGGTAGTGCCATCAAAAGCACCACCCGACACAGGCTTGTGTTCCCTCACTACTTGCTCAGCCCTGTCCCCCCTCTTAGGTGAGTACTCCGCGTTGTAGGAAGTGGTGCCATCAAAAGGCCTGTTTGGCATGACGGTATTTTTCGGCTTTGCACTCTCCCTCTTTTGAAATTCACCAGGCAGATAGTCCGCACCATAAGTGGTGGTGCCATCAAATGGCTTGCTCTCAGGGAGGTACTGTGCAGGACGTGCACTGGGTGGACGAGATGCGTCATTGGGAAGGAAGTCGGCACCATAAGTTGTGGTCCCGTCAAAGGCTCCACTCGACACAGGCTTGTGGTCCCTCGTGACCTGCTCAGCCCTGTCCCCCCGCTTGGGTGAGTACTCTGCATTGTAGGATGTGGTGCCTTCAAAAGGCTGGCTTGGTGCAGCGCGGTCTTTTGGCTTCGCACTAATAGTCTTTTCATAAGCACTTGGAAGAAAGTCGGCACCATATGTCGTGGTGCCATCAAAGGTACCAGAGCTTACTTGGTGCTGGCGGACGACTTGCTCAGCCCGGTCTCCACGCTTGGGTGAGTACTCCGCATTGTATGATGTGGTGCCTTCAAACGGCCTGTATGGCACAGCCTTGTCCTTAGGCTTCGCACTTATTTGCCTTCCAGAATTACTGGCGAGGTAGTCCGCACCATAAGTGGTGGTGCCATCAAATGGCTTGCTCTCAGGAAGGTACTGTGCAGGACGTGCACTGGGTGGACGAGATGCTTCGTTGGGAAGGAAATCAGCACCGTAGGTGGTGGTGCCGTCAAAGGCGCCACTCGACACAGGCTTGTGAGTTCTCACTACTTGCTCAGCCCGGTCTCCACGTTTCGGTGAGTACTCTGCATTGTATGACGTAGTTCCATCAAAAGACTGGCTCGGAATAACACGATCTTTCGGTTTCGCGCTTGCTGTCTTCTCGTACGTGGTGGGAAGGTAGTTGAGATTGTAGGTGGAGGTGCCATCAAATGGCTTGCTCTCAGGAAGGAACTGTGTGGGGCGCGAACTGGGCGGACGAGACGCTTCGTTGGGAAGGAAGTCAGCACCATAAGTGGTGGTGCCGTCAAAGGTACCACCAGACACAGGTTTATGCTCCCTCGCGACTTGTTCAGCCCGTTCACCTCGCTTCGGTGAGTACTCTGCATTGTACGAAGTGGTGCCTTCGAAAGGTCTGTACGGCATGGCACGGTCCTTCGGTTTCGCGCTCTCCCGTTGTTCAAGCTCACTAGGCAGAAAGTCAGCATTGTAGGTTGTGGTGCCATCAAACGGCCTGTTGGGTATGGCAGTGTCCTTCGGCTTCGCACTTGAAGTCCTTTCATAAGCGTTGGGAATGAAATCAGCACCATATGTAGTAGTACCATCAAAGGTACCAGTGTTTACTTGGTGCTGGCGGACGACCTGCTCAGCCCTGTCCCCCCGCTTGGGTGAGTACTCCGCGTTGTAGGAAGTGGTGCCATCAAAAGGCCTGTTTGGCAGAACAGTACTTCTCGGCTTTGCACTCTCCGTCCTCTCATACGCACCTGGCAGGTAATCAGCACCATAGGTGGTGGTGCCATCAAATGGTTTGCTCTCAGGGAGGTGCTGTGCAGGACGTGCACTGGGTGGACGAGATGCGTCATTGGGAAGGAAGTCGGCACCATAGGTGGTGGTACCGTCAAAAGCACCACTTGACACAGGCTTGTGTTCCCTCACTACTTGCTCAGCCCTGTCCCCCCGCTTGGGTGAGTACTCTGCATTGTACGACGTGGTGCCATCAAAAGGCCGGCTCGGCACAGCGACGTGCTTTGGCTTCGCGCTCTCTCTCTTTTCAAACTCACCAGGCAAGTAGTCTGCACCATAGGTGGTGGTGCCATCAAATGGCCTGCTCTCAGGGAGGTACTGTGCAGGACGTGCGCTAGGCTGACGAGATGTCTCATTGGGAAGGAAGTCAGCGCCGTAGGTGGTAGTGCCATCAAAAGCACCACCCGACACAGGCTTGTGGTCCCTCACTACTTGCTCAGCCCTGTCCCCCCTCTTAGGTGAGTACTCCGCATTGTAGGAAGTGGTGCCATCGAAAGGCCTGTTTGGCATGACGGTATTTTTCGGCTTTGCACTCTCCCTCCGTTCATATTCACCAGGCAGATAGTCCGCACCATAAGTGGTGGTGCCATCAAATGGCTTGCTCTCAGGAAGGTACTGTGCAGGACGTGCACTGGGTGGACGAGATGCGTCATTGGGAAGGAAATCAGCACCATAAGTTGTAGTGCCATCAAAAGCACCACTTGACACAGGCTTGTGTTCCCTCACTACTTGCTCAGCCCTGTCCCCCCGCTTGGGTGAGTACTCTGCATTGTACGAAGTGGTGCCATCGAACGGCTTGCTAGACGTGACAACACTCCTTGGCTTCGCACTCTCCCTCCTTTCATACGCACCTGGCAGGTAGTCAACACCATATGTTGTGGTGCCATCAAAAGCACCACCTGACACAGGCTTGTGTTCCCTCACAACCTGCTCAGCCCTGTCCCCCCGCTTGGGTGAGTACTCCGCGTTGTAGGAAGTGGTGCCATCAAAAGGCCTGTTTGGCATGACGGTATTTTTCGGCTTCGCACTCTCCCTCCGTTCAAACTCACCTGGCAGGTAATCCGCATTATAGGTAGTAGTCCCATCAAAAGGCTTGCTCTCAGGAAGGTACTGTGCAGGACGTGCACTGGGTGGACGAGATGCGTCATTGGGAAGGAAGTCGGCACCATAAGTTGTAGTGCCATCAAAGGGCCCTGTGGTCAACTGGTGTTGACGAACGACCTGCTCAGCCCTGTCCCCCCGCTTGGGTGAGTACTCTGCATTGTACGAAGTGGTGCCATCGAAAGGCCTGAACGGCACAGCGACATCTTTCGGCTTCGCACTCTCCCTCTTTTGAAACTCACCAGGCAAGTAGTCAACACCATAGGTGGTAGTCCCATCAAAAGGCTTGCTTTCAGGAAGGTACTGTGCAGGGCGTGCACTGGGTGGACGAGATGCGTCGTTGGGAAGGAAATCAGCACCATAAGTTGTGGTCCCGTCAAAGGCGCCTGTGGCCACTTGGTGCTGGCGGACAACTTGCTCGGCTCGTTCCCCTCTCTTAGGTGAGTACTCCGTTTTGTAGGATGACACACCGTTGAAGGGCTCGTTAGGGAGGGGGTTGTAGGGTGGGCGTGCGAGGTCAGGGCGGGCACCAGTAACAGGTAAGTACTCCGCATTGTACGAAGTACTTGCGGTGAAAGGGATGTCCTGGGTGAGTGTGCTATGGGGACGGACAGCCCCCTCTCTATCAACATGCTTCGGAGGGTAGTCTTGCGTGTACGTTGTGGAGGAATCGAAAGGCCGAAACTCAGGAAGCGCTTGCCCTGGCTTGAATGACACCTGTAAGGCCCCCTCTGATGGGAGGTAGGTCTGCCCATATGTTGTCTCTCCTGAGAAGGCGCCCCCTGGCTGCAGGTTTACGCTTGGGTGGATGCTTGGGTTCAGCTCTGCCTCTTTCGGAGTGTAGTCTCTTGCATACACTGATTTCGCGTCTAGTGCTTCCCTGCTGTGCTGGAAGGGGTTCATCCCTGTTGTCCCATGGCCCCTTTCAAAGTCCACGTGTTTCTCTGTGTATTCCGCCCTGTACTCACTTGCTGTCCCCGAGAACGGGACGTTCTTGTAGCCATCAGGTTTCACCCATTTCGTTGTTGCAACATCTGGTGGCACATAGAAGGACATATGGGAGATAGACCTCTCCCTCCCTCCCTCCCTCCCTCCTTTGTTTTGTTTTCACCCCAAGTAGTAGAGACAATAAAAAAGTATACCAGAGAAACGAGGAAATAAAGGGGAGGGGGAAAAAAAGGGGGGGGGAGGCACCCTCACCTATTTCTTTTTTTTTTCATTTTGTTTAATGATTTCTTTCCAATTTCTTTTTTTTTTCTCTTCTTTTTGGAGGTCGAACTTTCCAGAGGTTTTCTGGACAAAGTGAAAAGAGTACCAGCATGCTTAGCCGGGAGGTGAATAGAATGGGGGAAGGGAAGGGGTGGGCATAAGGTACTTCTTCCACAGAAACACAACAAAACACATCCGTTGCTGGGTACTTGAAGGAGCACGGCGTACCTGTCCTAGGAAACAAAAAGCACGGTTCCCCTCTTTTTTTTTTTTTTTTTTTTTTTTTCCTCGTTTTCTTATTCACATTTTTTTTTCTCGTTTTTTTTTTTTTCCATTCCCTTTCTTTATGCTGAAAAAAATTAATAAATCACTATGATGGGAAGGAGAACTGTTTCAACAACCCGCGCAATAGATAGCCACATCGCCCTTAACAGGTTTCAGCTAATAATAGAGCCTGCCGTAGGAAGTGTTTAATACAAAAAAAAAGAAGAAAGAAAGATGAATTAAAAATATTGGTGATGGGTCATCACGATTCCTGGCCGGCTAATAAAAAGAGAGAAAAAAAAAAAAAAAAAAAAAAGAGATAGTTATGTATTCACATCGAATAATGAAAATTCTTCCGTGCTCACTTCTCTTTAAAAAAAAGAAGAAAAAAGAAAAAGAAAAAGATATTTCAATTCCAAAGGAATGCCAGTGTCGGTGGCGCCCTGCACAAGCACTGGCTACTTGATTACCGAGCAGTTTGTTGCTGCCGTGCTGTTCGTCACCCTGAGCATCTGCAATACATTCTTCCACTCGGGTGCCACCGGTGACTGAAGAAGAGGCCAACAGCGAACAACACATCTGATGTACTTCTTTATATCTCCACCAACAACAACAACAACAACACACAAAAAAAAAAAGGAGGTAGTTTAAAACAAAAGAACTAACTTACCAGATTAGAAGGATGGTGGAGAAGGGAGGGAATAATAATAATAAAAAAAAATATAAAAAAAAGTTCAAAATGAAGGCTTTCTTTTTTTTTTTTTTTTTTTTTTTAAATCTGCGCTGTAATCATGTAAAAAGTTGGGATCATTTCGAATCACCAAAAGTGTACGACGACAGCTCTGGATAACCTGGATCTTGAGGTTCCTATTGCATTTTTAATTTTTTTCCCCCCTCCCAAATACCTCATTGATGCAGGCCCCCGCCCTGCCAAGCCGCTGTCTTCGGCTCAGTGTCACCCCACTCAGATCATCCAGCTGCCCTGACGCCCCCTGCATAGAAACTAGTGACTCTTTGTGCTTATTTATTAACTCGCTTGCATCAGACATGGCAGTGGTACTGGTCATTCAGATAGTTGTTGTGTACACCACCAACAGGGCCCTGTTAAACAATGCACAAAAAAAGAAAAGATACATTAAAAAAAAAAAAAAAAAAGAAGAAGAAGAAACACTGCCCTCCCACAAAAAAAAAAAAAAAAAAAAAAAAAAAAAAAAAAAAGCGAGAAACACCTAACCTGCCAACCCTAGCTTGCCCAATAAAACAAAAAAAACAAAAAAACCGCTATAAAAAAAAGCGATAGAGAGTTGGGTGGTGCTAACGATAGAGCTTTACCAAGGAAGGAGCTACGAGAAAGGGCGCCAATTATGGGGGGGGGGGGGAACTTTTTTTTCCTTCTTTTTTTTTCTGTACTTTTATTTTCGTACAAACACCTTAAATTATCTAAATCATAAAGATGGGGTGGGGTGGGGGGCTTTGTAACAATAATATGGAGTGGGGGGGGGGGGGGGTGCATGCAAATGCAATCGATAAAAGTGATTTCTTTTTTTTTTTTTAGTACTTCCGATAAAGCAAGGGTAGGTCACTCAGAAAAAACTGTTTAACGCCGAGACTGAACAAAAAAGATTTTAAGGGGGGGGGGCCTTCTTCACCAATAAAGTTACCAAGGACACGAATCGGTCATTGGGTCCCATCGGGTGCACTCTATGGGGGCGGGGGCGGGGGAAGCTTTGGAACATTAGTATATTTTTTTTTGTTTTTTTTTCTCCCCCCCCGTACATAGATCGGTTGTGTGTAAATAGCAAAAAAAAAAGTTTTTTTTTTTGCTTACTGTAAAACGAATAATGTCGGACGGAAAAATTCTCGGACAGAAAAACTCCCGGACGGAGAAACTCCCGGACACCAAAAAATCCCGGACATTTTTCCGTCCGGGAGTTTTTCTGGGAAGAAGTTTTTTTATTTAAGGGGGGTAGCAGCTCCCACCACGTTTGCCTGGAAGGGCTTTATTCCTTGTGCAGAGCCAAAATGTCACCCTGCGTGGCAGTTTGAATTTTTCTTCCCCTTTCAATGCACCAACAAACAGCACCCACGGGATCTTTAACTTCTCATAAACCCGTACTTCTTTCGTCAGATTGACCAGTTCGACTACCCAAGGCACGTTGAGCAGCTGGCTTGTGAGGGGCCCAACTTTGGTGCTGACACCCCCGGCCAGCTCACCCCTGAGATAAACTCCTTACACCGGGCCAGTACAAACCCCCGAAAGCAGCTTGGCGGCCTCTGCCTCGGTCAGAAGACGGCAGCAACAGGTTCAACAGAGCCCCCGGTTTCTTCCAGACGGAAATACTGGACGTTGCTATTCCACCCTACCACACCCTGGCCGCCGCGACGCCGTGATAGCTGCGTATCGCCCAATACAGGATTTAGCATCCTTCGGGGGCTGAAAGATTTTTGCTTGAGTCGATAGGTAAACGGGCTTGGTGAGCCTATCCGAGCACAACAAATATGCACCTATGCAGAAGGGCTGCTGTGCGCCAATCCAGCCCGAAAGACAGACCTGGTTGACTTTGGTGGGGCACTGTCCTTTTCCACTGGCTAGGCTGACAAAATTTTGCAGCAAGAAAGACAAAAGCCGCAAGCCACCTCCGGAAAGCCCGGAAACGAGAAGGACAACGAGAGGCACGCTGTTTCACCATGGAATTCAGGTCCATAATCGACACCCATAAAGTAAGGCCGGAATTGGTCTGGAATACGGGGTTAAAAACCAAAACAAAAAGGGGTGCTAAGGTCGTAAAAGTCCGTGGCTTGGGGGACAAAACGGGCTATAACCGAACAGCTGGCTGTTTCCTTGGCTGGATGGTTAAATACAAAGGCAAAGCGGAAACGCAACCGGCAGGGATTATCCGTGCCCCGGTCAAGCACCCGCCTACCGAATGGAGCCTAACGACATCGCCCAATCATTGGGCTAATTATGATACTCGGTATCTGGGTTACGGAGCTGTTTCTTCCTTTTTGCTATAAATCATCGATTCCCATGGTTTTGCCGAACGGGCCGATTCTGCTGCTTGTCGGCGACCACAACTCTCACACGACCTATGCCTATGGGTTCGTAGAGTGGTTCGCAGGCGCAAACGTGCACATTGCTTTTGTCCCCCTGGGCTCACCTACATGGTTCAACCGATGGATATTGGATTGAACGCAGCTGTAAATCATCTATTAAGAAAGTAGTAGGCCACACGAAGGCTCGACAAGTTGATTGCCTCAGGGCAGCAAGGGAGGACAAAGATGCAGAAAGGGAACCCTGGGGGTTTCTTCGCGCGGTTGCCGTTTGCAGCCCAGGCCAGTATGTAGGTGGTAGTGGACCAGGCCCCCTGACGGCCTTACCTAAAAAAAATTCCCGGACGGAAAAATTCCCGGACGCCAAAAAAACTCGGACATTTTTCCGTCCGGGAGTTTTTCGTTTTACAGTATTATTTTTCTGAATATTGAACACAATTATTTTGCTGCCGATCTACCTTTTTGTGCCTTCTTTCTTCTTCGTGAATAGACTTGTTACCCCCTCTCCCATTTTGTCGCTTTTTTTTTTTTTTTTGTTCGTTTTTCAGTTTTAAAAAATAGGGTAGGGTAGGGAGGGGATAATAATGCGTGTGAATATGGGCTTTTCTCGCTCTTTTTCTTTTCTTCTCCCCCCCCTTTTTTTCTCTCTTTGGGTGAAAATGGATAATAAACTGTGTGATCTTAGCCAAGAAAGCTTCTTTTTTTTCTTCTTCCTCTTTCGTTTTCTTTTTTTTTTTTGTTCTCTCTCTCCCTTCTCCTTCTTTTAAACAATTGCGGAATACGTTTTCTTTTTTTTTTTTTTTAAACCCATTCTTCTTCATCATTTAACTCCTCCAATTATTCCGAAAAGGAAAATCCAAGCTCACGACCACAGTCAGGGTGCGGGCAGCCTTTAGATGTTGCCATCCAAGATTTCTGTTTTTTTTTTTTTTTCCCCTCCCTCCCTATGAATACACACCAAGCACCTCAGGTGCCCGCCATGCGAACATGTTCGTGACCACACATACAATCCCTTAACAGGGAATCTACAGACACAGCACATCTGCGCCTTGTGGCAGCATGATCCTTGAAGCTGGAGTGTATCCTTGCTCTGTTTGTTTTTTTTTTTTTTTTTTCCTTTTTTTTTTAATTTTATTTTAGCGTTCATTATGCGCATTGAATATGAATACCTTACTAGCAAGCTGCCAGTTGTTCTGACTGAGGGGGTTGCCGCACACCCTGCACTTGGCCTCTACTGAAGTGCCTGCATGGGAGATGCTTGCGACCCGCGGGAACGGGCAGTGCTTCATCAGCTCTGCTGCTGTGGTGAGCAGTTCCGACGAAACGAGAAGCTCGTAGTACGACATGAACCACTCGCAGCCTCGCCTGGCATGCTTCACAGCATCGAAGGGGTGGGTGTCGTCTGTCGCTGCTACACATGAGATCAATGTCGCCACCGTCTGCACGTCGCCTGTCTCCAGCAGCTGGTCCACTAGTGCCACCAGCATGTCCGAGACACTGAGGTCGATGCCTAGATGTTCCGCCCCCCCGCAGCAAACCCCCTCCAGCTCCAGACCATCTGTCTCCTCGCTCTCCGTGCGCTCGTCACTACCACTGTTCTCCAGTGTCATCGGTGATGCTGGTGTCACCGGCTCTGCTACCAGCTTCGGGCTTTCCCTAAACGGTTTCAGCTCCACCAGCTGCCTCGCAACCAGCCACACTGCCTTCAGCTCCTCAGACACACCCTGAGCCACATCTGCATTGTAACTGCACAGATCCGCAGGGGGAAGTCCTGTTAGCTTGTACCCAGCAGCCAATTTTTTGAAAGTATCGCCCGAAGCGGGTGTGTCAGCACAGTACAGGTACCCGCCCCCTTCCGAGACGCTGTAGGGGACTGCAGCGTATGGCTGCTGGGCTACGCGCTTCACAGGCGTCGTGGGCTCATTCACGACCACAAGGGATTGCGACCGCTTCCTGTTGCTGCCGAACATTCTATCGAAGAAGCCCGGTTTCTTAGCCTCGTGCACCTGTATTATAGGCGGAGGCGGGGGTGCCGGAGGCGGCGAGACTGCCCGTATGCCCATCATAGGTTGTGTGGTGGCCTCAGAGGCTGCCGAGATTGCAGGGCTACCATTCGGTAAAAGAGGTCCTTTGTGCCTCCCGGCCTCTGGGAAGTGCACAGGGTCGCAGTGGAATGCAAGCATGTCGTTGGGCCCCCACGCAACGGCAGAGGTACAGAGGTGGGCCGCGTGCACGTGTGCCTTCTTGACGAGGGAAGCGGCGAAGGAACCGCTTTTCGAGGTGCTGAATATGATCTCTCCGTTGCGGTCCCACCATTCGAGGTCGGTGATGACCTCGCCATGGGGAGCTGGGATGCAGCACAGGGGGAGCAAGGGGGAGTTATAATCCCAGATGTTGAGGTCGACGTCTAAGGGCGACATTGACACTTCAGCGATCTGATGGGTGTGGGTGCTAGACTGGGTGGGACGCCAATGCACACGGCCGACAGAGGCGAGGGTTTGTATAGTGATCTCAGGGGTGAGGGTCGAGTCGGGTTTGTCGCTGTGGATGTTCCATACTTTGACCGTTCGGTCTTTGGAGCCAACAGCAAGGTACCCCCTTCGTGTGGGGTGCCAGTTCACAGAGTAGATCACCCCGTTGCCGGATGACTCGGTAGAGGCGGTTATCCTTCGTGTCGGCCCCCGCTCGTGCATCCTCATGTCCCAGTAGAGAAGCTCCGCTCCTTCGTCAGTAGAACAGAGGAACGCGTTGTTATCGAAAGGGTCCACCTCAACGTCTCGTATTTGCGGTGCTGCACCGCCGGAACCTATCCGAAAGGTTACGGGCGAGCGTTCTTTATAGGTACGGAGGTCCCACAGTTTTACAGTGGAGTCTTCTGAAGCGGAGAGGAGGATGGCTTCTTGTGTAGGGTGCCAGCAGACACGTTTCACAAGTCGGGTGTGTTCCTGATGAGTGGGCGCTTCGTCAGTTCGGCGTAGGGTGGTGGGGGAGCACTTGTCCACGTTCCATACCACCACGAGGCCGCTTGATGAGGCTGTTGCTATTTGTTCCGGTCTTTTAGGGTGCCATTTGACGTCTGTAACTTTGACGAGTTGTGTTCTCTTCCCCCCGCTGCCTAGTTGTGCGCTTTTCTTGAGCTCTGGCAGCTTTCCCCCAGTTCGGGTTACCTCGACAATCGCCAAGCATTTCTCACCTCCAACCGCCACCTTGCAATTCCAATCATCGCCTAAACACAGGCATCTGCTCATGCATGCCAATGCTTGCGATTTCAACGCCCGTGAATCCAATTTCACGGTACTTTTCGCTACGTCTTGCATTGGATAGAAGGGGAACGGCAAATATATATTTATACGATTTCTTCTTCTTCTTCTTTTCTTTTTTTTTTCCTTCTTTTTTTTTTTTATATTCTATTTCCCTTTTTTTCTTTCTCTCTCGTTTTTCGTTTTCTTTTCTTTTTAGATCTGCTGCCGTTTTATCATTTTTGTTGTTTTTTTTTTTTTTCCTTTTTTGTTTTTTTTGGGGGGGGAGGAGGGCGGGCAACGCAAGGTTTCGTTTTAGTGACCTTTGGCGACTGTGAGATCTTGAACTCAAACTAACCCATAAAGAGACCCACGGGTTGCAACAGAACGCGGAAAGCTACAGAAAAAATAAAACAAAAATAAAAGAGAGAAGAAAAAGATAGAACAAAGAAAAGATGATAATAATATCCCTGTAAAGGGAGAGAGACACTTAAAAATAAAGCAATAAATAGCTATTTGCTACCAAGTAAGGACTTTACCGTTACCCCGAGGGCCCGGAAGTAATTTTATTTCACAACTCTCTGAAATTATTTCACTACGAGGCGGCAAAAGAGGTGACAAGGGGTACAACAAGAGAGGGGTTACAAAGGTTACTTTTTGTTCCCACTTGCAATATCATCTCAGATACCTGGCGCGACCAGTCGCTCCTCACTTTCTGTTGCTTCCAACTGGGAACAAGGCCAATTGGGCTGAACCTGGGGGGAAATTGGCAAACTGAGGCATATTATTTACCGGAAACTCCTATTATTTGGAAAATAAGCTATAATTTCACCGTGTGAGTGAAGTAATAGGATTTAGCGTGAAGTAATGAGCCCCGAGAGCGTGTGGTAAATTCAGAAGAGTGAAAAAAAAAAAAAGAGATGAGATAAAGGAGGTTCCTGTTTTGGAACGTCCCCCTTGTCTCTACTTATCTACCCCTTTCTCCCTTCTGGGGCCTCGGCCTTTCTTTCTTTTTTGGCTGTGTTGCCTCCCTCAAAGTATCCTCCCTTTCTTCTTGCCACTTTCTGCCCAGTTTCTTAAGGTCCTTCTTGGTTTTCTCTGATGCAAAAACTGGCCTTCTGTTCCATCCCAGACTCTTCTTCGCACCTATGGTTCTAAGCGCGTGGTTCTTCTTGCTCTCCGCTGGGAAGATCCGCTTGCCTCTGACCTTCTTCTGTATGCGTGCTGTGTCCCACCCTTCTTGGATTCTTTCCAGGAGGCCGTGGAAACTCCGCGCTTTCTTCTGTATCATGTCTAGATCACCCTTCTTCCCCGTGATCGGCTCGACGCCCAGCGTGTTCTCGAAGTCTAGTACGAGTTCCATTGTGGTGACTGTCGTCTTCCTCGGTCCATCGTACCACTTCAGCTTTTTGAGCCACTTGACGATGTCTTCACCGTGCTTCATCATCAGGCTCCCGCTCACATGCTTCCTCAGCTCCTTCCATTCAGGTGGCGCATGAGCGTTTCCTTCCGTTATCTGTTCCCAGGGGTGCGTCGTGTACGTTTCTAGCTTTCTCTTGTCCTGGAGAAGCTGGTCCCGTTTTGCCACCACTTCCAGCAGGTAGTATTGCGTCTTCCTCAGCCGGTGTTGGTGTGTTCGGTGACCACGCGGGAGCGTTCCATGTAGCTGCATGCAGATTGGCATTTCCGTCTTGCTGGCCACTACTTCTGCATGTACTTCCTTCTGTTGCACCTCCTTCGCCACACTGCATTCCCATAATGCGTGTCGCAGCATGTTGCTCTCGTCCTCCTCCGCACCGCACGCGTCGCATGTGACTTCGTCTGTTGTTGGTCTCTTGTTCACACGCTCGTGTGTCTCGTCCCCTTCCTCTTCCGAGCTGTCCTCGCTTTCAAAAAAAAAATAATAATAATAATAATAATCATAATAGTTTTTTTTAACAACACGGAAAAAAAAAAAAAAAAAAAAAAAAAAAAAAAAAAGAAATCCTATCCATTCCCGGATCTTGAAAGGCGTCGGGGTCGCTCGTGAACCTGAAAATATTTCAACATTTCCTTGACACGGGGGTTGCTCCCGTGAACGGACATGAACTGCACTGTTGCGTCGGTACCAGTAAGCGACTCCAAAATTTGCGACCCCCCTGGGTGTATACTCAACCATGCTGTTAGATTATACAGTTTGCCCCCAATGGCGAGGATGGTCTCTTGAGATGGTTCATCTACAAGTTCTTGAGCCTCATTGAGGGTTTGTATAGCGAGCGCAACACGGGTCCAGTACTCCGCGAAAGCATGGTGCCCAGGGTCCTGGAACAGCGCCTCCCCAACAACAAGAACAAACACGTCGTCTGCAACGTTATCGGAAATCTTTCGAAGGTTGTAAACCGCTTTGTGTATGGCAGACAATGTATGCGATCCGAAGGCTTCACATAAGTGGATCAACCCGTCCACGATCTCCATCACTATGTCCTCTCTCATTTTCGTGTTCGATATGATGGCGTTGGTGGTGAACTCTCTCTTCCGCTGCAGCGTGGTGACGGTTTTTGCCCACTCTGTGCCCATTGTTTCCGTTTTTAACCTCTTCAACCTCTCCTCGAAGGAAAGTTTCGGGCAGCCTTGCTGTGCTGTTTGCAGCGTTTTGGCAAACAGCCCCACTACCTTCAACCATGCGTCTCCAATTTCTTTTTCCACATTCGAGCCTTCCTCCTTCAGTGTCAGCACCACCCCATTCACAATCGATGTTACTATGTACTGGTACTGCCCGTTGATAAGCCATGTTAAGTCATCCATGCACATTTGCCGCATTTGCCGTTCGATGGATGAGATGGTAGCCTTTCCTAAGTCGGCTATGAAGCTGTCCAACACCCGCATGACGAGGCGTTCTAGGATGAGGCCCGATAGGAAGTGTGCGGTACACGAGCTCAGTTTTTTGAGTTGTCGTTCGACGTTCGCTAGCAATCTTGTCTTGTTTATCTGTTTCCACGTTGTGCGCACGATTTGTAGTTGGACAATCGGGACTGCGGAGTGCATCAGAGTGTCGTCGCCGCTGTACCCTTGTTGCAGACTGTACTCCCAGCGCAAGCCGAATTCCCGGATCTGCAAGAAGAGGGTGTCAAGGTATTTTAGTATTTCGCCTCCTACGACGTACCATGCCCTGGCCACCTTGTCGGTGAAGGTGTCGGGTAATATCTGTTGCATTACGTTCAAAAAGGCCTGTAGTGCTACTCGGCTGTACTTTGAGTACGGTGCGTGCTTCACGAGCCACATGTCCCTCTTGTCCCACTCCAGGCACAGCATGGGCAACATATCGAACAGTTGGAACACCAACGCGTGCTGGTCGGTGTGGCGCATCGTTTCGTAGGCTTCTTCGTCTGCGCTTCGCACGCTTTCCCAAAACACCTCCCGGACCCTCTGCCTACTCTTTGCAAATTTCATGGCGCTCATCTTCCACGTTGTGTACACCACTGTTGCGTCCTCGTCGGTCCATGGTGGGCGCACAACACCTGAGTCAGATTGCTCCAGCTCCCAGAGCAGCTGCGGTGCTATCCTGTACCGAAACATCTTACGCCACGCCAGTTCCATATCGGGCGTCAGGACAGGTATCGTTGCCAGCAAAGCTTGCATCACAGATAGGATTTTCAAGCTCTTGCTGAAGGAAGCCGGTGTCAGGTAGCTGAGCATCTCACTGTTCGCGTCACTGCAGTCTTCCACGGAGTCAATGAGAACGGCTAGAGCGCGATCGACAACGACGCTAGGGAGGTGTGGGTCGATGAGACCCACTGTGCTGCAAAACTGCTCGCGTGTCTGCTCTGTCAAAGTGCAGCTGCTCACAAGAACCACGTCATCAGCCGTTGGTGGTGCCATGTCACTCGTGTACAATGGCGGGACGTTCATCAGCAGTGACGCAGGGGTCAGCAAGGTCTTCCATTCATTTACCTGTGACTTCGTCGTGGTGCAGTCAACTTCGAACAACGCATACAGCAAAGCATCCACCACGTCACCGCACACAGGAGTGTCTTGCCACCTTTCACCCGCGCATGTTAACAGACTTGACATAATCATAGGCCCCATGAACTGCATGTCCATGAAATGTAGCAGGCGAGACGCCGCTGTCATCCTACTAACAGACTTCCACTTCTCGCCCGCCACGTTGTGCGTGTAGATTTTGTCGAGTGCGGTGTCCGCAAAACTCATGCGTTGGTCGCTGAGGCTAGTCCAGTGTAGAATACAGGTGCACATCGTGCCTCGATGGAACCACACAGGACCACCCGTAGCCTCAAGAGGGACGCCGCTCACGAACGATTTGATAAACTCCAGAAAGGAGCACCATTCCTTGTTATGCAGACTCGTACCGGTGCTGTCGAGCGTGGCGAGAAAGGCATCGCAGAAGGAGTTATAAGATTCATCAGAAACGAAGATGGGGGTAACGTCGTACTGAATGACCAGAGAGGGGCTGTATCCAGCAGAGCATGTGGCGCGCAGGATGAGGCAGGCTTCCCAGACGTGTTCTTCAAGCATGCTGTCCGTGCTGAAAATGCCGCCTTGCTGCACCATCTTCTCCGCTACGCTGGAGATAAAATGCGGGGTGAAGATCGTGCCACACTCGGCAATGAACCGCAACTGTGTTTCCCACGAAACAGGTAGCAGAGGTGTAGCTGAGCCCTGCACCATGCTGTACAACGTTCGGAGCCACGATGTGGCAATGGCATACTTCTTCAGCGGCATTGCTGCGGCCTTTTCCACTTCACAGTTAAAAACCGCAGACACACCATCTTGCGACTTGACATCACCGTCAAACAACGAAGATAGAATGGCGCTAACCCTTTGAACGGAGCGCTCGTCGTCTGGGTCCAGCAATGTCAGCAGGGATGCCATGCCCCATTTGTTGTAGTAACGCGTGTACTCATGCGGCTTGAGAGACAACTTGCTCCACATGCAGCGTAGTCTCCGGAAGCTTGTAGTTTCGAGACAGACGAAGGACAAGCTGCGCTTCATCTTCCCTTTGTTGAACACTGACGGGAGCATATCTGCTAAGAAGTGAAGGAGTACACCGGTGATGTGGTCGTAGCCTTCGTCAGCGCACGACCGGACAACATCACACAGCAGCGTACACCGCTCTGGAAGGAACGGCATATCAATCATCATGTTCTCTGAGAAGTTATCGGACAGCAACGCTTGGAAGAAGCTACGTACGCAGGGCAACTCATCCTCCGTGAAGTGCTTGTGGAGCTGGTTCATGATGTTAAATAGAAAACCATCCAAGTGCGGCGCGGCAGCAACAGCCAGGATAAAGGGGTATGAGGCCGGTGGCGTAAGTGCCGTGTCCTGCCAAGGCAGAAATTGGAAGAGAATGACCCAAACAGCAGTTTCAGACGGTGTGTGGTTCTTGCTGTATTTCAGAAGTTCGTCCGAGAACACTGCTGCCATCGCTGGCTCCGATGGAATTGGTTGATCCAGCAGTTGGTGGTTTTTAATATCACTGTGCAGGGCAAGCACTTGAAATTCTCCAAACGACTTGATGACCCCATCCAGAATATGGTACAGGATAGGTGCGTTCACATTCACCAGGTTCAAGGCCGACACCAATCTGTGCACGAACTCTGCTTTCTCTTCGATGCTGTCCCACGATAGCTTGATGGCATCGCCCTGCTCCTCGCTGAGGCCGTATGAATGTTCACTCGAGTGATCATAATATCCGGGTAGTTCGGTGCTCTGCCGGGGTGAAAGGTTTGCGCTCCATATGGCCTTCGAAATGAGGACGTCGAACATGGTTGCAAGCGAGTTCTCGTCTGGGAGGGGTTTCTTCCCACAACCGAGGAAGTGCTTGATGAGGTTGTTCTTCACCTCACTTTGGTTGTTGACGGTGATGCCAGCGTGCCGCTCTGCAAAGAGCTCGCCCACGACAGCATTGACAACCGACATGTCATTTAAGAAGGAAAGCATCGCACCGAACGCATCAAGCACCACGTTCGACGCCACACCCTCTGCAAGGAACAGCTTGCCGTTCAGCGAACCTTGTATATCCACCCAGATACTTACAATGAGCCGAAGCATGCTTACCTTCACACCAAGCTCCGTTGACGTCTCGATGAGCGACTCCATACCTACAGTGTTGAAGACCAGCGACACGGTGCTGTCCCACAAAGTTTCCCAGTTGCGGGTCTCATCTCGAAGCATGAAATAGGACGAGCCTCCCTCTATCAACTCCTCCGCGGAAAGCTGCAAATGTGCGGCCCATGGCATGATCCACACAAGGTCGACCAGCAATGTCATGGTCTTCAAACCTTGCAGGACTGATATCAACAGTTCCACCTTCGGTTCGCCACGCTCGCCTCCAAGAGCCGACAAGTCCGCGGCTGTAAGGAGATCCTCGTCCGCTATCAAATTAGCGATTTCGGCCACGGAGCTTGGGTCCTTGCCGAGCACCCACGCTAGCTCCGCCGAGTTGTAAGAACATGCAGCAGAATTCGAGTTGAGGAGCGATGAAACAAAACTATACGCGCGCAGCCAGAGTAGCACAACCGGCTTTGGAAAATCGATCTCATAATTACGGGAGAATTCGCCAAGCGTGCTCATGAAAGAGAATGCCGCGACGCTGCAGTGCGTAGGGTGGAGGTTGGTGTAAAGGGGAGCGCTGGCCATGCAGGAGGTTTTAACATACGAAAGAGACCCAGGTTCCTGCTGCAGGGCGTAGAGCAAGGTGAGGATGCGTGACTGTCCGTCTGGGAGCATGTCGGAGTGCTTGAAGTGTTGCGCGACGATCTTGCTTCTAACTGTGATATTCTCATAGAAGACTGAAGAAAAAGAGGCAAGCATGGACGGGTCCATCCATTCCCAGTGGCCTCTTAGAGAAGTGCTTAGCATCTCATCCCAGGAAGTAAAAAAAATGGAGTTTTTTGAACCCACACTGCAGCTTGGGGCTTTACCAGAACTGCAACTGAATTCCGCAGCAGCCAGGTGGTCGCGGGCGTTATCGCTGACGATGATCCCTCGTAAGCGGTCAGCTTCTTCTCGAAGATTCGTGATTCTATTGCTCTCCAAGGGATTGTCGTTCTGTTGCGTGCACGCTGCCTCAAGAAGGTATGTCGCAAGATATACACAGGGTTCTTCAGGGAGGTCGCACAGACACATAGTCATCGAGTTGCTCAGCGCTGTGTGCAGGGAGTGCTTCTTTATGTAAGCCTTCCTCTTTTCCGCTTCCTCAATTCCCGGTTCTTCTTTTGTAAAGCATCTCCTCACAGGTGGGGCTGATGCTGGCCTGGCCACGGGGGGGACCGTGGGCAGCATTTTCCACTGTGATGGTTAAGACGTACCGGTTGGTGGTAGACAAGGCGCGGAAGGAAAAAAAAAAAAAAATAAGAAAACACAAAACAATCTAAATAGGGTATGTGTGAGGGGGGAGAGGGGGGGGGCTTTTTTTTTTTCTTCTAAAACAATTTTTTTTTGAGAAAAAAATGAAAAAAAAAAATAAAATGAGAAAAAAAAAATGCAGAATGATATATTCTACTCAAAAAAAAAAATAAATAAAGCATAGAATCTTTTTATTTTATGAGAAAAAAAAAACTAAAGCGGTCACATGAGGAAGGGGGAGAAAATCTATGGGGTTTCTTATCCTACAACTATTCAGCAGTCTCAAGTTGATGAAGGAACTGTCTCATCCTCTTCATTTGTGCAGTGGCTTCGTAGTTCTGTCGAAGTGGAGTATTTTTTTTTTTTTTTAATTTTTCTTTTTTTTTTTTAAACAATACCTTTGAAAGTCCCTTCATGCATTGGTTCAAAACATCTTCAACATTATTCTTCAATTGTTTATAATTGTCCTTCACTTCAGTCCGGTGGTCCAGCTCGATGGTGTGGCGCTTCTCCTGCAACGCCTCCGTGGTGCTCATCACTTCCCCGAGCACCTTTGCACAGTCCTCCATCTCCTGGAATTTCTGGTACAGAGCCTGTTCAATTTCTGTCAGCTCAGCACCGGTTGTCTTGATATCCTTCACCATCGTCTTCATGGCCTCGTGGCAAGACTCTCGTGTGGTGCCGCATTGAGCAGAAGTTGTGTTCAGTTCATCCTTGACCTTGGTGAGGAGGCGGGAGTGCAGCTCCCCTATTTTTTGAGACTTCTTCTGCTTTTTCCCGTTCATAATATTCTCCATTTTGTTCAGTGCACTAGCCATGTCGCCGCCTTCGTCAGAACCAGTCATCGCAGTCATTTCACTGAGGACATCAAGTTGCGAGCGTTTCATCGGCATTTTTTTTTTTTTTTTTTTTTTTTTTTTTTTTTTCCCGCTCTCTTTGTAACAATCCAGATAGTAGGGGAAAAAAAAAAAAAAAAAAAACTTCTTTTTTTTTTGATCACCCCTTTCACTTCAATTTTGTAGATTTTTTGGCACCGAAGGCGGCGGTACATCCAGTGGATCTCCCCACACTCTCCGGCCCGTTTCCAGGCTGTCCACCAACAACGCAACTTTTCCTTCGTCCCAGTTGTTCTGCCGAAGATTGAACAATTCATCACCAAACACCTCAGTTACCTTCTCTAAATATTTCTCCTTTGTGATATCCTCGCCTTCGAGACCCAGCATGGTCGCTATGTCAAAATCGGGCATTTCTTTATTTTTTTATTTTTTTGTTTCCCTCGCCCCTTCGCCTTTGCTTTTTTTTTTTTTTAAAAGGGAGTGTAAAGCACAAAAAACAAGAAGAAGAAAAAAAAAAGAATAAGTTAACAGAATAATAATATATGAATGCGGGTTTGCGACAATGGGTGTCCCAAAAAAAAAAAAAAAAAAAAAAAAAAAAAAAAAGGTGGGAGAGGAGGAGAGAGGGCAGTGTGGAAATAATCTTTTTTTAAAAATAAAGCGGCGTGGCTGTCTTCAGAAAGACGCGCAAAAAAGAAAAAGAAAAAGGTGGAAAATAAAAAATAAAGCAAGAAAATAAAAAATAAAGGTCGGTGTCGCGCTAGTGTCACGGGTTACGAAAAAGTATTGAAAAAAAGGGTTTTCTATTTATTTATTTATTTATTTTTTTAAAACTTAGTTTTTTTCTTCTTTTTTTTTTTTGCTCTTTTTCCTTTTTTAAAAAAAAAACGGGCTATAAAACAGAGTGGAACAGGGCAGGGGGGGGGGGAGAAAAGTGAACGGGAAGACAGAAGTAAATAGAAAAAAAGAAAATAAAAAGGCAAACCAGATGTCGCCCCCCCCCCCCCCCCCCCCCCAATATAATATGTTAAAGGGGGTGTATCCCCCCCCTCTTTTTCTTTCCTACTTTGCATGCATGTTTTGTATTTTTACTTTAAATAAAACTATTTGTGTAACTGACTATAAGAATACCGGGCCACATGGTCCAAGAGGAATTAAGAATGAAAAAGTGAACGGGGGGGGGGGGGGGGGGGGGTAGATAGGGCTCTACTTTTTTAAATAATAAGACACCTTTAGAATTTTTGTGAGGTGAGAAATATGCCATCTTTTTTCTCTTTTTTTCTCCCCCCCTCCCTCCTGCTTCGTGGAATAGCAGCAACTTCGCCCTTGCTTGCTTTTGCTTTCTTTTCTTTTTTCACAATTCTTTTTTTTTTATTTTTACTTCATTAAGCTCCTTGTATCTACTCCTACATTAAAAAAAAAAGGGGGGAGAGCGGATTTAAATAAAAAAATTCTCTTTTGACTAATGTTTAAACGGAAGGGGATTAGGGAACCAATCAGAAATAAGAACAAAAAAAAAGGGGGGAGGGGGAGTAGAGATATTGAGACTTGGGGTTGTGCCACCCCTCCCATTTCATGGGCAAGAAGAAAAAAAGAAGAAAGCTTCAAGAAGCACAAACATTTTACAATGAAAATATGACCAGTATTAGCTATAGTGTCATACAAGATTGCTAGCTATATACCAAGTGCTCACTGACTAGGTACAACTTACCATCTCTCTCTCTCTCCCTCCCAAAAAAAAAAAAAAAAAAAAAAAAAAAAAAAAAAAAAAAATAAGATTATGATATGGTTACTGTTGTCGGTAGAGGGACCGGTTTCATCTTGAAGAGATAAAATTCTTTTTCTTTTTTTTCTTTTTTTTTTTTAAAACCATAAACGGACCAGCACCTACTGGCTGTAAGAAGTGAACACAGAAAAATCCTTTTTTTTTTCTTCTTCTTCAGAGTCGTACTCGATAATCGATATCGCGCAGAAACGTTCACATCTATTCCTTGGGCTTTTTTTTTAAAGAAAAACCGGGCCTCATGATCCGTTGATGGTTAAAAAAAAAACAAAAGCAAGAAGAAGTCCCCCCCCCCCCCCAAATTCGCTTAGTACCATGACACTAGCGGGTATTTTGGAGGGAGGAACAATATTACAAAAAAAAAAATGTGGGGGGAGAGGACGAGAGTTTCTTTTTTTTTTCTTCTTCTCCTTCTTTTCCTTGTTTTTTTTTTTTTAATACCGCTCGTGCGCACAAACACAAAAAAAAAAAAAAAAAAAAAAAAAAAAAAATCACCTGCGACTTACGGTACTTGCTGTGCTGGTAGTTCCGTAACTATGGGGCCTGCTCGCCCTTCGTACTGGTCTGCTTGTGGGGCTTGTAGCCGGGTTTTTCCGAAGTTGAGAGGACAGCCATTCGGAGGTATGGTTGGGACCTTTTATTTTGCTGTTGGTCCAGCCTGTGGGCCGCTCCATGGCCCACCCGTTCGTGGACATCAACAACCGCAACCCAGTGGGATGCTTCTTAAACCTAGAGTCACCCGGCGCCAGTGCCCGCCTGAAAGACGAGAAGTACGAAGTAGTGGGGCAGTTCCTCTCATGTGCCGACAGCTCACTGTATGAAGAGAAAATAGCCCGGTCATACAACCCAGCCGACGCACAAGCTTCGCACAAAGCATGCTTCGCCCTGCAGTGCTGCAGCAACGTTTTGAGATCCTTGAAGAAAACCCACTCTGTCCCATTGCGATCACACAGCCCACACATAACATGCCGTGACTGCACGTGGGACAGCAAAGCCTGCCCATCATAATTGTACTTCCCGCATAGATAACATATAGGATGACCGTGGTTCACCTCTGACTTGTCACGGTGCTTAGTTGATATGTGCGCGCTTAGATCTTTTGCTGTGAACAGTTGGTGCTCTCTGATGAATAACGGGCGGTTTTTTACGCAAACATCGCATATTGACAGGCCGTGGGCACGTCTTGTGTGGGCTGTCAGTTCTGCGTAGTCGTACATAGAACGGTCGCAGACCTTGCACATGATGACGGTGACTTCCAAGACGCGGTCGAAGGCGTCTTGGTCCAGGCAGTCTGCGTGGATGCCCCGTTCTCTGAATGGTATTGTCGTCAGTGTTTTCCCCTCGTATGGGGGAACCTTCCGTGACCCTATGAAAATCTTTTTCGAGCCCCTTTTGCAGTAGCAGCAGCGGTGTAGCATTCTCTTTCTCTTGTTCGCCATCATTCGCAACGCGCAGACCCAACATACTGCATGGCCGCAATTTGAATACGTAGCCCACAGTTTGATCTCCTGTTGGGGGAAACAAAAATCTTTAAAAAAAAAAAAAATACCTCAGTACATATGATACATTCCTCGAGGCATTGCTTTGCCTCGTTCGTTTGGGCTTGTGGTGGTGGTGGTGGTGGTTGTGTTGCTTCCTTCGTGACCAGTAACCGGGTCGGGTCCTCGTGGCACACGTGGCTGCTGCTTTCCCTCTCTCGCAAGTGTACGGTGTCCCGTAGGGTACCCCCCGTCACCGTTGACCTGGAGATGGGCGACGTTCTTTTAACTATTTTCCCCGACATTTCCCCCCCTTTTTTTTTGTTGTCGTGTTGCACCAGGGTCTTCCCCCCCCTGACCCCCCTTTCTCCGTCCCCCCCCCCTCCCCCCTCCCTTTTTGTTTTGCCGATGAGCCCCAGAAGAAAAACAGAGAAGAAAAAAAAAAAGGAAAAAATGATCACTAGGGCGGGGGTGGTGAAATGGGGGGACATAAACCAACGAAAAAAAAAAACCGGGGGTGGGGGGGGGGTGAAAAAACATAATTCCAACATTACATTCTATTCCTCGTCGTTGCTGACACGCTGGGTCATGAGCCCCTTGAAGCCGTCACGGGGAAGACGGATGAACGAGGCCACCTTGTAGATAAATGTTTTTTTTTTTTTTTATTTCTATTTTTTTCCCATACCGTGTACAGCTCGTGCTTGGCGTCGTCGTCCTCGTTCCTCTTCCTCTCGAGCCTCACACGGATGCGGGTGGGGCAACCCTTGATACCCTTGGACCAGATGGCCTTGTTCAGCCTAACCTCAATGCGGTTGTCCTCAGTACCCATGAACTGCTTGGCGACCTTCCTGACCACCTTGGCCGCGAACGGGGCCCTCTTCTTGAAGGTGCGGCCCTTGAGGTACTTGTGCATGTGCACAGTGGTGTCGATGGTGAGAAGCTCGGGGCGGTTCTCCTTCTTGTTCTTAGGCTTGTAACCCTGCACCATTTTGTTAAGTTTAGTTTTGACGAACTAGAGAACCTGTAGATCGGTATGAATAAACCCCTTTCTTTTAAAAGCACTTGAGTATCAAAATAACAACCACTGACAGATAGAGAGAACTATTCTATTCCTCGTCGTTGCTGACACGCTGGGTCATGAGCCCCTTGAAGCCGTCACGGGGAAGACGGATGAACGAGGCCACCTTGTAGATAAATGTTTTTTTTTTTTTTTATTTCTATTTTTTTCCCATACCGTGTACAGCTCGTGCTTGGCGTCGTCGTCCTCGTTCCTCTTCCTCTCGAGCCTCACACGGATGCGGGTGGGGCAACCCTTGATACCCTTGGACCAGATGGCCTTGTTCAGCCTAACCTCAATGCGGTTGTCCTCAGTACCCATGAACTGCTTGGCGACCTTCCTGACCACCTTGGCCGCGAAAGGGGCCCTCTTCTTGAAGGTGCGGCCCTTGAGGTACTTGTGCATGTGCACAGTGGTGTCGATGGTGAGAAGCTCGGGGCGGTTCTCCTTCTTGTTCTTAGGCTTGTAACCCTGCACCATTTTGTTGACTTTGAAGTTCTGCTAGATTCCCTGGTTGTTTTTTTTTTTTTTTTTTTTCTTTTTTTTTTTTTTTGATTTTTCTTTTTTTTCTCTCTCTCGCAAAATACAATAGCTATAAAAAAAAAAAAAACATAATCACTCTTGGAAAAGAGAACAGGCGACAAGTGGTAAGCCATGACAAGAACAATAAGTGTTTGGGGGTAAAGCGAGTACTTCAGGAGGGCTGGGCGATCGAATCAAGGCGCTGAAACGAAGTAAGGTGCTGAAGTAGCGGGATAGAAGTATCGTTGAAGACTTCTCTGTGGTGCTAGCGATGAGCAGCTTGAACCTCGATTTGGTAGGCTTCGCACGGGAACCCGGGGAGACAGTTTTCCGCTGAGAGGAGATGAGAGCCCAGCGGAGCCAGGTGAGAAAGTAGTTCCTGATGACAGATGCTGTCCGCACATTGCAGATCACCACCTTGTACATTGCTCTTCTGGACTTCGTGACGCGTCTCTTCCAGTGCGATATACCTTGTTCCACTGCATAAAGAGAGTTTGTAGCATCACTGAAGTAAGACGTCGCGCAAGCGAACAGCAGTCGAAGCGCCGAGAGTTCGTTGTCAGCCTCGACAGTGTCCCTGAACTCCATCACAAACAAGGTGTTCTCCGCTTCCCAGTTGTGTATCATTCTTTTTCTCAGCAGGGGTTCCATGCGGTCGAAACTCCACCTTCTCCATCTGTAATATGCTCGGTGCTGCACGCCGAGCAGCGAACAGTGCTCCATCACGTTGATCTTTTGCGATTTCAAAAGCCCGCGCTTTTTCTTCTTGCTGTAAACGGAATAAGTGTGGAGGATCCGGTAGGTGTTCATCAGCAACGCCTGTGAACCGATCCTGGAGAACACACGCACGTGGTGGTACCTCAGCAGTTTTTCATAATTGTAGCGAAGGCGGCGAAGGATGGCACGTGGTTCCAGCATTTCCATCAGCTTCTTTCTTCTCTGCGCGTTTTTGACAATCGCACTGCACCGGGCCATCCATGGGGTGAAGTACTTCAGAAAAACAAAAGATTCCGACATGTTTCTAATCTGGTTCAAGCGCATCGCGATCTTGGTGCTGTTAACATTCTTCTGCACTCGTAGTCCCCATATAACCCCTCGTATCCCTGTTAACAGCCGTTGCGTGTCGAACCCATCCCAACTGTGCCAAACGGAACCAAGTTTCTTGCGATGTTTTTTTTTCGTGGGGGGTTTTTTTTGTTGGGCTGGTGTTATGGTTGGTTTGACAACGGGTCGCGGCGGGGGGACAATAACAACCGGGGGAGCCTTGCTCGGGGCGGGGGTGAAGACAGGATCGTCGTCGCCCTGCAAAACCTCACTCCATGTTTTTGGCATGGGATGCTTCCTTCTAACGAAAACATCCCTTCGAGGACACGGCGGGGACACAACCATCTTAATCCCCAACATCACCGACAAACACCGTATCAGGTTCACAGGGTAAGGTAAGTCAACAGAAGACACAACCGCTCCGAACAGAATAAAAAGGCCTTTCCGTTGATTCGAAGACGTTTTAACAGCTCGTTCAACTTGCGTCTCAGGGGGGCGAGACGTACTCAGGACAATGACCGCCATCCCGGTGGCTACCATGCACGTAACTACTGTTGTTTTTCGAAATAATGTAGAAACGTGCATCGTTACCAATCGATGCGTGTCCCATGTCGAATAATGAGGTAGAAGAGAGGGTTTTGTCGCAGCAGCTATTCGTGCACTGCTGTCCATGTCCAGCATTATGTATCGAGACCCATCGTGTTCAATTTGAAGATGTAATTCAAGGTTTTGATAGATGGGCATGGTACTTGAGGCGTTTAGGTGGAAGATAGTCTTGTTGCCGTCCCACTCGCAGATTAATTTCTTAGGGACCTTTTGGGTGACGTATACCGCCGGGCCGTCGTTGTTGTTGTTCAAAGCCCAGTTCAGGTTCTCGGCGGGCTTGCCGTTTACTTCTTCGATTTTCATCCCCTTTTCCAGACCCCTTCCGCTGTTCTTCACAACTCTCCCGTCCCCAATTACAATCCCGGTCCCCCTCCTCACCTTTATCAACCCGCTAATGGTCTGCCCGCCTTCATCGTACCTATTCGCACATGCAACATTCATATGATTCCTTAAAATGTTGTTTTTTTTTTCTGCTTCTTTCTTTTTTTTCTGGATTAAAAAAAAAAGGTGGGATGGAGAGGGGGGGGGGGGGGGGTACGTTTTTTGTGTTTGATTAACCTAGGGTTATTATTTTTTTATTTAATTGCCCTCGTAAACAGGGGTTTCGCGCTTCGCGAACGCCGTTAGGCCTCTGACACGGTCCTGGGTGGTCAGGATGTTCGCGTAGCAGGCTTTCTCGACCTCCATCGCTTCCTTGAGGGGGAGATCCATGCCCTGCGGGTGAATTTTTATAAAATATTTGGCAGCCATACATCCTTGACAGCACGCTTCGCGTTCTGCACCGCGAGGGGCCCGTTGCGAGCGATCCGGGAGGCGATTGCGAGTGCAGTATCCAAAGCGTCCTCCAAGTGCGTCTCGCTGTGGTTGACGAGACCGATGGTTTCCGCTCGCTTGCCGTTTATCTTTTTTTAAAAAAAAAAGTTTTTTTCTCTCTCTCTTTTTTTTTTTTTTTTGTCTAACATACCGGATCGGCAGTGCATATCATCTCCATAGCCCTAGGGATACCAACGACACGAGGGAGACGTTGAGTCCCACCAGCACCAGGGATGATGGCAAGGCCAGTTTCAGGGACGCCAACCTTGGAGCTATCGGTGCACACACGCATGTCGCAAGCTAGAGCTAGTTCAAGCCCTCCGCCAAGTGCAACCCCATGGATAACAGCGATGGTAGGGCAGCGGAGGTCCTCAAGCTCGCTGAATGTGGTGCGGAGCATCGTGACGAACTTCGAGGCTTCGTTCTGAGACATTTCCTTCCTCTCCTTCAAGTCCGCACCCGCCGAGAACACACCCCCCACTTCGCTCAAAAGAATCAAGCTTCTGATATTGCTGTCCTTTGTGCACTCGTCCAAACATTCCCTGAACTCCTTTAACATCACCCTCCCAAAAGCATTCTTCCTCGACGGCCTGTTCATGGCCAGTACTACCGCTTCCTTCCCCTCCTTTTCCATCTTCTTCAGATAGCACTCCCTCTCCTTGCTCCACACCGAAGTGCTGCACCATCTCATTCCCGCACGGCGGAGGAACATTTTTCTTCTTTTTTTTTTTAAAATCCCCTGTCTTTTTTTCTTTTCTTGTTTCACTTTTTTTTTTTTTTAATACGAAGACAAAAAAAAAAATCATTTCATCCTCTCCAAACAAATTGATATCGGTTTTTTTTTTTTTTTTTTTTTTTTTTTTTTTTTTTTTTTTTTTTTGTCCCCTTTTTGTTTCCTTGATTTGGGGAATCACACTTTTTTTTTTTCGAAAAAAAAAAAAAAAAAAAAAAAAAAAAAAACTCCCTCAGTCATAATTGATAACTTGCTCAAGCGCGTCATGTATCTTCTGCAGCCGAACGCCGACGAGCTTCACGATGGCTTCTTTGGTGGCACCTTGAGGGAGATCGAGGTCGGTCCCGAGAGGGGGGAGGAGGAAGGAAAGGAACTGCGCAATGAACGAAACACGGGCAGGTACGTCTGTAAGAAACGTCACATTGAGCCACTTCTGCAGAGTAGTCCGCAGGGTCTCGAGATCAACGGACTTAGCTAGCTGCGAGAACATCTCAGAAAGACCAGTACTGTTTATCAGGCACAGAACGATAAATTGGATCTTCATGCACATTGTAAGGGGAGGGTTCATCGATTTATCCCACCTGACACCCTTCAACGCAGTCACAGACGCCTTACCAATCTTCACCAAACTCCCGAAAACAATTGAAATGTTGATACACTCGCTGATTCGGAGCTTCCCATCGTTGATCCCCGCCCACCTATCCCACACTGTGAACATGACCGTGTATCTCCATCTTCTGTGCTTCCCCATCAAGTTTCTCAATACGTTCAAATAGAACCCATTGTAGACCTGTTCATGCATCACGCAGTGCAGCAGTACAAGTACAGCGTCTTTTTCCTGTTCCGCCTTCAGGCCCAACATTGCAATTTGATGCAAACAGTCAGCTGAGTCGTCCGACCCCGCCACGCACCTAAAGATGCTTCGTTTCAATGGCGTGTTTAGCAGGCGATGCCCGGCGGCGATTTCTTGGATTGATCGTTTGTTGTTGTGCGTTGCTTCTTCTTCTTCTTCTTCTTCTTCTTCCATTTCTTCTTCTGGTGTTTCTTCTTCTTCTTCCTCCTCCATTTCTTCTCCTTCGGGCATTTCTTCCTCGTCATCTTCCATTGGTAGATCTTCGTCGTCTTCTGAGTCTTCCACCTCCTTTGCGAGACCTTTTGCGATGTCCAGCCACCACATTCCCTTCTTCTCCCCCATGCATTGGTTCCACGTCACCTTGTGGACTATGGGGTGTTTTATCTTCATCGAAGCGAGGATTCCTCCGGAGATCTTTGCTGTGAGGTCGCGTGCGGTGGTGTCCATTTTACGCTCCTGAACGCCGAAGGATTTCTGCCCCTTTGCAGACCGCATGGACTCGAGAAGGTCCTTGAGAATGCGGCCCCTCACTGTGCCCCCTGCAATCTTTGACTCGTCCATTTTTTGGAGTTTGCTCTGCGCGTATGCGATGACGTCGCGCAGTGCGGTGGGGTTCTCGGAACGAAGAGTCGCACCGCCTACCGAGACAAGGACAACAAGAAGCTCCGTGTGCAGCTCCTGATCGAGGGATCTGCACAGCATTCTGATGATACTGTTGATGAGGGTGGAGTCGATGACTCCAGTAGCGTGGAGATGGACGAAAAACAGAATAGCGTTTATGGCGCGTGTTCTGTCGGAAGCCTCGATGAAGGCTTTCAAGGTACTGCAGAGGCAAGCACACAGTGCAGCAGACACACCGTCGTTCACCATTGCAGCGACGATCTTGACAAGCGCGGCGTAGGGGAAGATGAAGGCAGAGTTCAAACGGATAGGGTCACACACCGAACCGACAAGCCCCCTTGAGAGAACTGTGCTGAAGTCGTGCTTCGAGACACCATCGCTAACCGCGGAAACGTCTTTCACCATGTGCTTCAGGTTGTCCAAAGATGTCTTGTTGAGAAGCGCACGGATCTTGAGACGCAGCTCGTCGTCTGGCGCTGCGGCCATCTTCGCTCTTAAAGAAGGAGGGACATATGCTGCTGGTTTTGGTTCTTCGGGCTTTTCCTCTTCTTCTTCTTCTTTTTCTTCTTCTATCTCGACTTCTTCTTCTGGTTTCTCTTCTACATCTGTTTCAAAGGTTACTTTCTTCTTCTTCGTGATATTCTCGGTGGGGTTGTCCATTAGTACGACAAGCCTCCTCTTCATTACCTTCTTCTGCTTCAGTACAGGTGTTGTTTCTTCGGGTTTTGCTGTAACTTTCGTCGCTTCGAGAGCGGGGGGTGTCGGCTCGTCCTGCTTCGTTTTGCTGTGTCTTCTTGCGTAGACGTCCTTGGCTGTCTTCTTTGCCTTTCTCGCGTCCTTCCTATCCATCCTTCGCTTCATCTTGTCTGACTTCGGGAATGATACCGCGGTGGCGCCCTTCTTCCCTTTTCCTCCTATTCCACCTCCTTTCCCGCCGCCCTTTCCACCTTTCCCACCGCCCTTTCCTCCTTTTTTGCCTCCCATTTTCTCCTTTTTTTTTTGTGTACCTTCCTATACCCCCCAGGAACTTGCACAAAACCTGGTAAAATGTCAGTGAATTTGTTAATTGAAGCACCACCCAAGCCCAGGGTTCGCGGTAGGGAATGCTATGATCCTCTGCCCGACCAATGAAGGCCAGAGGGACCTGAAGGCCGAGAAGCTCCGAGAGCAGTACCAGACCCGGTCGGAAAAGGAGTTCTCCGACAGGCGCACGAGCTGGCATGCAGAAAGCACGGTTTGCGGAACCACCACTCGAAAGCAGAAGCCGCCGGGGGATCTTCACGATTTCGTGGCTTCTCAGAATGGCACTGATAAGGAAGGGCAGTTAATGGCGGACTTCTTATTTTATGTTTTGCCAATTTTCAGAAAGAAATAATAAAGGGGGGGGGGGGATAATAAAACCGGCAATAAATTCTAATCTATGTAAAATCTACATCTAAGGTGCTTCGGGGAAGTCAGATCTAATGGGGCTTTGAGAACGCTCTGCAACGAAGTGCCTTGCAGCGGGGCCGCGCTTGATCTGCCTGGCACGGTGCCCGAAGCTTAGCGTGTGCAGCGTTTCCGTCGCGTGGGCTTTGGAGGGGTTCATGTTTACACAGAGAAGCATCTTGGCATCGCCACCGAGGCAGTCCGACAAGATGTGGGTTAGCTTAGAGTTCCTGTAAGGAATGTGCGACCGCCCTGCGCTAAGAGCCCCCAAGACGTCAGAGAGTGCGGAGAGAGATTTGTTGATATGACTGCACTCCCTCACTTGCACGCCTCCCAAGCCTGCTGTTGTCACGCACTCCGAGCCCCCAAGGTCTGCCAGCACCATCCGGGATGATATCTCTCCTGTTTTCTCCAACCCCTCCCCTTTCAGCTTGCTTTTGTAGTGAAGTGTCACCAAGCAGTGGCTGCGCGATGATCTTTCGTTACAAAGCGTGGCAGCCTGCGTTCTGTGTCGGTACCCCGCGGTGATCAACTCAAAGCATTCCTGCAGGCTGCCCACTGGAACCATCTTGTGCGTGATAACCTCGGAGCCCATCATGTACTTGGCCGTCTCAGTGGACGGGTTGGTGTGCGGGGCGTCGGTGAGGAGGTCACGCACCTCCCCGCAGTAGATCTCCACCATTGACAGCGAAGCCGTGAATACCGTGTTGGGCAGAACAGTGGCGGCGGACCAAAATCCTTTCAGGATCCTCGGTACGATCCCCCGCACCTCCTCGTCAACCATGAATTTCTCATCACCGAACATTGTGTAGGTCTTCCCCGACCCTGTCTGGCCGTACGCCATGATGCACACGTTGTACCCATCGAGCAAGGACTGCGTCATGTCCTCCGCTGTCCCGTACACCTGTTCCTGCGTGCTGTTCTGCGGGAAGATCGAGTCGAACTTGAACCCACGCTGCTTCCCGTTCTTCAAGGTGACGCCCATGGCTTCGTTCTCCACCACATATGGAATTGTCTCTACGCTCGCTGTAGGACGCACCCTGCACACCACCCTGATGTTCCCCTTGAGCATCACGAGCTGGTTGTAATACTTCCTCCTCAAGGCCCTCTCCTGCATGTACCTGTTCGTGACGTCGTCCAGCACCCCTACCGCGTCGCCATGCACACTGTACTTCTCCATCACGTGTTGGTACTTTTCGTCCAGTTCTTCATAGCGTACCTTCGCCGCTTTCACCTCTCGCTCTGCTTTCTCTATTCTCGCCTTCAACACATTCCCTTCGGCACCTTCCCTGAGGGCTTTGTCTAATGCGGACTTCAGTTCCGTTATTTGCGTGTTCAGCCTTCTCACCTGCACCTCGTGTTTATTCTCCGTTTCCTTCAGTTCATTAGTAGCCCTCGTAAGCTTAACAGTCGCCTCCTTCTCACATTCCTCAAGCTGTTCTGCCCAAGCCTTCGACTTCTCTGTCTCAATCTTAAGCCGTTGGATTTCCTTGCTGACATCTTCTGTTGCGCTGTTCTCTTCTTTCCTTTTAGCAGCAATCTCCATCGCCTGTGTCTCCAAGCGAGCAACCTGTGATCTTAGACCTTCCAGTTCATGCAAGAGCTCCTGTCGTATATGGGTGGTGTTACAAGGGCATACCTTTTTCTCATCGCTAAGCCTCTGTTGCTGTCTCTGGGAAGTTTGGAACTGTCTCTCGAAAGTGCTTGCTGCTGCAACTGAGGAATGCAGCTTGTCGTCCTGTTCTGCGGTACGAGCCCTCTCCTGGTCGCACTGCGCAGTGAGGTGGGTGTTCTGCTCGCGGATGGTGTCGAGCCTCGCCAACTGCTGGGCACGCTCCTCTTCCAGTGCAATGATCCGTTTAGAGAGCGAAGCAAGCTCCTGCACGCCGCTGGCGCACTGTTTGCATGGTGCTTGCGACTCTACCAAGACAGCCTGCAGCTGCGCCTCCGCTGCTGCCATGTTGGAGATTGCAGCTGTATGTTTCGCATCAAGGTCAGCTGAGCGGCGCTTTTCCTGGTCCAGCAGTGCTGTGAGGTGTGTGTTCTGCTCGCGTGTGGTGTCGAGCCGGGCCAAGTTCTGGGTGCGTTCCTCTTCAAGGTGCGCGGTTCTTTTTGTGAGCACATTCACCTCTGCAACCCCTTCTGCGCACTGACTGCAGGGTGTATATGTGTACGTGGTGTCCAACTTGCGCTGTGACTCTAAGAGCTGGGCTTCTAGCTCCACCTTCTCTTCAATCACCGCGTTGAGCGTCTCCATCAGAGACTCGTTCTTCTGCGTCCAGACGGCCCTCTCACGGTGAAGGCGGTCTTTGTACCACCCCTCTACCTTCTGGCGGTTCTCGTTGTGGAGCTGGCTAGCATCCTGCTGAGCTTTGTGCAAGCCTGCGAAGATGCTATTCATGGGCGCGTCCTCCTCCCTTGCATTGCTTACGGTGATGTTGGAAACACTCGTCCAGTCGTTGGCGGGACATGGCTTCTCTCGGGGAAGGGGTTCTTCTTTTTTAGGTTCCTTGGCAGGCTCGCTCTCCTCCCGCCTCTTGAACAGCGTGGACACGACAGGCACAACAGGCGACGATGGGATGCACACTTCTGGGATGTGAACACTTACAGGGCCGCGTGCTTGTGACGGCATCCGAATGACCTCAACCCTATCTGGCATCTGCCTACGCACGCTGGGCTGCTCGATCGTGATAGTTGGGACTTTCATGGGCACCGTGTCAATTAGCTTCTCTACCTCTGTCCTGTCGTGCTGCGAGAGGTCCTCCAGAGGGCGCTCCTGCACACCCCTCACAATTTCTGCGATAGTCTGCGCCATGTTATCCCCGGGCTGCATGGCACCAACTCCTCCCAGCTGCAAAGAAAGGCTAAAAAATGATAAAAGATAATACAGAATAATAATTTAAAAAAACAGACACTGAGGGGGGCTGTGGTCGTAAAGGTGGTTTTTTTTTTCGGTTTTACATGTTCCATCCCTCCCATTTTTTTTTGGATTTTTTGGAGGCGGAGTCGGAGGTAGGTGTGGTGGTGGGCGCGGCACCCTCGCCGGTGTAATCTTCCTTTCTCTCTGCCCATTGCCGTTCGATGAGGGGCGTGGGCTTGATGGAGAGGGGTGTCCTGGGGTGCGATTTCACGTCACCGTTGATTACGGCCCAGTGGGGGCGCACCTTGTCATCGTGGTAGAGCCTGGTGGTCCCGTGGCGGACCTTGCCGGGAGATGCAGAGGGGGTTGCTCCGTACGGGGCAACACGGCTCAGGTCGAGATCGTCGACACCATAAAGACTCCCAAGAAGGCCCTTGGAGGCAAGCTCGGGGAGGAGATAATGACTTCTCCTCGCAACGTCCACACCTATCCTGATGTCGGGTGCGCCGTCCTTAGTGAGAGGCATTTCAGATGAGAACTGTATGTTGGTGACCAATGGTCGTTCCAAACCGCCAAGCAGTACTTCAAAGGGGCCGAGCTCTAGGACCTGGATCCTTTTTGTCAGGTATGGTCGTTCAAACTCTCGTTGGTGGTACAGCCGCGGCCATGATTTAAACACCTCTTTGAGGATGTTGCCCTTAACAGACGGTTTCTTGTTGTTTTCCAGTCGCGCTGCGCGTCGCACGCCGTTCAGCAGCTGGCCCTTGCCCATCGTGCTGCTGCAGTGCCATCCAAACCTGTTCCCAAGGTCCGCCAGCTGGCTTTTTGTAAGCGTTTCTATAGGTTCAAGCCTTTTAAGCTCTGTCGTCATCCAATTCCCCGAAGCAATTTTACCCCCAATCTCCAAAGGAAGCACCAATCCCGTTACGTTGGGGTCCACGGGGATATTCTCAAACTGTAGATTTTTTTTTTTTTTTTTTTTTTTTTTGCCCCGTTGCCCTCGTTCAAACCTTAAACTTCTCCGCGTGCGGCTCTAGCGTGCTCCACACATTCATGTCCATAAACAACTATTTTTTTTTTCCCCCTCATTTTTTTTTCTTCCCCTGTAATAAGCATTGCATACCTTTCCTCCATACACTTTGTACAGCAACTTCTGCGTGGTTTTGATCATTTTCCCCTCTCCTTTTTTTTTTTGATCAAAGATGAAAGCGGGCGCTCCCCCCCCCCCCCCCCCCCCCTCTGCCCTTTGTTCCTGTTGTTGTGGGAAATGCTTTCACGAAGAAAGGGCCCCAAAAGAAAAACGTGCCATACAGAAAACCACACACGAACGGGGGAAAAAAAAAAACATGACAAAAGGAGATGTTTAAGGGCAGATACCACCCTTAACAAATAAATAAATAAAAAGTAGAACTGGCCAAGGTGCCAATGTTTTCTCTTTTTTTTTTTTTTTTTTTTTTTTTTTTTTTTCAGACAACCGGAAAAGACGTCGTTGCCGCACAATGGGGGAAAAGATAAAAAAAGGAGACCAAAGTCAGACGAAACGAGAGGGAAAAAAAAAAAGAATTCTTCTGGAAAGAAGAAAATACCGCTGCTACGTAAGGAGGAGGGGGTAAGTAGTGGCCTTCAAACCTAAGAAATGGACGGAAGCTTGCTCCTGTAAGGCGGGGGCTTTCGCTTCACGGCCTTATAAGCAACGATGGAAGTGGGCCGCCAGCTATCGAAAAGTGGAGGGCGGGTGTCGGAGTGCCACACTGTGTGCTCCAAAGGGACAAACTTCGACATGCACCTGTGCTTGCGGCCCCAGTTGTTTCCCCTCCACGGGCGTAACCTTGTGTCCTCTTGCTGGACCTCCCTCACCGGGTGTGTAGTGCCAACAACTATGTTCATCCCTGCTGGGACCACAGGACCCTTCCCGTATATCCTCTTCTTCTTCTTTTTACCAGGCGTCTCTGGCATGAAGATCGGGAAGGGATCTAACTGTTTCTTTTTTGCATCTTGCTTAAGGTCCTCGTCACTGTCCTCCTCACTTCCACTGCTGTCGGGGTCGCGTGCGACGTACTTTGTAGTGTTTTGTTGCATCCCCCCCTCCCCCTCCCCCCCCCCCCCCCCCCAGCTTTTTTCTTAACGAGATGGTTATTTCAAGGATTTTTAAAAATAAAATAAAAAAAGTACTCTCCATTATGAGCCGCAAGTCGCGGCGTCGGAAAACTTTCAAAACTTCCTCCTCAACTCTTTTTTTTTTTTTCTCTCCCCCTTTTTTTCTTTTTTGTTGTGGTGCAACAAAAAAAAAAAAAAAAAAAAGACTATTTTATTCACAACGAAACAATGAAAATATTTCCACATAAAAAAAAAAATTAATGCGGGTTGTGATACTCTCTTCAATTAGTTTTTTTTTTTTTTTTTTTTTCTCTTTTTCTTTCTTTCTCTCCCTCCCCTTCTTCGCGAAGCCTATGCAGAGGCGATCTCCTTCTCGAGGGTCTTGAGGACCTTGCCGATCTTCATGGCGATGTCGGTGTCCCCGTCGAGCTCGATCTTCCCCTCCATGAAGAGGCCCATGGGGTCCGCCTTGCCCCCCGAAAGCTCAATGAACACCTTCTCGTCCATCTTGAAGGTGCACGCGGGGTCGTCGTGCTTCCCCTTGTACGCCTTCCCCGCCTTCAGGTCCATCACGTACGACACACCGGTGTCGGGGAACTCGTACGTGATCACCTCGTTGATCTTCTTCGCCGCAGCCTGACCAGCAGGGGTCCCGAGGGCTGCGGACATCTTCGCGAAAAGGGCGTCGGCCATTTTTTTTTTTTTTGTTTTTTTTTTTTTTAAACTGTGATCGAAAGATAGTAAAATGGGATTTGACAACGCAAAAAAATAATAACAAAAGCGGGAAAATAAAAAAGAAAGAAAAAGAAGTTTTATATTTATTCTTTTTAATAAGGAGAGAGAAGAAAAAGAGGGGGTAAAATTAAAAACTCTTTTTTCCTTCTTCTATTTTTTCTTCTTCCTTTTATTTTCTCTTTTTTAGAACCCTCTGGGGGGAGGGTGAAAAAATCTTAAAGGTGTTAGGGGGCGTGGGGTAAGGGGTGGGGGGGGGTGGAAAAACATTAAAAGAAAAAAAAACCCCCCTCCCCACTCCATCCCTTACCTTATTTTAAATATTTCTTCCCCCCCCCAAACCCCCCTCTTTTTTTTCCTTCCAACAAAATTACACCACCACCCATAGGTTATAACTTTAAAAAAACAACACTTTTCTTTTTTTCATTTAAATTTTTTTTTCCCTCTAAAAAGAAATCTCAGTGGGGGGAAAGGGAAGAAGAAAAAGTACTTAAAAAAAATCTAATATAAAAAAAAATGTTGCGTGTAAAAAAAAAAAAAAAAAAAAAAAAAAAAAAAAAAAACACTGAATAACCTCTTAACCCCCCCCCCTTTTTTTTCTCTTCTTCCTCTAACGCATCTTGATGCCGTGCATCATGTACTCCTTTTGGATGAGATGGCAGGCCGACGTGACCTGGGACAGAATGTGGTCCACACCAACCTTCATGTCGTGCATGACTTCAGTTGAACTTTTGTTTTTCTTGAATGTGACAATCCCGTCAATTCGATCGCAACGTGCCCACACGTCCCCGTCGGTGACCATTTTGCAAACCGCATCTTCTGTTTCAGAGGGGGTGAGGTCAATAAGAGCTGCAAGGCGGGCAATGGAAATCCTGTTGTAATGGCTCTCAATAACGCGCACATTGTGCTCGGTGACACGCTGTCGAAGGTCTTGCCAGCAAGTTTCTTTTTCGGCGAAAATTTCATGTGTCTTTTGCATCTCTCCGTACACGGACACGAACTCAGGCCATCTGATCAACTCCTTTTGCAAAAAGCTCCCCGACCCCTCTGTGTACAGGGCAATCTGCTCCGCCAGCTTTTCCTCGCCGTATTTTTTCAACAACGCCAGCCTGTCGGTTTCCTTGTTCCACAACGAGAATGCCGCACAGTCTGTTTGCTCCCTATCACGTGTAACCTTGCTAGGCGACATCATCAAATACACCAGAACGCTGGAGAGCGCCTTACCGGGGTTCAGCACCAGTGGGTGGTCGGGGAGGTCCTTCTTCGTTTCCTGATTTTTTTTTTTTTTTTTTTTTTTTTTTGGAAAAATTAAAACACACCTCGTCCGTCACCGATTGGTAGATCTCCATCCAGCACTTTGCCAGGTACCAGTAGTTGTCAAAGTGCTTGTAGTACCGAATCATCAGCTCGTAATATCTAAGTGGGTGTTTATTTTTATTTTTTCTTTTGTTTTAAAATACTTTATTTTGATAAGGCGGCTGTTTGGCTTTGACAAAGCCCTGCTAGTCGTCTTTCTCGCCATGATGGCCGCGCGCACATAGTCTTTAACATCGAGGTTCAGACGGATCTATTTTTTTTTTTCCCCCTACAAAAAGAGAAAAAAAAAAAAAGAAACCTGAAGAAGAAGAATTTTCAGCTTCTCTACTCGCTCCATGTTCCCAATTGTCTCCACCTGCACATCAAGCATGATGTCGGCACAGTCTTTTATTTTCCCCTCGTTTTCCCATATTGTCTGTTTTTTTTTTTTTTTTTTTTTTTTTTTTTTTTTTTTTTAACCCACTCTGATTTTTAACCCATAAAGGACCGCTATTTTTCGTCTAAAAAGTCGATTTTGAACTTTTCGTTCAAATACTAAAATAAAATGGCGAGGGTGGAGTTAGAGGGTGTGTACCTATATTATTTTCACTACCCCATTTCTGGAGCGCGAAGCGGCCTGCATTTCAGCCCCAGACGCACCCAAATTTTGGTGGTAGAGCAGCATTTGAGAGAAACAACTCTTGCAAAGGGCACATGCTATCCGGAGGTTCCATGGTTTCGGCAAGCAGCGCTTATTCAGCGTGCAGGGTGGGCTGGTTATTTTTTTTTCACCACTTATGGCCGTTCTTTGAACACAAGGTGCCGCAGATATGCGACTTGTCCAATTTAAACGTATTTTTATTTTCAAGTGGTTTTCAAGAGGTTTTCAGGTGGTTTTTTAAGGTGTCGTTAGTGTGAAAAAATTCGAAACAGGGCACAGGGCACAGGGCACAGGGCACAGGGCACATTGCTACGTTGCAATCTCTGCACGAGAACATGGTCTGGGTGCGTTTTTTTCTCTAATTTGTTGCACACAGTGCAATTCCATGCCTTTTGCATCTTTTCAGGACACATTGAAGGTGCACCCTTGGTACGTGAAGGTGCACCCTGAGGGTTAGGTATCTTTGGCTCCGGCGGGGAACACTTGATGTGGGTGCCACCTTTTGCGTTAATATTGTTCGACAAGATTTTTTTGCCACTTGCTGACGCTGAATGGGTATTCTGGGAGCAATTTCCGGGTTTTCCTGATGGTCCCCATGCAGTGGAAATCCGCATTGTAAATCCGTATCAACAATGGGACAAGCGAAAGCAGTTGTCAAAGACAATCCAGTAATTCTGGTGCTGATATTCGGTGAGCAGCTCTGCCTCTTTCCCCCGGGTGCCCGCACCGGTACAAACAATCATAGTGCCCAGTAGACCTTGATATCTGTCTTGATTATGAGCCTGTAAGTATCTAAAAGCCTCTATACCACTCGAATGGCTTGCTGCCCACCCCACGATAGCCTTTTAGAGCCGCAGGAGTGAAAAACAAACTCAAAGTACAGGACAAGCCCCTTGCTGGAGGGCCGCCCTATCCTCCCCACCTTCTCGATTTTGTCATCCTATTCCATATCCGGGATATCCCCATCATCCGGTGACACTGGCCCTTCTTCAGAAGTGCTTTCGGCACTACTCCTTATGGGGTGTAAAAAAACAATGTCTGTGCCACTATTTTTTTTCCCTCCTTGCAGTTTGGATGCAAAAACTTACAGGCGATATAGCGTTCAGTATAAAAAAAGTCGCGCAATAAGGCCCCTCTTTAAAGAGTGGGCATGCAGAGCACTAAAAATGCCTTAGCAGAATTTAAAAAAAAAATTTTAGCTGAATATTCAGCTCCGGTCCTTTATGGGTTAATTCTTTTTTTTTCCCCCCTTCTTTTTTTCATACAGAGAGCTCGACGGAGAGCTGGGCGAATTCGAGTTCCACGTGGAGCTTGCCTTGGCAAATGTCTCTGAGCCTCTTGATGAGGGACACGCTTTGGTCTTTAGGAGCACTGTCGATGCTGTGCTTTGCGGTTTTGATCAGCGCTACTTGCACGCTCTTTGCTTGCGCACGACGCTTCATCAATAACTCCACACAGTCCACTACTTTGCTGTACTGTTCAACTGTGGCTAGAAGCTTCAGAATCTCAAGCGCCAGACGCATGGTGTTCTTCATGTCGCCTCCAAGTCGCGCCTTCTTCTCCAGGTCCAAGAGGTTCGTCACCGCCTCGTCGATCTTCGCCGCATTGCCCTTGAAGCTGGCGGCGTTGCCCTCACCCCATGCCTTGATCACCTCGTCCGTTTTCTCAGTTAGATCGACCATCTGCTTGAAGGTTGCGCACTTCCAATCCTTCTCCTCCACCTCCCCCAGGTCCAGATCCTGCATCATCTTGGCTTTTTTTTTTTTTTTTTTTTTTTTTTTTTTTTCTTTTCTTCTTTCCCCTCTTTTTTTCTTTTTGTTGTTGGTGTTTAGAGCGGGGGCTATGTGTATATTTAAAAAAAAAAAAGGAGGGGGTGATGACAATTTCCTTCTGCCTTTTTTTTTTTTTTTTTTTTAAATTTTTTTATTTTCCCTCATCACCTTGTCCTGGGCACCTTTCCATCTAACATCAACTGTGCGTGCACATTGGGGTCGACGGCTACCTTCCTCCCAACCCCGATGTGCTTCCGAAGCACCTTGCCGGGCGACAAGTGCTGCCTGCGAGGCCTCGGGCTCATAAGCCGCGAGGGAACCCCGATTTGAGTATCTTTTTGATCCCTATTTTTTTTTTTTTTTTTTTTTTTTTTTTTAAAAGGATTCCCATAACAGTACCGAATTCCAAGAATTTTTGAAAACTCTTGACGCTGTCTCCCAGGGCCAAGGGCGTAGATGCTGTCACGGTCGAGACCGTTGAAACCGTGAGTGAGAAGCCGTTCCCTTCCAATAAAACCAAGCCCGAGGATGAAGGCTTCACGGGAGTCTTGCTGGACCGCTTCAGGACGGAGCATGTGAATTTTAGAGAAGTATAGAGACAGGGATTGATACAACTTGTTTGCCGCCTCGCAAGTGTACACCTTGGCGAGGAACCACCCATCGTTCCGAAGCACGTTAAGCGAGAACAGCTTTGCTTTTTCGGCAAGACGGACCTGCGCCTCTCGCTCCGAACCATCGCTGAATGGAATACTAGAGTCGTGCGCTGCCATATCTGACATAACCCCATCGACGCAAGGGAGGGAAAGAGGCTCTAATGCTTCTATCTTTCGTCTTTCCTCAACGTGATTCTGTACCAGTTCTGACTTGCTGCCTCGGAGGTACATGCTGAGGTCCCCTGTTCGAATGGGGGTGTTCTCGCTTTCCCATATCCTCATTCTAAGCCGTGAAGAATCGGATCGCGACATTTTAGGTACATCCATCGCCTCTGCAACCCCACCCACAGTGTGGTACAATTGCTTTTGGATCGCAGTGCTTGCGAAGTCGCCTTGTAGTAGAATTGCACCGGGGACTGGGATCACAGGTTGTAGATCAATGCCTATGAGGTGCTTGTTGTTTGTTTCTGTCATTTGCATTCGTTCGGAAGCAGCTTGGAGCCAGCTTCCTGGTGCACACCCCAGGTCTACTACGCATTTTGTTTTCTGTCCAAAAAGTTTGAACTGCTGGTCCAGCTGGAGTAGTTTGTACGCCGACCTCGCGCGGTAGCCTTCTTCCCTCGCGAGCTTAGTGAACCTTTCGTTTTTTCTCTTCGTTATCCAGGAGGCGCACTGTCTTCTTTGGCATGCTGCCGCGCCTTGAAATTCTAGTTTTATTGCGACCAACATTTTTTTTTTTTTTTTTTTTCCCTCCTCCCTTTGAGTGTGGGGGTGGAGGATGAAGAGAAATTGAAAAGGGGGAAAAAAAAAAGTAGAAGAAAGAAAGAAAAAAAAAAAAAAAAAAAAAGCAACAGTAAAAACCGGATTCTTTTTTTTTTAAAAAATAAAGAACTGACTAACGAAAGAAGAAGGGGGGGATAAGCGGGGGGGAATATTTTATTCCTCTGGTGTTTTTTTTTTTTTTTTTTTTTTTTTTTTTTGTTATTGTGTGCGCACTAGCACATTTCTTTTTTTTTTTTTTCCCAGGCCAGAAAAAAAAGAAGAAAAAAACCAAAAAAGTGACGTCTGAAGGGGAAAAAAAAAATTTTTTTTTTCCAGAACAAGCTTTTTTTTTTTTTCTTTTTCTTTTTTTCGGGCGGGGTAATTCACTTAATAATGCCTAAGAAAAAGCACCGAAACTTACCAAACATCACTGAAAAATCTTTGAAGGCCCCCCCTCAACTGGGATTGTCTTTCCTTTGAGCTTTTTATTCCCCCCCTCTCAAATAAAGAGCAAACACCCACCTGGGCAGAATGCAAGCCAGCGGTGCACACCGAACGGCAGAAATGCACTTTCTCAGTTTCTAGAACCAAAGTAATAAGTAAATTTTCGATTTTTTTTGGGGGGGGGGCACTAAGTGAAACACCCTCCTTTCTTTTTATATTCAGATGCTGTACGGGTAAAAAAAAAAAAAATTGATAGTGAACGTGTCTTCTTTGTGCCGGGTAAGGAAAGGAAACCATATTATTCTCTTGCCCGGTCTCTCCCTACCTTTTCCCAAGGAAAGACCTTTAGGAAAAAAAAAGGGGCACAAATGATTCTAATAAAAATAAAGAGCAACAGCACGTCCTAAGCTGGAAGGGGAATGGGTCTCTAAACACGAACAAAATCAAAACCACGTTTGGTATCACGAGAAAAGGGGAAAAAAAAAAAAAAAAAATTAAAGAGGTAAAAGGAAATCCCTGATCTGGGACGTCCTGTCTTGTTCTTCTACCTGCCCCTATCTCCCTTCAGCGGCTTCGGTCTTTCCTTTTTGGGCTGAGCCCGCTCCCTCATGGCGCTCACCCGCTCCTTCTGCCACTGCTGTCTCAGTTTCTGGAGGTCCTTCTTCGTCTGTTCCGAGACGTGCAGCGGTCTTCTGTCCCAGCCCAAGACCTTTCTCCCCCCTATGGTCCTCAGGCCGTGGTTCCGCCGTTGCTCCGCCGGTATGGCTCTGTGTCCCCTGACCTTCCTCCTTATCCGCGCGTCCTGCCAGCCTTCCTGCAGCCTCACCAGCAGGCCATGTAGCCGTCTCGCCTTTTTACCTATTAGTGTCAGGTCTCCACGTTCACCCACCAGCGACTTCATTGTGCTGTTCTCGAAGTCCAGCGCAAGCTCTATTGTCGTGACCGTTGTTCTCCTCGGGCCCCGGTACCACTTGAGCTGCCCTAGCCATTTGACGATCTCCTGTCCGTACTGTTTCATGAGCCCCCCGCCTCGTGGGTCGCGTCATTTCCTCTTCTTCTTCCTCTTCCTCTCCTGAGGTGGTGTCCTCTCCCTCCTTCGGCGGTTCGATGTTCTTCTTGGCGTCCGTGTGCCACCCCCTGGGGTTGATGTAGAAAACTCCCCCGGTGTAAAAAAAAAAAAAAAAAAAAGGAACGAAGTAGCAGGGAGGGGAAAGAAATATAAAAAAAAAAAAAAAATAGAACACACATAAAGGACACGTTGGTATAAGAAAAAAAAAAAGTTGAGATCGGAAAAAAAAAAAAAAAAAAAAAAAAAAAAAAAAACTCAAATTAACATGCAAGCTCCCTGAGACGGTGCTGACCTCTTCAGGCCTGTCTTATCCATACTTTTCTTTTTTAAAAAAAAAAAAAAAAACCCCTCCCCTCTTTAAAGTTCAGAAACGGCCGCGGTAGGAGCAGAGTTATCATTGCGTTTCCTAAGAGCGAAGAACAGCACAGTGTTAAGCGCGAGAAGCCCCAGAATAATCCACCACCTCATATTGCTAAACGACGCTTTAAGAATCTTAGGGTGCTGTGTGTCCCTGTAACAGGTGTCCATCAGACCATTCGTGTACCTCCGCAAAATCCACAACTTTCTCGCACGCTCCGACGCTTTCTGCGACCTCGACTCTGGCGGGGAGTTTTCAAGTGTTTCAAGCACAACATTCCACTTTCGTGTAATTTCCCATTGAATATGCGCTAAAATTTCAGCATGAGATGAAATATGCGATTGTATCTTCAAGCCATAATAAGCGACACTGCCCATGTACACGATACACGTGCCGAGAATGTTAAAACAGCCTGCTGAAAAAAGATCGATTTCGAGACCTTCAAAAAGCTGGCGGACGATGAGCACGGTGGATGACCCTAAAACACCAAGCCCGAGTAGTGCGAATGTCGGGTCGAGAACAACGCCCAACGCATTCGGCCCCGTGATGTGCTGAAGCAAAAACTGCCGGACGGCGTACCACGCCTGCATGTTCTCCGTCGTGTTCATTATAAAATAAGGAAGTTTGTTCCTAGCAGCGCGTTGCTGTATCAACATACAGCTGAACCGTCTCATTAACAAATACTGCTGCCGGTATGCCGTGACGATCAACGTGAGCAATGTGTAAAACAGAAACAACGCAAGGGAAAAGTGAACAGTGGATATCCACCATACCGCAAGTGACAAACTATTGTACTCGCTGTAGTCAGAATGCCCGAAATAAGCCCGAATTATGACAACCTGCGACGCGGAGAGAACCAAACCCGCTACCAAACACTTGTAATAATTACCAGATTCCGGTAGTACCGGAATTCCCTTAAACAATGGGGAATACTTTGCTGTTTGACACCCCCTGTATGCGATTTTCGCTATCACGCTTAACGCTGTTTGTAAAGGCTGGCCGGTGGTTGGATCGATGGGTCCTGGCCTTAGCGGGATGCGAAGGTCCATTATCTGATGGCTTTGCAAATCTACCAATTGCTCGTCGTCGTCGGATAAAAAAGGTGCTTCCGCTGGGGGGACGGAAGCTTGCCGCACTGCTGCCTTTACATCTTTCCATTCTTTTTGAAGATTGTTCAGAAGGATGTTATTCAAAGTTAGCCACGACATCAGCAGTACCTGCACTGCAATCGGTGCGTAAGCATCAGTTTTGTTAACACCTTCCTTGTTGGTCGTACTGTGGTAAAGTACGACTGCTAAGACGCAGAGTACTATGCCTATGTACAGGACAGTTCTGCATACGTATGCAAAGATGGCTTCTCTTGGTCGGCTGCTTGCGCCGACTTTGCAGTCGCAGAAGGTGAACGGTAGGCAGCCGAAGATGTGGCCGATACCGCAGACCATCATCCCGTCCTCTTCGTCGGTTGTCTCTAGGTGGTCCTCAGTGGTCATACCGCCTTCGAGGAGATGGTTGGAAAGACCTCCTCCTGGTACGGTATCCATGTTTCCCTCTCCCCTCTCCTCCCCCCCCCCCCCTCCCCTCTGAGGTGGGTTTTTTTTTTTTTTTTTTGATATGAAAAAAAAAAAAAAAAAAAAAAAATTGAAGAAAACAAAGAAGTGGTATGCCGTAAGATCGCGGCATTGTTTCATCGCTTTTCCCTTTTTTTCTTTTTTCTTTTTTTTTTTTTTTTTTTTTTTTTCCTCGTCTACATGGTCCACCCACTCGGTTTTTTTTCTCTTTTTTTTTTTTTGCATAAAAAGAAAAAGAGAAAGAGAAAAAGGACAATAAGAAAATAAAAAACAGTAAAACGTGGTGGGGGGGGGATTAAAATGGGAACGATTTGTTCCCTTTTTTTTTCCCCGCCTCCTTTTTTTTTTCTTCTTTTTTTTCAAATAAGATTTATCAAAGGTTTTATTAAAAAAAAAAAAAGAGAGGAAAAACAGTGAAGAACAGGAGAGTTACATTCATCCCTCTTTTTTTTCCCTCCTCATTTTTTTCTTTTTTCCCTCTTGAGTTTTATACTCACGCCATCTGGATCTCCTTCTCGAGGGTCTTGAGGACCTTGCCAATCTTCATGGCGATGTCGGTGTCCCCGTCGAGCTCGATCTTCCCCTCCATGAAGAGGCCCATGGGGTCCGCCTTGCCCCCCGAAAGCTCAATGAACACCTTCTCGTCCATCTTGAAGGTGCACGCGGGGTCGTCGTGCTTCCCCTTGTACGCCTTCCCCGCCTTCAGGTCCATCACGTACGACACACCGGTGTCGGGGAACTCGTACGTGATCACCTCGTTGATCTTCTTCGCCGCAGCCTGACCAGCAGGGGTCCCGAGGGCTGCGGACATCTTCGCGAAAAGGGCTTCGGCCATTTTTTTTTTTTGTTTTTTTTTTGTGTGTTTTCCTTTTTTCTTTTGGGAGAGAGGAGAAATCTTTTTCTTTGGAAAAAAAAGAAAAAAAAAAAAAGGAACGAGAAAAAAAAAAGAAAAAAAAAAGAGAATAAAAGAAATAATAATAAAAAAAACCAACAAATAACAACACCGATAAAAAAAAAAAAGGAAGAGGATGTGGTGGTGGGGCAAAGTTTTTTTTTATTTTATTTTTCAAATGGCCGTGTCACAATAAAAAAGAAAATAAATAAGGGGGGGGAGAAAATGGAGGAAAAGAAAGTGAAAACAAGGAGGGCACACAACAAAAAGAAATAAAAAACAAGGGGGGGGGAGGCAACAAGACCTAGCGCGGGTACATATAGATAATTAAGAAAGAAAAATAAAGTAAAGCAAAAGCTTTTCGAAACGTAATTTTGTGCGGCGGAAGCTTTAGACTCATTCTTGATGCCTGGGAGGATAAAATTTTGGTAAGTGGGGGAGGGGGAAATAAAGAAATGAAGCACACGCCTCGCCATCTTTTTGAAAATAAAAAAGAAATGATCCCTTCACGTACTTTCACGGTTCCCCCCTCCTTTTTCTTTCTTTTGCGGAATTTTGACTTTCTTTTTTTTTTTTTAAAAAAAGAGAGAACATAAAAAAATCGTCTCCCCCCCCCCCCTTCCCAAGTTCGCTAAGATGAAATCTTGTATGTGTTTTCTTCCCCCTCCCCCCTTCAACACACATCCACATTTGTTTTTTTTTTCTTGATTCAGTCCAATAAAAAGAAAAAAGAGGTGGGGGGGGGGGGGGGGATGGACAAGGAGAAAAAAAAAAGAAAAAGGAAAAAAAAAACTTAACTTACCACACTATTTCTTTTTTAATATTCTCTCTCTTCTTTTTTTCTTCCCTCCCGAGAGGGGAGGGGGGGAGAAAAAAAAATCACTGCAGGAAAAAAAAAAATGGGGAAACGGGAGAAAAAAAAAGGGAAAAAAAAAAACACTGGAAAAAAAAATTGAGAATTATAAAAAAAAAAAAAATCTCTACTATATGTCTTTGTTGTTCACACGAGCAAAAAAAAGCTTTAAAAAGCTGAAAGTTTTTTTTTGCTCGGCACAAGTTGCATATAGTTATAAAAAATTCATTTTTTGAAAGATAAATATTTGTAACAAAAATAATTCTTTATGACAAAATGTCATTGTTGTTCGCTTCAGGACCCTCTGCGCCCCGCGTGAATGGGTCTGCCTTCTGCTCACATGTGAACCCACTTGACGTAGAGACAAGACAAAGCCCCTTCCGAATCGCGTACACAGCAGGCAGGTTGTCGACCATCAGCGATACCTTGCAGCGGGAGCCCCCATGGAGGGCTACAAGAAAAGCTTAAGGGGGGATAAGGAGAGGCTGTGGCTTGTCAATGCTGTCATTTCCTGCGCCGATCCCTCGATCCAGACCTGCCTCCTCTGCGAGATCTGCCCTCGTTTTCCCCGGAAGCAGCCATTCCCTTCCTGCTTTCCCTGCGGCTTTCCACCCCTCCCTGCAGCGCTGTCAGTGAGCTTTCGCTTCTTGCGTCGAGAACGGCTGAGCTCTTCGGCCAAGCGCTCCCCCTTTCTCAAAAAAGGAGGCATCGACAACCCTGCTGGATCGCGTCGGCGGCCTCTCAGTTGCCCCTGCTGCCCCTCTCTAGGGCCTGCGGGCGAACGATGGCCCGCTTGGCGAGGCGGACAAGCGTGGAGTTTAGCTCCACCAGGTCTGGACAGCCAATGGCCATCACGATTTCCCGCAGGTCCTTTACCCGCATGCTTGCCCCCCGAGCGCAGGGGCCGACGGTCAGCTGTCTGTACTGCATGGTGACGTTGGCCACCATGGATTGCTCGCCCGCCTCCAACCAAGCCCACTTCGACGCTCTAAGGCTTGCACCCCATAGCTGTGGGGGAGCCAGAATGTCGGGGCTGTCGTGTGGTGAGTCGTCGGCGCTTGGCTCGTCGTGAAAACCCTCGTCCGAATCAGCGGAAGACTGCGAGGCTCGGCGTCTGCGCCTTCCATCGCGATTCCCGGGGAGGTTGACCCTCGCCGTACCCTCGGCGCTTGGCCCTCGATCAGCTCGGTCGGCTGAGAGTTCCAGCCGATGTCCAGGCCCAAGGAACATCTCCACCCGATCCCTTATCAAGGGGAGCAACTCGGAGATAGCCTTCTGAACGGCCTGCTCGACGAGTCGGTCAACCTAGATTTCTTTGGGGTCGCCTCACTCCGGCCTGGCGTCTGGCGCGGGAGGTAGGTGGTTCACCCCTCTCTCCACCCGCTTTGGCAGTCTTCAGCAGCATTTTACTTTTTGCTTGTTGTTCGCACGAGCAAAAAAAGGTTTTAAAAAGCTGCGAAAGTTTTTTGCTCAACACAAATTACATATAGTTAAAATCAATTTTTTGAAGATAAATTTTTGTAACAAAGAAAAAAAGAAGAAAAAAAGAAGAAAAAAAAAAATCAGTATCGCCTGTTATTGGAGGATCCGGTACCGTTGGTGTATCCGCCCTTCGTGCTGGTCTTGAAAGCATTGTTCCATTCCTTTGAACCGCCGAAGTGTGTCTGTAGGTTTTTTTTTTTTTTTTTCCTTCCCCTTCTTCTTCAACACACCATGAACTCTTCCCTGGTGTAGTACTTGTTGTTCAAAGGCGAACGGCGACGCTCCACGTTGGCACCCCCCTTGGCCGTTCCGTTCTTGTTGTTGTGGTTCAGGTACATGGCGACATCGGTGATGGCCGGACCGGAGATGTTGAAGGCGTGCTCCTTGCCGTCCTTGTTGCCGACGTCAAAATACAGCTCCTTGCCGATGGCAAGCGCGGCACCGCCCACCTCGTTGGTGTGCACGAAGATGTCTCTCCTAGTCTTGTCCTCCTGGATGAACCCGTAACGCTTTTCGAAGTTCCAACGGCGGACGACACCCTTCTCGGCCGCGCGTTGCTTAACACCAGGGCCTGACACGTTGATGGCAATGTTCCTGCCTGAGTCGTGCTGAGCGCCTGTCACATCGAAGCGGACCACCTGGTTAACCTCCAGCTTCGAGCCATCGAAAGCACTGTGGTGGACATAGAGAACTGTCCCGTCGTTCTGTCGGATGAAGCCGTAGGACTTTGCGGCGAGCCACTCTTTCACTACTCCTTCGCACTGCCCTGCAGAGATCCCCCTCACACCGGGGCCCTGTACGTTTTTCGCTGCGGCAGCGCCGTCCCTCTTCTTCGCCGCAAGGTCCAGCTCATAAGTGACCTCCGTCCCGATCGTAAGGCTGTTTCCCCCCACGATCGCCCCAGAGTACACAAACACCTCCTCCCCTGTCTCTCCCTGAATGAACCCATACCCTTTGCACGCCACCCATTTGCTCACTGTTCCTCTTAATGCCATTCTGGAATATTTCTTTTTTTTTTCTTTTCTTTTCCTTCTTCCCCGTGTTTCCTTTTTTATTATTATTTGGGGGGGGGGTTTCCTCTTTTTTTTCCCCTTGGTTTGGCTATAAAAAAGAAGAGAGAGAAAAAAACTTGGAGGAAAAAAAAGGGGGGAATAAAAAAAAAGGGAAATGTGTAAATACTTTAGGAGGGGAGAAAGAGGACCAGCCGTTGTTTGTATTGTGCCGATTCATAAAACGGAGGGGAGGGAGGGGAGGGGTGGGGAATAATTCTTTATGACTTTTTATCTTTGTTTTTTCGCACGAGCAAAAAAAAAAAAATCTTTTTAAAAAAGCTGCGAAAATTCTTTTCAAGTTGCATAAAGTAATGAAATCATTTTTTTTTTTGAATGGTAAAGATTTGGAATAAAAAGGGGAGGGGGAAAGGGCAAAGGGTTATAGTAGCGATTGGGACGTGTAGATATAGAGTGGGGAGGGCAAAGTTTTTTTTTGGGGGGGGTTCTCGGGGTTTCTTAAAAAATACAAAAAGAGCCAGTCTCACAAAAAAAAAACCCCTCTTCTCACTCTCCAATTCTTCAGCTGCTGTACACAGAGCTCGTGTCGGTGTGGAACCAAGAAAAACTCGAAGTAGAAAAATAATCCCCTATTGCTCGCGCATCATAACAAAAGAAAAAAAAAAATACTCGCCTAGCACAGTATCAAAAAAAAGGGGATTTTTCTTCTCGCTTTTTTTTTTTTTTTTTTTTTTTTTAAATGTTGGCACATCAAATAGACAGGATCACTTCTACTTAAACGAAAAAAAAAAAAATAAATAAAATAATAATAAGCGTTGCAACAAAAAAAAAGTGTTATTTACATTTTTTTTTCCTCCCCCCTTCCCCTCTCAACCATTGTCTTCGGAAGCCTGCTTCGGTTGCTTCCTCCTCTTTTTGCTCCCTTTAATGCCGGCGGCCTTCCTGCGACGCTCGCGCTTGTCCTGTACAATTTCAACCTCTACCACAGACCTATGGTGCACACTAGCCCACGTTGTCAGAAGGGCACCAAGCAAACATGCAAGAACTATGAAAAAGAAAATTTTTTTCTTACCTCTTCCCTCCCATACCTGCCGGGACCGCCACGATGGTAGCACTGTCCCATGGAACATCAAATGCGTTGCTTGAAATAAGAACCTGGAAGACACTCCCAAAGCACCAGACCCCGGCTGCGGGGTATGGGTGCAGGTGCCGCAGCACCAACAATGTTGCAGCGGATAAAACAATGGCCACCCCAGACGTGGCTGCTAGCCTCCATTTGTTGTCGTTCATCACATGCCAGTCGTGGTGCGTCGTCTTACCCATTGCCAGGAGTGCTGTTCCCCAAGTAGCTGAGATGACGAACGCCACGCACTGTATAAGGAACAGTACCACCGGGAGTGGCATTTGGGAGGCGATGTGCCGTTTCATGATCAGGTCGACAGCCACGCTTGCTGCTATGAGTAAGGCGTAAGCACTCGCCCCCAAGGTCACCCCACCTGCCTGCTGCGACAAGACTACCCCAGCCCCACCTACTGTCACGAACAGCCCGACGCCTTCCAGCAGAAACCATGCTTCTTCTGCTTGGCCCACACGCCGTCTTTCTACACACCTTGTTATGCTGTAGTACGCTACCATAAACGCAGGCGCCATGCACTCCAACAGCACCGGCGGGCACACTTCTGTGCCGCACCCTGTGTACTGCGTCAGCGACAACAGCGACGCTGTCTGCGTTACGCTGCGCGCAACACCGCACAACAGCAGGCACACCCACCCTTGGTTCGACCATAGAAAGGCGTAGTTCTCCTTTGCCAAGAAGGACCTGTACCACGGCAGCACCAGGACTGCAAGCATGACTGTCTCGATGGCCGTCAAGGAGTTCAGGACTAGATGCGTGCCCAGATGATGCTCGGTAAGGGTGAACATCAGAGGCCTTTCACATGTTTGCATAATTAAGATAGTTGCCAGCCCGAACCACACCCACTTCGGGAACACGAAGTTGAGCTCCAGCATCACAGTGTCGACCTCGTCGTACATCTTGACGCTGCTCACAAGGTCGGCGCCAGTGTCGTCTGCGAAGGCTACGCGTCGCTGAGGGGTGGCGGAGGGCACCTCGCGTGGTGAGGACGACCTGTACGGGTCGAGGCCGAAGCCCAGCACACCAGACATCCTGCTCACAAAGGATTCGAAGATGCTGCGGTTTCTCTTGCCTGAGCGTGGCGACCCGCCTTGGTCCTGGTCGGACACTGCGATCACAGCGCTTTTGGAGTGTGGGTCCGACACGATGTAAGCACTGTCCGCTCTGCCCGCCACCAGTCTGGCCAAACCGTTCTCGTGCACCTCAACCTCAACATCTGCCGGTTCTTGTATACCTGCAGGGGATATGATGAAGGGGTCTTCTTCATCGTCGGTGTCAACATTCCCTGGACTGAAGAGGATGTCGTCATCCATCGTCTTCGATGTGTAGGCTTGCGAACTGTGCGGCGACGACGACGCTGTCTCGCGTGTCCCGGCAACAGTGACCTGCAGGATGCGGTCTGGGAGGGGCTTGCTGAGCTGTGCTACAACGTCAGCACCGCTGGTAATGTCCACATCACCTATTTTAAGAAGACGCGCACCTTCCAAAAGCCCAGCTCTCGCGGCTGCGCTGTCTTTAAGAATCCGGGTTGCAATAATACCAGAAGGTGTCGCCTCCCAGCGTACCCCAAGCTCGGCACCCACGGGGTATGGGATGTTAAGGACCAAGGGGTGCAATGACATATAGCGCACGCGGAAGGAAGGTCTGCGTACAGGGGAAGAGAGCGGTGAGAACCCGGGGGAGCCACCCATTTTGAATGAGCCACCTGAGGACTTTGGTGATGGCTGCGCACTTGAATCATCTGCTGGTGTACTCGAGGCCCCTCCCAAGGACCTCGACAGCACATCAACAGGCACGTGCAGCCTGCGTGCTAGCATCGGTAAGTTCACCCGTGTCACGCTCCCTTGTGTGTTCGGGACCTCTTCTGCATTGAACCTTATCATGTTTGCGATGCGATTTCTGTTTTTTTTTTTTTTTGTTGTTGTGATTGTGTGGGAAGAAAAAAAAAAAAGAAACGGGAAACTACGAGTATATATTTGCGGGGTAGATTGAAGAAAAGATTTTTTTCCCGTTTTTTTTTTTTTTTTTGAAACAAAAGTGGGAAATTGAAGAAAAAAAAAAGACCCATCCTCCTCCTCCTTTTTTTTTTTCTCGCTTTTTTTTTTTTTTTCTTCTTCTTTTTTTTTACCTCTCTTTGTTTTGTTTCCCCCTTTTTTTCTTCTTCTTCTCACATGTAAGAAGAGAAAAAAAAAGAAGAAAAGAAAGAAATCAAAAAAAAAAAAAAGAAATGAAAAGGGAAAAAAAAGGGAGGGGAGCTAATAAGGAGGGGAAAAAAAAAACTTTTTGTCAATCGGATGTTCCTATCTGACAGAAGGAAAGAAGAAGATAAGAAGGGCTTTTTTTTTTTGTTTAGACAAGTCAAAGACTTCGTTCTCGCTGTTAAAGAAAAAAATTAAAAAAAAAAAAAAATACAGCCGATGCCCTTTAGCTTGGCTTCGGGGTCATTGACAACTGAAGCAACACACACAGCTTGAGTCGCAATGTTGCCAGAAACGGAGTGACCCCAGCTTGCCTTTCACGGCTTGCACACTTTCAACTCGGTGGCGTGGCAAAAATGTAAGTTAGATTTGAAGGCCCAGCAAAAACCTGTTGTGGCCTACGTTTTTTTTTTTTTTTTTTTTTTTTTTTTTTTTTTTTTTTTTTTTTAAATTATAATTACCACTACTTAAGGATTTTCTTTGGGGGGAAGAGAAAGGGTATCACTATGATGGGCGGAGAAGTATTCGCACACAACTCCCCGGAAAAAAAAAAAAAAAAAAAAAGAAAAAAAAAAACTGTAAAACCGATAACCGTGGAGGCCAACGTTTCCACATGGCAGCCACTCTATTCCGAGTAGAGAGAATCAGGTTGGACACATCTGTGTGGCGCAAAGAAAAAAAAGGGAACAGCCTACTTCTATCGGTTTTACAGTAATAATGCGTGTATTACTTCGTCTTAACGTTTGTGAAGGAGCAGGGGGAGGGGGGGAGCAGAGGGGAGAAAATAAAAAAAAAAAGGCAGCGCAAATGTTTTGAAGGGAAGCGGGGGGGAGGAGGGTAACGCCCAAATCTTTTTTTTTTTTAACTCCTTCACGTTCATTGTCATTTTTTTTTTTATTATTTTTATAATCCCTTTCCTCCTTCCTTTTTCTTTTCTTTTCTTTCTATTCGTAAAATTTTTCTGATCACAAAAAGGAAGGGGTAAAAAGGAGGGTGGGACATGCCATGCTAAGAAAAAAGATCTCAATACTTATGATGGGGGAGGTAATTTTTTAAAAGCAACGACCCCCCCCCATCAAAAAAAGGGAAAAAAGGGGGAATAAAAAATGATAAAGAGGGGGGAGAAGAAAAAAAAAAACCAAAACTTTTCAAAATATAATTTCTCTTTTTGTCCTCGAAGGTGCTCTGCTCCGGTTTCTGCTTCGGCCGGGGCCTTTGTGCCCTGTCGCTTTTCTCCGATTGAGCCTTTTTGCTTGAACAATTTCAACCTCGATAATTGACCGATGGCGCACGTTAGCCCAGGTCGTGAGGAGGGTACCAATGAGAGATGTGAATACTGTTTTTTTTTTTTTTTTTTTTTTTTTTTTTTTGTTGCTCCTTCCCCCAACAAACCTGCAGGAAGAGCAACGGTAGAAGCATCGTCCCACCGTGTGTCGAACACAGCACTGGACAGCAAAACCTGCAAAATAAACGCGAAAGTTATAACCGCCACCACAGGATAAGGGTGCATATGCCTTAAGACAAGCAATGTGGTCAACGACCCCAAAAACCCCGTCCCTGCAGCAGAGGCAAGCTTCGGCATGTTATCCTTCACATGGTGCATGTCATCATCATCTATCTTATGCAAGGCTAGGACAAACACCAAAGAGAACACAAGACTTATACAGTGCATCAAGAACAACGCCACTGGAACAGGCATTTGCGATGCAACTCTGCGTCTCATAATCATGTCACCTGCCATACCCGCTGCGCCCAGTACAGCATAGGCCGACGGGCCAAACTGAATACCATCTACCTGCTGTGACAAGACCACCCCTGCACCGCCCATTGTGAGCAGCATCCCCCCTAGTTCCAATGGGAACCATGCTTCGTCTGCTTGACCTACTCTCCGTCTTTCTAGGAATCTCGTTAGTGTGTAGTAGATAATGAGCAATATAGATGTTACGCATTCAAACAGAACAGGTGGGCATGCCTTCCCCCCGCATTCGTTGTATTGTGTCAGCGATGTCATGAAGGAAACCTTCGCAAGTGTGTGTGATAGGCCGCAGACCACCACGATGGCCCACCCCTTGTCGATCCAGAGGAAGCTGAGGTTTTCTGATCTTATGAGTGGGTACGACACCACGGCGAGTAGCAGTGTCAGCCCGAACTCCATCACTGTCTGCGTGGCGATCACCATATGCGCTGAGAGTTCATGCTCGTATGCTGAGAACATCAACGGCCGTGTGACTGTGAAGGAACACAGCATCAGGGCCAGAACGACCCACACCCACTTCGGGAAGACAAACTTCAGCTCCAGCAGCACTGTGTCGATCTCTTCGTACACACGCACGCTGCTCACAAGCTCTGCGCCCGCGTCGTCCGCGAAGGCCACGTGGCGCGCCTTTTCCATAGGCAGGTGGTCCTGCGAAGGTGATCGCATCACCTCACCGCCGAAACCGAGCACACCTGACATTTGATGAATAAACGACCCGAAGATGCTTCTGGTTCGTTTCCCAGCCGGCGACTCAAAGCCCTCCTGGTCGGAGACAGCAAAGACAGCGCCTTTGGAGTGTGGGTCCGACACGATGTAAGCACTGTCCGCTCTGCCCGCCACCAGTCTGGCCAAACCGTTCTCGTGCACCTCAACCTCAACATCTGCCGGGTCGTCAGTGGGGTGGAAGCCTGGTGAAGCTGCTGGCCCGTCCCCCGGAGTGTACCTGAAGTACATGTCATCAAGATCTTCGTAAAGAGGGGTTACGGGGTCCTCGTTGAGGCCCATTGTCGAAACGCTGTCATGGGGCTTCGCGTACATCTTCGGAGACACAGGCGGCGACCCAGTATAAATAGATCCTATGTGCGAGTTGCTCTGAACGGTCAGCTTTAGCAAAGGGTCGTCACGCGGCTTATTCATCTCCGCCAGGTACTCTGTCTTCGTGAACACGTTGACGCCGTTGACCTGCAGCAGCCGCATGCCTTCAACAAACCCGGTTGCTGCCGCTACGCTGTTTTGGTGAACTTTCGCTGCAAGGAGCCCGCCAGCAGCAGACTCCCATCGTACGCCGAGCTCTGCCCCCGAAGGGCAGTGCACATTGATGACCTGCTGCGGGGCAGCAGACATGTAGCGTATCCGCACCGAGGGGTGTGTGTACAGGTCGGGAGAGAGATGCGTGCTGGGGTAGGGCGAGCTGTATGGCTCGATGGGAGGGACGGAGTCAGACCTGCTCCCCCCAGGGAACCATGAGATAGAGTTGATCGATGAGTTGATAGGCCTAGATGGGGAGGCTCTGGGGGAGCCTTTGGGAGAGATGGGGATGCTGAGGCCGCGTGATCGCACACTTCCTACTTCGTCGTCGAAACCGTTGGGTTGTGCACCACCAAGGGACTTCGACAGCATGCTCACAGGGACGTGTAGTTTCCTCGCCAAGGTAGGAAGGTCCAGCCGCGCAACGTTTCCTTGTGTGTTGGGAAGCTCTTCCGCCCCCATCGCGATCCGGACGCCTCGCGCCTTCGACTTTGTCGGGCTCGTAGGCATCTCTCCCCCAAACCTCAACGGTGCCGGTCGCATCGTCGGCGAGAATAACGCACTCTGCGGCGACCGCGGTTCGCTGCCTAATAGGCTCTCGCTTGGTCTACCACCCCCTCCGAGGGTCGGCGGCTCCATCTTAGCCTTTAAAGGGTGCTTCAAAGTGAGACAAGAAAATAATAGAGCGGGAAAAAAAAAAAAAAAAAAAAAAAAAGAACTGTCGCACGGAATCTGTTAACCGAGACCGCACATAATCTAATAGATACACAAGAAAGAAAGAAAGAAAAAATATAAAAGAGAGCAACAATAATATCTATCTAATTAAAATAGATGAAGTCCCGACGAAGGGGAACTATTTAATATAAACGGCGGCTGTCGGGGTAGAGGGGAGGGAAGGGGCGGTGTGGTGCGTGCGAATGGAGTGGCTGCGAGTGGGCTGCCGGTAGCGTGGCTGTTTGCTGCGCAGGTCGTCGATTGTTCTGTTGGCTTCCTTGAGGGCGGACTCTGAGGTTTGGGCTCGGTGTTTGTGGATCTGAAGCTCCAGCTGCAGGGATTCGCTCCGGCGTTTCTCAACCAGCAGCTGGTGTTCCGTTTCACTTCTTAGATTGATGAGGTGTGAGACCTCGTTCTTTACGCCTGTCATTTCAGTAGTGTGTGTGGTGTTGACTTGTGATTCCCAATCACGCACCATTTCCTTTGCGTGTCTCATCCGCTTCTCCGCTTGCCCACGTTGTTCACGCTCTCCTTCCAACTGTGAGAGAAGGCGGGCGTATTGCTTGCTGTCCAGCTCACGTTCCTTCTTTATCGCATCGATGGTCTGCTTTAACCTGAAGATTTCTTCTTCTGCACGGAGCAACGTTTCAATGTCGATGTCCGAGGCCCTCGCCACTGCCACTGAGCATCGCATCTCGTCTAGTAAATTCTGTGCCTCTCCTCTCATCTTCGCCTCTTCGTTAGCAACTTGTCTCAGTCGGAACACCTCGTCCTCCAGCCCCCTCACGGTTCCCTCTAGCTCTGCGCATCTCGCGCGTTCAAACCCAGTCTTCCCCTCCATTTTCATCACATCTTTTTCCATCTCTCTCACTCGTCTCTCTGCTTCCTTCGTTTCCTTTGCGCATTCCTGTTTCACGTTCTGTACCCTTGCCTCCAACGCCCCCACCTTATCTTGCGCGTCTTTCACCACTGCTTCATCTGCGTGCCTCATCCCTGTGACCTCCGACAGCTTCTCCTGATATATTTTTTAAAAACCTTTCAATTGCCGATACATACCATCAAGCCTTCCATCTCTTCCTGCAAGGCTTGCTTTGCATTCTTGGTGTCTTGGTGGTACTGCTGTTCTGAGGTCAGCCGCTCTTTGTACCCGTCCAAGACGCGCTGTGGGTTATGTGTCGTTTGCAACATGTCATGATACCTGTAGCTCTGAGAGTTCGGATTCTTTATCGGCTGCCGCGGTTTCGGCCTCGAGGACCTCGAACTGTTGGCAGGAACGGGTGATGAGGTTCGTTGCTTCTTGGTGCTGGTGCGTAAGTGTGCACCACGAGAGGTCTTGCTCAAGGTTGATTATCCTTGTGCATTGACTATGCTCAGCAAACAGCAGCAAGTGAGATGGCGGTGTGTAGACGGTTCCTGCAGCATCGTCTTCTTCCATTGCGCGCCCCAGTCTCCTGAGTGATCCCTTCTGTCCTTCCAGAGCTCCCTTCGCGTAGTCTACAGCGTTGGCAAACAAGTTCAGTTGCTGGTTCAGCTCTGACAGATGTTCCTGCAGCATGTCTCTGGTTTGCTTCACCTCGACGAGCTCTGCTTCCAGCTGCTGGATGCGCCACTGCAGTGCCTCGATGTCCTGCGCAGCACTCGTCATCAGCGCTTCATGCTCCTGCTGTCCCTTCACGTTGACGGCTTCTTTATTCTCGGTTTCTTTTTTTATGCTTTTGAGCTGTGCCTTGTACTGCTTGCACTGTGCTTCAATCACGGCCATCGCGCATCTCAGCCTCTCGCCCTCCTCTTGCAACTCCTGGTTGTCGGTCCGGAGGCTGTCACAGTCGCGCTGCATCTCCGATCTGCGGAGGTCTACTGACTTCCTCTGCACTTCTTGCCGTTGCGTGTCCGCTTTGAGGTCTTCAACAAGAGCTGTCTTTGCATTGCACTCTTCGGTCACGAAGTTCAGTTGCTCTCTTGCGTCTCGCTCAGCTTCCTTGGCATCGGCGAGCATTTCTTGCAGCCGCTCGACCTCCTTCTCCATGTCCACGCTCTGTGACCCGAGAGCAGCATTTGAGGTAGCAAGCTTCTCGTTAGCATTTGCTTGCTGCAGCAGGAGAGCATCTTTCGCGTTGATATCAGCAAATCTTATTGACTCCTGCTCCGTCAGGTACTGGATCTCGTTTGTCTTCTCAGCGAGCTCGCCTTGCAGGTACTCGACGTCTGCAGCAAGCACAGCCTTCTCATCACATATTTTTGCAGCCGCTGCTTCGTGCGAGGACCATTCCTCCGCTACTTTGTTTGCCTCTTCAACGGCAGCTTCCAAATCTTCTTCGAGCTGGTTTATAGTGGCGTTGGCGGATCCCAGTTCCGCTTCGAGGTTGCGTGTCCGTTTTGCCCACTCGGAGGCTTCGGCCCTGCTGGCGGCGAGGTTCTTTGTCACTGCCTCGAGAGATCCTTCAATATTGACCTTCTCCTGTGCGATCACTAGCAGTTTGTTGTTGAGACTCGCAACATCGTGCTTCGAAGCTTCCCAGAAAGCCTTCAGGTCCTTGATGTCTAGCTCTTTGTTTTCCAGCACGTCTTTGAGATCTGCGACTTTCCTGTCGCACTGCCCCTTCACGTCTTCCAGGGTCTTTTTGTTCTGCCTCATCACCTCCTCAAGCTTTAGCTCCGCGGCAGTACTCAAGTCCTTCACTGTGATGACGTCGTCTTCAAGCTGCTGGGACTTGGCTTTGGTGTCACGTAGTTGCGACAAAGCAACTTCTTTTTCTTTGCTGAAGGAGTTTGCCAGCTGCTGTGCGGCTCGTGCTTCAGCACGTTCGTGCTCCAGAGCAGCTTGAAGGGGCACCAGCTGCTTCACCTTCTCCTTCAACATCTGGTTGAGCTTTGTGTTCTCATCTAACAAATTATTATTCGTCGTTTCCAGCACCTTGATGTCATTCTCACTAACCTTGAGCAACTCTTGCGACTCTTCTGAAGCTTTGATGAGTTTCTGCGAACACTCTGCCAGTGCAGTCTTGTATGTCTCCTCTGATTCTGTTGCACGTGCTGTTGCATCTTGTGCGCTTGTCAATCTGCCGCTAGCGGCCAGTAGTTCTCCAGCTAGCTTGGTATTTTCATCTGCAATTTTGTTAAGCTTTTCGTTACTCTCCTCGAGGTCCTGCTCTAGCTTTTTGTTTATTTCCTGCAAATCATCCTTCTCACTCTCTTGATCGTCCATGGCAGTTGTGTATGCCAGTAGTCTCTGCTCGTTCTGACGCAAGGAGCGCATGATGGACTTGATGATGCCCCTGATGGACCTGAGCTTCAAGGGGAACTCGCAGACAGCCGACGACATTGGGATCTTCCGCACAGCGACGCTGCCCTCCAAGGAGACTGACACGCCCCCCTCGACAGACACCACTGCTGCCACCCTTGCCGTCCCGTGGTCTTGTGATGCATTGAACGAGAAGCACACCGAGCCGTGCTGTGCCTTCGGTGCTGTGAGGGACCCTGCCGTCACCCCACTTCCCCCGCGCACTGCACACTGCAAACCCTCCGGCGCAGCCTGCAGCAACGCCCCTTCGTCGTCCCGCAGAGAAAGGGTCGCCTTCACCACCCCCCCGGGTCCCACAGGATCGGGGCTGAAGTGCAGGTCACAGTGTGCAAGGTTCAGCACCCCAGCCTCCTTCTCGGATTGCGGCTGTTTTATTTCCGGTTCCAGTTCCATGGCTTCACCCAGCTCGACAGGTGACCCTGTAGGCGACGTCCCCCCCACAACAGGGAGGGTGCGGGCCGCCATGAGGGCGCCGCTGGAGGTGAGGAGACGTATGCCGACACGGTCCTGCCCCCTGCCCTCGCTTGCAGTGCACCTCACACTCCAGGTGTTTGGGGACACCCTCCGGATCCCATCGAGGTGGAGGCCGCCGTATCCAACAAGGACAAGTCGGTTAGGCTTTTCGTCGCTGCCCGACTTGGCAACGATTTGCGCGTATTGCGGAAGGTCGGCGCCTTGCCCGCTCCCGTCCCTTGCGGTGATCCACACCGTGCTGGGGATGCCACGGTCCAGACGGTCACCTTCAAGCCCGATGCTGATTTCCGTTGCTTCCGACTCGTCCCAACCCCATTCACCGCTTTTGATGGTGTTCGCAAGGGAGTCAGCGTCGTCGGTGGGGCTCAAGGCGTGCTCTAGCTTTTGAATGCCGTGCCAGACCTCCCGCAGCTGCATGGCCTGCTCGTAGCGGGCAGCCTCGATGTCGGTGTTCTTGGTGTCGGAGGCTGCTTTCTTGATGAATTCAACATCTTGCGCAGCAGCGTCGCGTGTTTGTTGCATTTCTTGTATGAGCTTCTCGTGCTCCGCCTTTAGTTTGTGGTTCTCTTCCGACACGAGGACTTCAGTACGTTCAGACGCCTGAAGACGGAGAGAGAGCTCATCAATTTGCAAGGAAATAGCGTTTCGCTCCATCTGCGATTCGACAAGGTTCTCGGTCAGTTCGTTGATCCTGCGCTCCTTTTCGCTGATGGTCTCTGCTAGACGTGCCGCATTTTCGTTGAGGTCCAGTGCTTGCTGTGTCTTCCCTCCGAGGCTTTTGCCTACTAGGCTTTTTAGGTTTGCTAGCTCTTCTGATTCCTTTTGTTGTAGCTCCTTTAACTCGGTATCCCGCTCGCTTAGCTCGGCTTGCAGGGTTGAGATTCGTACTTTCAAATCCCGCACCTGAGCTCTGGATGCCTCCAGCTCTTTCCCTAACAAGATAGTGGTGGGTGTAGTGGGCTCTTCCATGGGTGTAGGCGGTATCCCTGGCTACCTTCCTCTCCCTCTACTCCCTCCTGAGATGGTTTTTTTTTTAAATGGAAACGGGGAAAAGAAAAAAAGGGGGGGGGGTATTAGATAAATAAACCCCTAAAAAGAATGTTATTTTTTTTTGACCAAAAGAAGAAAAAACTAGAAATTGAGGGGTCTTTCCTTGCGACGGAATTTTCTTTTTTTCAAAAAAAAAAAAAAAAGAAACATATTTTTTCACCGATTATTATTTTTTTGTTGCACCTCTTTTATTTTCTAAAGGGTAATATTACATGGGGGTGACTGTAAAAAAAAAAAAAAAACTGAAATGGGAACTTATTAACTTAAGTGACACAGAAAAAAAGCTTTTTCGGTAAGATCGATTAAAACACGAAGGTAGAAGGTAAAGAGAAAACGCAAAAAAGAAAAAAAGAGGAACTGGCCGTTGTTTGCAAATGCCGGTAACGGTAGGACATTGCGTTAAGAAGAAGAAGAAAAAAGAGGGGGAAATAGGGGAGGGGGGAAAATAAAAATACAAAAATAAAGAAAAACGAGCGGGGAGGGGTTCCCCCCCCCTCTTTATTTTTTTTTCTGAGGGTATGTATAAACATGTAAAAAAAAAAAAAAAAAAAAAAAAAAAAAAAAACAAACAAAGGAGAAAAATTCTAAACAGGCATTCCTTTAATAAAAAAAAAAAAAACCATCTCCTTTTTTTCCCGCTTATCTAAGGTTAAGTGGTGGAATGGCTGGTTTAGAGGCAGGAGATTGTGGTTGGGGAGCAGGCGAAGTTCTACCCGGAGCAGGGACCCAATGTCGGTGGGCCACAGGAACAGTTTTTGGACTCCTAGACCGCGACCGAGAAGTTGACGGCATGAGAGACGGCATGAGGGAGGGAGAAAGTGCGGGGCTTGCAGACTGTTTTGAGTTTTCTTTTTCCCTCCCATAACACATACCCCAGCGGGCCTTCTTGGTGATATCGAAATAGACCCAGGAGAAGCAGCAGAGGTCCCACCCCCTGAAGAAAAACGCCGTGCCGTAGATGGAGAACGGGTATTGTTAAACACCCTCACAGGCGGTGTGACAGAATGCGTGTGTGGTGTTGGGTCATTACACATCAGCTTTTTTTTTTTTTTTTTTTTTTTCTTTTTTTTTTCCCCCACATACCCATCGTTTCCCGTGTCTCGGCGACCTCTTCCCTTTTTTCGAGGCGGAAACCAGGTTTTGCGCGGCCATCGTGCTGATGCTCATGTGGCTCTGCCACCATGTCATCTCCAGCGTCCATCTCTCTTGTTCCTCATCGTGAAACATGTCTCTTGTCGCCTTCGCTTGGTCGATGTCGGCAATGCCCTTCTTCTGGTGGAGAGGCACCAGCGTCCCAGCACTCTGAATCCCTTCGTCGTTGTATGTAATGGCGTACTGCTTCCTTGCCATCTTCACCTCGTACTCGAGCTGCTCTATGTAGTCCTTGTCTTCAGTACGTTTTCGCTTGCACGCGTCAAGAGCAGACTTGCAAGATGAATACATCAGTGTGTATTTGTCGATGTCGAATTTCTGTAATTATTATTATTATTTTTTTGTGTTTCGTTTTTGCTTACCTGTCGGGCGGCTTGTACAAGCAGTCTCTCGTTCTCTTCTTCAAAGAGGATGTTTTCCCTGTCGATCTCTTCGCTTTGGAGGAAAGCCACCATCAGCGATGAACGGAGTTTCATCAACTCGGGCGATGAAAGTAGTGCGTTTCTCCTCTTGGCGTACACGCCGTAACTTATTTCCTGAGCGAGTCTGATGACCTCCCGCCCGAGGGCCTCTTCACGTATCGTTTTCTGTTTAATCACGATTTGTAGTTTCGTTGTGTTGTAAGCCAATTCCAGCTGAATAGCAGAGCGGGCTTCATCTGCAGTGAGAGTTTCCCTTTTGTGTGTTTCGTCTTCTTCCACTGCGATCATGCGGAAGCCTTCCATGATGGCGTTGTTGGCGCGGACTGCTTTTCGTAAGACATCTCGTTCTCCGCCTGTCAAGTTGTTTCCGAAGATGGTGCTCTCCTCCCATCTTAGCTTGTAGTACTCCTTTTCCTGTTCTTCCGTCACCATGTCGCGGTTGAGCTTCCTTGTCGTTGTCTCTAGCTGTTTTAATTGGATCCACCACCACAACGCTTTTCGTTCGCATTGCTCTTCGGTTTCTACTTGCTTCGCCGCATCCTGCTCTAGCATGAGCATGATTTGTGTCTCTGTCAGCATTGCCCTGTGCACTGCAGCCTCGAGGCTTATCCCAACACGGAACCTCTCCTCCTCTAGACGCATTTCCCTGTATGCCGCCTCTTGTTCCTGCACAAGACCTACAACTTGCAGCTGTGCCACAGTGTTGCTCATCTCGGTGGCCTCGTGTAGGCTGCGCAGTACATTGCTTGGTGCGTCAGTGCTTCCGAGGTGACCTATTACACCATCAAGCCACACATTGTGTTCCTCAGACACCAGAAGATCCCTTGCTGCGGCCTCGGACTGAAGCACAGTGTTGGCATTCGCTTCATGAAGCTGATCTTGAAGCAAGGAAATGGCCTGTTTATCGTCATCAACACACTGCAGGGTGGCCACAATAGCCAGCAGGGAGTCCTTGTCTTCCGCCAATGATAAGTCCCGGGTCATCTGGGCAACGGCCCCCATCACCCAAGCCGTCTCTTCGCACTGCATCAGGAGCTCCCTTGCAGCTTCTTCTTCTTGCATGAGCTGCTCGACAGCCAGGAGGTTCATGGCATGCTTGCCCTCGACACTCTCTGTGAGCTGCTGCATCACATCGTCAGCCGCCGTCACTGTGATCTCGAACATGTCGCCCCTGCCTTGTTCCCTGCCGTTGAGCAAGCCCACTACGCTTGAAAGCCACATGTTGCGTTCCTCCATTGCAAGCAGGTCGCGTGCTGCCTCTTCTTCCTTCACAACATTGGCAAGCACTGCATTGTTGTACATGGCTCGCAGTTTTGTTTTTTGTGCTATTGTCATAAGGACAGCGCTAGTAGGGTCCTTGTTTGAGGAGCTTTCAGCAGCAAGGTACTCATGTACATTGCTGCACCAGGCAAGCATCTCGCCTTGCGTGATGCCATCTCTCGAGTACCTCTCTTGCTGCATGATCGAAGCAGTCGATTGGTCTTGCATGGCACCAGTTGCGGTTTCCTCCTCTTGCAACTTGTCAAGTGCTTGTTGTGTCGCAGTCTCCGATGCCGATGGGCACACAGTGCTCACAAGCTGCCTCAGCCAATCACACTCTTCGCACTGCTCCACGAGCTTTCTTGCTGCTTCCTCTTCTTCCACAACTCGTTCCACAGCTTGCTGGTTGATGACCTGCCTGTTTTCCACACATTCCGCGAGTTTGCTGATTACCTCACTGGCTGCATCCTGATCATCACCCGAGTCCTGAAGCATGTTAACAACACCCGATAACCAGATGCTGTGTTCCTCAGATATGATGAGTTCTCTTGTCGCAGCCTCACCCTGTAGCATGATATCAACATTTGCCTCATCCAACTCTGTTTGCAGTAAAGAAAACGCTTTCTTGTCGTCATCAGCACATTGCAAAGTGGCAACAACAGCACCCAAGGGGCCTGGGGTCGATGCTAAAGTGTCCTGAGTCAGTTGTGCAACTGCTCCCATCACCCAGGCTGTCTCCTCACACTGCTCCAGGAGATTTCTCGTTGTTTTCTCTTCTTCCTCGAGTCGTTCCACGGCTTGGCGGCTTGCTGTTGCTTCGCTCTGAAGAACAGTGTCAATTTTCATTTCATCAAGCTCTGTTTGCAACAAGGCAATGGCCTGCTTGTCGTCATCAACACATTGCAAGGTGGCAACAACAGCATGCAATGCTGCAGGAAGTGACGTGTCCTGCTGCAATTGTTCCACAGCCCCCATCACCCAGGCTGTCTCTTGTTCCTGCAAAAGGAGATCGCGAGTCGTCCTTTCGTGGTCCACAAGTTGCTCCACAGCTCGGTAGTTGCTTGCAATACCTTCTGCAAGTTTGTTAAAGACCTTGCTGGCTGTACTCGGATCATCACTCGGGCAGCCATGTCCCTGATGAAGCATGCCAACAACATTAGACAGCCATGCGCTGTGTTCTTCGGACACGACGAGTTTTCTTGCCACAGCCTCGCCCTGAAGTACGATATCAACAACTTGTGCTTGCAGCAAGGAGATAGCGCGCTTGTCGTCATCAGCACATTGAAGAGTCGCAACAACAGCACCCAAGGGGCCTGGTGTCGACGCTGAAGTGTCCTGAGTCATTTGTGCAACTGCCCCCATCACCCAGGCTGTCTCCTCACACTGCCACAGAAGGCAACGTGCCGCTTCTTCTTCCTGCATAACCTGATCAACAGCTCGTTGGTCAATGGTCTGCCTGCGGTCGACACTTTCTGAAAGCTGCACGAAAACACCGCATGCCGCAGAGAACTTACCTTCTCCGCTTGTACCAGGATTTTGAAGCATGCCAACAACACCATCAAGCCACACATTGTGTTCCTCAGACACCAGAAGATCCCTTGCTGCGGCCTCGGACTGAAGCACAGTGTTGGCATTCGCTTCATGAAGCTGATCTTGAAGCAAGGAAATGGCCTGTTTATCGTCATCAACACACTGCAGGGTGGCCACAATAGCCAGCAGGGAGTCCTTGTCTTCCGCCAATGATAAGTCCCGGGTCATCTGGGCAACGGCCCCCATCACCCAAGCCGTCTCTTCGCACTGCATCAGGAGCTCCCTTGCAGCTTCTTCTTCTTGCGTGAGCTGCTCGACAGCCAGGAGGTTCATGGCATGCTTGCCCTCGACACTCTCTGTGAGCTGCTGCATCACATCGTCAGCCGCCGTCACTGTGATCTCGAACATGTCGCCCCTGCCTTGTTCCCTGCCGTTGAGCAAGCCCACTACGCTTGAAAGCCACATGTTGCGTTCTTCCATTGCAAGCAGGTCGCGTGCTGCCTCTTCTTCCTTCACAACATTAGCAAGCACTGCATTGTTGTACATGGCTCGCAAAGCAAGCCTCTGTTCCAAGCTTTTGAGTGTTGCAGTTTTTGGGTCAGTGCCAGGGGTGCAGCTCTCCGCAGCAAGGTACTCGCACGCGGCCATGCACCACGCTAACTGCTCGCTTTGCATGATATTTTCGCGCGAGTGTTTTTCTTGTTGCATGACAGAGGTGGTGGACTGGTCTTGCATTGCGCTTGTTGCTGCTTCTTCGTCCAGCAACTTGTCAAGTGCTTGTTGTGTCGCAGTCTCCGATGCCGATGGGCACACAGTGCTCACAAGCTGCCTCAGCCAATCACATTCTTCGCACTGCTCCACGAGTTTTCTTGCTGCTTCCTCTTCTTCCACAACTCGTTCCACAGCTTGCTGGTTGATGGTTTCCCTGGTGTCGATGCCTTCCGAAAGTTTGTGTAGAGCTGTTCTCACAGCTGTGTCTTCACCAGTACCATCTGAGAGCATGTTCATAACACCCGCAAGCCACGTGCTCTGCTCGTCTGCAACAAGTAATTTGCGTTCCGCCTCTTCGGCTGAAAACACCTTCTCCGCGTTTGTGGTATTTAATTCGCGCTGCAAATCATCCATCCTTCGCACAGCAGCGATGACCTTATCCATGGTGCCAATTGTTGACGAATCTTCCTCTAACTGCATCTGCTCCACAGCTCCCGTCACCCAGAAAATCTCTTCGCATTTCATCAAGAGTTTTCTTGTTATCTTTTCTTCTTGTAGGAGCTGCGCAATAGCTGCCTCGTTAGCATTGTGCCTGCATGAGACACCTTCTGCGAGCTGTCGTAGAGCACTGTTCACCGCCAGCAGCTTGTCGGCCCCCATGTCATCGGTCTCAGGAACAGTCAACTGAGCATACCACACGCCCTGCTCCTCTGTGACTAGGAACTTTCGTGCTGCTTCCTCCTCTTTCACAACATTGGCAAGCATTGCATTGTTATACGAGGTTTGCATGGCTATGGTATGTTCTAGTGTATTGAGCGTCACACGAACGGGATTGAAGTGAACGGGATCGCCATCATGGGCGCACGCGTCTCCAGCAAGATAGCTACACATTGTCTCGTTCAATGCTAGCATCTCGCCTTGCATGATGCCATCTCTCGAGTACCTCTCTTGCTGCATGATCAAAGCAATCGATTGGTCTTGCATGGCACCAGTTGCGGTTTCCTCCTCTTGCAACTTGTCAAGTGCTTGTTGTGTCGCAGTCTCCGATGCCGATGGGCACACAGTGCTCACAAGCTGCCTCAGCCAATCACACTCTTCGCACTGCTCCACGAGCTTTCTTGCTGCTTCCTCTTCTTCTATAACTCGTTCCACAGCTTGCTTTTCACTGGCATGCCTGCTGTTCACACCTTCCGCGAGCTTGCTGAACATCATACTGGTTGCGGAGTGTCCTGCTACAAGTTCCTCATCTGCGTTACGGGAGCCCTGAAGCATGCCGACAATACCATCAAGCCAAGCAATGTGTTCCTCGGACATAAGGAGTTCCCTTGCCACAGCCTCGCTCTGAAGCACAACATCAGCATTTGCTTCATCAAGTTCTGTTTGCAACAAGGCAATGGCCTGCTTGTCGTCATCAGCACATTGCAAGGTGGCAACAACAGCACCCAAGGGGCCTGGGGTCGATGCTAAAGTGTCCTGAGTCAGTTGTGCAACTGCTCCCATCACCCAGGCTGTCTCCTCACACTGCTCCAGGAGATTTCTCGTTGTTTTCTCTTCTTCCTCGAGTCGTTCCACGGCTTGGCGGCTTGCTGTTGCTTCGCTCTGAAGAACAGTGTCAATTTTCATTTCATCAAGCTCTGTTTGCAACAAGGCAATGGCCTGCTTGTCGTCATCAACACATTGCAAGGTGGCAACAACAGCATGCAATGCTGCAGGAAGTGACGTGTCCTGCTGCAATTGTTCCACAGCCCCCATCACCCAGGCTGTCTCCTCACACTGCTCCAGGAGATTTCTCATTGTTTCCTCTTCTTTCTCGAGTCGTTCTACAGCTTGCTTTTCACTGGCACACTTGTTTTCCACGCCTTCTGCAAGTTTGTTGAAAACCTTGTCGACCGCAGAAAGTCCAGGCAAGATCTCTTCATTTGTGGTACCAGAACCCTGAAGCATGCCAACAACACCATCAAGCCACACATTGTGTTCCTCAGACACCAGAAGATCCCTTGCTGCGGCCTCGGACTGAAGCACAGTGTTGGCATTCGCTTCATGAAGCTGATCTTGAAGCAAGGAAATGGCCTGTTTATCGTCATCAACACACTGCAGGGTGGCCACAATAGCCAGCAGGGAGTCCTTGTCTTCCGCCAATGATAAGTCCCGGGTCATCTGGGCAACGGCCCCCATCACCCAAGCCGTCTCTTCGCACTGCATCAGGAGCTCCCTTGCAGCTTCTTCTTCTTGCATGAGCTGCTCGACAGCCAGGAGGTTCATGGCATGCTTGCCCTCGACACTCTCTGTGAGCTGCTGCATCACATCGTCAGCCGCCGTCACTGTGATCTCGAACATGTCGCCCCTGCCTTGTTCCCTGCCGTTGAGCAAGCCCACTACGCTTGAAAGCCACATGTTGCGTTCTTCCATTGCAAGCAGGTCGCGTGCTTCTTGCTCCGCCCTTACTGTTGAGACACGAGCTTGGTGGTCATATGCCGCTCGCAATTCTAGTGTTTTGAGAGCAGAAATAGTAGGGCCGCTACCAAGAGTGCAAAGGTACTCGCACATATTCCTATGCCAGTCCAACTCTTCACTGAGCACGAGAGCTTCGCGCATGAGATCTTCTTGTTGCATGACAGAGGTGGTGGACTGGTCTTGCATTGCGTTAGATATCCTCCCTTCCTGCTGCAACTTGTCAAGTGCTTGTTGTGTCGCAGTCTCCGATGCCGATGGGCACACAGTGCTCACAAGCTGCCTCAGCCAATCACACTCTTCGCACTGCTCCACGAGCTTTCTTGCTGCTTCCTCTTCTTCCGCAACCCGTTCCACAGTTTGCTTTTCACAATGGGCAAGATGCTGCAGAACGCTGTGCACTGCATCAACTTGTTCGCTGCGTCCAGTGCAGTGTTTCCCGTCATCAAGATGCGCAACGGCACTTTCCAGCCATGCAACGCGTTCTTCCGTAGTAATGAAATGACGTGCTGCAGCCTCCTGAACCACCATGCCACTACAGATCTGGCCGCGTGCTGTGGTGAGGTCTTCAACGGTATGGTGCCTCGCAGCCTCGTCCCTTAGGAAGGCTTGCACCGATTGCAAGGGGTCCTTGCAACCAGACATCATCTCGAGAACCGCCTCTACCAAAGCAGCTTCGTGATTCTGATAAACCAGACGACGCGAACTAGCCTCGCATGCCTCAAGAGAGCTCAGCTGTTTTTGGAACGAATTATGTGCAGATTCGTGGCCGAGTGCTGCCAACAAGTGTTCAGAAGGTCCGGCGCCGTGCATAGGAAAGAACCCATACAACAGGCACTCCAGCCATTCCTTTTCTTCTGTGACAGCGAGCACCGAGCGAAGGTGCTTCTCTTTCTGCCGCACGGCATTCAACACAGCAGTGTCACGACCATTGTTAGCAGAGATGCAGGTAAGGACAGCGGTGGGCACGTTCGAGATACCCAAGAAGGACAGAGCAGCATCTTCGTATTGGGAGGAAAAGTCGTGCTGAAGAGCAAGACGGTCAGCTGTTTCACTTGATTCTGTTTCGAGAAGCGCGAAGTTGCGTTTCAGTGCCTGTTCGAGCGTGCCATGGTGTAGAGTGTTGGTGAGTACTTTCCACGCAACTGCTTCATGCGAGAGGATGTAAGCGCGAGAGTCAGCCTCTTGTTCGTTTGCTTGGAAAAGGTTGTTTGTAGTGAGCGTAGTGAGAGCAGACTGTAATCTTGTGTTTTGCGCAGTGTTTGCATGGAGTCTTGATGCTGTGACGTCCCGTTCGCTGTCAGTGCGTGACTTCCAGTCGGCATCCAGCGTCGACACAATGCTGGCACCCATCCTCCTTGCTTCCGCTATCACTTCTATCGATCTAATGCCGTTGAAAAACAGCTTCACAACGCCAGCCCTCTCAGCTTCTTCCATGTCTATTGAAGCGGCTCTCCCGACATCCTCCCCGTTAAACACGCTTTCCTCCTCTAACCTCTGCAGTTTCACAAGCAGGTTCTCCACGCTTGTTCTCTCAGGCGACTGCGGTTCATCAGCATGTCGCACTACCGACAGCTTGATCTCCCAGTTCTGGATCATCATCTCAAACTCTCCTTCTGCCGACAGTACCAGTATGTGCCTCCTCAAGTCCTCTTCTCCTACAACTCGTGACATTGCTGTCTCATGCGAATCTTTCTTCAGCTCTTCTCGGATCGTGTTCGTCTGCTCTTCGCTCTTCATTAAATCAAGAAGCTCTTCTGCTTTGCCAAGTATGGTGTCATAGCCTTTTTCTTTCGAGCTCATCTGCTTCATCATTCCGTCGATACGGCGTTCCAACGACACTTTACTTTTTTCTGCTTCTTCGTTATCCTTCCTTGCCTTCCAAGTAGCTTCGAGGTTCGAGACGAGTGATGCACTCATCTTGTGTGCTTCTTCTGACTGCTCCAGTGACTTCTGCTGTGCAGCAAACACGCGCTTGAAGCCGATCACCTCGTTCTCTTGCAATAATATAAGCACCTCCCTCCGGAGGGACTCTTCTTCCCCGACTCGTTTAAGGGCAGCCACATGTTGCATTTCCACAGCTTGTGCTGCCGCCTCTTCAGCATCTCGACGGAGTGTGTCGATCTGTCCCTCTGCTTCCTCCAGTTCAACTTGCAGCAATGCGCTCTTCCTCCGAAGCTGCACTACTTCAAAGGGTTCTTGTTCTTTCGCAGGTGAATCCTCATCGTGATCATCTCTCATTTGTGGTTGGCGTGCTTCCTTGAGTTCTGCAGCAAGCGTTGCCTTCTCATTCTGGAGTGTCTCAACAAGTGCTTGAAGCGCAGGGACACTGATAGCGCTTTGTTGTCTTGTCTCTTTGCCTGCCGCTTCAAACGCGTTTTCAGTGTCCTCGGTGGCGGTCTCTTCTTCATCTCTCTCGCCACTGCCGGGTAAGGCCTTCAGAAGGTCCACAAGCATGTGTGCCTTTTGCAAGGCGGGTATCACCGAATTATCCGACGTGGTGAGCAGGCTTTGCTCGATGTCGTCACCTGCCTCGCGCAGCTCTTTGATAAGCGACCCCACCGAGTCAGAAATACTGCCAGACACCTCTGGTAACAAGGTCTTGTTTTTCTGCTCGAGCTTCGCCGCAGCAGCGCGTATCGAAGCAAGCTGCTTTGAGCAGGCCTCTTTGGCATCCAGCGGTTTCTCCTTCGCCTTCTCAGATCCGGGTCGTTGGCTCGGTTTACCTTCATTTTTGTTGATCCAATATGCGCTCAACCTGCGTGCCTCCACTGTCTGTTTTAATGCCTTCTGCTGTGCAGCAAACACACGCTTGAAGCTGATCACTTCATTTTCTTCAGTCAACACCAGCACCTCCCTCCGGAGGGATTCTTCTTCTTCCATCCTCACAAGGGCAGCCACATGTTGCCTTTCCACAGCTTGTGCTGCCGCCTCTTCAGCATCTCGACGGAGTGTGTTGATCTGTCCCTCGGCTTCGACAAGTGAGGCCGAGACAGTCTCTCGCTCCTCCAATGCCTCCTCCAGCTCAGCTTGCAGAGAAATACTCTTCCTTCGAAGTTTCACCAATTCAAGGAAGGCTTCTTCTTTTGCAGATGTAGTCGAGTCACAACTGGAGCTGTCCGAGACAACGATTGCTGGTGGTTGAGCACCACCACCCCGTGCCTCTTTGAGTTCTGAAGTAAGCGCAGACTTCTCGTTTTGAAGCTTCTTCACAAGCTGACGGAGGGCAAAAACATCTGAGGTGCCTTGCTGTGTTTGGATCGACTCTTCACCAACAAGACCGCTCGAGTCATCGTGTCCCGTGGTACCTAGTAGGCTTTGCGAGTGATGACTTAGAGCAGTTTGTAGGGATGTTCGTTCAGGCTTCGCAGTTGAATCGTCAGCGTCAGTGTCGATGTCTTCTTCATCTCTCTCGCCACTGCCAGGCAAGGCCTTCAGAAGGTCCACAAGCATGTGTGCCTTTTGCAAGGCGGGTATCACGGTGTCGTCAGACGTGGTGAGCAGGCTCTGTTCGATGTCGTCACCTGCCTCGCGCAGTTCCTTGATGAGAGCTCCAACCGAGTCAGAGATACTAACAGGTATCCCTGACGGCTGTGCAAGCAAGGCGTTGTTCTTTTGTTCCAGCTTCGCCGCAACTGTTCGCAATTCAGCAAGCTGGTTAGAGCAGGCCTCCTTTGCGCTCCGAGGCTTCTCGGACTTCGGCTTATTATTATCTGCTCTTGCCTTCCAAGTGGCTTCAAGATTCGAGACGAGCGAATTACTCATCTTGCGTGCCTCCACTGTCTGTTTTAATGCCTTCTGCTGTGCAGCAAACACACGCTTGAAGCTGATCACTTCATTTTCTTCAGTCAACACCAGCACCTCCCTCCGGAGGGATTCTTCTTCTTCCATCCTCACAAGGGCAGCCACATGTTGCCTTTCCACAGCTTGTGCTGCCGCCTCTTCAGCATCTCGACGGAGTGTGTTGATCTGTCCCTCGGCTTCGACAAGTGAGGCCGAGACAGTCTCTCGCTCCTCCAATGCCTCCTCCAGCTCAGCTTGCAGAGAAATACTCTTCCTTCGAAGTTTCACCAATTCAAGGAAGGCTTCTTCTTTTGCTGGTGTAGTCGAGTCCTCACAACTGGAGCTGTCCGAGACAACGATTGCTGGTGGTTGAGCATCACCACCCCGTGCCTCTTTGAGTTCTGCAGCAAGCGCAGACTTCTCGTTTTGAAGCTTCTTCACAAGCTGACGGAGGGCAAAGACATCTGAGTTATCAGTCCCTTGCTGTGTTCGAACAAACTCCTCCCTTGCAACTAGATCGCTCGAGCCGTTGTTAGAGCCTTCGGACTGCTGAAGAAGATTAGCTTCAGTTGAAGCCTTCTCTGCTTCAAGCTTCTCGACAAGTGAACGTAACTCAACAACTTCATCGGCCGCGGGGGATACACTACTGCCACCTTGTGCTTCTTTGAGATCCTTCACAAGTGCTGCCTTCTCATCTTGAAGCCTCCTCACAAGCTCCTGAAGGGCGGGGATGTTAACGACAGTGCTCTGCTGTGTTTGGACAAACTCTTCCTTTGCAACAAGGATGCTCAAACTATCGTGGGAACCTTCGGACTTTTCCGTTTCAAGTTTCTTGACAAGCTGTTCCGTTTGGACTGCAAGATGTACACCACTTCCACTTAGAGCCTCATTGAGCTCTGAAGCAAGTGCCTTTTCATCCTGAAGCTGCCCTTCAGGAGGGACGTCGATAACAGTACCTTGAACAAACGCCTCCTTTGCAACGAGATCGCTCGAGCCGTTGTTAGAGCCTTCGGACTGCTGAAGAAGATTAGCTTCAGTTGAAGCCTTCTCTGCTTCAAGCTTCTTGACAAGTGAACGTAACTCAACAACTTCATCGGCCGCGGGAGATACACTACTGCCACCTTGTGCTTCTTTGAGATCCTTCACAAGTGCCGTCTTCTCATCTTGAAGTTTCCTCACAAGATCTTGAAGGGCGGGGATGTTAACGGCAGTGTTCTGTATGTGGACGAACTCTTCCTTTGCAACAAGGTTGTTCAGACTATCGTGGGAACCTTCGGACTTTTCCGTTTCAGGTTTCTTGACAAGATGTTCTGTTTGAACCGCAAGATGAACACCACTGCCACTTAGAGCCTCATTGAGCTCTGAAGCAAGTGCCGCCTTCTCATCTTGGAGCCTCCTCACAAGCTCCTGAAGGGCAGGGTCATCAACGACAGTGCTCTGTGTTTGCAACACTTCAGGTTTCTCGACAAATGAACGTAACTCACCAGCTTCTTCAACCGCAAGATGTACATCACTGCTACCTTGTGCCTGCTCGAGATCCTTCACAAGTGCCGCCTTCTCATCCTGAAGCCTCTTCACAAGCTCTTGAAGGGTGGAGATGGTGGAGATATGCACGTCGTCTTCCAGTATTTGGACGGACTCCTCGTTCACAAGAAGAGAGTTTGGCTCATCGTGAGAAACCTGTGACCGTTCCAAAACCACTTCAAGTGCTGCGTTCTCCGCTTCAAGCTTCTCAACAAGTGAACGCAGTCCAGCAACTTCGGCTGCCAAGGGTTCCTGTGTGCTCTGATGCATCGCCTCCCCACCCCCGAACAGAGTGACCGGTGGCACGCTCGGCTGACCAGAATGTGTGTGTGTTCCCTGCAACTCAGCCACAGTTGATGCCTTCACCGTGGAGATCGATGCATCGCTGTGCACCGCCTCCTCCCTGGTACCCCTGTCTGCATCTGTCGGTAGACTGTTCTGGATGAGCTTCCTCGACTGCTTCAACTCCACTTCGAGGATTGCCTTCTCCGCTTCGAGCTTCTTGATAAACAAGTGCAGTTCAGCTACCTCCGCAGAGTCTTCGTGCGGGTTCTCTTCACCACCGGACACCCACTCGGAGCCTCGACTGATGACCTTCCCTTCGGTTTCCAACTGACAGACTTGCTCCGTGTTTGCCTTCAAAGCAGCGAGCTCTGTCTCAAGCAATGCATTCTCTGACTGCAAACGCTCAACGAACACTCTGAGCTGTGCACTGTCAACCTCTTCCTCAGCAGAACTCCCAGGTTTAAGTGCCACGAAGGCGCTGCTAGCATGTGCAGAAATCTCGGAGTGCTGTGCTGTCGTAGGGCCTACCGCCTGAAGCGTCTTAACAAGTGCTTTGAGCTCGATCACTTCTTCAGAGTCCTGTGCGCTGCGGACTGCCCCAGACTGCTCGCTCAGCATGGCCTCCAATGCAGCCTTCTCAGCTTCAAGTTTCCTCACCAATGCCTTCACTTCGGAGCTTTCGGTCCCCGCGCTCTGCGTCATCGTCTGTAACTCCCGCAGCATCACCACATCCTCTGGCTTGGGGTTCGGCTCCAACTGTCTAGACGTGTTAAGAGTGCTGCTCGATTCCTTCAGCGTTGCGCTATCATCTTGGTTCCCGACCTTTTGCAAAACGGGCATGACCTGCCAAGAAGAGTTGTCTGTCGTGGGGCTGCTCAGCTGTGTTGCCTGCAATTTCACTTGCAGCGTGGCGTTCTCCTCCTCCAGCTTAACTACACGAGCCTGCTGTTGTTTCCCGCTGGTGCCTCCTAGCGCTTCCAGAAGAGATGCTTCAGACAAGTTCCTGAGGAGATCGGCCAACGCACACGCCTTCTGCATGACCGGAACGAGGTCTGCACCCGAAGAAAGTGCCTCTTCCAAGTCTTGCTTGATGGCAGCGCTTGCTTTTTGCAGTTCAGAGAGCACAGTGTTGCTGGCGTTCGCAGGGGAGCTTTGTGTTTCACGTACTGTATTGTCTAGGGTACTCACTGACGGATAAGACCCGAACCCGAGTGACGTCCCTTCATTCTGCACTCCCTCCGCGGACTTGCATTGCGCAGTGATGTTGTTTCTTGTGAGTTCTTCTTCTTCCTGTTCCCTGTGCCTTGCGATTGCTTCGGTGTGTTCCCACAGCTCCCGTCTCCGCTTGAAAGCGTTGGACTCTGAAGCTAACAATATCGCAAGCTGCTCGGTTGTAGCAACGCTCCCACGCAATGGAGAGTCAGACGAGAGGTGCTCTAACAGAGTGAGTGTGTCTTTTTGCACTACGCTAAGAGCCTCGTTGATATGCCGGACATTCACATCCAAAGACGTACTGGTGAGGAAGGTGCCTTGGAACTCAACCAATTCAGAAGCCTCTTCCTGTTCCTCTGTCCTCAGCTCCAGTTCACCATGCAGGGCTTCCAGTTCTTCCTCAAGTTTTGCTACTTTCCTCTGCGATTGTTGCAATAACAGCGTAACCTCCTCAAGACTCATACTCTGGACAGGGCTGTCGTCAACGAGAACCTCTTCTAGCATAGGCGTCAGGTGCTCGTGCTGCGAGACGGCGGCAAGCAGCTTTGCATGCTGTGTTTCCACAGTTACCAATGTATTCTGTAACTGGGTCACTTCCTCTTCGGTGCTGTTCCGCACCATAGCAAGCTGTCTCTCTGTCATACGCAACTGGCGTTGCAGGAACTGCGTCAGCATGGGGATCGACGCGGAAAAGTAACGGAAACAGTCGTACAACTCGTCGATTGACTCGTCTTGCAGGGACTGTCTGTGCTCCATTTCACCCAGATTCAGCAGGATGAGATCTCGTGCGTACCTAGACTCGTCGTTAAGGACGAGCAGTTCGTCCTGCAGCTCGGACTGGTCCAGCTCCATGCGGTACTTAAGTGCGCTGTATTCACCTTTCAGCGACTGCAGCTGGACGCTTTCAGGGGACTGAAGGTGGCTAGAAGTGCTTGGCGGTGTGCTCATGTGTGTGCAGACCAACTGTTCCTCAAGATGCTCAATCTTTATCTCAGCAGCAGCAAGGTCCGCCTCCAACCGCTGAGCTCGTTTTTCCCACTGCGTAGACGAGCAGCTCGACGCCATGCCGTCCGTTACCACGCTGCGCAGGGAGACGTCCCTCATGAGCTCCATGTCCGTCGTAGAGACGTTGACGTTCAAGGTGTTCTTCCTGGCGCTGCGCAGGTTGAGATCTCCGTCAGAGAAAGTGAAACTAGATGTCACAGCATTAGCTTTCAGTGCCAAAAGCTCAGCCGAAAGTTCATCGATCTTATGCCTCGAAATGCTAAGCTCTGTTTGCAACTCTTCTACCTCCTCCGATACATGGCTCTCGAAGCCTGCCGTAATTGTCGACCTCCAAGGGCTCTCAACCTGCGATTCAAAGTCAAGTAAGCCCTCCATGCGCACCCTGCTCTCCATCGCAATGACATGCCTGCAGACAGCCTCGTGCTCGGACAAGTTCAACATCATCTGAACAGTATCGATGGTTGCTGTCGCTGATCTGACGGTGAGCTCCCTGGAAAGGCTCTCACACATGATCAGAAGCTCCAGTGCAGTGTCATCAGATACATCGCTGCCGTCGAAGTTAATTCTTCTGCTGATGCTGGGCGGCGCCGACGACGATGTGGGTGCTAGCTTCTTGTCTTTAGGCGTGACAATCACTTTCTCGATGGCCTTTGACACAGCTGTTTCGCAAATGTCTTGCACTTTGCGTCGCTCGTCTTGCTCATCGATCAAGCTTTCGGCTCTTGCGAGTGCTGCAAGAGCCTCTTCTCGCTCAGCCTCCGACAGTTGCAGCTTAAGAATCACATCACTGATACCATCTTCGTACTGCTTGCAATGCTCTTTTAACTGTTTGAGCAGAGGTGTGACTGGTATCCTCCCACCATTGTGCTCAATCACCGGGCCCGTCACAGGCGACCTAATTGTCTGCTCGCCGGTTAACTGCAAGTACGTCATCCCCGGTACCATGCTGCCCACTTCACTTTGCACCAGCAAGTCCTGCTTTAGTGTGTCTTCTTCCGCTGTCAAGACGCTCCTCTGCAGTTTTTCTTCAACTTCAACGGCGCTTAGCACGTGTTCAAATGCCGCACAACACTTCTCCTGTGTCGTAGCCATGCCTTGACGAAGCTGCTCCTCGGTTTCAAGGAAATCTTGCTTTCTGGATTCAAAGGCAGCCCTTTCGGAATCACTCCTTGATCTCCAAGTTGCCTCAAGATTCGAGACGAGTGATGCACTCATCTTGTGTGCCTCTTCTGACTGCTCCAGTGACTTCTGCTGTGCAGCAAACACACGCTTGAAGCTGATCACTTCATTTTCTTCAGTCAACACCAGCACCTCCCTTCGGAGAGATTCTTCTTCCGCTGACCCCAGTAGGGCAGTCACATGTTGCCTTTCCACAGCTTGTGCTGCCGCCTCTTCAGCATCTCGACGAAGTTTGGTAATCTGTCCCTCTGCTTCGACAAGTGAGGCCGAGACAGTCTCTCGCTCCTCCAATGCCTCCTCCAGCTCAGCTTGCAGCAAGGCACTCTTCCTTCGAAGTTGCATCAGTTCAAGGAAGGCTTCTTCTTTTGCTGGTGTAGAGTCCTCACAGCTGGAACTGTCTGAAACAACAACTGTTGGAGTCTGAGTATCGCCGCCCTGTGCTTTGAGTTCTGCAGCAAGTTTCTTTACTAGCTCCCGTAGGGCAAAGACATCTGAGGTGCCTTGCTGGGCTTGGATCGATTCTTCACCCGAAACAAGACTGTTTGTTTCGTTGAGCCGCTCTAAAGTCGCCTCAAGCGAAGTCTTTTCACCTTTAAGCCTCTCGACAAGTGAGCGTAAACGAGACACCTCCAGGTTGCTCGAACTATCGTGGGGATGTCCTTTTTCCGTTTCAAGTTTCTTGACAAGCTGTTCCCTTTCTACCGCGAGATTTACACCACTGCTACTTTGGGCCTCCTCAAGGTTCTTCACAAGTGATGCCTTCTCGTCCTGAAGCCTCTTCACAAGCTCCTGAAGGGCAGGGACGTCGTTATCAGTGCCTTGCTGTGTTCGAACAAACTCCTCCCTTGCAACGAGATCGTTCGTCTTGGAACCTTCGGACTGCTGAAGATTAGCTTCGATTGAAGCCTTCTCTGCTTCAAGCTTCTCGACAAGTGAACGTAACTCAACAACTTCACCGGCCGCGGGAGATACACTACTGCCACCTTGTGCTTCTTTGAGATCCTTCACAAGTGCCGCCTTCTCATCCTGAAGCCTCCTCACAAGCTCTTGAAGGGCGGGGTCATCAACGACAGTGCTCTGCTGTATTTGCACCACTTCAGGTTTCTCGACAAATGAACGTAACTCACCAGCTTCTTCAACCGCAAGATGTACACCACTGCCACCTTGTGCCTGCTCGAGATCCTTCACAAGTGCCGCCTTCTCATCCTGAAGCCTCTTCACAAGCTCTTGAAGGGCGGGGATATTAACTACAGTGCTTTGCTGCGCTTGGACGAACTCTTCCTTTGCAACAAGGTTGTTCAAACTATCGTGGGAACCTTCGGGCGCGTCAGGTCTTTGGAGCTGTTCTGTATGGACCGCTAGATGTATACTGCTACTTTGTGCTTTGAGTTCTGAAGCAAGTGCTGCCTTCTCATCTTGAAGCCTCTTCACAAGCTCTTGAAGGGAGGTGTCATCAATGAAAGTGCTTTGCTGTGTTTGAATGAATTCCTCCTTTGCAACAAGGATGCTCAAACTATCGTGGGAACCTTCGGACTTTTCCGTTTCAAGTTTCTTGACAAGTTGTTCTGTTTTTATCACAAGCTGTACACCACTGCTACTTTGTGCCTCCTCAAGGTCTTTCACAAGTGATGCCTTTTCATCCTGAAGCCTCTTCACATGCTCCTGAAGGGCAGGGACGTCGTTATCAGTGCCTTGCTGTGTTCGAACAAACTCCTCCTTTGCAACGAGATCGCTCGAGCCGTTGTTAGAGCCTTCGGACTGCTGAAGAAGATTAGCTTCAGTTGAAGCCTTCTCTGCTTCAAGCTTCTTGACAAGTGAACGTAACTCAACAACTTCATCGGCCGCGGGAGATACACTACTGCCACCTTGTGCTTCTTTGAGATCCTTCACAAGTGCCGTCTTCTCATCTTGAAGTTTCCTCACAAGATCTTGAAGGGCGGGGATGTTAACGGCAGTGTTCTGTATGTGGACGAACTCTTCCTTTGCAACAAGGTTGTTCAGACTATCGTGGGAACCTTCGGACTTTTCCGTTTCAGGTTTCTTGACAAGATGTTCTGTTTGAACCGCAAGATGAACACCACTGCCACTTAGAGCCTCATTGAGCTCTGAAGCAAGTGCCGCCTTCTCATCTTGGAGCCTCCTCACAAGCTCCTGAAGGGCAGGGTCATCAACGACAGTGCTCTGTGTTTGCAACACTTCAGGTTTCTCGACAAATGAACGTAACTCACCAGCTTCTTCAACCGCAAGATGTACATCACTGCTACCTTGTGCCTGCTCGAGATCCTTCACAAGTGCCGCCTTCTCATCCTGAAGCCTCTTCACAAGCTCTTGAAGGGTGGAGATGGTGGAGATATGCACGTCGTCTTCCAGTATTTGGACGGACTCCTCGTTCACAAGAAGAGAGTTTGGCTCATCGTGAGAAACCTGTGACCGTTCCAAAACCACTTCAAGTGCTGCGTTCTCCGCTTCAAGCTTCTCAACAAGTGAACGCAGTCCAGCAACTTCGGCTGCCAAGGGTTCCTGTGTGCTCTGATGCATCGCCTCCCCACCCCCGAACAGAGTGACCGGTGGCACGCTCGGCTGACCAGAATGTGTGTGTGTTCCCTGCAACTCAGCCACAGTTGATGCCTTCACCGTGGAGATCGATGCATCGCTGTGCACCGCCTCCTCCCTGGTACCCCTGTCTGCATCTGTCGGTAGACTGTTCTGGATGAGCTTCCTCGACTGCTTCAACTCCACTTCGAGGATTGCCTTCTCCGCTTCGAGCTTCTTGATAAACAAGTGCAGTTCAGCTACCTCCGCAGAGTCTTCGTGCGGGTTCTCTTCACCACCGGACACCCACTCGGAGCCTCGAGGATAGCTGATGGCTTTCCCTTCAACAGGCTGCAGTGTGCACGTTTCCAACTGACAGACTTGCTCCGTGTTTGCCTGCAAAGCAGCGAGCTCTTTCTCAAGCAATGCATTCTCTGACCGCAAACGCTCAACCAATGCCTCTTGTTCGATACTTATATCACTCTTCTCAATGGAGGGTTCGGCCACAGGTACCACGAAAGTGCTGGCATGGGCAGAAATCTCAGAGTGCTGTGCCGTCGGAAGATCATGCTGCGTCCTCTCTTCCCTGGGGTTACCGCGGAGTGCCCCAGATTTTTCGCTCAGCACGGCTTCTGATGCAGCCTTTTCTGCTTCTGCAGAGCTATGCGACTCACATTGTCGTCTGAGCTCAACAAGTTGTTGTTGCAGCTCTTTCTTCTCATGTTCCAACCTCTTAACAGCTTCTGCATTGCGGTCAAGTGTGCGCTGAGTTTCATTCACACTGATGGCTGATGTAAAGTGCTGCAATTTGACACCCGAAGTCACCACGTCGCTGACTTCCTCGGCTTGCTCTGCCTTTGCGAGCTTAGCTTTCACTTGTTCCAGGTCAGCCTCCAGAACCACGCTCCGCCTCCGGTAACCGTCGTACAGCTGGAGAGAAGTCTCATTTATTCCGCTTGAAAGCATCAGATCTTGTCTGGTGTTCGCTTCCTGCAAGTCCAGGATTGCCCTACTGAGTTCTTCAGTTGCGTTTATATGGTGCACCTCCTCTGCATGCTTGGTGCTTACCAATTGCACCGACTCCTTCAGAGCTGCTGACATCTTCTCGTTGGCCACGTCTGTACCCACGAGTTTGGCCTTCGCTTCCATTAAGTCAGCCTCCAGAACCACGCTCCGCCTCCGGTACCCGTCGTACAGCTGGAGAGAAGTCTCATTTAGTCCGCTTGAAAGCATCAGATCTTGTCTGGTGTTCGCTTCCTGCAGGCTTAGTATAGCCCTGTTGAGCTCTTCTGTAGCGTTAACGTGAGCGATTTCTTCTGCGTGTCTGGCATTCATCACTTGTTCAGATTCTTTTAAAACCGCTGACACCTTCTCGTCCATGGCACCTGCGTCAGCAAGCTTTGCTCTCGCCTGTTCCAGGTCAGCCTCCAGAACCACGCTCCGCCTCCGGTACCCGTCGTACAGCTGGAGAGAAGTCTCGTTTAGTCCGCTTGAAAGCATCAGATCCTGTCTGGTGTTCGCTTCCTGCAGCTTTAAGATGGCTCTACTCAGACCTTCTGTTTCAACAGTGTGCTTGAACTCTTCCATAATATCACTTGTGGCATATCGAGCTGCGTCATCAAAGCTGCCCGACACAACGATTCTTGGGGGTGGAATCGGCACCTTCTCTTTTTGAGACTCCCCTTCAACTGATCCCAGTTGGGTCAGCTCCTTAGTGTTGGTCGCTTCGAGAGCTGCCTTCTCTGCTTCAAGGCTCTCGACAAGAGAACGCAGCCTAACAATTTCCGCCGTGCTGCGTGTCGTCTCGTCACTCTCGAAAGGGGTTGCACGCTCATTCTTTTCGATGAGCTGCTTTGATATGTGTAGCTCCGCTTCAAGAGCTGCCTTCTCCCCTTCAAGCTGCTTGACAAAGTGGTGCAACTCGGTGTCATACGATGCTCTCTCACTTTTGAGCGTTGTGACAAATTCTTCGAGCTCGGAGGTCTTCGCAGTGCTTTGCGGTCTGTCCCTCTGTCGCTGGTACAGTGTGTAATTAAAAGCAGCTATTTCCTTAAGTGTCACAATTTCGCGTTGCAGGCATTCCATAACGAAGACGTTGTCCTTCTGCTGCGTGTCAGTGTCTCGCTCCTCTGAATGCGCTCTCCAAGCTTCTTCCAGTGTAGACACAAGAGAGGCATTCATCTTCCCAGCCCGCTCATTGCTCTCTAAGGTCGCTTGCTCGGCTTTGCATAGTGATGCACTACTGGCAGCCTCGCTATCCTCGGCAAGGGTAATAATTTCACGCTTCAGCTGCTCTTCTTCGAAGAGGCTGTTGTGCTGGGGGTGGTTGTAGATGCTTTCGTGCCCGTTGAGGAAAGAGACAAGCTCCCTGGCTCTCGTCAAGGCTTCGGGTTCGAGGGCTGGCTCAGGTAAGTCAATCAGAACATTCTTCATGTCTGACTCTAGGGCTGTGCTCCTGCGGCGTATGTTGTCGATGCGCTGCGCAAGGGGGAGGTTGGCGGGCTGCTGTGCGTCCAACTGGCGTCGCAGGTCTTCCAGTTCCTGGTCCTGCTGCTTGATACGTTGCTCTGACTCCTTAAGCTTCTGAACAACTGAGGCGAGCTCGAGAGGAGCTTCCTTCGGGTGCATTGCTTCCTCCAGTTTTTTGAAATTCTCGCCAGACACAACAAGTGAGTCCGACACCCCTTCGACCTTAGACAGCAGTTCCTTCAGCTGGTCAGCAGCGCTCACACCCGACAGCTCTTTCATCAACTCTCTGCATCGTTCTTCTGCTGCGTTCAGTGCATCTCGCAGGTGTTCTACTTCCTTCGGGATCGCATCGTGAATGTTCACAGCAGACCGCTTGATGCCAGCGTACTCTTGGAGGATCTCGTTCAGTTGCTGGGTGGGCGGCAGCACACACAGCGCGCTGATCAACCTCTCGTTCGACTGTGCAGCAGTATCCAAGCGATCCCACTCGCTTGACGCCAGTTGTCGTTCTAGAATGTCTATTTTAGTCTTCAGCCCCCTCTCGAGTTCTTTGTTCTGATGGATTTCTCGCATCGCGTCTTCTAAGCTAGCAGTCAGTCCCGAAATTTCCGCATCGCTGAAAGACAGTGCCTCTCGCTGCTCGTCGACAAGTGCCTCAAGGAACGCCATCTTCTCGGCAACTGGCTGTGAAGGGCGGCTGTTCTCAAGATTTGCAATAAGGTTTTCTTGAGCGTTCAGTCTCTGCTCGTTCTGACGCAAGGAACGCATGATGGACTTGATGATGCCCCTGATGGACCTGAGCTTCAAGGGGAACTCGCAGACAGCCGACGACATTGGGATCTTCCGCACAGCGACGCTGCCCTCCAAGGAGACTGACACGCCCCCCTCGACAGACACCACTGCTGCCACCCTTGCCGTCCCGTGGTCTTGTGATGCATTGAACGAGAAGCACACCGAGCCGTGCTGTGCCTTCGGTGCTGTGAGGGACCCTGCCGTCACCCCACTTCCCCCGCGCACTGCACACTGCAAACCCTCCGGCGCAGCCTGCAACAATGCACCATCGTAGTCTCGCAGAGAAAGGGTCGCCTTCACCACCCCCCCGGGTCCCACAGGATCGGGGCTGAAGTGCAGGTCACAGTGTGCAAGGTTCGGCTCGCTCCATTCCCTGTCTGCCATGATGCCCGACCGTTCCAGCTCCATGATTTCGCCCAGTCCCGACGACCTGATAGCGGAAGTGTTGTCCAACGAAGTTGTCCCCCCCACAACAGGGAGGGTGCGGGCCGCCATGAGGGCGCCGCTGGAGGTGAGGAGACGTATGCCGACACGGTCCTGCCCCCTGCCCTCGCTTGCAGTGCACCTCACACTCCAGGTGTTTGGGGACACCCTCCTGATCCCATCGAGGTGGAGGCCACCGTATCCAACAAGGACAAGTCGGTTAGGCTGTTCTTCACTGCTAGCTTTCACGACGATCTGTGCGCATTGCGGAAGGTCGGCGCCTTGCCCGCTCCCGTCCCTTGCGGTGATCCACACCGTGCTGGGGATGCCACGCATAAGGCGGTCACCTTCAAGCCCGATACCAATTTCCGTTGCTTCCGATTCATCCCAACCCCATTTGCCGACAATGGTATTGGCCAGTGCGTCGTTGTCGTCGTCCATTTCCAGCACTCTCTCCAGTTTTAAAATACCGTGCCAGACCTCCCGCAGCTGCATGGCTTGCTCGTATTGAGCAGCCTCGATGTCTTGTTTATACGTCTCGGTGGTGGCTTGCGACGAAGGGAGTGTTGTGACCTTTGAAAGGTCCCTATTGAGACGGCCAAGCTCCTCGCGAAGCTTGGTGTTCACAACGATCAGCTCAGACGACGTGCGGTCTGAGGCACGCGACTTGGCATCGGCCTCCTGTATAGATATTCGCTCCTTTGCAACCTCTGTTTCGAGAAATACTACCCTGTCCAGCAGCCCCGAGATGTTGTCATCCTTCTGCTGCAGCTTTTCTTCAAGCTGCCTGTGTCTCTTTTGCGCGTCTTGCAGTTCATGTTCTCTGACCCTCAAGACGCGTGCCGCTTCTTTCATATCATTTGAGAGGACCTCTCGCACGGGGTACGCCCACTGCCCCTCATGCGACATGGCATGTCCCTGGGACCTGAATTGAATGGGCTTGTTAAAAGAAAACGTAGGAAAGTACATATAATTCCTCAAAAAGAGAAAGAAAGAAAAAAAGAAAAAAAAAACAAAGAACTAACTAATCGGTAAGGGTATGTTAAGCAACAATATAAAAAAAAAAAAAAAAGAGGAACTGAGAAACCTGGAGAAAGATTTATAAAACTCGTAAACACGTTGCCAACGTTCCCCTTTTTGTTTAGACAAGTCAAAGACTCGTTCTTGCGAAAAAGAAAAGAAAAAAAAGAAAAAAGAAAAGAAAAAAAACACACTATTTCTTCTTATAATTTGTATACTTTCACATGAACTCGACCTTAACGTCGGGCTCGGTGGCCAGAAGCGAAGCTTGGCATTTCTCGGCCTGTTGTGTGTTATATTACTATGGAGGAGAGCTGAAGTCATATCATACCTGCCATCTTAATGAATATTCGACGATTACGGTTTCCTCAGAGGGCTCGAAGGTTTTAACTTCTCCGAACTGCGCGAAGTGGTCCTTCTGCTTGAGTAGCGAGGAGCTTTCAGGGATGTTGGAGACGGTGAGCTTCCTGGACCTGTTGTCAAAGGTGTTTGAACGGGTAGTGGCCCACCATGGCTTCTTCTCAGTGGGCTTGACGGGGGTGTGGACCGCTTCGTTAGATGCTTTCGACGCCTTCAAAGCACTCAGCTCCTGTTGAAGCTCCGCCAGCGTCGCAGCTGCTTTTTCAACATCCGCCTTCATAGTTTCGTCTTCAGGGTCCGCTTGGGCTTGTGATTCAAGTCCTTCTAACAGTGCTTTTGCTTCTCTCACGTCTTTCTCCATAGTCGCAATTTCGTCGTCGCTCTTCTGGACCTGGAAGGGCTTTAACGGTATCTTGATCATATCCTCCACGTCGGACGTCCCGCAGGGGTACACCATGATGAACCTGTTCCCCATCACCGCTTCGAAGCTCTCTTTCGCTGCAGTGCACTCCGACACCTTTGCGAACACGACGTACGCTTTGCTCGTCGTCACGGAGCAGAGCACCAGGTTCACCTTCCCAAATTTGTCGAAGTGCATTTTGATCCCTGTCTCGGTGTTCATGTGTGCCTGCACCTTGCACAGCACCAGAATCGCGCCCAGTCGCTGTACCTGTTTCTTGTGCTGCTTTTCGTTGTCCTTTTGCTGCAACTGTTGGAGCTGCGAGACCATGTCCCCACCTGCGTAGTTTTGTTTTGCTTTTGGTCATCCCTGCCATTTAAAAAAACTAGCACATACGTTTAGAGTCGCTGCCCGTTTGTCCGAGGAAAGCGTCAACTGGCTGGGGGGGCGACGGTGTCTGTGTGGTGGGGTGCGTACCGCACTGTCAGAACATACCACTGTCTGGAGAAGCGAATTGAGGTCCACAGGCAGGGGCTTGTCTGCGAGGGGTAGTTGTTGCTGTGGTTGTTGCTGCTGTTGCTGTTGCTGCTGCAATTGTGAAAGAAGCGCGGTCTGGGGTAGGTAAAAAGGCGACAAGAGGCATACCAAGTTATCATCAGCTCTGGGAATCTCCGGTGTCTGGGGTATGATAGGAGCCAAGGGCTGCTGGGTCTGTCCAAGGTTGAGGCGTAGGGTGGATGTGATGTTGGAAAGCGCAGAGGGCGTGAGGAGAGAGCTGAGGTTGTTGCCGGTGAGAAGTTCGGGGGTGATTCTGGGGGGGCCTGTGCTTCCTCGCTGCCCTTTTCCGCCCCAGTTTTTGCTTAAGTGTGGGGGCTTGTTTATGTGCATGTTTGCAGATTCCCTGGTGGGCACGGGAGGGGGGGGTGGGGGCGGTGCCGGAATGCTCCCCAAACCCTGCATGGTGGAGGCGGTCGTAGATGCTACTGTGTTGGTGTTAGTGTTGATGTTGGTGTTGATGTTAGTGTTGATGTTGATGTTAGTAGTGGTCGTGGTTGCTGCCCCGAGCATCGGGTGCTCCTCAGCTACTTCGTGATCGTCATCTTCGTCCTCGTCGTCGCTGTCAGCGTTTTGGAACCTGCCTCTGCGAACAGGGTTCCCACCTCTGTCGTTCCGTGCTTGCTTTTTAGCCTCACCAGGCTCTTCATCTTCGTCACTCCTCGCACGTTTCCTCTGCTCCTCGCCTCCCTCCGTCTTGTTCTTCATGAACTCTAGTACCTCTTCTACGAATTCTCTCAGTCCTTCCTTCACCCCAACATCCTTCAGCTCCTCCATGCATGTCTCCACGGAGCCTTCGCCCCCTACCTTATTAAACACGCTGAACACATAAGGCAGAATCGCCTCGCTGTGCGACGTGTCCTCAACCGCCTTGCCGAGCTTCCCTCCTATGAAGTCATATGTTGACATTTGCTTTGTTGTTCCTCCAAAGGGGTTGCCAACCTTCACCTGAGGGAGGGGGGTACGTTCAAACTTTATCGGTTTTACAGTATGAAAAAAAAGAAAAGGGGAAAAAAAAGAACCTGACCGAACCTTACCGGAAAAAAAAAAAAAAAAAAAAAAAAAAAAAAAGGAACTAATAAGACTTATCAAATGTTTGGCAAAAGCCGTCTGGCAGGCCAAGAAAGGTTGTGGTAGGTGGTGTAGTGTGTTTGAGGATGTTGTTGGGATGAGTGTGTCCGAGCGCAGGGAATTGCGTGGGCGGGGGCAGCCCTCGGGGGACGTCAAGAGTCTGCAGAATACCATTATGCGTGGCGGCACTGCGAATAGCGTTCTCCCTCAGCACAACAGAGGCAGGGGTGGGGTGCTTGAAGGTGGTTACAGTCGAGGTAAGATCACTATAACGCGTACCTGCCTCGATGGCTTCCCTGGCCTGACTGTGCTGCGGGAGGGTCGTGCACGACTGTACTGTGTCTGACATTACAACTAGGGTTTTCTGGACGACAACTGACAGCGGGAATGTAATGTTTAGAGATACTTGGTACACCCCCACCTTGTCAGCGGTGAAGTGAAATCTGAACTCGTTGCCAGTGGAGTGAACTACGTTGCTTACCTGTATCCATCCTTGCTCCCCTAAGGCTTTCACATCGGCTTGTATAGATGTCTCGTTGGCCATTTCCCCTTCAGCATTGCCGCAACTGTCGTAAGTCTGAACCTTGCACAGAACGGGCACATTGACGGTTCCCTTGCCGCAGCCCATCCGGGCCTCCTTGATGAGGTCTTGCGTCACCATGCTTGTGTCTTCCTTGATGTTGCTGAAGGGCACCGTTACATCGTCCAAGGGGGCCTTTTCATTTGTCACAATACATTTCGCTGCGATGGCCACAAGGACTGCAACAGCCATCTGGTTTTGATTGCTGTCGGGAAGAACGCTTTTTTTTTATTTATTTATTTCCTTCTTTTTTTTCTCCCCACTCTCTGATTTTTTGTTGTTGATTTGAATAAAAAACAAAACAAAAACAGAGAGCTTTATTGAGAAAAAAAAACGACGGGGGGGGGGCAACGGTTAGACAACGAAAAAAAGGAGACGAAAAAAAAGGAAAAGGAAAAAAAAATAGCACCCCCTTAAAATAAAAATAGCTCCCCCCCCCGTACCACCTTTCACCTTTACGAGTATAATTCACTTTTTTTTTACTCACCCCCTCCCCCTGAAATGCACATTTTTTTACTTTCTTTTGCTCACCCCCCCCCCCCCCCCCACTCGGTCCAGAGGCTGGGTGAGAGGATAGGGGGGAAGCAGTATTGAATAAAAGAACTAAAAAGAGAAAGGGGAAGCTGGTGGGGGAAAAAAAGTAGCAGGAGATTTGGAAGAAAAAAAAGGACAGTGTATTTTGCGCAAATTCTGAAAAAAGGGCTTTTTTCTTTCTCTTTGGGGGAAGAAATAAAGGGAGGGAGAAGATCTGAAACTGTAACAAAGGAGCGAAACACCTTTTTTTTTTGAGGGGAAAAGGGGCAGAGATAAACAGGAAAAAAAGAAGAAAAAAAGAAGAAAAAAAGAAGAAAAAAAGAGAGGGAAACGAAAAAACAACCATTTCCCTCCTATTAACCCGAAAGAGAGAAAAAAAAAATCTCAGTAAGAAAAAAAAAATGTTTTTTTTTTTTTTTTTTTTTTTTAGCAACCACAAACACACAGGCTTTTTTCTTTTCTTTTTTTTTTATAAAAATACTGTTTCATAAAAAGATCCCCGTAATTTTTTTTTAACCCATAAAGGACCGGAGCTGATTATTCAGCTAAAAAAAATTTAAAATTCTGCTAAGGCATTTTTAGTGCTCTGCATGCCCACTCTTTAAAGAGGGGCCTTATTGCGCGACTTTTTTTATACTGAACGCTATATCGCTCGTAAATTTTTGCATCCAAACTGCAAGGAAAAAAATCGGAGGAAAAAAATAGTGGCACAGACATTGTTTTTTTACACCCCATAAGGAGTAGTGCCGAAAGTACTTCTGAAGAAGGGCCAGTGTCACCGGATGATGGGGATATCCCGGATATGGAATAGGATGACAAAATCGAGAAGGTGGGGAGGAAAATATTTCGCAAGGTACCAGGTCCAAGTGTACCAGTAGTGGGTCTCAACGGGCTGGAGGTTTTTCCTTTGTTTTTGATAGGGCGGCCCTCCAGCAGGGGGCTTGTCCTGTACTTTGAGTTTGTTTTTCACTCCTGCGGCTCTAAAAGGCTATCGTGGGGTGGGCAGCAAGCCATTCGAGTGGTATAGAGGCTTTTAGATACTTACAGGCTCATAATCAAGACAGATATCAAGGTCTACTGGGCACAGGATGAACTCACAGATACCCCATATTCACAATATTTCAGAACGGTAATGGAAATAAACAGGCTCCTAAAAATAATGCGCCAAATGCGGTTTGGGTTGCCCCCTGGTGGAGGAGAAGGAGACAGAATGGCTAAAGGGCGCAATCTTATAAATCTTGTGGTTCCTTCTTGGTCATCCCTGTATGTACCCAATTGTGCACCTTTAATGTGTCCTGAAAAGATGCAAAAGGCACGGAATTGCACTGTGTGCAACAAATTAGAGAAAAAACGCACCCAGGCCATGTTCTCGTGCAGAGATTGCAACGTAGCAATGTGCCCTGTGCCCTGTGCCCTGTTTCGAATTTTTCCACACTAACAACACCTTAAAAAACCACCTGAAAACCTCTTGAAAACCACTTGAAAATAAAAATACGTTTAAATTGGACAAGTCGCATATCTGCGGCACCTCGGACCTTGTGTTCAAAGAACAGCCATAAGTGGTGAAAAAAAAATAACCAGCCCACCCTGCACGCTGAATAAGCGCGTCTGGGGCTGAAATGCAGGCCGCTTCGCGCTCCAGAAATGGGGTAGTGAAAATAATATAGGTACACACCCTCTAACTCCACCCTCGCCATTTTATTTTGGTATTTGAACGAAAAGTTCAAAATCGACTTTTTAGACGAAAAAATAGCGGTCCTTTATGGGTTAAAAAAAAAAAAGAAAAAAAAAACCCATATTCTCACCCTTCTTGACCGAAATCCATCGTGAACTGTAAAAAAAAATATATATATATATATATATATATATATATATATTCCCCCACAAAAAAAAAAAAAAAAAAAAAAAAAAATACCTTCTTATGTTCACCAATATCCTCTTCAGAGACGGAAGGCCGGGCGTTCTTGAAAGCCTTCAAAAAGTCGTCCATAGAAACATCAGGAGGCAGCACCATACGAGGGTCGGGGATCTTCAGAAGAGACATCTCCTTTCCGGCAGGGTCGCCGGGAGAGCACGGCGTCAGCCTGTTGGGAATAATCTTTGTCGGGTCATCAGGGTCAGGGCCTGACACGGTCTTGAAGTGAGTAGCTATCTGCAGCGTGCGGACCGGCTCCATCATGGCTGACCGAACCAAGACGTTGATGTCAGATCCAGAATATCTTTCGGAAAGACGGCCGAGCTCGTCGAAATTTGCCTCAGAAAGAGTGTGAGGAGTAGTTCCGAGATGGATTTTAAACATATGAGCCCGTGCAGGAGCATCGGGGATCGGGATTTCAATTCGTCTCTCAAATCTCCTTCTAATGGCACTGTCAAGCTGCCACGGCAAGTTGGTGGCAGCGAGAACCAATACCCCAGTATCGTCGTTCCCAACCCCTTGCATTTGAACCAAAAATTCCGTTTTAACTCTCGAAGCTGACTCGTTGTCCCCAGCACCTCTCGCACTGCATAAACTGTCAATTTCGTCAACGAAAATAATCGACGGTTTGTTCTCCCTTGCAATGTTGAAAAGATTGCGGACTAGCTTTTCGGATTCGCCGACCCACTTTGACATAATATCGGCAGATGACACACTGAAGAAGGTTGTGTTTGACTCTGTTGCAACTGCCTTTGCAAGGTATGTTTTACCAGTGCCGGGGGGGCCGTACATGAGAATGCCCCTCCAAGGTTTTCTTTTTCCCGTGAAGAGTTGTGGGAATTTGATGGGAAGGATGACGGCTTCTCGAAGTGCGTCCTTCGCGGCTTCCAGTCCTGCGATATCGTCCCATGAGACGTTTGGTTTTTCTTTCACAATGGCGCCTTCGAGGTTGGCCTTGAGCTTGTCTTCGTCTTCATCTTTTTTTTTTTGTTGTGCTTTTGATTTCGTTGCTTGTGCGCTGCCCCCTCCTCCGCCCCCATCGTTCTCTTTTGCATTATCGAGATATTCCTTTATTTTCTCTGCGCGGTCCGCCAGATCCCCCGCCTTCGCCTTCAAAATGTCCCTCTTTCTTTTTTCCTTCTCGTACTTAACCGCGGTAAGAAATCTTTCGATTGCCTGATGAGGAGAAAAAAAAATCATTTTTTTTTTTTTTTTTTTTTTTTTTTTTTACTGCCTCTCCCATACCATAACATAGTTTGCATGAGCCTGTTCGTATTCCTTTTTCTCGTCGTGTTCCGCTGCTTTTCTAGCCAGCTCCACAGCTTTTGTCGTGAAGTCTATGGACATCTTTCCTGTTCTTTTTTTCTCTGGTGTGTGTTCAGCCCTTCCTTTGATGGTGTGATTTCGTTTTGCTCTCTTTCTTTTCTTTTTTAAATGTGTGCAATGCCCTTATTTTTGTCATTTTCTTTTTCCTCTTTTTTCTTTTTTTTTTTAAACTGTGGTCGCGCCTTGCGATCTCTTCCGATCCAGAGTGACCTCTGACTGCTCCTTTGCCATGCATAGATATCGCGAAGAAAAGAATGTCAGAGCAAACGTAAAGAAAAGCAGGAAATAGAATGCCAGTGATATCGGGAAGGCGATCAGAGTGCAACACAGCAGGAAGTGTAGGAAGTAGATGGTGGCTGACTGGTCGAGACATTTCCGGCTGCGCTCAGCTATTAAAAATATGAAATAGCCGGTGGCGAGAGAACTCACAGCGTGCACTGCTGTGAGAGTGAACGCCTCCGCACCAAGGGGTTCCACCAAGAATACGTGCCTGACCTCAGCAGTATTCCCCTGTACCCAACTCGCCACCTGCAGCACGACGCACAGCACCACATAGTGCAATCCTTGAATCGTCCCGATCTGCGTTGCGGAGAACATAGCATCAAACCCCAAGCTCCCCAAAGGGATTTCATTCCCTGGGGCCATTTCTTTTTCACCCCCTCTCTCCCTTCCCTCCTCCCTCTCCCCCTGCCAACCAATGTGAAAAGTACACGTTCTGACCACTGTGGGGGTTTGGAGTGGGAGAAGATGACCGTAAAGCAGAATTGGAAGATTTCACTACTTTCACTACTCAAAAAAAAAAAAGGTAAAGATCTCTCACTTTTCCCTCTCTTCTTTTTTTTTTTTCTTCTCTTTCTTTTTCCTCTCTTTCTTCCAGCGACCATGTGTAAGATCAGGACGCATCGAACGGCCAACATGGAGACTGGTTCCTAGATACGTGGTTTTCATCGCTGTTGAAAAGGTGGTAGTAAGTCTGCGGGAGGTGCAAGACACCCATCCCGCTAACAGGGAGCAAGGTCTCGAAGTCCGTTGTTGCAATTGTAGCACGGCAAGGAGTGGCGGGCTCCGCGATGGTGGTAGTGCTTTCAAACCAAATCTTAAGACCAGGAGGACCGAGAACGGGACCGTCTGCAGAAGGCGCAGAGGTAGGGATGGGGAGAGACTTCCACTTATCCCCGATAACATGGATGAGACTCGTAACGGACCTGATACTGAGCCGGGGCACCATGTCCACACCATTAAGCACGGCCACCACGAACGGGGAAGCAGCTTCCGCCAGTACAGGGCATGTTACTGCAGGTGTCCCGAACCCCACAACCTTCATCTTACCCTCAGGTACAATCCCATCGTTTAACCATATGGCACCCAGCAACGACGCCACCCCAGCGCCCATTGAGTGCCCTGTGATGACTACGTTGTGCTCCGCACGCGCCTTCACTAGGCCTTGAATCTCGCTGCTCAGTTTTCTTGCTGCAAGCATCATCCCTCTGTGGACATAGCCTTCTTTTCCCATGAGCGTGACCGGCATTGGGGCTGCGTGGAGGTCGACGATGAAGTCCTGCGGTGCGATGGTGCCTCTCACGGATATTGTCACCTTCTTTGTATTGTCATTAACCCACACCGCGTAGCCTGGGAGGTACAGTTTCCACGAGAAATTGTCTTTAAGAAGCTTGTCACCAGGTGCGGGTTGCATGACCTTGCGCATGGCATCCCTATCCGACATCACATGTGTGGCATACGGGAGGATGCCAAGGAACTTCAGCCCCACATGTCCGTAGACAGATACAGCTAATCTGGAGAGCAAGACCAGTTCGTGCTTCGTGACATTTCTCCTGTCCCGCATGACAGACTCGAATGTGCCCCACTCACCATCACGGTAGCTGGGATTCTCATGTGACGCCATTGCGTCTTTCAAGTCCGCCACACACGCGATGTCTGACAGGTACTCCCTCTCTGGGGCAAGGTACTCTGTCACTGCTTGGTAAGGAGTGATGTACTTGCTAGGCACCATGCAGGACAGTGTGGAACGCAGAGCGATTACTGGTCCGTCTTCAGGTTGGTGTACAGCGTTTGCTGCCAAGAGCAATGAGAAGGACGTGATCCGGCCGGCAAGGAAGAGGGAAAAAGCTGTGGTGGCCTCCGCGAACCAAAGAACTTCCTCGAGAAAGTACAAAAACTTCTGCACACGGAACCTGTTACTAAGATACAGCACCATGGCTGCCAAAGGCAGCGCCCACCACCAGCTGGCTAGCCCGTAGCAGCACAGCAAAATCCCCAACAAAATTCCAGCAGGCCGAACAGTTGTGATCAGCATCAGTATGCCCTTTCCACTCATGAACCCTATCTTTACACAAATGCACCCTACCTTGAACCCTATTCTGACCGCTATCTCCGAGTACACCAACGCCAGCCATAAAACATTAGCATTTTTTGTGATCACACGGGAGAACCGTGTGACGCGACGTTCCCATCGTTGCATTATACCTGTTCTGAGTGCTGGCATGGCAAGAGGGAACCAAGTACACTACAGGTATATCAACATACATTGGAAAAGAAGAAAAAACAGTGGGGGGGGGGGTTGAGAAAAATAAAAAGAAGAAAACTCTCATCTAACTAGCATGCTAAGCAGCGCGTAGACACGGTGGAAGGACCCTGCAGCGTTGGTGGCTATTTCCTGGTCGACGGCGTTCATCTGCTGCAGCATGTTGGCAGAGAGGTGAGAGATGCACATATCATTATCCTTCGAGAGGTAGCCCTGTCCCACGACGGTCTGGATGACGGCTTGCAAATCGGAGGACAGTTGTGGGAGGGTCATGTCTTGTGAGTAGATAGTGTGCAGCTCTTTTATGATTTTGAAGGGGGGCCAGGTGTTCCCAGGGTCTCCAGGGGATGCCTCTGGTATTTGTGAAACGTGCGACCTCAGTTTGCTTGTCACACCACCCAGCCTATCAATGAGCCCCTCCATTTCGCCCGTTTGTGCACGTGGCTCTGGCGATGATGACCCGAGCAGCATCGCGGCTCCCCTCTCTCCGGGTGTGTTCCCACTCTCCATCTGCATAATCTTCTCTGATGTCGCTGTCGTCCGCCGCCTGTCCTCAATGGCACCCCTCCCGTTGCTGTTGTACTGGATCAGCGCGTTCCGCAGAGCCACCTCATGCCACTCCAACGAGCGTCGCTCTTTTGACTCCACTGTGACCAGCATCTTCATCGCATGCGAAGCGGAAAAGCGTTGCGAGAACAGCTCGTTCACTTCTTCGATCTCAAGTCTGCCCTCCAGCTCTGCATTCTCAATGGCATCACGGTCGATATCTTCTGAAGACTCAATTATGCTCAGTGCATCCAGCAGTGCCGCCTGGCGTGTGTTCAGTTTCCCCAGCAGCCCCACCAGTTCCATCGATGCTGTGTTCATCTCGCACGTCACTTCTGACCTGACCCGCCAGTAGTCTTGCAGCAAGAACGTTGTCAGCACCCCGTTCGCACCCTCCATCCATGAGGCGAAGAGCTTCTCACGAGTGGTGCACTCTTCTTTTTCTAAGTCTTGTTTCTTCCTTGCGGTGAACTGCATGGCGTGGATGGACTGCTCCCACAGGATGATGATGCGCTTCATCTTTAAGTTGAACTCGTGCTCCACGTGCGCACGTGACATCCTCTCCTCTCTGTCGTTGGCGTGTTTCGCCTGCTCGATGAGTAGCACAAGCTCGTTGGAGTTCGTGAAGCCCCGCATGAGTTCGTTGGTCTCCAGCCAGTATCGCTGCTCCACCTCCTGCCTTGCTTTTCGCTGCTGTGCTTTAAGAACGTAAAAGTCGTCTTTCAGTGCAGCAACGTGGTGCAAGGAGGAATGCATATCTTGCAAGAGTACCCTGAAATGCAAGGCCTCTTGGTTGTATAAGTTTTGCACGCTCTCATGGAAGGCCAGGGTGCAGCTGCGTTTGAGGTCCCTATTGAGCTGTTGCAAGAGAGTGTTCCGGAGGAGCGTCTCGAAGTTCTTGATGTCCTTCCTAGCGTAGCACTCGTGTGAGCCCAGAGTGCCCGCGTTGACGGAGAGCGTGGCCTGAGAGGCTTTGAAGGCACGCATCTCCCGCAAGCAGTTCTCCAATGCCACGAACTGGACCCTCCCGATGAGGGCCCGTGCTGTCTCCTCCGTTGCCATGACAAGCTCCCTCTGTTCTACCCATTTTCTGCCAGCCCCGAACCCGATCACCATGTCATTCCTCTCAGCAGCTTCCTCACAACTTATTTTATCCCTGCCTCTATAGTAACACGCCTCCACCTTGCACGCCGCCTCTGTGATGACAACGTCTCTTATGCTTGTCTTCGTCAGCGTGTCCCATGCTGAGGCTGTGGCTTGGAACCCATGTGCAATGTGCCCCAGCTCGCTCTCCCACCACTCACACAGCATGGACCGTTCACGGTTGCAATTTTCTGTTAAAACAGCGTATCGGTGAAGGAATGCGGCCTGGGGGGCGAAGGACTCAAGAGTGACGCAGGCGGTGTCTTGCAAGAAGTCTCTGGCGACGTGTTCGTCATGAAGGACAGCTTGAGTGGGTGGAGTGGCGGGGGTGAGGGGGGTTAACGTAGAGTCGTCTTCTTGAACTTCACTACGCGGCTCGGAGAGAAGGCTCGGCGAGTCCGGGTCGGACTGCGACCACTCTTCTGCATTGGTGATCTCATCGACAACAAGAAGGTCGGGTGGGGTGAGCACAGCGACACTGGGAGGGCTATCTGGGGGCGTATCCTCCCCGAGAGGCGACAACGCAGGAGGAAGAGGTGGAGGGGTGTGCATCAAGGGCATCACAGGTTCGCTGTGCAACTTTTTCTTTTTTCTTTTTGGCGAGACACTCTTCGCACCCAACCCTCTCAGTGGTGAGACGGCCCTCCCGGTGTATCCGCTGTTCGGGTTGTGGGCAGGGCACTGGTTTCTCCTGCACGTTGCTCTCACTTCTCTTTCTCTTATCGGGCTGTAAAAGAACTGTTCTGCTTGCTTCTGCAGTTTGGGTGACATGTTTTCCCCAGTATTCCGTTTAGGTGACATCTGGGCAGAACGCTCACCCAGCAGCCGAGCCATCATGTTGCCATATTTGTCGCACGCTTCCGTTTCCCTTTTTAGAACCTTGGAGAGGTGCTCGATTTCTTCCGCCAACCCGTGTTCTTCCATCGAACCCAAAGCCCCAACTGTGCGGAATGTTTTGGTCAAAGAAGAGGGGGGAAAAAAGAGGAACTGACCGTTGTTTATACGCGTCAAAAAAAAAAAGAATGCGGGGAGGAAGGGAAGAAATAATTTATAAAAAAAAAAAGTGCCCCATCACATTAAGCCCCCCTCTATTAAAATGCTTTAGATTCTTCTTTTTTTTTTTCTCCCTGTGAATGGAATTTATATAAGCGAGCACGGTTGCCTTCCCCCCCCCCTTTTTTTTAAAGTGAAAATTTCGCGCGCTTAAAAATCTTAGTGCAACACTCTAATCCCTGTTTAAAAAAAAAAAATACTGGTTTTTTTTTTTTTTCTTTTTTTCTAAGGATCTTTGTTCTCAGAGGTCTTGTACTCGCCCCACGCCATGGAAGCAGGCAGCTCCCAGGTGGATTCCCCAGAGTGGCGGTTGTGGTAAAAGTCTTTTCCGGATTCCTTGTCGTTGTGTACCTCCCAGTCCCACTCGTGGGGTTTTTCCCATTGTGAAACGCCGTCAACCACGTAAAAGGTTGCCCCTTTGTGTTCTTCCTCTGTGCTGATGTGCCCCATCTCTGCAGGCTTATCCCACACGGACTCTTTGGTCACCGAATTGTAGTAAAAAAATTCGGGTTCTTTAACCGCTTCTTCATCTTCCCCACGCACTGCGCACACCCAAGCCACAAGGGCAATAGCTAAAAGCGTCGTTTTCATTTTTTTTTTTTTTGGGCTCCTCCTTTTTTTTTTCCCCCTTCTTTTCCTCCCCAGAGAAAACGTAAATTTTGAAGGGAGGGGGGGAGAAATAAAAGAAATAAGAACCCCTTCCCGTTCCCCTTTTTCTTTCATTTGTTGCTTTTTTTTTTTTTAAGGGATTTTATTTGAAAGGCGAAGTGGAGTGGTCCATGATTGAGTCCTTGATCGTATTTGTTAAGGATCAAAGCTGGAAAAAAAAAATAAGGGTGGCGGTTTTTTTTTTTTTTTTTTTTTTTTTTCATTCCCTCTATTTTTTTTTATTCATCGAAAAAAAAAAAAGAAAAATCTTGGTATGCGTTTTTGCGCTCACCGGCTGAGCTGAGCTTAGTCCCCGGTGCCCGTTCTGGGGGGTGTGTCATTTGAATTCGTTAGATCAACAGGAGGGGAAGGGAGGGGGCTATGTAGGCAGGAAACGGGAAGCTTTATCCTTAAAAAATCTTTTTTTCAAATATTTAGGGAAACGCCCCATATTATTGGAGACGTCGTTCAAACGCGTTTCTTTGCCAACATACAGCTGGGGGAGGGGGGAGTTTTTTTTTTTTCTTTCCTTCTTTTTTTTTTTTTTTTTTTCTTGTTCTTCTCAACAAAAAAAAAAAAAAAAAAAGGCAGAGGGTATCAAGTAAAAATGCCCTTCCGGACAGAAACCTCGCTTGGCACCGTCCCCAATAAAATAAGAGGGAAAAGAATTCGCGTTACAGATATAAAAAAAAAAAAAAAAGAAAAAAAAAAAAAAAAAAAAAAAAAAAAAAAAGAGGAACTGGCCGTTGTTTGTGCGTGCCGGGTAAAACCTGGAGAAGTTTGTCAACCCGAAACACGTTGCCAACGTTCCCACAAGTCAAAGACTCGTTCTTGCGAAAAAAAAAAAAAAAAAAAAAAAAAAAAAAAAAAAAACGTCATCTTACCTTTCTATCTCTCTTTCCCTCCCAAGGTTTGGTTCACATCACAACACGTGACAAGTTCCTCACAGTGCCTTACCAATGTTGCTAAAGTGCTGCAACACAATGGAGGTGGTGGTTCTGATAGCATAGTGGTACCCCTCAAGGGTGAAGTCTTCTGTGCCATTACCCGGAAGCCAGTTGTTGTCGGTGGTCATCTTTCCATCAGCAGCCCTGACAAGCGGCCAAGAATCGTAATTCGACGCTCCACGAAGCCCGACAAAGGGGATGTTCCCACCTTGCGTGGCCTCCTTAAGAAGCCAGCGCATCCACCCAGGCCCCTCCATAGCGCTTACACAGGTTACCTCAGATGGAGTTACAGCCTTACCATGCATCTTGGAAAGAATGTTTGCAAGGTATTTTCTACATTGGAAATCCTTGGGAAGACCCTTCCAAAGGTTGTAGGAAGCAGCTTCCCCACATGAGTTGTAATCGTGAATGGTGGGTGTGGGGGTAGGTGTGGAAGACGAGGATATACCCAACCCTTGCCAGGTTGCAGCCCAGTACTTCCCGACATAACCAGACAGCTTATTGTTCATCGCAGGGAAACGCACCTGTTTAGAAGCCGCGATAAGCTGGTCAGAAAGCTGTGTGTCGGGGGTATAAAAATCACACTGTCCGAAAACAGTGGACTGGTCGTGGCTGGCACACGCCGGTGAGGCGCATTGACCTCCCTCGAACCCTTCATTCCATTCGCAAAAACCGCAGTTCAGCAAAAACGACACTGGCGATATACAAACATCGCCAACATTAACCAATTGTGACGCATCAGGTACTACAGGAGCCTTGCACTCTGGGTCCGTTTCCGGATTGAACATGCCTCCTACCTTGGGCGACCATCCTGAGGTTCCAATGTAGATTACATCCTTGATCTCGACGTTGCGAGCTTTGTAGTAGCCAATGACACTTATCATGCACCCTGAGGCGGCGTCGTGTCCGATTCCCGTTGTTACCAGTGAGACTGGTACCGTGCTCACGAGGCCCTCGACGGCCTCTGCGCAGTACGGCAGGGCGGTGCTGATGTTTGCTTGGTTCGTCATGTTTGCCAGAATGTACTTCCCTTCGCTGACGCCGGAGTAGTACCCCGGATCAGCCGTCATTACCAGTGACAACGATGTGCCTGCCACCCCTGTCAGGGCGGCAGCAGATAATATCAATGTAAGCATTTTTTTTTTTTAAAGTTTTGCCTTTTTTTTTTTTTTTTTTTTTTTTTTTTTTTCCGGACTAATTTGCAAAAAAAAAAAAGGATGGGGGGAGGGGGGACGCCAGAGCCAAATGAAAGGTACTAAAAAAAAGAAGAAAAAAAAACAAAACAAAAAAAAAAAAAAAAAAAGAAATGAAGGTGAATAATAAATAATAAAAAAAAATATAAAAAAGAAAAAGAAAAAAAAGGATTCAAAAAAAAAATCACAAAAACGCGGCGGTTGGAACACAAGATTCTTTCTTTTTTTTTTTGGTTGGTAAGGGGGAGGGTAGGGTACCCGCGAGGCAACAAGAAAAGATTCTGTGATTGCTGTGCCCCCCCCTCAGAAAAAAAAAGAAAGTTCGCTTAGTTACACCGGAACGCCGGGTCTGAACCATTTTTTGAGAGGGTGCAGGGTGGTCTCTCTCATCAGCTTTCACGTTGCAAAACTAGAGCTGGAGTTGTGAAAATAATAGGTGTCATAATTTCGAAAATTTAAACGCGCTTATTTGGAGGTAAGTAAGTCGTTTTTTTTTTTATCCCCATTCGTCATTTGAGTCACACAAGTATGGCTGGAAAACATTTCAGGCACTGGTTCGATTTCGAGGAACTTTCTTTTTTTGTTTTGTCTTTTTTCCTGCTTTGGAAATATGAGGGTTTTCATTATTACACTCTTTTTGCAATAAAAAAAGTAAATTCACTATGATAGGAACGAAGTGGTTAGCAACGGCCCGCCGAAAAATGAAAACCCTCCTATTTTTTCAATCCGAAATTTCGCCAGTGCAAAATGGGTCAATATGTGAAGAAAATGACGAAAGGGTTTAAAAAAAAAAAGCGAAAAAAAAAAAAATCACCTCGATTTGCCTGTCGTTGTCAAAAAAGAAAAAAAAAAGATGAAGAAGGAAAAGAACAAAAAAAAGAAAAGGAACAAATGAAACAAGGAGGGGTCTACACTTTTTTTTCCTTCCCCTTTTTCTTTTCTTGGAGCAGGAAAGCAAAAGAGGAGCACGTCGAGAAAAAGAAAAAAAAACCTTCCTGTGACCCAGCCGAAGTACGCCCCCCCTCCTTCGTCTTCCCTCCTGCATACTTCCCCACTCTCCAAGGGAGCAGCCAGTTCAATGAAAGAAATCAATATCCCTCTCTTTCTCTTTAACCCTTCAATATATCTACATAAAGTTTATATAAAATTTACCCCTTTCTCAAAGAAGAAAAAAAAACGCCGTTTTCCCTGTCCTTCTACCTTCCACCCCCAAGAGGCAAGGAAGATGAGTGATCTGGCCTAAGTGCCTCTTTGAAAAGAGTATAAAAAAGAAACCCCTTTCGTTTTTTTTCCGTTTTTTTTTTTAATTTTTTTTTTTTACTTATGAAAAAGAAAATATGTTACAGCGCAAAAAGTCACGCCGCCGAGGGCACAATATAATAAAAAAAAGAAAAAAAAAAAAAAAAAAAAAAAGAAGAAAATGCACCTTCCACCCCAATCCGAATCCCATTCCCCGTAAACCCCCTTAAACCCGCTTACTTCGGAGACTTTAAAAAAAAAAAAAAAAAAAAAAAAAAAAAAAAAAGGAAAAAAAAAATCAAGGCAAAACATAATCGGGGCACATTAAGCCAGAGGGGCAGAGGATGGCAGCCAATACTTGCTCACTCTTGGGTGCGGTAGACGGAGTAAGATCACTGGGTTCGAAAACTTGCAGCGTGTGGTGTGCGAGCAAAGCGGCAGAGGAGAAGAGGTACAAGTCAGTAGCTTCGAGAGTGTGGGAGTGGGAGGCGTTAAAAATCGATGGAATCACCGTTACGTTGGTGACGCCTGTTGGAAGAGAAGAGGGAGACAAGGCACCATTCGGTGACGATAACACCAAAATCTTTTTTGACAACACATCTTCCGCACGAACCTTCGGCAAATCGATGTCGTACACAGGCAACATGTTAAACTGCGTGATATCGTTAACTCGCGTCATCCTCTTCACCAGATTTAAGACATCCTGCGACGCTCGCAATCCATAATGCGCAGTGGCCTCCTTCACAGCATCCATTGAAACTCCAGGAGCAATTTCGTCCGTTTGATGCAGAATATGCGTTTTTAAATCCGACTTCAACCGACTTTTTACCCACTGTACTATCTCGCTGTCGTGTCCCAATGACATATTTCTTGCATTTGAAGTTCTCCATAATGAAGAAGGTCCATCGGCAGGTTTATCGATTGGTATCAACCCAGCAATAGGTGACTTTGGGTACACAAACACACCTGTGAAGTGATCATCCAAAACGCCTGCATTGTAAAAAATCGATGCGAGGGCTCGGTCAGGCGGGCCAACGGAGTAGGAAACAGTTTTCGAAACTTTTAAAATCGACGAAATTTTAACCGAACATTCATTGTCGCTTATCCATATAATGTGAAGATTAGCCTTCAAGGCCGTCCCCAGCACCGCAGCGTTGAATAGAGTCCCAAGCCTTTGCATTAACGTTCCCGTGCAAACAGTTGTGATGGTAACGGGTGCCAAAATGTACTGAAAATACTTATCTGGTTCGATGTTGTAGAAGTTGTCGGACTGCTCGGTGTCGGGAGATGGAGTGAGTTTTGTTTGTAAACCTGCTGCTTTGATGTTCTCCCCTCGTAGTAATGTCGCTATTGATATCTTCTTGTGGGTGATATGCCGGACAGCTTCCGCCTTTAAAACCGCCCAATGATATGGTTTCATGTGTATATCTTCGACGTCCGCAAAGGTCGATGATGCAATAATATCGACTCTGTCCATCCCGATTCTCAGCAGATTCTCATAGTATTTCCCTTGCCCTACAGAGTTTACCAAGCTTTTGACTTCGATATTTGAAGGGCACACAAACGCCGGGGGTTTTGGTTCCAGCTCGCCCAGGGCCAGCATGCTGAGCATCCCGAGGACGAAGCCCAGCCCTACGACCGACCAGGTTACTTTGAAACAGTCGTCGCCGCGAGGAGCCCCGCCTCCGCTGCTGCTTGACCGTTTGGGTGCAGATTTTCTCTCTTTACTCGCCCCTCTTCTTGTGGGTCTGTGGGAATGCATTTTTTTTTCTCTTTTTTTTTCCTTTCTTTTTTTTTTTTCGCCCCCCTCTTTTTTATATAGACTGGACAAATAAAAAAAAGAGAAAAAAAAAAGAAGAGAAAAAAAAAAAAAAAAAAAAAACATAGGCAAGCCAACCGCACGACGGAAGAAACAGGGGGTGGTTTTTTTTTTTTTTTTTTTTTTTTTTTTTTTTTTTTTTTTTTTTTTTTTTTTTTTTGTTCTTCCTCCTTTCCCCACCACCACCCCCCGGATGTGTATAATAACAAACCAAACCCACAAAAAAAACCCTTTTTTTTCCTACACACACGCACACCATCCCCCTTTTCAAAGTTTTGTTTTCTTTTTCCCATCGTTCGCCGTTCGCTCCTCGACCTTCCTCTGCGCAGCATGCATCAACTGGTTACAGTTTCTCAACAAATGCATTATGTGTGTGTGCCATTCGAAATTATGCCCCTCTGCCACGTACAAGTCAGACGTATGGATAGTTTGCTGAAGTTTGACCTTCATATGCACCGCTAAGGACCGTGTTGCCCTGTTCATGTACCCAATCGCTTCATCAAGGGACGTGGTAGAAGAAGTGGCGGACGCGAACAAGTTGTATGTGGTGTGTGTGCCGGTCTCGCTTTGCACTATAACACGTGATGAAGATCCGGACAGCGCAAAACTAATATGAGACACAATTCCTCCAAAGGTTTCTCTGATGCTGTGGATGAGCAGGGCCATCTGCCCAAGACCCGCATTTACCTCAGGCCATGTACTGGTAATAGGTGCTTTGCTCCTGGCCTCAGGCAGCGAGTCTGGTATCGCCAACCGAAACCCATTAATCATAGCGGGAACGCGGGAGCATTCTACCTTGAATATCAACGGGAGGCCGACGGTTTTCTTGCAATGCGCGTAGCTTGTTTTGATGTATTTCCCCCACATTTCTCTGCTTTGTTCCTCGTCGGCTTGCGATGCTTTTCTTATTGTGTGTAGTAGATGCCTTCTGACGGCCTTGTCAACCGCTTCTTCGGTTCCTTGAGTTTGCTCCGTCAAACTATTCAACTCTGTTTGAAGAGACTGTATCACAGCTTCCTTTTCTTTCAACAGGTTCTCTGAGTCGGATATTTGAAGTTCGTAAGCGTCGAGCTCCTCGTCAGTTGGGATATGACCTGTGTCGTCACTTATAAGATGCATTAGTTCCTTTTCGATGGTGGCCCGTTCTGCCACCAACGTGCTGAGTTGAGTGGTTACCTTTTGCAGCAAGATCGAATGACACCCTACGCATACTGCCCCCATCACTGCTTCCATCTTCCCCCGGCAGATTTCGTGGATAAATCGGGCTTTTCTCGTCATGTTATACAAATTTTCGTCAGCCGGAAGAATTTTCGGCTCTCTCGGGATGGACAGTACGGCTGTTCGGGATCTGTTCCGGGTTCCGTGAGTTTCTGGTGCCAGTGGAGGTAGGATCACGCTTTGGCCTCTCGGAGGGGTCGACCCGGTCGTATTGACTTCAAGGTGTGCATTTCCTGGAGAAAGCGCCATGCTGCTGCTCCGTGTTCTAACCCCACTCTGCTCCTTCGCCGCTCCTTCAGAAGAAGGGGCTTCCCGCGCCTCGATGATGGCTCCACATTTCCAACAGCCGTGGGCCATTTTTTTGTTGTTGTTGTTGTTGTATTTCCTTTTTCTATAGCAGAAAATGATTTTTTTTTTTTTTGAAAGGGGGAAAAAAAGAGAGAAAAAAAGAGGGCGAGAAAAAAAAAAAGGGTATTTTTTTTTTTTTTTTACTTTTCATTCCATGGCGAGAGTCGCAGCAACGCTCCAGCTTATGGCACCTGCACCCAAAACTCTCGTTCTCCAGCTCGGTCGTCTTTTCAAGATGAAGGCCCCAACTGGCAAGGGGCCGACCGTGAGCACACCAACGCAAAGATTTCGCACAATTTCATTTTCTGCCAGATACCCAGTCAGGGAAGTTGCCCCTAGCAAGGCGGAGACAACCGGCGGTACGTAACACATCGGGCATACCATCTATTTTTTCTTTTCCCCAACTCCCCCCTCTTTGAGCGCATTACTTTTTTTTCTTTTTTTTTTTTTTTTATATAAATCAAGAAAATCGATAACGGCAAAAAAAAAAAAAAAAAAAACAGAAGGGAAAAAGGGGGAAAATTTGACAAGGGGCTGGAGGAAAAAAAAATGGGGGCAATGGGGAAAAGAGAGAGGAAGAGAAGGGGGGAAATAATAGTCAAATAAAGGAATAGGAGGGGAGGGGGGTAAAAGTTGGGTAAAGGGGGACGTGGACGGAAACGAGTAAAGTGTGGTGAGGTGGGGGGGGGGGGGGGGTATAGGCCACCATGATAGGGAAGAAGTGACATCGCCCACCCTCAAAAGTGAACTTTAAAAAATCAGTTACTACTTAATTAGTAATATAAAAAAAAAATAGAGTCATCGAGAACTCTAGTCTGTGGGCCCAGTATTTTTTTTTTTTTTAAATAATCTAAAACTTTGTACAGACATCGATATTTTGTTTTCTTCCGTTCTGCCTGTTTGGCTGACAAAGAAAATTGGGCTTTAGAGATGAAAAACAAAGAAAGAAGAACAAAAAATTCTAATATAAAAAAAATATGGGGGATGAGAACAGAAAGGGGGTGGGAGGGGGAGGCTGCATTTCCCAACATATCGATTTCTAAAAGGGCACAATTGCCCCCACAATAGGGATATGAGGTGTTAATGAAGCTGTTTTCTTTCACGGGAGGGGTTTTTTTTTTCAAAAAAAAAAAAAAAAGAACTGTGCACAAAAAAAAAAAAGAGAGACATGAAAAGCCAAATAAAACATGTGACCGCGCGAAAGTCTAAAGGTGAGAATCTAGGGGATATAAGGGACGGAGGGAAGAGAGAGAGAGAGAAGGGGGAAACAAAAAAAAAATAGAGGAGAAGAAAGAAATGAGGAAGAAAAACTTGAATATTTCTTTATTCACAAAAAAATAAACGGGGAAAAAAAAGGGGAGGGGGGGGGGGGAGGGGAGAAAGGATCAAAAGGGATTTAAAGAAAAGGGAGAGGGGTGAAATGGACGGACATATCAACAAAAGGAAAAGGGGGGGGGGGGGAAGTTTATACCCATTATGAACATCGTTTCCCCATCCGTTACGGTCCCTCCCATCTAAATTTTTTTTATTGACTTACATTTACTTTTTTTTCTTTTATATCCTTTCTGGACTTTCATCTGGAAAAAAAAACCCCCCAAATGAGATTCTAATGGGCATCCCTCCCCATCTCTCATTCTTTTTTGAAAAAAGAAAATTCTAGAAGTTCTTGTCTTTTTTTTTTTTCTGCCCTCATAGGGCTATTCTTTTTGTTTCCTCTTTTTTTTTCTTTATTTGTCTTCTCTTTAAAAAAAATCGGGGGGGGGGAAGGGGAGAAAAAACGAAGGGGCGGGTGGATTTGGGATAAATACTTGTTTTTTTTTTCTTTCATTTTTTTTTTGTTGGAAAAAAAAAAGGGAGCATCGGGGAATCTTTAATAAAAAAAATAATAATAATAAGAGATAACGGAGGCCAGTCTTGGTGGCGCCCTGCACAAGCACTACCTACTTGAATACAGGGGGGGGCACACCTCGGCCGAGCTTCAATAGATTCAGCATGCCGCGTCGTGTCCTTAATGCAAGCGGTGTGCAGAAAACAAAAAAGTGTGTGTGGAGGGGGGTATTCCTTATTCTTATTTTCCCTTTATCTATCTACCATGCTGGCTGCAAGTCCTAAAATTGGTGTGAGTTTTTTTTTTCCCCGCTTCATACCGCAGCGTACACCGCATTGCTGAAGCTGTTGGTCCCGTTCATGGAAGAAGGAAAGCTAGGTTGCATGGGGACAAGCCCAGGGTTTGTGGGAGAGGTCCCACTGCCAAGTGACATGCCGGCCTTTTCAAGCCTGGAAAGAATGTGTTTTCCATAATTGAACCTGCGAAGCCCCGCAACGTGCGGCCTGATGTGTTCAGTGATGGCTTTCTGGTGGCTGTCATCGCAGCAGTCGAGCATCTTCTGGACAACGTAGTTCGCGAAGGGGTCCTGCACCATGGCGATCAGGCCAGACATCCCGTCCGCACCGCTGTGCTGCAGCAGCTGTGTGGGGTTTGAAAAAAAAACAAAAGAGAGAAAAATATGTATACCTCGCCCAGCAGCTCGTCCCTCTCGACGTGCGACCCAAACTCGAACATCTTCTCCACAACGTTAGAAGAGAACTTGCCACGGGCCAACGCCAACAGGCTTCCCCTCAACCTGCCTGCGATGAACGACCTTTAAAAAAAAATGGAAATGTACAAAGGACAGTGCATACCTGTGCTGCGTCTCGCCGTTGATGATGACGTGCTGGACCACGTAGTTCCCGTAGCGGTCGCCCACGAGCTGGTCCACTGCCGACAGGACTTCTTGGATGATAGGCTCGATCTCGGGGGATCGCTTGCAGTACTCCAGTAGTCGCTGGATGACCCTGCACCCGTAGGCGTGCATAGCCAGCGCTTGCACGTTGTTGCGGAATGCGCACACAATGAAGTCCACCTTGTTGGGCATGGTCTCGATGCACTTCTGGATGACGTGGTTCCCGTTCTGGTCCTGCACGCACCTCGGCACGTGGCCCGTCAGTTCCTCGATTGCCATGTTCCTGTATTTCATGTCCACCACTTCCAGGGCCTTCTGCACCACCCTGCACCCATAGGGTGACAGCGTCAGCGACAGAATGTTCCCCCTCAGCTTCTCGGACAGGATCTGCACGTGGTGCGGCATGCCGTGCTCGAAGAGCTTCTGCACCACGTAGTTCCCGAACATGTGCACCATGAGCTCCGCGCACTTCGGTTCCACCTCATCGAACAGCGCTTGCTTCTCCTCGTCACAGCATCCCATGTCAAGACGCCTCTGCAGAGCTCTGCTGCCCGCATGGTCCCTCGCCACCTCCACCACACGCCCCACGATGGAGAGGATGCCGATGCCCGCCTCGGCAGACCAGTCGTGCATGACGGACTGCTGCTGCTGTTGCTGTTGTTGCTGCTGCTGTTGCATGTCTTTCTGGTTCACACGCACCCTCTGCTGCTGGTTGATGTGGATCTCACTCAGTGCCTGCACAGAGTCCAGCCCGTTGCTGTTCACGTACCCGTAGTTGGCGGATCTAGGCTGCGGCGGGGCCTGAGGGACCTGTGCACCCGTAGGCACCGCCATGTAGCCCACCAGCTTCCCCTCGTCCCACACGGGGTAGAGGGTACCGGGGGTCTGGTTGCTTGGGATGGCAGACTGCTGAGTTTGCTGGTGCTGCTGTTGTTGCTGGTGCTGGTGCTGCTGGGACTGCTGCTGCACAGGCTGATGAAGGAGTGTGGCGGCCTCGGGTTCGGGCTGCTGGGGGGTGTCCTCAGCCTGTAGAGAAGGAAGCAAGTTGCTGTTCTCAAGTAACTCGCTCACCTGTGCGACGTACTTGCTGACCGCAGGGGGCGGGGTGTGCGCACCAAAGTACTGGATCTCGGCACTGAGCCTCGCAGGGTTGGGGGTCGCCGCCTTGCACATGAACTTCCTGTGATCGTCAAGGACCCTCGGTGGTGTGGTCACGTCCTCAAGGGGCACCAAGTCAGGCGGCTCACCAGGTGCCATGACAGGGGTACCGGTCTCCCGTGCGGCGGCAAGGATGCCCGCCAGCCCGCTCTCGCTGATACCACCCGACGGTGCTGGGAGGGTTTCGATCGTCATGGCCTCTTGTGGTTTGTTTTCTTTTCTTCTTTCTTCCTCTCCTTCCTCTTTTTGTTTTGTTTTGTTTTTGTTTTGCTTTCTAAATTTAAATATCAAAAAAAATAAATAAATAAAACTGTTTTGTTTTCACAACAATAACACCCAGTAGGCCCGAATAAAACCGTTTTTAAAGCGATGGAAATCACTTGCATAATCTCGAAACCATGTTGTTTTGCTGGTTCTGCGTTAGCTTTCTCGCCTCGATCTCAGGCGTGTACCGGGAGCGAAGAGACTCTCTTGTTTTGGAGAGCTGCTGTAAAGGTTTGAAGTACAGCCGTTGCAGCGCTTCCTGCTGCTCCCCTTTGGTGAACGTGTGTGCTTGTTGAGGGGCTGAGAGGTGTTTGTCTCGAAGGTGGTGGTGCTTTTTGTCTCTTGTCTCCATTTCTTGTGTGGAAAGCCTGTCACCGATGGTTCGAAGTGCTGCGGGGTCCAAAAGCAGGCATTTGATTGTGTTTTGTGAATTGATAGATTCAGTCATTTTGTCTTGCAACATGTGCCGCTTTGCTAGAGCATCATCATGAACTCGTTCGACGAGATCCTCAAGCTGGCCGGTGCTGAGGGTGATGCCTTCTTGTTTGAACAGGAGTTTTTCGGCTCTTAGTTGGTCTTGTTCTTTCCTTTTCTGCAATTCTCGATAGAAGACCCTATCTATCAGCTCCTTGACCCCGTCAGAGTCTATTAGTTTTGCGTGTTTTTTTCTCTTTCTCAGGTCGAGGCGTTCTCCCTTTGCCATCACCACGTCACAGCTCTCGATCACCTTTTCCAATTTTTTTATTTTCCTAGCCATTTCTTCAAGCACGCCGTCGCTCGCCTGCCCTTTCTTCTTTCCCTGCAAAGATGGCAGCGGCCTCCCTGGCTTCAAAGGTGGTGCCAGCTTCTTGATGTTTACCATTGCAGACAAAAAAAAAACAAAGGCAAAAAACCAATTCTATCTGTTTTGACCAATTTCCACCCGGTGTCAAGAGAAAGAAAAAAAAGAAGAGGGGAAAGCGAGAGTATCAAAGAGAAAGGGAGAAAGAAGGGGAAAGTGTACATGAAAGGGGGGGGGGAGAAGAGAAAAAAACATGAGAGGCAGAAGGGGAATGAATAGCAGTATCGTTGTTTTAGAAAAAAGTATGGAAACACTTTTCCTTTTTTCCTCCTCTCTTTCCTCACCCACTGGATGTAGAATTGCGTGCTTTGTTCTCAGCCAAGTACGAACAGAATTCATCAAAGAGGACGTAACCGCCCTATATATATATATTTTTTTTTTTTGAAATTATACCCCGCCCTTCACACTTCCGCAAATACCTTGTTCTTGTCAATTTCATCAAAGGCTGCCGCGATATCGAGGCCAGGTAGCCCAGGGATGCTAGGGTTGCTTCGCACCTTTAAAAAAAAAAAAAAATTACATTCCCTCCCGTTCGTCTTCGCACATACCAACTCCTGCTTCGTGATACGCCTGTCCCCCGACGTGTCGATATCTCTGAACACGTTCCACATTTCAGTGTACGAGACAAGGAATTTCAAAAAAAGGCGGAATTCTCTTTTTCCTATCCAACCGTTGCCAGATCGGTCTGCTGCTTTGTAGGCTCTCATGAGAGCAGGTTTGTTGTTGAAGGCAGGCCACAGTTCGACAACAGCCTTGTCAAGCTCCGCAAGGGAGAGCAGTCCGTTCCCGTTGGGGTCCAATCTGTCGAACAGGGCAGCACGGTCCTGCGGGGTTGGGTAGTGAAGGTTAGGGAGCTTTGCTCTTTTACCAGTAGACGCTGTGCTTGACACAGATCGCCGGGAGGACACCGTGCTTGAAGACAACCTTCCAGAATGAGCATTGTAGGATACCGAGTTGCCCATTGCAGCGCTTTGAAGAGTGCTCCCCAGTTCCTTATCGGCACGGTTCTTCGCCATCCACATAGCGAATTCATCGAAGAGGACAACACCGCCCTTGTTTCGGTCCATGGTGTTGAAAGCGTTTTCGGCATCATCTTGCGACAGGCCCAGCGAGCCAGACATGTTCTGCAGTTCCTTAAGGGTGATACGCCTGTCGCCGTCGGCATCGCCTTTTGAGTATTTCTTCCACAACTGGTTGTAGTAATACAGATATTTCAGGAATAAGCGGAATTCCCTCTTCGCGATGAACCCTGTTCCGTTCACGTCCGCCGCCTTGTACGCCCTCATGATGGCCGGTTTGTTGTTGAATTCCGGCCACAAAATGCCGACCCCCTTGTCGAGCTCAGCCAGGGACAACATCCCGTTGCCGTTCGGGTCGATTTGGTGAAACAGTTCTTTTCTCTGCGCGGACGTTGGGAAGCTGGAGGTTGTCAAGGGTGCGATTCCCGAGCCTTGCCGGCCGACGGTTGGAAGCTTTGTGTTTCCTTTACGTTTGATATGGTGACCTTGAAGATTCACAAGGAACTTATTGGAAGGATTGAGCAACGGTTTGGCGGCATCTCTGTTACGGTGGCTTTTTGTCAGCTTGTCGAAGGCTGTGTTCGGTAGGTATGAGTTTGTGAACGCCAGCGAGGCTGCTGTGGAGGGTTCGGACCGTGTGAACGTTAGTTCAGACGCGTCGCAAAAACGGATTTTATACTTCAAAGCTCGTTTGTCCGTTCCGTTTGCCTTTGCGATGATGTTTAGGGCTGTTGCTAGGTTGCAGCTTGTCGGTAGAGGTTCTACTTCCCATTTCGCGAAAGCGACGTCCCTCAGCTTCGGGTTAGTTTTTACGGCCCTCAACTTCATGGGGCCTGTCAGGGCGTGTCTCCCCCACTCCCCTTTGACAGCCTCGTCGAAGCTTGTCGTCGGCTCGACGTAGACCTTCCCCTCCGCACCCCCACCGCTGCCCCCCTTCCCGTACTCCGGCAGTTTCAACACGCAGTAGTTCAGCGGCACCTTATCCCTGATGTTCCCCAGCTTGTTGTACGGGATGTCCAGGTGGCTCGCCATTTTATATTGTTTTACTTCTTCCTTTTTTTTTTTTTTGTTTTATCGCAGCGGTCAGGTTGGGCTAATGACTTCCCCCCACTTTTTTTTTGGGGGGGACTTGGTTAAAAAAAAGAAAATCCGCACCGAAAAAAAAGGATTCACACAACAGTTTTCAGAAAAACCTTTGTGACAAAAATAGCGAAATATAATGTGACCATATATATATTATGAAAGCTTTTGCAATTTTTTTTTTTTTACCCAGCGACCTCCCATTGTGCGCACCACAGTTCCTGAACCTTTTGCGCCCCCCTCAGCGAGGCCATGACGTCTAGGTTGTTTTGTTCCAGTCGTTCGTAGAACACAACGGCTCTGCCATTCGGCACAAGGTGCTGCAAGTAAGAGATCAAAGGGGTAGTGTAAGGGATGCCCTGTGGGCACAGCGTGAGAAGCAGCGTGTCGAAACATCGCGAGGGGAGGACTGAAGGGTGCTCCACTGTCAGGTTGGGGTACTTTTCCCGAGCATTTTCGAAACAATGGCCTTCCGAGACCAAAACAATCCCCGTCCCATCCCCACCATTCTTGGACAAGTACTCCAAAGCGGCACGCTGCGCAACCGGTGTGAAAGGACCTCTGAGTAAAGTATTAACTTTCGAGCTTCGTCCCCGCTTAATGATTTCCAATGCAGCACCACACGGGCGCTCTATTACAGTTCGTTCGGCAAGAACAAGGATTTCCAACAGGACACCACGCAGGTCCACCAAAGAGCCAAGGGAGACAGCGTGCTCCAGAATAGCACGCACCTCGGTAGCAAAACCATCACGATCAAGAGAGGTAACAGGGGTCGATATAATTTGTGAAAGAGACACAGGCGTCGGGCCCATGGGATAACCCAGCAATGACGGAAAGAGTTCCAGCAACTCACTGTTCGTATCCTGTTGATTCGCGTCTACAGGACGCAGTTCGACGTCACACGACGGGGCAAGGTATCGCACACCATAGAGGGGGAGGCGGAGCATACGATTTGTGAAGAAGCTTGACAGAGATGAAAGAGAGAAGCCGCCAGAGACGTGGAACACTGCACAGGCTGTTGCGGGGAGGTTGCAGGGCAAAGGTTGTGCGCCTTCGCACTGTAGAAATACGGCGGCGGCGTTGTCATGGTTCTGCAGCCATTGTGCAGCACTTGTGTTCCCTCGTTGTATTGTCCCAACCAGGGCTGTTTGTATTGTGTTGTCTTCTAGCCAGTCTGTGCAGTCCGGCCCTACCCCAAGCTGGTCGTCGTCGTCGTCGTCTTCCCCTTCCAAGCCGTGCACCGCTACCACCACCACCTCGTGCACTCGTTTCATTGCGTTGATGACGCCAACCACACCACCAACACCAGGTGCCTGTACCACACAGCTTCTCTTTACTATCTCGTCCAAGCCTCCTTGAAGGACGCCCGCTTCAAAGTGTGTTGTGTCCTCATTGCCCTCCACCCGGTACATCCTGGTGAGAACGATTTTTTTTTTCTTTTTTTTTTTTTTTTTTCCCACAAAGAAAAATAAAAAAGAAACCGAAAAATACTGTGATGAACGGGGGAAGGGGGGTGGGGGGGAGAAGATGATTTTTTTTTTTTTTTTTTTTTTTTTTTTTGGATGAAATGATGAAGGAAGCACCTGCCTCAACGTTTTCTCTCTCTTTTTAAAAAAAAAATTATTTCACAGTGGACCACCCGTCGTCGCCGGTTTCAATGGTGTTCTTACCGGATTTCTTCTTCTTTTTCGGCGGGGCTGTTTGCGGGACAGGCACGTTCTCCGCCTTCAGTAAATCTGTGGTGGCAACGTGAAGCGCAGAAAGGAGAGCGGCAGGGTCAGAAGGAGGAGGTGTCGTAGCGGTAAGAGTTGCAGTGATCCGCCGAAAGCATTCATTCAAATACTCATGGGGAAAGGCAGACTCGAGGGCAGGGGGTACCTCAGACTCATCCATATCCTCGTCATCAGAGTGATCACACCCTTCACACCCTTCACATTGCTCATGACAGACAGAGGCACTGGTGTTGTTGCCAGATTGTGTTGCGTTGGCTACTGCTCGTTCCACGCTGGCGTAGTTCCCCACGGCACACTCCCGGAACATTATATTGAAGTATTTAGATACTTCCTCCACGCTGCCGTCCTCCAGCCCCGCGTCCATCGTCTCTTCAATTTCCGCCCTTATGTAGTCCTCCATCTCGTCATCATATATCTCGCCCTCCTTCGCGAACCAGTCGATGATGTCAGCCCTCATCTCTTCGACAGCCCTTGCTGCTTTCTCCACAGGGTGGGTGTTCTCCTTGCATAGTTGCAGGCCTGACCATCCCTGTGGAAAACAGTTTTTTTCAAAAAAAGAAAAGATTTTTATTTAAACCTGGAAAACTGCCTCCACGCCCCTCTCAAATTGCGCCATTTGGTCTCCCGTACATTTTATTCCGCTTCCTTTTTTTGTTGGTGGGTGTTTTTTTTTTTTTTTTTTTTTTTTTTTTTCCCATACCTGGTTGCGCCGCTTGCATTTTTTTTTTGTGTGTATGTAGATGGAATTTACCCTACCTACCTTTGTTTGTTTTTGATTTTTTTTTCTTTTTTTTTTCTTATGAAAAGGTTCGGCAGCTTTCAAGAATAGAAAAAAAAAAAGAAGAGCCTTTAAAAAAAAAAAGATAAGTGTCAACAAATTCTAAAAAAGGGAGAGAATATGGAAAAGAGAGGAAGGAGATACAGGGAGGGGTACTAAACAAACAAATACAACAGTAAAAAAAAAAAAAATAAAATAAAAAAAAAAAAAAAAGATGTCTTTGAAGGGAACCTGCAGTATGTGACAGGATCGCTTAGAAAAAAAACAAATCCAAAACAGTGTACATACAAAAAAAAAAAAAAAAAAAAAAAAAAAAAAAAAAAAACCACCACCTCACAAAATACGGGAACGGCTCGCGCTCCTCACGCGGTGCCTTGACACGGTGTTCGTGTAACGCTCGGCAGCGGCAGTGAGGGAGTCATCAGGGATCACATGAACATGCTGGTGGATAACCTCGGTGGCTGCGGTTTGAAACGAATTACACCCAACACGCAGCTTCTCCTCCTCCACCTCCAAATAGTTTCTCTGCGACCTTAACCGTATCTCCTGTTCTATAAGAGGTGTCTCCTGGTGCTCGATTTGGCACCTCCGCTGATTGAAAGCGGCGTTTTCCGCTTCCAAGCTTTCAAGCCTCAACATGGTAGCTTCAATGTTGCAACGTATGCTTACAAGATGGTCGTGAGCGGCGGCTTGTGCGCCTTGTAACTCTGCGAATGTTCTTTGATCGATTTCTTGTTGTGATGTGATTCGAGTGATGGTGGTGAAGGCGGCTCGGTGCGCTTCTGAGGCTCTTGCTTCTGCTTGTTTCACGGTGTTCACATCTGCATCAGAGCGTTCGAAAGTTTCGAAGCTTATGTTTGTGTCACGGTTTGCATCCCCGACTGCCGCGGCGCCTTGCTGTTCCCTGTGCCTGGCATCACGTAACGCGACGTCAAGGTTTTTCAAAACATTTTTAACATCCTCTCCAATTGCAAGGGTTTCTTGATACCGCTGTGTCACCGCTCGCTCCCGTTCATCCGCGGCTAGGGTTTGCTGTGCACAAGCGTGCACGCGTGCTGTTTGAGCCGAAATCTCATGTTGCATATCCAAAAGCAAATTCTGACATTGATGCTCCCTATCCTTGCAAACCCCTATGTGACGCCTAGCTTCTGCAATGGTATTTTCAGAATCGGCCACTTCACGGCTTGCTTCTTGCCGGTATTTCTGAAGGTTTATCGAAGCCTCTGCTGCATTCGCGAGAGATTGTTCGACCTCGCTGAATCGTTGATGTGCCTCATCACATGCTCTGCGTGCTGCGTCCCAATCTTGTTCAGCCGCGGCAGCCTGTCGTTTCAAATCGTTTAAAAGTTGATGAGCGTCACGGAGGTCGTTGTCACGCAGTACCGTGTCTCTCGCAGATTTTAAACGAAGGAACAAGCTGTCGAGGAGTGTGGGGTACCGTTGGCAAAAGGCCTCCCATTCTGTTCTTTCTATGACGCCGCTTTTATTCTTGTCGCCCTTCTTGAACAGATCGGCTATCGTTGCATGGTTGAACTCAACTCTCAGGGCCTCCATCCCACGGTGCATCTCACCCGCATCAATAGTTCGATCGTTGTTAACATCGAACTCGTTGAACAGTGCATCGATTTTCTCTTCCAGTCCAACATTTCCCTTCAATTTTGAGTACAGAACGGAAGAAGGAGTATTTGTAGATGCCATACGTGGTTCCTCGGGCAGGACAAAGAGTTGGCATCCTTCATGGATTTGGCCTGGGCTGGTGAGGTCCACCCATACCCCTTCTTTATAGAGCTGGAACCTGCCGATATTAAATACCAGTTGTACTTTGTTCGCTTCCTGTCTGAAAATGGCGTCCGTCTGTCGCCTCAGCTCGTCGATTGTCGGATGGGCTGGGAAGTTGATTTGAAAGTTTTGGTTCGCATGCCCCATCTCCGCTGCCACTAGTATTGAAAACATTTTTTTTTTCTTTTTTTTTTTTTTTTTGGGTTGCTGCCTTTCCCCTCCCCAACCACCTCCTTTGCTGTTTTTTCTTTTTTTTCTTTTTCCCCCAGATTGGGGGTATTTCTGCTTGAAGGAAACAAATAAAAAACAAAACAAAAAGCTTTTTTTTTTTTTTTTTTTTTTTTTTTTATATTGGACTTGTTTTTTTTTTAACACAAAAAGGCGTTTCATTTTCAATTTCATTCTCTTCTTTTTTCCCCCCCCTCCTCCTCGAGAGGAGAAAAGGATAAAAAGAGTGAGGGGGAAAAAAAAAAAGGGGGTTTTCTTTTTATCTTTTCTTTTTTCATTAGTAAAAAAAAAAAAAATCTTTTTTTTTTTTGCACAGGTTTGCATAGGGTAATAAAAAGGAGGATAAAAAAAAAAAGGGTGGGTGTACGGACAAGTAAAACAACTCAGAACGGGATAAATAAACAAATATGAACAAAGAAAATTTCGTTTACTTCCCCCCTCCCCCCCCCCTTTTGTTCTTCGTATTTGCTTAATCGAATGCTTAACAAACTAAAGAGTAGTAGAGACAAAGGGAAACCTCCCTTTTTTTTACCCTTTCTTCCTTTTTTTTTTAAAATTGGAACTCTAAATTTAAAAAAAAAAAAAAAAAAAAAAAAAAAAAAAAAAAAAAAAAAAGGAGGAGTACCATCGGTGACATTGGTTGTCAAGTCTCTTACAAACTCTCCCCCCCTATTTCCCCCCTCGTTCCTTTTTTTTTCTTCTTTCTTTTGCTTACTATTGATTATGTACAGGAAACGCGAAGAGGACAAGATAAAAAAAAGAAAAAAAAAAAAAGAAAAGGGGAAAAAAAAAAAAAATAATATTAACGATAAAACAAAAAATCTATCTATGAGATGAGAGTGTGTGTGACAACATTTCGTTCATTTTCATTTCTTTCTCATTTTTTTTTTTTTTTTTTTTTTTTTTTTCCCTTCACGGATGGGCAGAAACAGCACACTTCAGCACGCCAGAGTTGGTGCCTGTACTCTGCCATTCTTTAAGAAGAAGTTCGACGAACTCAAGTACTTCCAGACCACCATCCTGCCCTTTGTCAAGAACCGTTGTGGCTGTAGGGAACAGAATGAACGAGCGGACAGCAAAGGAAACCGACTCATTGGAACTGCAGTCCTTGATGAGCTGAGCGCTATCACTCCACCGTTGCCCGCTCTGCGCGTACTTTGCTGAGATGCACGCGAGGTGGCCTTGTGTGACACGCACTTGGCTTAGAATTCCAAACAACTGCCGGCCATCGTCATCATAACACATCTTCGCATCTGCAATTCTTTGAAGAATGTCGCACACGCGCCGTTTCAAGGCCTCTAGGACTGTGGTGCCGTTCCCTGTCCCTGCTTCCCACTTCACCCCTTCCCTCAGCCCGTCGAACCTCCACGCCAACGGTGAAACGCCCTTGTCTACTGGCACATGATCTTCTTCATCGGACCATAGTTCAGCCTTCTCTGGGTTCTTCAGGGTGTCTTCTAGCTTTGCTACGGCCTGTTCCATCTCCTCAACGCGTTTCTTTGCATCTAATATCTTCAAAACCTGATTTTTTTTTTTTTTTTTTTTTTTTTTTTTTTTTTTGAGTACGGTACCTTTCCAGCCCACTCCATCCTCTCCTTCACAACCTTCGTTTTTTGCACTGCCTCTAGCTCCTGTTCGTTCAGGCTCTGAATTTTGTTTTGGTTGGTTTTCGTTTTTTTTTTTTTTTTTTTTTTTTTTTTTTTTTTTTTTTTTTTTTTTTTTTTTTTTTTGTAGATACCTGTGACAGTTTCCTGTTCTCCTCCAACGGTGATTTGAAGTCATTAAGTTCCTTTTTGATCTTTGCGATTTGCGCCTTTTTTTTTTTTTTTTTTTTTTTTTTTTTTTGATTTTTAATTTTGTTTGTGAGGTCACGCATTCGTACCGTGAGTTGGTTCTCCATCAGCGTGGCCTTCTTAAGGTCGGTACTGAGCTGTTCTGCCTTCGCGGTGATGCTCACGAAGGTGTTGTGGGGCATCATGGCACTCTTCTCCTGCTTGCTGAGCTCCTCTTGCATGCTGCTGAGCTGCGACACGGTGCTCTTGTGGTACGTCTCCTCCTCGTCGATTTCTGCAGTGAGCGCCTCTAGCTTCTTCTTGTTCTCTGCGATCCCGGGCCGCTCGGCTTCAAGGTTTGCCACCAGAGCTGCCACCATTTGCCGCAACCGGCTTGCCTGCCCTCGCTTCTCCTCCTCTTCTCTGCTTTGGGTCAGTGCTCTGTAATTCTTCTCCTGCCGCGACTGGCCTAGCGTCCTGTTCTTCAGGTGGTACGAGAAGTTAGGGAAGTAAGTCTGAGCCAGCCGTATCTCGCTGCCCAGCTCCTCAGAGACCCTTAAGTACTTCAGGTACTCCACCTCCATCTCACTGTCGCCCACTTTGTACTGCCCGCCCTGGGGCGCCTTCAGTTCCTGAAGTCTGTCTGCAAAGTGCAGCGACGATGCGGTTTCATTGTAGCTGCTGTCTGTGGGCGCGATGTTGGTGATGAGCAGGATGCGCGACAGCCCCGACACAAGCGAGGATCGCAGAAGCCTCGTCAGCTTCGACTCCCTGAAGGGGACGTGCTTGGAGTTGGTGTGCAGGCTGTTGACCACCTTGCCAAGCGAGGTAAGCGACTTGTTCACCGCAACGGCCTCCTGAAGAACAGCGCCCTGCGCACCAGACTTCTTCGCACGTTCCGACCCAGCAAGGTCCACCATTGTGAGCGTCGACCGTGTGATGGGGAACTCGGCATCCTCATTGTATGTGACCTGTGTGGGGGTGGCGGGACGTTTCCCACGCACGTTGCTGTTGCTCTTCCTGCCTGTCGACATGCGCGAGAAAGGGACAGTGTTGCTGGTGTCCTTGTGGAGCTGAGCGTTGAGGTAGAGCGTCGGGTCAGGGGGGGTCATGTTGGACGGTGTCTTGCGCTGCTGCAGAAGGTCGACGATGAACATAGCATGCGAACGGCTGCTGGTGTCATTCATGAGCGTGGGCGCCACAGCACGGTTGGAGATGGCCACGTCGAAGGCTTGGTTGACATCCTCCTTCGTTCCGATTGTCTTCACAGTGGGGTTCACTATGGCGGCATCGTCACCCTGCTCCTTGATGTTGAGCACCTGCTTGTTGTTTAAAAGGTCACGAAGCTGGTCGTTGTAAATCTCGATGATGGAGAGTGCGATCACAAGGTGGTGGGAATCCTTGCAGGTCTCCTTGTATGCTAGAAGGTCGAACAGCACGCGGAGGAAGATTCCTGAATCGTTATCAAGGGAACCGTCGGTTTTTAGCTTTGTACCGAGTAGTGTGTAGGTTTTCCCGCTTCCTGTCTGCCCGTATGTAAGGATGACGTTGTCGGTGCCTTCCAAGGAGGAGTTTGCGATGTCTGCTGCAGCGATCTTGTAAACTTCTTCTTGATTGTCGTCTTCGTCAAGGACGTAGTCGAAGCAGTACGTGCTTTGTTCCCTTAGCCTGTTGGGATTCACGCACACACACACATTCGCATCGGTCCTTTTTACTGTGTTCATCTCGTACTTCTCTCCTCTCGACTCAAGCCGCGGGCGGATCCTCACCGCAACTGATACTTTCTTCGGTTCTTTACCATCTTGCTCCATTGAGGCGCTCTCGGCCCTCCACCTATATTTTTTAAAATTATTTTGCAGCAATTTTTCAATCGGGGGGAGGAAAACAAAAAAGAAAAAAAGATTGAGACCAAAAAGGAGGACGTTCCCTGATCTGAGAAGGAAGAAGAATTGTGTTCAAAGCGCGGCGGAAGCCAGGCCTCTTTTTTTTTTTTTTTGTTGTTGTTGTGTGTCTAGAATAATACTTTTTTTTTTACCCCCTTTTTTTTTCTTCTCTTTTGTATGCTACTTATTGTTGTTAGTTGTGTACTTGTGTTTTTTTTCTTCCTTTTTTTTTTTCTCGAGCGTGTTTTCTTTCATTTTTTTTTCTTCGTGTGTATATTTTTTCTTCTCTGTTTTCGGTTCTTTTTTACATGTCTTTTATCCCCTAGAGGTGTACAAGGCATGGGGAGAGAGAGAGAGAAACAAGGGGGGGGGGGGGGGGGGTGAAAGGAGGGAGGAAGAAAAAAAAAGAAAAGAGAAGAAAAAAAAAAACACAACCACACAGCAAAAAAAAAAAAGAGAGAAAGAAAAAAAGTGTAACTTGGTGTAAATTTAGATTTCTGTTCTCTTTTTTTTTTTTGTTTTGTTTTGGCGCTCTATTTTGCGCACGAGCGTTTGAACAAAAAGAAAAAAAGAAAAAAAAAAAAATAGTGTAACCTATCTACGAAGCCTTCGGGCCGGGTACTCAACCCCCCCTGGAGGCCCTGGAGGTGGTTGCACATCACCATAAGAGTACGAATACTCATCGTCAGCCGGGGCACTATAAGGGTCGCAGCAGGAGGGGGTCGAGGTGGCGGTACAAACGATGGACGTAACGAAACCAGTGACGGCACCTATCCACGCTCCACTGAGTACACTGTCTGTCCATGAAGGTTCAGACGAGGAAGTCGCAGAGGTGTTCGCACCAACATTGCCAGCCGACTGGTGATACGCACCATTAAGCCCAGCATGGCTAGTTGACGCTGCGTGCTGCCCTGTAGTAGCTGCCGTTTTACTGGCAGCTGCGGCAGTTGTTGCTTTTGCTGTACTTGCGGCAGTGGCTGTCTTGGCTGCTGCTGGTGTAGCAACTGCAGTGGCATGAACAACATGGGGTGTTGCGGCTGCACTTTTCCCAGCAGCCAACCCAAGTAAGCCTCCTATTGCGCTTCCAACCACTGCCCCACCAACAACACCTACAATGAGGTTTCGCCCCACAATGCTCCATCTCACTCTTTCCTCTTCTTCTTCCTTCGCAACGTCGTCGAACTCTGGTGTGTGGATACCAATATCGCTCTCCGGGTTGCCGAGGATGGGCGGGGGCGGGGGGTATGCCAGTCTTTGCGGTACAAAGTCATCTGAGTCATCCTTCACAAGACACATAGTTACATACACCTGCAAGGTGTATGATGTGTTCGTCCCTTCTCGGAGGAGGGTCATTTGTGCCCGTCTTCTTTTCTTGTCTGACCCGCTTCCTTTGTACACCAGGTCGGCAAGGGCCTTGTCTTTCATGAAAGGGACGCATTCAGATCGGCTGGCGTTGGGGTGGTCGGCCTTTAGGACAACCAGCTCCAGGTACCTCCTGTTGAGCTGCGAGTCGTGGCACCGCTCGACGGGGAGCCGCACGCCGTTGATCCGGAATTTTTGCGATTTTCTCGCGTCGTTTCTCCAGTCGCACTTCGACTCCACGAACGGGGACAAACCCGTCCGGAAGGTAGCCACTGGTGTCTTGTTCACAGGCATGCCTTTGCGCTTCCGAAGGTTTTGTAGCTTCGACGTAGCTAAAGGAGTTTTTTTTTTTTTTTTTTTTTTTTTTCTTGCTATTCTTTTGTTACATACTTATAATGCTTCCTTCCACACAGTACCATCCTGTGTGTGGTACAGGGCTGCTCACCACCAAGCTGTCGATGCTGATGGTCAGATCGGTTCTTATAGTTGAATCGTTCATGGCCTCGTCGGGGTGCTGTTGTTCAGTTTTTTTTATTTATTTTTTTTTTTTTTGTCCACAGTACCATCCTCGAGATCATCTCTGCCGTCGCCGTGGACACGTTGAAACTACTGTACAGGTCAGAGTTTGTTGAGACAAAACTTGCCTCGCTAACCTTTTTTTTTTTTTTTTTTTTCTTTTGCTGTAAAAATGGAGACTGCCATACCCCGCCCTGATTGAACCTTACCTTCCCTTCCTTGTGCTTCTCCTTTAGTGCAGGTGGGCTATTATAGTCCATCTGACTTATGCTACTACCAATGTCTTCGTAAGTGTTTGTGTCCGTTAAAAAGCCCGATTGCGCTGCAGAATGTCCTAACTGATCCTCTAGACGTCTAGATTTTCGAGCCATTACCTCCCCCCCCCCCCCCCCCTCCCTCCTCTTTTTTTTTATAGAAAATCTTTAATACAAAATAAAAAAGGGGTGGGTTGGGACATAAAGAAAATTGATGTTTCATATATATATATACATAATATATATATATATTTTTTTTTTTTGGGAAAAGGGGGTAGAAAAAAGAGCGTTGAAGGGGAAGGGAATAAAAAAAGAGGGAATAAAAAAATGCAGGAAGACTAATAAGGTGTGGGTTTTTTTTTTTTTTTTTTTTTTTTTTTCCCGAAAAAAAAAAGAAAATGTATTTTAAAAAAAAAGTTGCGTGCCAGTCCTTCCTTTTCCCCTTCAAAAAATAATAATAATAAAAAGCTTGTACACGTTAATAAAAAAAAAGGGGGTGAGTACTTTTTTTCTTTTTCAAATCATCAGTTCTACTTCTTCTTGGCGATGACCTTCTCAGTGGTCTTGGTGACCTTGCCAAGCATGACGACACCGTTGCCCTCCATGATGGCGACACGGGAGAGACCCTCGCAGTTCTTGAAGGTGTCGACGACAAGGGGCTGCTGGGGGGCGAAGACGACCTCAGCCATCTCGTTGGCCTTCAGGCAGTGGGGCTCCTCAGCCTTCTTACCACCAGTCTCCTTACCCATCTTCCACACCAGCTGGGTCATCCTCACAGCGGACCTACCGGTCCTCACGAAGCACACGGGGGTGTACCCAACCTTGAGCTCACCAGGGTGGTCCAGGATCTGCACCTGGGCGTTGAAGGTACCGGCCTCCTTCAGGGAGGCGTCCTTCTTGTAGATCATCACGTCACCGGTCCTCGGCATGTTGTCCTTGTTGAGACCCTTAACGTTCAGCCCCACGTTGTCACCGGCCTTGGCGTCCTCGCACCTCTTGTGGTGCATCTCGCAGGTGAACACCTTACCCACGCACGCGTTGGCGGCGGTGTGGGTGGGGAGGAAGAGCACTTCCTCACCGGGCTTCACGATACCCTGCTCCACACGGCCAGTAATAACATCACCAACACCCTTGATCTGTTATATTTAGGGTTATAAAAAATTTCTTTTTTTTGTTGTAAGGAGCATACCTTGTACACACCCGAGACGGGCATCCTCATGGGGGCGTCGTTCTTCCTCTCAGGCATCCTCACCATCTTGTCAAGAGCGTCGACAAGGGTGTCGATGTGGAGCTTCTCGTCGGCGCCGACGAGGACGTCCTGACCCTTCCACCAGTCCATCTTGGTGGACTTCTTGAGAAGGTTGTCACCGATCCAACCCGAGATGGGGAGGACGGGGACGTTCTTCTCAACGAAGTCCTTCTTCCAACCGGTCTTCACCAACATGCTCTTCATCTCCTCCTTGATCTCGTTGTACCTCTCCTCCTTGTACTGGGCGACGTCGCAGTCCATCTTGTTGATACCAACGATGAGCTGCTTCACACCGAGCAGGTTGATAAGACGGGCGTGCTGCCTGGTCTGGCCCTGGATCTCACCGGCCTTGTGGTTGCCCCTGGCGATGGCGGACACGAAGTTACCGTCAGCGGGGATCATGAGAAGGGCGACGTCGGCCTGCGAGGCACCGGTGATCATGTTCTTGATGAAATCCCTGTGCCCGGGGGCGTCGATCACGGTGTAGTGCCACTTCTCCGTGAAGAACTCCTTGGTGGTGCAGGCGATGGTCACACCACGCTCACGCTCCTCCTTCTGCCTGTCCATGTAGAAGGCGAAGGCGAAGGACTGCTTACCAAGACGCTCGGCCTCAGCCTTCAACTTCTCCATCTCACGCTCGGGGATTCCACCGAGCTCGAAGAGGAGACGCCCGGTGGTGGTGGACTTCCCGGAGTCGACGTGACCGCAGATCACGATCGACAAATGCTGCTTACCGTCGGTGGCCATCTTGGATAAGAGTTAGCTGTGCGGATGGTTGCAAGTTGTTGTAAGTACGGAAAATATTTCTTTTTATAATTAGACTTAAAATTAAGAAAGGAGGTGAGAGGAGGGAAGAGAAGCGTTTTCGTGTCCCGGTTCCCCTCAGTCCAACTCGAATACAAGCTGGTTGCTGAAGGGGAGCTCTGCCTGCTTTCGCCTAGATTTCTGCGCCGCGCTCTCCGAGAGCTTTGCGGCTTCGATTTCTTTCTTGATTTTTTTCATCAGTTTTTCGTGTTCAATCTCTGCTGCCTGTCGTGTCTCTTGTTCCTCTTTGTACATTGAGGTCTTCGTATTCTCAAGTGCAGCAATATTTGCCTGTGTTTGCTCCTCGCGGGCCTTCTTCAACGCAGCTTCTTTTTCCTGAGCTTTTTTGAGGGCTTCTTCTGCTTTTCGTAGCCTTTCGTCTTCTGCTGCTTTTTCAAGCATTCTTTCAACCTCTTTCCTGCGTGCGTTTTCCTTGTCATGTCGTTCCTGTTCAAGTCTTGCCGCGGCTTCCTTTGCCTCTCTAATGACGCGGTTTTCAGCTTCGATTTCTAAGCGTTCTTCTTCGGCTTGTTTAGCTGCGTCCTCTTTGAATTTCCGTTGATCTTCGCTTTTCTTCAACCTGAACTCCTTTTCAAACTCGGACTCCTTTTGCACCACGGGCAGCGTCACTGTGAGCACCTTCTTAGCTTTTTCGAACTTCGCGGACGCGGCATCTGGGTTCACTTCGTAAGGCAGCTTGATGTCCCCGTTGATGCCTTTGGTGTGAATGATACATGTGATGACCTCATCCATACCCTTGTGCTTCTCCGAGGTGAGCGAGATGACCTGTGGCTCAAGATGCATGTCGATATCTGTAGCTTTCTTCACGTCCGGAAGAGAGACGACCACCTTTAGAAACTTGGGAAGCTTTCTTTGAGGCTCTTCGGTACGGTTCCAGCAGTCTTCGTAACCTTTTTTTTTTTTTTTTTTGAAAAAAGAAGGGGAAAAAAAAGGTGGGGGGATACCTTTCGTTCCCTGCTGTGTTATGGTGTACTTCGGGAAGGACGGCTTGGCAGGCTGTGCTCCCATTCCTTTGGCGAGGTTCCGCTTGAACTCGTCGGCGCGTCTCTGTTCTTCGGCTGCCTTCTCCTCCATTTCCCGTCGTTTTTTGTCGAGTTGTGCTAGCTCGGCATCGGCTTCTGCTTTCTTCTGTGCTTTGAGCTTTTCCTTTGCCGTTTGGTCGCCCATGCTAGCAGCAAGGCGGTCGGCAAAACCCTCGTTGCCTTTAAAGGCGGTTTTAGATGCAACGTGGCCGGGGGCCTTCTTCTGTACAACAAGCTCGCCTTCCTTACCTTTTACGGGTTGGATGCGAATGGTTTGTGCTGCAGGGGAGCCCACGCATTCGAAGGACATTCTTCTGAACTCCATAGGGATGGTGCAGGGGAGATCCTTTGCGTAGGTGTGATTCATGTTCTCCACGGCGATCTCTACGAGGAACACCATGAACTTGTCCGATTTCTTCGCCAAGAAGGTCGCCTTAGGGTGGTAGCATGCGTCGACAACCTTGCACTCCTTGTCCTCTGCGATGTCGTCACGTATCTTCCCTAGGCAGATCGGGACTTCCCAGCTGCTTGCGTTCAGGTTGCCTGTCGTTTTCTCGACGGGCTCCTCCACCTTGTCGTCGTCGCATACGTTGATGTAGATCCGCTCTTTGCAGTTCATCCGGACGCAGAAATTTGGCTTCGGAAAGATGAACGTGAAGCTGTGGTCGCCCTGTTCCTTCGCTTCCTGCTCCACCTGGTTGAGGTACTCTTCCTGCTCCTTAAGGTTCTTTGGGTCGGAGATCTCCTTCGCATAGTCGTGCCAGAGATCGATGAACTCGGGATTCTTCATACACTCTTGAAACCTTTTTTTTTTTTTTTTTTTTAAAAAAAAAAAAAAAACCCCATACCGTTTCATCTCGTCCTGTGTCATCTCCACCTTGCCGCCATCCTTCTTCGTCATGTCGATCGTTGTCATGTTTGGGAGGTTCGGTGACGACATTTTTCCTCGTTTTTTTTTTTTTTCTCCCTTCCTTTCACACTGTAAAAAATTTCTTGTTTTAAAACGGAGCGAAGGAGAAAGAGAAACAAAAAAAAAAAAAAAAAAAAAAAAAAAAAAAAAAAAAAAAAAAAAAAAAAAGAGAGAGACCATGAAAGTCTCCTTCGCTATCCACACGACGCGTCTGATTCAAATAGTTGGTCTCGAAAGCTCTCGAACGTTGTGCCTGCTGGGAGTGACACCCGCAGCTGGATGTTCATACCCAGAGAGGGGCGGTTGAACCCAACACGCTGACGGGAAGGCACAGGGAGGTGGTCTTGCAGGAGAAGAGGAAGGTCAGCACCAGACACAGACACCGAGTGGTGTATCGAGAGGGCAACAACGTACCGGTAGGCTGGCTCGCTTTTTTCATTTTTTTCTGTTTTCTCGTACCCCGTAGCCTCGAGGCAGCGAATCGCCGCGCTTTGAGTGATCTTGTGGGCAGGGTGGAGTGTGCCTTCCCCAACACCCACTGGCAACACCACATCGAAAATAGTATACAATTCAGCTTCTTGTTTGGTTTTCACAAGAACAACGTGGGAATCAGACTGTTCTCGTTCATCCCAAGCCATCAGGCGGTTAGAGATGCGTTTCATTGCTGCTGCGTTGTTACGCTTCACCAGATCCCCCACCGCGACTCTTCTACCGTACAGTTCCATCCTCGCGGAGGCAAGGAGATTCCATGCTATGCGGACAGCCTTCATGTTCCCGTCGCTGTGGTGGCAGCATTGGTCCTTCCCGAAGTAGTTTACAAAGCCTGTGGTTTGTAATGCGTTTCTGAGTGTTTGCTTCATTGATGTAAGACTTCTTTGGCTTAAGGGTGTTGTGTCCAAGAAGTGCGCGGTGTACTCCACGGAGGTTAGTGGAGCTGAAAGTTTTGTGTCGTTGATGGGAAAGAGGTGCAGATATGAATATGACCCCGCGTGTCTTTTAGTGGTTTTCTTGTAGCTTTGAGCGTGTTTTTTTCGTTTCAAATAACTTGAAAACGGTAGGTCAGCTTCGTCGCCGTGATTTGTCAGAAATTCCCAGAAAATCTCGTTTGCATTCGCCAGCTGCAGGCATGAAATCGGGGTTGGGAGCTCGATTCTTTGCACGGAACAGATTCCTTTCGGAAAATGTGTATCGGCACGAATTGACGTAATACCTAAAACCTTTTCGCAATACCACACTGCCTTTGCACCGTCTATGCCAGCAGACTTGTACAGAAACACATCTTTGACCATTTTTTTCGCAGCATCTGCTTTTTTGTGGTATCTTGCAAGTTGCGGTGTCGAGACACCGCCTCTTACCTCTCTGCCTTTCGTTACCTTACCAAACTCTGTCGTTTTAAACAGCTTCTCGCTCACCAGTGCGCCGATATTTTCCGGTTTGATGTTTTTTCTTTGATTCTCCTTCAGCGGGACGTATTTGAGAAACCGGCGTAGCAGGGGGGTCTTCACCAACATTTCTTTTTTATTCGTCCCCCCCCCTTTTTTTTTTTGTCTTCTTTTTCTCATTCTTCTCTTGCCGTGTGCAATATGGTATAAATTTGAGAGGGGAGTGGAAAAGGAAGAAAATCGAGAGAGAGACGAACAAAGAATCAGCTTGTAATCAGTCACTGTGAAAAGATCTCGATTTTCTTCTTTTTTTTTGTTTTTTGTTTTTTAATGTTTGAAAAAACGGGCAGGGCAGGTAGGTTTTTTTTCTTTTTTTTTTCTTCTTCTTTTCCACGTTTCGTTTACGTTATTTTCTTTTCCCCCCTTCTTTTTCAATGTTTCCCGTCTTCTCTCTTTTTTTTTCTTTCTTTTCTGTGTGTTTCACATTTTAGCGACGTTGAGAAGCCTGTAATTAATATTATTTATCAAAAAAAAAAAAAAAAGATTTCCCCCAACATACTTTGGCAAACTTTCAAGATCAATGTTGCCACCGCATAGCACAACGCCTATTCTCTTCAACGAGGGGTCGGATGGGAAGGACGAAGACATAAGCGCAGCGAGCGGGACGGCCGCAGATGGCTCAATAACCTGCTTCATGCGCTCCATCACAAGACGGAGCGCCGAGGAAATCTCCTTCTCAGACACAGTGATGATCCCGTCGGCAAGGCTCATGACCCCCTCATATGTCGAAGGTGCGAGAAGTGTAAGCAGCCCGTCCGCCATAGTTGCAGGCTGCCCAGGGAGGTGCGAAACAACACGCTCCCTTTGCATGAAAGACCTGTAGGCATCGTTAGCCATGAGAGGCTCGGCACCGAACACCTTTGTTTTAGGGTTCATGGCTTTAATGGCCGACGCCATGCCGGTGAACATCCCACCGCCGCCGATAGCTATGACGACTGCATCGAGATCGCAGGACATTTGATTCATGAATTCATAGCCTGCAGTCCCTTGGCCTGTCTGCACGTACCTATGGTTGTACGGGTGGATGAACACCCCGTTAGTTCTCTTCACGATTTCGTCTGAGGTTGGTTGCCGGGCTTCTTGAGAGTCGCATATATATACTTTAGCTTTGTATGTGTCCCTTACTGCGGCTACTTTCACAGCAGGTGCGGTGCGTGGCATAACGATGTGTGCGTCTACACCGCGTATCTTCCCTGCTAGTGCGAGGGCTTGTGCATGGTTGCCCGAGCTGTGTGTTACTACCGCGCGGAGGTCTTTGACCTCCTCCTTCAGTCTTGTTACTGCGTTCACCGCCCCGCGGATTTTAAACGCGCCGATCTTTTGTAGGTGTTCGCATTTGAAAAAGACCTTCCTGCCCCCTCCCACTGCGTCGTCGACAGCCGTGCACGTCATGACAGGTGTTTCATGCGCCACATCCTTCACTCGCTCATAGGCCTCTTGGATATCTTTGAGGGGGATCGCCATTTTTTCTTCACCCCGTTCCGGTTGCGGTCGTCTGAGGTTGAGATGAATCTTTTTTTTCTTTGTCGACGAGGCCACAAAAGTGCACGGAGAAGCGGAAGAAAAAAAACAAAAAAAAAATATAGAGGTGAAGGATTAATCATAACGGGATTTTCTATTTTCAAAAATGGGATAATATAATCCGTCTTTAGCATCTAATGGAGAGAAGGAAACAGAAAAAGGGAATAAGAAGGGGGGGGGGGGGGGGGGAAATCTAAGCCGAGGCAAAGAACACCTCAAGCTTCGGTGTGAGGACCTTTCTGGACACTGCGACGTTGTTCTGCTTGAACACGGTCACGCCCCCTACAGGAGCGATCTCCTTCAGTTCCAGCTCCTTGCTGAGCGGCCCGTCTGCCAGCTCCGCAAGGAGCTTGGTGTGGTGGGTGGTGGCGATCTCACGCTCGATGCCGTTTGTTTGTGTGAGAGACATGATGATTAGAATATCAAGATTGTGCTTCGCTTTGTATTGCTCCATTTCGGCATGAAGGTCCCCCTTCCCAGCGAGAGACTCGAGGCTCTCCAGGATGGACGCCATCCCGACTTCCACATCGGAAAAACTGAACTTTTTATAATCCTTGCGAAGGCTCATTTGGATCGTCAACCCGCTTGTGTTGAACTTCTCAATACTGAGCTTCTTGTACAACTCGTCCCTGCGGCCGTCTTCAGCATCAGCTCCCCACACCATTTCCGACAGGTGCTTGGTCTATTTTTTTTTCCCCCCCTCTTTTTTTTTTTTTATTCTCGTATCCATACCGCGAGCCTGTCCAACGGTGTCGTTTTCTTCATTGCAGGGTCGTTGTTCATTGTGTCCACCATAATCGTTCCCAAGAGCAGCTTTGCCACCATGTCACACATAGCCCCCTTTGTCGGGCTCAGGATGGGCTCTTCTTCCATTGGGTTTCCTTGGAGGATGACGATGGCAGCCAGGGTAGAAGCCGATCCCACTGTGCGGATGGCCCGGTTCCTGCATTGGTCGATGTATTTCCCCGAGTCCGCGTGGTGGTCTAGGACTTCGATGACCTTGGGTCCCAGTGTGCTCTGGGCAGGGCACAGCAGGTTGTGGTCCACGAGGACGATTTCGCCCACCTGGTCCCAGTCCACTTCCGGTGCGAAGATCACTTTCTCAAGATCCACACCTGCGTCTTGCAAGGCCCAGGTAGTTTCGGACCGTAGAGCTAGGTCCTCTCTTTCAACGTTCAGAATAGGCACAACTGGTCGCTTCTCCTTCTGCGACAGATATGTTGCATACACCAAGCTGTGTGTGTGTTTTTTTTTCTTTTTTTTTTTCCTTTTTTTTTTCTTTACCTGGTTACAATTGAGTCCATGTCACAGCTTTCATTTCCCATTACTACGCATGCCTTTTTTTTTTCTTCTTTTTTTTTTAAAAAGGGGGGACACACCTCTTTAGGCATCCCACTCTTCAGCAACGCATTCAAGTTATCTATGGTGGCCATTGTCTTCCCTCTCTCCTTCCTTTTTTTTTTGGTAGCGGTTTTGAATCATATGCAGAGAAAAAAACAGTTAAAAGAAAGAATATTGAGTGCTGTGCCAGCGATGGGATCCACAAGGTACAAGCAAAACAAAAACAAAACAAATAACAAGAGAGGGAGGGAAAGAAAGAAAAAAAACATGGTTAGAAAGAGCAACAGTTGTCTCAGATTGGTTGTTGTTTCACGAGACGCCTTGTTGCCCTTTTTTTTTTTTGTTGGGTGAACATAAACAAAAAAAGGGGGGTGGCAGAGGATGCTCTCTTTTTCTTTTCTTTTTTTATCATATTTATTCATCGTCTCAAAACTCTCTGAAAGAAAGTAGAGGTTTGGGAGCAACCCTTCGTTGAAAGAAACAGAAACAAAAAAAGGGGGGGGGGGTGACGTTGAAGAAATTGCGATCAAATAATCGAACAATTTTAGAAGAAGAACGAAGAATAAACTAAGCTAAACAATGTCAAACTTCTTTTTTTTTATTTGTTTTCTCTTTTTTTTGTTGTTTCACGGGAAGGTGGAACCGATCTCACCGTACTTCAAGTTTCCGTAAGAGGTGGTGACGTCGGCGTAGTTCTGCTCTGGCTGCATGGGGGGTCCTTCGTTGGGGCCGCAGGTTCCTCGGACGGCACCCGGGGTGGAGTCGCTGGCGTTCTGGGGGTACTTCCCGTCCAGCCACAGCATGTGGGCCTCCTTGTCGTCCCAGAGGGAGAAGACGAGGACCATCCCGCGGGTGAAGGAGTCCCCCATCTTGGCCATCCCTCCCTTCGCGGCGAAGTGCTGAACCTTGTCGTCGAAGGTGTTGGCCTGGTCCTTGCAGAAGCCGTCGGTGATGGAGTCGTGGGTGTTCCCTGCCACCGTCGCGTTCATGTTCTGGATCACCTTCCCGTCCTGCACGTACACCCTGCGCATCTCCTTCAGCTTCCCCGTGTCGGTCCCGTCGTCCGTCACGAACTGCGTCACCACCGTCACCGGCTTCGACGCGTCCACCTTCAACCCGTTCCCGTAGAAGTTCACCTTCGCCCCGTTCATCCCGCCGCTGTAGTACTGCAGCCTGTAGGAGGCGAAGTCGCAGCCCGCGTGGTCGCAGGTCTCCCTGCACTTGTCCGCCCCGTTCGGGCAGGCGTACGTCCCCGTCACGTCGGTCCCGTTCGCCTCGCACGGGTGAGGGGTCACCGCCGTCGACACGTTGTTCGCCTCCCACAGGTCGATCTCGTTGCAGCACGCGTGCCACGCCGAGTCCGCCCCGCCCCCCTGCGCGTTCTGGATCGGGATGTTCGCCCTCCCCTTCACGAAGTGCATGTCCCCCGGACACTGCGCGTCGCAGTACCCTGTTCCGTACAGCGGGCCCGCCGAGTTGTAGGTCCCGTCCATGTCCCCGTCCTTGTTCATCTCCACGAAGTAGATCGGCCCGTTGATCCCGCAGCTCAGCTTCGGCGCCTCCACCGTGAAGCTGAACTCCTTGTTCAGGAGGTTGAAGGTCTTGTACTCCCACGACGACGGGTCCGCCTTGCTCGCCCCCCTCGCCTTCGCCTCCGCCTTCTGCTCCAACATGTACAGCCGCGACCCGATGTTCCCGTCAGGGCCCTTGAACTTCATCGTCATCGAGGTCCCGTCGCTCGTCACTCCGTACTTCCCGTAGTCCACCCCCTCAAGCATGCAGTTCTGCGCGCACTTCTGCTGGTCCGCCGCAGACGAGCAGTCCGGGTTCACCCACATCTTGTACTGGTCCCAGCAGTTCGTGTAGGTGTCCTCGTGCTGCAGCCACCGCCAGTTCGCGTCCATCGTGATGTACGTCTCCCCGTCCTTCTGGCACCCCCCGGCTTTCGTGCACTTCTGGATCCCCAGCTGCAGAGGCTGCTCCACAGCCTGGCAGTCCATCCCGTTGCACGCCTGCTGCCCCGCGCTGTACCCCGCTGCAAGGAGGAGACCCACACACATCTTGCTCATTCGCGACATGCTCTTTGTGACGAGTGTGTTTTTCTTTTTCTTTTCTTTTTTTTTTTGGAAACCTGTTCAAACAGTTATAAAGCCAACAATTTAGAAAACAATAAAACCAATCGGGACACGCACCTTAGTACATGTCGTCGTCAGGCTCGAAGATAGAGGACACGCCGCACTGATCTATGTCGTCGTCCTCGTCGAAGGACGGCTCATCGTTGTGAGCAGGTTGCTGGGGCTTGGGTTTCAGCTTCAGAGGGTACGGGGCAACAGGGGCCGCAGGAAACTGCTCGTTGGGATGGCACTCTTCCCAAAGCAGAGCGAGGTAGGCGTCAATGATGTGCTGGGTGGCGTGGTACGAGAAGGTAGACTTGCGGATGAAGTGCTGACGCAGTGCTTTCTGAACCATGGTGTGGAGTACAAGGGCGTACTTCGCATGGAGCGTGGGCAAAACAAAGGCCAACCAATCGCCCACTATGACCCCAGTGAGGTCAGCATCGTTGACATACTGGACGGCAGTGACACGAGGGCTCATCACCATCAGCATCAGAGGGCTCAGAACAGTGATGCCATACAGTCGCTGGGAGTCACCTTGCAGCTGCATGGTTTCATAAATACCTGACACGTTTCTTCTCCCCTGTACCACCCCGTGTACATCTGATCTTACACTGCAGTTGTTCTGCACCATCAGCTGTCGATTCTCCCCAAACCTGCACAGGTTGTCCGAGTACGCCATCGCCAGTACTGCCCTCACAGCGGCCTCGTTCCCCCCGTGGCGGTTTTGCGGTACATTACTGAAGTCCAACACCCCCGTGTCCAGCACCTTCACAGGCTTGATGAAGCCCGCATGGCTCAAGACTTGTGCTATTTTTGCCCGCTTCTCCACTGTACCTTTCAGATTCGTCGGCATCCGCCCTCTTGAATGGTACTCCAAGTCCCTGAAGGAAAAAGCCTTCGCAACCTGCTCGCTGTGGCCCTTTATGGCCATCTTCTCCTTGGACATGCCGTTGTCAGGTAGGGAGACTAAAGTGAGCACAGGATTGATGCACCCCATGGCACACCCTAGTAACAAAAGTTTCGCTTGAGCGGGAGTTACAGGCAAAAGGGCCAGCTGCTTCCCGAGCTTCGATATCGTAAGCTTGCCTTCTTTTACAACCAGCGCGCCCAGATTCATGAGGGACTCGATGGCGGCCTCTACTGATGTTGTTGTTGGTGCGTTCATAAACTTTGCCAAAGTCCCCCCCACGTCCTCAAGGAGGGGGTCGGCCTGGAACAAGGACAGCACCACGCCATCGAGCCGGCTCCTCTGCAGCTCAGGTGTCGAGAACTCCGGAAGGGCCTGCGCCTGGCTTCTCGTGAGCATCTGAACTACAATACCAGGAGCAACGCGGCCCGCTCTCCCAGCACGCTGCTTATTGTTTGCCTTTGAGCACCGTGTGGTCAACAGGATCCTGGACCCCCTGTTATGGTCCTGACTGGACTCGTTCACGAGACACGTGTTCAGCACTGCCGTCACATCGGGAATCGTGATGCTAGACTCCGCCACGTTGGTGGTGAGGATGACCTTGCGCAGCCCTGTTGGGGGCAGGCTGAAGGCCTTTTCGAACACCTGTTTCGGTGCCGACGAGTACAACCTCACAGGGTAAAGGCCGGGACACTCCTTCTCAAGCATTTTCGCGACACCGCTAATCTCGGAAATCCCGGGCAGGAAGACAAGGACAGAACCGCTGTTACCAGGCTGGTCGATGAGCCACTTGAGGACGGTAACAACATCGTCCATGGGAGGTGCGGGGAGCTCGTACGCAGCTTTGGTGAAGGTTAAATCCAGCGCAGCGAGGGACGGGTCACAGAGATAGTGCTCGGTGACAGGGTGGAGGCGGGACGGGAAGACATCCGTGGCGGGCGAGAAAGCGGCAAAGTATCTTAAGTACGGGTCGAAACTAATTGTAGCCGACATCAACGTGACCTTCAAGGAGGGGGTGGTGTGAAGGGCCTCCCTGACAAGGTACAGGAGATGATCATTCTCAATAGTAGTTTCATGCACCTCGTCGATGATAATATGTGTGTCACTGAGGTCCTGCCCTGACGAGATACGTCGCACCGCGACGCCTGTTGTGCAGAACAGCACGTGGCATGGGCTGCTTGGCAGCACCTTGTCCAATGACACATGATAGCCAATTGTCTCGCCGATGTCTTCCCCGCGTTCCTTTGCAACACGCGCTGCAAGTGAAGTTGCTGCGATGCGACGGGGCTGGGTTACGATCACTTTGGTGAAGGTGTTGTTGTTAAGGACTTCGTCGAGGATGATTTGCGGTATCTGGGTGGACTTCCCGCTGCCCGTCTCACCAGCGATAAAAGACACCCTTGACGACAGGCTGGGCACGTTCGTTTCACGATTGATCGGAAGCTTTGCCAGAAAATTGTCCCAAAGCTGTTTATAGGTATGCGATGCTCGCCAAGTTTTCACCTTCGTAAGAAAGTGTTGGTATCGTATCGCTCGTGCTTTGGAGAGCGCGCCTTCTGAGATGGGGTTGCTGGGTTCCCATGTTTGCGACTGTTTTTTTTTATTTTTCGAAACGGTTTTCTTTAGTCTGTACGCGCTAGGGAAGTTTCTCAGCCATAACCAATCCATAACTTCATTCTCGTCGGCTTGTTGAATCTCTGCTTTTCCGATTTCGGTCTTCACGGTGCTGGGGAGCTTTTCTACCACTCCTGTGTTGAAGACGACGGGCATGGGTTCGATGCCGTGGCGATTGATGCAGTAGTTTGCCCCTTCGAAGTGCTTTTTAGAAAACATGACTGTAAACGGTTTTACTGTTTTCCGACCCAAGCTGCTGGTCAACAGCTGCGCCCTTGGCTTTTGCCTTGCGTGTGATGATGCTCCCCCGAGCCATGGTGTCGATGCCTTCCGTAGTTTATGAGACATTTTCCCTTTTTTTTTTTTTTTTTTTTTTTGGTGTTACCCAATGTGTTTTCCAAAGTTTAAAAAAAAAAAAAAAAAAAAAAAAAGAGGCAAACAAAAAAAAATATAAATACGTGTCTTTGAAGGGAACCTGAAAAAGAAATAATATAAAGGGATACATGAGGCCAGTGTTCCTGACGTCCTGCAAAATAATCAAGTAATCTTCAAAATTTTGTCGTTGTTTTGTTTCTTTTTTTTTTTTTCCATCAGGGTTTTTCCCCTCCTGCTCGAGCAAAGAAGTGAGAGGAGCAGAGAGAAAAAAAAAAATTGCTAAGAAGAAAAATTTTGAAGGATTAAAAAAAAAAAAAAAAAAAAAAAAACTACGAGTGAATAAAATAACTATTTATTTAGTGAATATAAGATCCTATGATTTCACGCGTGGTGGCAGTGCTTTTGACGAGTGAAGTAATGACGGTTATATCACGAGCGAAGCGAGTGTTATAACGTTTTACGAGTCAAAACTGCCACCACAAGTGAAATCATCAATCTTATATTCACAAATACGATATTTTATTTAACGACAGCAAAATTTGAGTGGGTGGGAGGTACAGGTGGTACCAATTGCAACAGGTGTCGGATATGTGCCTCGGTAGCGCACATCAACGCTGCATAAGCGTGGCGGACGATGCCATACCTCGGTGCTAAAGAATTCTGTTATTTGCTCTTGGGCAAAGATGTTCGCCTTTTTTGTTGACTTGCCTTCTTGGAACCTCTTGAGGGGGACCTTTAGTCGGGGGTGGTCGTGCAACTGCTTGTTGTAATTCCTCTTCACAACCGAGTCTAGCCTTGAATAAGCCGCCCGGACTGAACTGGCAGCAGGCCTTGCTTGTTCATGTCGCTGAAATAAAGAATAGAATCCTCTTCTTTCGGACGGGCCCTTCTTTTCCTTCCTATAATTATGAAACACACAAAAGCGTGCCCACTCCTTTTCGTATGACTCTTGGAAGGGGGCCAAAGGAACCTTGGTAGGACTTTTTGGAGGGTTTTGCTTAAATTAGGCCCAGGAGTGAAATAATATTTCTTATTTTAACGCTATCAGAATTTTTTCACTCCTGGGCCTAATTTCTTTTAGAAGCCGGAGCGTGAAAATAAAGTCAGGAGTGAAATAAAGTGAATTCTTATTTTCACTCCCACCCATGAAAATTTTGGTGGAGTTAAATAAAAAGAAAAAAAGAAAAAGAAAATATAAGACCCTGCATGAAGGAGAGGACATATGAGGCAATCCATTTATTTCTTTTTTTTTTTTTTTTTTTCCTTGTCAGATTCTGCGCTTTTTTTTTTTTTTTTTTTTTTTTTTTTTTTTTTATAATAAGAACCTCTTTTTCAAATACCCGACCTGCAAACAAAAAAAAGAAGAAAAGAGTTCTTTTGGGAATGGGGATAAAAACACAAAACACTTTTTTTTTTTTTCCTTTTTCTTTCTGTTAGTGGTTTCTTGTTCATAAACACCGGTACCACTTGTGCCAATTTGTGAAGTAGACACTCTCTATGGGGATACTTAAAATTTCTTTCTTATTTTTTTTTTCCTCGTTTCCTTTTTTTCCTTTGGAGGGTCCTTTCCTTACCATTCCTCTTCTTTTACTGATTTCAGTGGTGGTGGTGGGGGGAAAGAGATAAAAAAAAAAAAAAAAAAAACCAGTTCGATAACGGACTGCATTTTAAAAGAAAAAAATTATGAGGGGGTTAAATTAAGAGGGGGGGGGGGGAAGGTAAGAGAAGGGAGGGGGGGGGGTATTAGAACATCTTTTACATCCCACACTTTTTTTTTCTTTCTTTTTTGGAGCAAAATTCATCCTAATTCTTAACCTTAATCGTCATCTTTGCCTTCTGAGGTGCCGAAGTGTTATTTTGGCTTACTTTCGTCTTGGTGGCTCCACCCTTGCCAGCGTTACCACCATTTGGCCTCTGTCCCTTTAGGTTCCCGTCACCACGGCTTGGCGCGGCCCCATGGTTCTTAGATGCCGGAACTGAACGGACAATTTGCTTCTTTGACCCCTTCTCGAGATCTTGCGCAAATACAACGAGCTTCACGCCATCCGTCAGGCTTACCTTATTTAGTTATTATTATTTTTCTTCTTCTTTTTTTTTTCTACATACCTTTATCTTTCCATCAGCAAAAATATCAACGACCTTACCCCTCTCACCAGCTGCCGTTTCCCTGACCCTTCTTGTCAACACCACATAGTCACCCTTGTAGAACTGCGCCGGGGGTAGGCTGGACGATGGGTTTTGCGGTCCAGAAGATTGCTTCACAACCACTTTCCTGACGCTTGCTGTACTAGACGCTGCAGGCGCAGGCTTTGCCCCTTGTTTTCTGTGGTGTTGGATGAAGTTGAGACCCATCTTCAACAGTTTGGCCCCCGACGCCAGTTCGAGATCAACGGTGTTGTTGGGATGGTAGGCGATCACCTTTAGATTTTTTTTGTTTTTTTTTTTTTTTTTTTTTTTTTTTTTTTTTGCGGATACCCAGCCTATGTCCCCCACTTGGGCTTTGTTCCCGATGCTTTTCACCATTTCGATCTCATCGTTGATTTCCTGTAGTGTTGCTGTTGTTGCTGTTCACCTCACACACCACGTGGATGGGTAGCGGTGCCTTTGCCGCGATCTTCACCTTCACCTTCTCCTTCTCCTTCTCTCCTTCCTTCTGCTTCACCACTGACTTGTTGCTCTCCCACCACTCCGACCTCTCCTTTTCCCTCGCCTTGTTCCTCTCGTCCATCGCCAGTTCCCTCCCTTCCTCGTCCTTCCAAGCCTCCTTGTGGTCATGCCTCATTTCGTTCCTCACGCCTTTGAACAGGTTTCCGTCTTGCCACCTTTCATTGCGGTTTTCTTGGTACCTGTTTTTTTGAATTTTATTTCCCCACGCAGGGTGCTAGCATACTTGCTTCTCTCCTGTCGTCGCACTTCTTCTCTGCTCAGCTGCTTCTCAAGGTGTGGGTCCTCTCTGTCTTCTGCACGGCGCTCCTCCCGTCGTTGGGTGCGCTGCCTCTCATAGTGGAGGAGCTCTGAGATATTGGGAGATGTAGAGGTAGGCTCTTTGGTGTCGTAACCAGAGGGGGCCGCTTTGAGCTTCGGCTGGAGGAGGGAAGAGACGTCGAAGCCACGGTCTTCGTGCTTCGTGGAGGGAGATGGTTGCTGCTGCTGCCGCGGTTGCTGCTGCTGTTGTTGTTGCTGCTGGTCTTCCAGCTGGATCCCCCTCGCATTGTCCCATGCAGCCTTCTCCTCTGGCAAGTCCGCGTATCTGTCTTGCAAGCTGGGCCTGCTCTTCCCAAAGTCCCCTCTCTGGTACTGCGCTGTCGCCGCTTCAACGATGTCGACCTTGTCCTCCGCCTTCTTCTGCAGCGACAGCTGCTGCTGTATCCTCTTCTGCTGCTCTTCAAGCTCCCTCTGCCTTAAAGCTTCCTTCTGTTCTATCTGCTCTCTTTCCTCCTTCAACCGTCTTTCCTTGCCCTCCATGTACGCCGTGTACTCCGGTGGGCACTCCCACTGCTTAGCAGTCGACACTGTGTTGTAGTAGAAGGGCTTCTTTGTCTTCGGGTCCTGTGCAGTGGTTGTGCAGCTGTTGTGAGCATACCTCGTACACCTGCCAGTCGCACTTGTCCTCTTGTTCAACGAAGTCGACAGGTTTCTCCCACTGCTTAGCTTTGGTGCGCACGTTGTAGTAGTACTTCTTGTTGGTGGTCGTGTCTGTGTAGGCAACCCAGTCGCCCTTAGGAGAGCTCTGTGCCTGTGTTAGCGCTTGCTGGCTTCCGCGTACCTCTTGGGCTTTCTTGGCACTGAGCTGTTGCTGGGTCTGTTGTTGTTGCTCGGCTACGACCTGCTGCTGTTGCTGATGCTGGTGCTGTTGCTGCTGTGGCTGTGTTTGCGGGTGCTGCTGCTGTTGGTGCTGGTGCACCGACTGCTGGGACTGTTGGTGCTGGTGTTGGTGCCGATGCTGCTGGTGGTGCTGGTGGTGGTGTTGATGTTGTTGCTGCGCGGTCATCTGTTGGAGGTGGTGCTGCTGGTGTTGTTGGTGGTGTTGGTGCTGGTGGAGGTACTGTTGGTGGTGATGCCCGTGTTGTGGGTGCTGGAAGTTGCTGTTCACACCCGACATGAGCTGCGAGTGGGGCATCATCACACCACCTGCAAAGCCGCTATAGAACGGTGCTTGGAAGTTGGCCGACGCTTGGACCATATTTGTGCCCGGCAAGGTGAAGGGAAGAGAGGAGATACCTGTCTGAGGTATGCTTGACATGAGTGGCTGCTGGATATTCGTTATCCCTAAGGGTGGTACTGAATTTGCATCGTCACCCGACATATTACCATCCCCCTTCTACTTGGCTGTTCACAGAACAAAGAAAGGGGGGGAAAGAAGGAAAAAAAAAAAAGTACTACCGCAGGTAGAAGGAAGAATGAAGAACTACTTATCTTTAAGCAACTGCTCTCGTTTGATAAGCTCTGCTTCGCGTTCGGCGAGTTTTCTGTGATCTGCCTCGAGCGACGCAAGGCGTGCTGCTGCCTCAGAGGACAGGTCTTGGTAGTGCTTTTCCAAGTCTACCCAGTTCCGGGTGCGGAGACGGGCGTTGGAATAGGCTCCTCTGCGTGCAATGTTCAAAAATAAATCGAAAGAGAAAGACAAAGGGCAATCCTCAAATAGAGGGTCCGAAGTGATCTCCGATAGGAGCGGCGAGGTAAGAGGCTGCGGGAAGATATCGTCCTTGATGAGGATCCCATACACAGGAACGGGCTCCGATGTCTCCTCTCTGCTCAGCACCCTGACGCAGAGGTTGGGCGAGAGGTCCCCGTTATCAGGTAGATTGAGTTGCTGCAAATTACTTTCTAAGAAGAACATGATTTTCGACACAAGCTGAGTTTTCCATCGGGACCAGGCATGGGCGGTGGCGGTGATCTCTTCGTTCAGCCTTTTTTCCTCCGCCGGGTTTTTATCGTCAAAGCTCCACACAATTCTGATGACGTTGCCTTCCAACGTCTGCTTGCTCCTTGTGTTCATTGTGTTTTGTATTTCTTTTGCGAGGAGCTTGTGGTCGTTCAGCTCCCGTGTGTACTGGTCATATTGGGAGGAAGTCATTGGTGCCTTCAAGTCTCCCATTGCTGATGAGACCGCTGAACCGCCACCTGCGATACGTATTTTCTGCTTGTCGTTCTCTGGCAGGGACGTGACGTCCCCCGCACTGACCAAAACTCTCTTCCCTCCCTCGCTTTTCATGTCCAACAACTCGCTTGTGTTATTTTCATCGTTGCCGCCGTTCTGCGGAACAGTTTCTCCGAAGGCCTCGAAGCCTTCCCCCCGCATCTTTTGAAACAGCTTGCTTGAAAGCTCGGTTTGTTCTTGGTAGAGCTCGATGTGCTCTCCTGTGGTCCATTTTATCTCGAAATGTAACCCGTTCGAGTGCACGGCGGGAATAATGAGACCCTTTTTCGCCTTGAAACTGTCGAGCAGCCGCATCCACGATCTCTGCTTCAGCTTAACGGTGAACAAATCAGGTTGGGTGGCGTCGATACTGACATCGCAACCATCGCCGTCGGACAGAACAGTTTTCTCATTGTCGTAAACATCCAGCGCATCGATGTGCGACTCGTCGGGGAAATATGCGAGAACAACCCCTGCAGACGTGACGGCACCTGCTTCCTTGCTTCGTTGAACAGTTGGGTTGAAGGGTATTGTTAAAAGGGCGTCTATCCCTGATGGTGACGGTCCCCCGTCGCTTGGTATGTACAGCGATTCACCACCGTCGATCGGGGTGATGTCTGTGATGAGGGCAACCGTTTGATCCGTTCGCTGCGCGGCTGTGTTCGCCAGCGCTTCGTGAACGAGGTCGGAGACGCCTGAAGGAATCGTCACTGTTACAATATTGTTTTTGAGAATAGTTGTACTTGAGTTTAGACGGACAGAACCTTGCAATGTTGCGGCTTTGACCAAACCATCATGTATCGATAAGTCCCCGCCAAGCTCCGGAGACAGCGTGGATAAATCGTGAATGGTTCCGGGCATTCTTTGATACGGGACAAAAGGGAGGGACGGGGCGTAGTTCCAAAAACCCATTTGAGCGCTTTGTACCCGTGACAACCCACCCGTCAAACCCGCGACAGACCGTTCACCTTGTGATAGAACCGTTGCTATCATGGTAGGGTATGGGGGGATGCGGAACTCATGGTCGCCCATCCAATACTGATCGTGTTTTGGCGGAGATACGAAGCCGATGGCCTTTGTTTCGTCGTTGACACTGCCGAACGAGGAGACCGCGAGTTCATTGTTGACATCCAGTAGGTCGCCTGGTCTGATGAAGACACCCTTGCTGTTCATATCTTTCACAAATCTCATCACGTTAGTCACCACCTTTGGTATTACCCCCTTCTTCGGGAAGGGGTACTCCACCAGCCAGCTAATCTCGTGCTGGCTCCCAGCACGCAGCCCGTCTGTCGTCATGGCTGCGCACAATGCGCCGTTGGGGTGCCTCCTGTTCCCATGCACCTTCACCCCATCCACCACCACCAAATGCAACCCATCAGTTACCTCTAGCCTCTGATGCCCCCACCTCCTACACACACCTATTCCATATCTCAACATCAGGCCTGGGTGTTACCGATTGTTCCCGAAATAGGACGACAAAAAAAATACAGCAATAAATGGGATCTACGATAAAGGAGAAAATAAGGTGGTGAAAGGGAAGTGGTCTAATTGAAACAGGAGGAGGGGGGGGAAGGAGTGAAAACAAACTGCGCTCTCAACGCAGGTAAATTAATATAATCTTATAGAAAAAGTAAAGAAAAGAAGAAGAAAAAAACGAACGAGGAGGGAAAAACAAAAAAAAAAGAGGCAAAAAAGTTTAGTTTCTTCTTTCTTCTTCTTCTTTTCTTTTTTTTAACATGAAAAAACAAAAACAAAAAAAACCGAAGTTAAGTTTTTCAAGGAACCCCCACTGCATTGGGGGGCTGGTAGTACTTGACAATGAAGGGGTGTGACAAGATGTCGTCAAGGGACATTCTCTTCTTCGGGTCACCGATGAGGAGGTTGCGGATAAGGTCGTAGGCCTCCTCTGGGAGGACAGGCTTGGGGGGGAACGAGTACTCCTGTGCGAGGATCTTCTTGGCACGGACAATATCATCGCTGGCCTCGAAGGGTGGCTTCCCGAAGAGGCACTCATAAGCGAATACACCAATACACCAGTGGTCCACTGTGAAGTCGTACCTTGTGTGGGACTCCATCTCAGGGGGGATGTAGTCGGGGGTGCCACAGTATGTTTTCCTCTTATCGTCACCCTTCCTGATGAAGGCTGACCACCCGAAGTCGGCGAGTTTGAGATTTTTGTTCGCATCAAGAAGAAGGTTCTCCGGTTTGATGTCTCTGTGGACAACACCGTGCTTGTGGGCGTAGCTGCAAGCTTCGGTCAGTTGTGCGACTAGCCTAGCTGTTTTTTTCAAAGAAAATCGTTTTTCTTGAAGCAGCACATTCCACACATCGCCAAGGGGTGCGTACTCCACGACAAGATTGATGTACTCCTTGTCGACGAAGTAGGTGTACATTCGCAAGATGTTCGGGTGTTGCAAGGCTTGCATGATCTCCAGCTCCCTGAGCACCTGGCAGCTCAGCCTGTCCTTCACGATGGCGCTGATCGGCATCCTCTTCAGAGCGACGATGGCATTCGTCTTCTTGTCTCTCGCGGCGAAGACGTACCCGTACTTCCCCTCCCCTAGCTGCTTTCCAAGTTCAAAGTCATCGATTGTAACTACCCTCGCAGCATGACCAGGGATGTACCTGAGCTCCTCGGGCAGCGATGCCCCTGCTTGCAATGCAGCTGCCATACTGTCGTCCTGAAGTTATGAAGGTAACAAAACGGAAGAAATTAACAGAAACGGGGTCTCAAGAAATTAAAAAAAAAAAAAAAAAAAAAAAAAGAAAAAAAAAAAAAAAAAAAGATGGAAGATGGAGTCAATATGTGTAAACAATTCGAATCCCCTTTTCACGCGTACTTGACAATGAAGGGGTGTGACAAGATGTCGTCAAGGGACAGTCTCCTCTCCGGGTCGCCGGTGAGGAGGTTGCGGATGAGATCGTAGGCCTCCTCTGGGAGGACAGGCTTGGGGGGGAACGAGTACTCCTGTGCGAGGATCTTCTTGGCACGGGTAACATCGTCAGACGAATCGAAAGGCGGGTCCCCGAAGAGGCACTCATAAGCGAAAACACCAATACACCAGTTGTCCACTGTGAAGCCATACTTCTCACGTGACTCCATCTCAGGAGGGATGTAGTCGGGGGTGCCACAATATGTCCCCCGGGTGCCACTGGCAGTGATGAAGGCTGACCACCCGAAGTCCGCGAGCTTGAGATTTCCATTGATATCAAGAAGAAGGTTCTCCGGTTTGATGTCTCTGTGGACAACACCGTGCTTGTGGGCGTAGCTGCAGGCTGCCGTGAGTTGTGCGACGAATTTGGCAGTTTTTCTGAGAGAAAGCTGTTTTTCATTGGTGAGCAAACTGTACACGTCCCCCTTGGGGGCATATTCAACCACCAACACAATGTGGTTCGCTTCCACGAAGTACGTGTAGAGGCGCAGCACGTTCGGGTGGCTCAACCGCTGCATCACTTTGAGTTCCCTCACAAGCTGTTCCTTCATGTTCGCTTCCACGATCTCCTTTATCGATATCTTCTTCAACGCTACCAAACCATTTGTCAGTCTGTCACGGGCAACATGAACCAGCCCAAAGGTGCCCTTTCCTAGAAACTCACCTAACTCGAAGTCTTCCGCAGTGACCTCACGGGGAGGGGCACGCGGAACATACTTCAGCATATCGGGGCAGCTAGACATGAAGAAAGAAATCACTCACCCGTCCTGTTGCTGTTTTTTTTTCTTTTTTTTTTCTTTTTTTTTTTCTTCAAAATTGGACTGCAATGACCTCGATTCACGACGCACTTCAATGATTGAACACGAGCAGTCTTTCTTTTTTTTTTTTTTCGCAAGTCCACAAGATTGACCAGATAGGTTTTAGAGATGGGGGGGGGGAATAATAATTTAGTGGGAGGGGGGAGGGGGAGGTGTAAATGGGCAAGGAAAAAAAATAAAAGAAAAAGAAAACTAGACTCATAATGTGTATTGGTTCTTAAAAGAACAATAAAAGAGATAAATAAGGTGAGGGGGGGGGGGAGAAGAAATAGGCATTCGGAAGATGTCCTCGGCTGGGGGGGAGGGGGGGGGGATGCCTTCAAAAACTCCGAAAATAAATTTATTTCCCCTTCCGTACCAAGAGAAATCTTGAAAACCTTCTGACTTTTTTTTTTCCTTCTATTTTTCTTCTATTCTCGCTTCTTGTAAAAGAATCGAAGAGTGACGAATAACATTGAACAGGGGGAAGGGAGAAGAAGTTCCTTGAATGGAAAGCCGGATGTACTATCTGTAATAATGTAATACTGTACAAATAAGCAAGGTGGGACTGGAGGGAGGTAAGCCTCAAATACTCTTTTTTTTATATCAAAGTTCTCAGGGTTCTTCTTCCCTGGTACCCTCTTCTTGCCCTTCATGCTTGGATTTCTTTCGTTTCTTTTCTTTTTTTTCTTTCGGTTCTTTTTCTTGCAGGCTTTTCTTTCTTTCCTTCTTCTCCTTTCTTTTTTTCCTCGCTTCGGGGTCTGCTTCCTCTGCCTCCCTCCGTTCTTGTTTTTTCCGTTTTTTTTCTTCTTTTTTCCTCAGCTCCTCCTCCATGTCAACGGTCCCTTCCAAAGATCGCCGCTTTTTCCTCTCCTTCTTTTCCGCTTTTTTCTTCTTTCTCTCTTCATCATCTTCACCATCTTTAGCCTTCTTTTCCTTTTTGGACTTGTGCGATTTCCTATCCTCCTCTTCTTCTTCTTCATCATCGCCATCTTGCACAACAGGTACGGGTGCAGGGATCTCTTTCTCCTCCACAGAGGAACCCTTCACGGACCCCCTTGCATTTCGCGGGGTTGTCACCACCTCGATCGTAGCCTCGAGAACTTGAGACTTGCTGCTAGACCTGCTGCGGGAGTCTTTTTTGTCGGTTCTGTCCGATTTGATAGACAGCTTCGATTCCCTCTTCTTCTCCTTCCTTTCCTTCTTTCGCTCCTTTTTCTCGCGGTGCCGTCTGTCATCGTCATCCTCTGACTCCTCTTCCGAATCATCCAGCAGCGCCAACGGAGTCGGTGCCGGTCTCGCTACTTGCTTATTCTGCTCTTTTAGCATATCCAGTTTTTCGATGATCCCCATTTTCGGCTGGTCTGCGGGCAGCTGCTCCGCCGCTGGCACAGCCTCATTCCCGAACGCGTTCACCGCCACTTCTATGTTGTCCTCGTCGCTCTCCGCGTCGCCTACGAACTTGGGCTGCTCTTGTTGTCCCATCTGCCCTTGTTGCAAGCTCTGTCCATGGTCCTGGTTACCACCTACTTCATGAATTGCTGTAAAGTTATTGAGCTCCCTGTGCAGTGGTGTCGGTCGCTATACTGAACACATACAAACACGTGGCGGCTACACCTGCGAACACAGCACAGACGCACGTGCAGATCAACGCGTACCAGATCCACATCTGCGAAGGTGTGCGGTGCACATGTACATACCTCCATCGAGAGGGAAACGTCGACAGGACTCTCGGGGTAGTTCGTGGTAGGCGGCGGGGGCGGCGCTTTTGTCTGGGGGGGTGCAGGGGTCGGGGCAACAGTAGGAACCACAGTGCGGGGTGCCGCTGTGTCCATTGGAACGGGCGCCAGAGTAGGCTCCTGGGTTGGCAGGTCACAAGTGCCGTAGCACAAAGCATCAAAGGAAGCAAGCCACGCCTGTAGTGCGGTGATAGGGACCACGCTGCATACCGTTCCATTCTCGGACCACGCATTGTAGATAACGCGCAACGCAGTGCTGCGAGCAGGTGGGAGAAGCCGCTTGAAGGAGAGCTGCCAGATAGGGCCACTCGAGGTCAGATTCACATCTGCCTCTGACACCTGACAGTCCACACACCCTGCTGAGGTGTCCCCTGTGCACCAGCACGGGTGTTCTTCAGTGTAGTTGGACATGATCACAAGGGCATCGGTGACGACATCCGATACACGAGTCGAGACGGCAGGGACACACGTCAAGTACTCGAAGAGCTTCGAGTCAGGTGGCGGGGGGGTGGGGACTGAGACTGTGTCAGGGATGACACAAGTTGCAGTCGAACAAATAGGCACTGCTTCCACAATGGTGGGCTGTGAATTGAATTAAAAAAAAAAAAAAAAGGAAGAAGAAAACATTAATATCTGCTACACACCAAGTACTGTGCCACTCGCAGTATCTCAGCGAGACCGCTCATTGTAACACTCGCAGAAAACCCTGTGATCTCGACAGTGACGGTGACGCGGGCTCCAAGCAAGGCAGCCTTCCTAGAGGAAGGCGTGATTGCCTTGACCACCAAGAGCACAGCATCTAAATTGCAAGTGCAGGTGTCGGGATCAAGCAGCGCAGGGGAGCACCAACAAGGGTGCATGGCGGTAAGAATGGCTGTCTTGAAGTGCTGCACATAACTGTATAGGAAATAAAAAAGAAAATACTCCTCGTTTCCCCTTTAAAATACCTGCTGAACTGTACAGCGTCGTAGACGAGAACACAGCGCACACTTTCAATGTTATAGTCAGGCGGTGGTGGGGTGTAGGCAAGACACGTCTCGTAGCACAGTCTTGTGATAGTTTGGATGTCTGTATAGGTGAGCGTCCCTTGCTTCCATTGTAAGAAGATGGCCGTGAGAGCAAGATGTTGCAACTGGTACGAGGAAGCATTTGTAGAGACGGTGACAGGGAGTGACGATGCTACGGTGCTTGTCTTGGGGTTGATGTCGAAGCTGAGCGGCGGGCAGGTTATCTGAGATGTGCAGGTGTCTGCACACCAGCATGTTTGCAATGCCGTGGTGAGCGCAGACCTGAAGGTTCCGATGATGAAATCGTTTGGGTTTTGGAAATCAAGGTCGAACTGCAGCTCGTGAACGAAATGTCCAAGCAAAACCGGGACAGGCGTTTCCACGGTCGGCTCGCTCGTGGGCTCCAGCGTGTACTTCGGGACGGCTTCGCAATCGAGGTAACACCTTGCGATAAACATTACCTTGTCCCACTGAAACGAACCGGCATCCCAAACAGTCCAAATCTCCGTGAGGATGGAATGGATATCAGTGCTGTTGTGCTCCGCCACTGTCACCATGACGTGTAACGCGCCGGGGGATTTCATTGCGTAGTCGCTGATAATAATTTGGTCGGAGGAAATTGAACACCGCTGGACAGGGCAGGGCTTTGCACAGTAGCACGCCCCTGCGGAGGAAAGCTCACCTCGAAAGATACTTTTCTGCCCGTCATTAAAATCGATTTCGGTTGTGAAGCTCAAGACGACGATGAGGTTGCGCAACAAAACAGGCGGCGTAGGGGTGTCAACAACAACAATCTCAGTAGGTGTGACCAAAGATGCTGTCACAGTCGACGTCGATGACAGTGTGTCTGTTGAGTTGTCTATGGTGGCACGAATCGTGTCGTTGCAGTTAACAGACGAATCGCATATTAATTGAATCCACATCGGGAGCTTCCAGGAATTGAATATCTCGCGTAAAGCAAGGTCGGTGTCGCTGCGGTTCATCCCAGTGATGAGTAGATGGGTTGTGTTGAGCATGATATCGGTAGAGGTGATGGAACAGCTGAGCTCTTTTGATTGACAGCCTTCACCCACAGCACACCAGCAGACGTCCATTGATGTGGTGATGTCTTGTTTGGTTGTGGGGTTTGTTGCCTCCTCGTCCGTTATTTTTACAAGAAGGTGCGTCACCTTTCCATTCCCTCCCGACGCTTCCTCGTTGCTGACCGTCACTGTAGCCGTTGAACACGGCCCATCGAAGGACCCTTCGCATAGCAGTGTGATGGACAGCTTCTCAACAGTATCTAGTGTTGTCAGATGCTCTTGAATCGCCAGCAAGACCTCTTGCAAGGTTGTTGCATCGGGAGGGTTGCCCAGCTTTATCAAGTAAGACGCCGTGTCACCTGTCATCTCTGTCGATAGTTGGTATGCCGTTACAGTTGTGCAGTTTCCTGTGCACAGGGCTGACTCTATAGTTGAAGTGAAGATATCTATGTCTTGTATAGGTGAGGTGGTGGAGAAGGCTAGTCTATCATTGATTAGAGGTTCTGGTGAGGGGGTGCATGAGTTGGGTGGGCATGTGTCAGGTGTGCCGGGCACACACCAGCAAGCGGGTTTTGCTCGTCCTGCAATGCCTGTGCCTTGGTTACACAAAGCACCGGTCCACCCTTCTAGACACTCGCATTGTCCGTTGCCTTCTGAGCCGCAGCTGCTCGTGCCGTGTGAGCATGTTTCACACCTCACACCACACTCTATTCCCGCCCACCCGTCGTCGCAGCTGTTTACCTGGCCAAGCACGGCCACTAAGCTCGTACTCAATATTACGCATCCCATCTACCATAGCCTGATTGAAGGGTTTTAACAGAATTTTCTTCTTTTTTTTTCTTCTTTGAAACTAAATAGTTATTTATAGCGTAAAAAAGAAAAAGGGAAAAAAAAAAACTAACTAGCCGCGAAGAGTGAGGGAAAAAAAAAAAAAAAAAACAAAAAAAAAAAGACAAAAAAAAATTCAAACTAAGGAAAATTTTTGCTAGGGAAATAATAAAAATAAAAAAAAAAAACGGCACAAAGGGATAAAAAAGAAAAAAAAATTTTTTTTTCCAATATATTTTTTGCTCACATCAGAGAAAATTTTGATCGGCCAGACTGGCGGCCTTGCCTGCCCATGGCGGAGGGGCCGCGTTCGACTTCGTCTTCATCATCTTCATCCTCCGAGTCGGATGAAGAGCGGGGTTTGGCTGAACGCAAGGGGCCGGCGAGACGCAAAGCGGACTCAACAGAGTCGACAGTTGGGTTGCGGCCCTCTTCGGCCCAAGCCTGAAGCCCAACAAGCTGCCGTTTCATCTCACCCGAGTTGTACATGAGAACACAGGGAAGGTTCGCCTTGGGGAAGTTCTCCACGGCATCCGTCGATTTGATGGACACAAATTTCACATTTGGGTGTTGTTCGGCCACCTCTCCCATCGGCTTCATTAATTTCATACATTTCACGTTTCCTTCTTCGATCAACAAGCAGACCACCCACACACCTTCTGCTGCCTTGCTCACCTCGTCCACGTACTCGGGCTTAGTGATCATTCTGATGCCGTCGAACCTGTGCCCCTGTTGCTTCTCCAGCATTTCTTGACGTCTCAGCCTTCTGTAGGCCACCACTGCGTCCTCATCGTCGTCCCCACGGCCGTCTTCTTGCAGCATTTCATCGAGCTGTGGTTGTGTGTCAGGTAGTAGTAGTAGAAAATCCAATACCTCCTCCATCGTCCTGTGCTCCAGCGGGTCGTAGTTGTCGATGGCCTCCTCTATCATGTCTGTCATTTGTTTCTGTCTGTTGATCTCTTCTTCTTGTGTCGCGTACTTTCCTACCTATTTTTTTTTTTTTTTTCTTTCTTCTCCCCTTTTGCACACCTTGTTCCCGTGCTTGTACTGGATGTCCTCCCATTCGGTGGTCACGATCTCGTTGCTCGCATTTCGGAGACAGTTTCCAGACATTTTTTTTTCTTTTTTTTAAATTTAGTTGTTGTTCGTTATTTATTTCCTTTTTTTTTTAAAAAATCTTTTTTAAATTCTACTTCTTTTTCGCCGCACCCACTAGGTGGGTTGGAAGTGTCTCGAGACACTCACCGGTTGCTCGGGTACTCGTGACCGGTGTTCTCATTCCACAAGCTTTGCTGATTGTTTGGCACTTTACACCTTTTCTTTTTTCTTTTTTGAAAAAAGGGCAAGGTGGAGGGGGGAAAGGAAAAAAAAAGTAAGGATGGAAAAAAAGAAAAAAAAGGAGCTAAACGAGGGTGAAGACAGAAAAGAACGGGGTGAAGAAAGAGAACAAAGAAAAACAAACCCAGAGTCCGCGGGGAGGGGGCAAAAGACAAAAAAAAAATTTTTTTTTTTCATCAGAGGTTAGAACCGAACCAAAAAATTCGTTTTTTTTTTTTTTTTTTTTTTTTTTTTCTCCTTTGACGGGTGACAGCGACGTGTACTGGACACACGCCCTACCCGAGGAGCGGCGTGATCGAGGGACCGGGCACTGTGAGCACCATTGCGACATCATCGACGACTAGGTGGTGAAAAAGCTCAGCCGGATGCCGCGGGCGGAAGATCCATTTCAATCAGAGAATGGACAGTCGAGGACAAGCCAGTTCGCAACGCGTGCGTGGAGGGTAAAAAATAGCAAAAAAAAAAAAAAAAAAAAAAAAAAAAAAAAAAAAAAAATCGAGAAAAAAAAAAAATAAGTTTTCAGTTGTCTGACGATCACCACTCACCACCCGCAGACAAAACAGCGTTGATCCTCGCCAGAGCGGCAGTGTCAACGGCACCGTTATCGATAGGCTGCGGTTCTGTGGGGTGCGCAACCTCGAAAGTGTGCAAGGAAGACGTAGTAAGCGCAAGCACCGTACAACCAGTAGGAGTCTCCCGACAGAACACAGAAAGCAACCCATCAGGAAGCGGGAAGGTAATCTGATTCCCTATGGGCGCCGTCCGCGAGGCTCGAGAGAAAATCGTGAATCCGGAAAACTCAGAAATAACCCCGTACACCTGCGAAGGTACGCTAAATGACACAACAGCCGGCGTGGGGCGTGTAGTTGCCATCAGTTTAAAACCTTCAAAGTGGCTATGATGCGACACCGTGGTACCATCGATGGTGCACAAAGCCACATCGGTGAGAAACCCCAAAACTGCCATTTTGTTAAAAGGGTCAAGGCTAAGAACAGCAAGGGATTCGGTGTCCAAAACTTGCTTAGTCCAGGTACCGTCCTCTTCGGTAAAGGTTACAAGTTTTTTCACTTGGTTTGGTTCGTCGCACGTTTCCGAATGTTCCGCATTTACTGCTAAAATCCTGCCGTTGATAAGAACGGCGGAGTCGTTCCATGTGTCCTCGCCTTCCTTGAGCTCTGTTCCTGTTGTTGTGTTCACGACTCTTCGATTTGTTACAACAGCTGTGCCGTCTTGGTTTTCCACCAAAACCCTTTCGTCGAGTGAGTCTTGGTACCTCTTCTGAGCTGTTGCTCGCTCTGTCCCGTTTAGATCGTAGCTGGTCCCATTCTTCACAATGTACACCTCGTCTGTGTCGTCGGACACCACCAGCCTTCCTCCAAACCCTGCAGGGATTTTCACAACAGACACTTCGCGGGCGAAATCTTGCCGCACTTTGTACGTCTCCAAATTGCTGACCAAAAGATCTTTATTTATTATCGACATTTTTTTTTTTTTGTTTGTTTCTCACACCTTTTGTTTGTTAGAATTGTGAAGGATGCACGGGGAAATATAGAAAATAAAACGGGAAATATATAAAAAAAAAAAAGAAATTCTACAAAATCTACTTTATATGCTACTGCTTCAAGGTGGGGGGGGGGGGGGGGAAGGAATAATAGTGGTATCATTACAAAAGAAAAAGATCTATAAAAAAGGGAGGGGTAATAAGTTTGAATAACACAACACACCCAAAGCAGTATTTGAATAAGGGTTCGAGGAAGTGGGAGGGGGGGGGATGGGGAACAAAAAAAAGGGAGAAGGGACGAGCGGGAAAGAATCCGATTTGCTTTGAATGGATTTGTTCCTTACGAAATGGCCTTGCCTCGTTTTCTTTTTTTTTTAAAAAAGAACTTATTTTAAGAAGCAAAAAAACAAGGGGCGCTGTACATCTAACAGTGGGAGGTAGAGGGCGGCACAATAGTAAAACGAAAGATGAAGAAAAACAAACATCCTGATTTCATGGGTTCTGATCTTCTTGACAATTTTTTTCCCCGATTTTAAACAGCCACCCCTAAGGTGCTTGCGGTGTGGAGTGAAGAGTGTTGTAGATGCCACGGCTGCCCTTCGGCTTCTATTGTTTTTTTTTTTTTTTTTTTTTTTTTTTTTCTCAATCTCATTTTCGAACACACCTCATCATTGGCCTCACTCCATGGCAAGTCGGGCCAGTAAGGTGCCAGTCCATCAGCATCAGGAGCAGAGACGTCAAGTTGTATCACCCCACGGTCCTCGTCACCAGGAGTAACGGACCTATGGTAGAATGGGTAATGCACAGAAGGGGACGGTGCTTGAGACGGTGGGGCTCCTGGGTCAGAAGATGTTGCCCGTGTTGTTCCATCCGCACCAGGCATGGGGCCTATGAAGATGCCGTTCCTGAAGGCGCCTGTGTAGGTCTGCGTCGAGTTGGAGAAGGTGAAGGTCCCGTGCCCGTGGAACACGTCCTTCACAAACTCCCCTTTGTAGCAATCGCCGTTCCTCCAGGAGAAGACGCCCCTGCCCCACTTCAGCCCTTCCTTGAGGTCCCCTTCGTAGCTGTTCCCATTGGTGTACCGCATGACGCCTTTGCCGTGCGGCACACCTGCCTTCACCGTTCCCTTGTACTCGTCACCGTGGTCCAGGCGAAGGGTCACCACCTCTGTTGGTACTGCAGGCGGGATGCACGATGGCTGGTGTGTTGCTGCTGGCGACACCCCCGCTGCCACCACGAAGGGCGGGATCGACGACGTCGACAGCGAGCAGTTGTGCTGCGGCGAGTCGTCCAATACAAGCGGTGACCCTGATGACAGTTCCACCTCCTGTGTCTCCTCTGTCTCCCGGGTTACATGCGTTTCATGTGTCGTGTTGTGCGCGTCCTGAGGAGGAAGCGATACCGAACCGTCCCTCCACACTGCCGAAGGGCCCCTCCACGCCTCTGCGAGCATTGCCGGTGGCTCCGACCTCCTCACCTCCTGTGACCTGTTGCTCTCCAGCGATATCCTCTGGATCGACTGCCTGTTGTCGTTTGGCGACACCAGCTCCATCAGCGCCGCCTGATGTGATGTCCTCGGCAGCGACGTCGACGGGCAGCCCACTGGCGAGGCAGAGCGCGTCGACTGCAGCTCCCATATCGGGGACACGCTGGCCTCCTTCATCGGCTTCAGGTTCGACGCGCCATGCGCCTGGATCTCCGCAAGGATCTTGTCCATCTGAGGAGGAGGGGGGGGAGGGGGGATGCCCAGTGGTTTGCCCGGCACTTGCGAGGGCGGGGCTGCAGGAGGTGGGGGAGTTGGCTTCCTCATATGGGCAGCAGGAGGAGGCACGGCACCCTTGCAGCCAATTGTGGTGATCGCGTTCTTGTCTGTGTCGATGAACCTGTGGGGCTGCGAAGCACGTTTCTTCAGCAGCTCATCAAGAACATCTGTATACCCTGGGCCGTCCTCGTCATTCACAGCTGCGGGCGCGAGCTTTTCTTTGCTGCTGCTTCGTGCGCGCAGCTGCGATGGCTGGCGAATGGTGGGCTGGACTGCTTGTGGTGGGCTGATCGAGGGCATCGTGGCTGATGGAATGGATGCAGGTGCAGCCGCCTGGTCGGGGTTCCTTGGTGTGAGGACAGGTGTCGATGACCTGGCGCGGGACACGGACCTTGCGATAAGAGAAGCTGAGGAGGGTGGTGGGATGGAGGCAGCAGCCTCGCGGAGTTCCTTGACCAGAGCGTCTTTGCGGGAGATGTAGGTTTCGTAGCTGCCTGTGCGGCTCTGGTGTTGTTGTAGAACAGAGCTGGGTGCGGGAGCTGGGCTGGGGCCTGACAAGGTGGGGGTGCTGCGGCTCATCCCCATCCCCATCCCCGACCCAGACCCTGATACACCTCTCCTGCTAGGAGAAGGCACAGGTCCTATGTGGAATCCTTTGACAGACCCCGACACAGGCGCGCTACTTCCACTGTTCCTACTGTGGTATCTAAACCTCGGGGAGCCCTCTGTCACTGGCGAGCCTGTCCTCACTGACACCTCGGGTCGTCCTTCTCTAAGGCGCTGTCGTTCTTCTTTCTTACTTTCTTCTTCCTTTTCCTTCTTCCCTCGCTTTCCGCAAGATAACGCCCTAAGGCATCTCTTCATCTTCCTGGAACTGACCCTCCTGTGATGCAATTGAATTGATAACGATGGCAATGCAGAGGGGGAGAAGGGGGGAAGAAGTTAATTTGGGACAGGTACAAGCTTTTTTCTTGCCTATTTTTTTTTGTCCTTCTTTAAAAGTAAATGGAACAGAAGCGGGAAACGAAAAAGAAGCGGTCATCTCACTTGCTTCGTTTCGCTTAGCATGCATCGGGGGGGGGGGGGGGGGGATCGGAGGGGAAGGTTAAAAAAAGTGAAAGAAAACGTTTGGAGGGGTTTCAGAATTCTACTCGGTTGAAAGGAGGAGAAACGGGAACGAAAAAAAAAAAAAAAAAGAAAAGAACCAAATTAATCGGGCTTTTCTTTGTTGAAATCCCTCTGAAACCGCAGGGAGATGTGGAGGGGGGTGGTTCTTATGACTTTTATCATCCTCGGTGCTCCCACGACGACTCCTAAACATTATGCGTCTCAGAACCAGTTTCAAAGTCTTTCCTAATGAGCTCCACAATGTGGTGGTAAACCGTGCCTGGTGACCCTGTCCCGATGGGCTCCCCGTCTAAAGAGGTGATGGGGAAGATGTGTGTATCTCCACCGACCAATATCAACTCTTTCGCCTTACGGCAGGTCTCGAGGGGGATCGGTTCAACAGAAGCGGAGGTGATGGCCCATTCTTGGACCAGCTGGCTTTCAAACGATAGGATTTTCTGAACGGTGAGGGACGCTAGAACAGTGTGGAGCGGGGGGGTGAGGAGCCGGCCATCTTTTGACAATACCAGCACTCCCAACATGCAGGACTCTGATATGTGCACGCCGTCCTGTGCAAGCTGCAACCCGAACTTTCCTCCTTTGTCCCGAGCGGACATTGCAACCAATGTGTTTTGCATGTAATTGTTTGACTTGATGGTGGGCATATCCTTCGGTGCAACATCGGTTACAACAGCTTCGTTGTGACCTGGTGTTCCGTTTGCAACCACATCAGTGTTGGACACAATTACGTAAAATGTAGGGCGGCACCCTTCCGGTGTGAAGCCGAAGTTCCCCGGGCCTACAGACATGAAATATCTGACAGACCCCGTCTTGACCTTGCTGATGGTCGCGGTTTCGATCACCACGTTCTTCATTTTCTCAAGGTTTTCGTTCCGGCCGCCTTCGAAGGGGAGCCCGACCCGTGCGTCTCCGGCACTTTTCAGCAGCCTTTCAAGATGTTTTTCCAGCCTGTACAATTTCCCGTCCTTCAAGGTACAGGTGTCGAACACACCATGCCCTCTGCACACCAAGTGATCGTCCACAGGCACCGCCATCAAGCTTGTATCCGTGACCACCCCGTCTACCAAGGAATTGTACATCGCCACCATTGTCGTTCCAAGGTCGGCCCTCACCTCTTCTATTTTGGTGTTGTATTCTTCTTTGGTGAGAATCTTCATGGTTTCTTTTTTTTCTTTTTTCTTTCCGGTTTTTTTTTCTTTTTTTTTTTTTGATTTTTTGAAGGGATTAAAACGAAAAAACGAAGCGGGGAGGGGGAAAAAAAGAAGGGGGGGGGGAAAGGGCACACTTTCACATGTCACTCGGCGGTTTTTTTTTTTGTTTTTTTTTTTCGTGAAAGAACAGAGTTGGGGGAGGTAAAGGGGGAATTTTTTTTTTTGTGTGAGGGGGGAAAGAAAAATCAGACTTCTTAACCACCAAAGGCATCAAAACGAATAATAATATAAAAAAAAAAAAAAAAAAACCCCTTTAACATCACTCGGATTCCTCCCCCTCAGCTGCGCCGGGAAGCTGGGGGAGGGAGTCGCCAGGAAGCGAAGCAGAAGGTTCGGGTCGTCTCGGGGCCTCGTTCATGGCAAGAAATTTGGAGACGGTATTGTGCATGTTTTCCTGATTTTTTTTTTTTTTTTTTTTTGTTTCCCCCCCATCGTTTTCCAAACCTCATATTGCGCTGGTGGGAGCCCGCCTATTGTCAGTATATCGGGAACTGCTTTAGTCTGCTTCTTCCCGATCGAGAAAAAATTTTTCGCCTTTGACATCAACGACGTCTGCGTGGTGTGTGTGTTCAGAGTGTTCTCAAGCTGGCTCAGATGCCCTGACATCTCGTTTACCCACAACTCAAGAATGTCAATCGACGAAAATATCACTTCCAGCTGTTTTGACGCAACGAGGAGTGTGGGCACAACGTCATCTTTCAGGTGGAAACTCTGTGTTTTGATATCACGCATGACAACAGCAGTCTTCTCAAGGTCTTCCAGTATCGCTTCGCCTTCCTTCATGATTTCCAAATCCTTTTCGCAAGGCAGGGCAGAGCTGCCCATTAGCATGGCGTACTGGCTGGCCATTTCTCTGACAGGTTCTTGCGTCGATCGTAACCCGTTTTCCGTGGATACTTTAAGGTCCAGTTGCGTGCACCGGGATACGCTGAAAATCGCTTTCAACAACTCGCCCCCAGCCTCCTTCGACATGTCTTTCGGTAGAGGCATGCACCAGTTCCGTTCTGTCGCGCCGTCTCTTAAAAAACGGATTTTCACCGCCTTGGTGTCGACGTTCACGTGCAGGCCCTCGGCCACCCCCACCCGTTCTTTTTTACCGGATTTGTACAAGACAAATACCACCACCCTCCCTGCTTCCCTCACCAGTGTTGTCACGTCACCGTCGTTGTCCTCAATCATCGCTTCTCCCCCGTCCATCTCATTGCTGCCTTGGAACCCCCCGCCAAGGATCGCCGCCGCCTCCTCCGGCGATAGCCATTCGCCCATCGCTGTTTTGTTTTGTTTTTTTTTTTTTTTTTTTTTTTTTTGAGAAAGAAAAAAAAAGGAAAAGAGAAAAAAAAAAAAAAAAGAAGAATACTCCCCTCCCCGTTCTCCCGGTCGTTTAAGAAGAAAACACTGGCTTCTCTCTCTTTCTTTTTTTTTTTCTTATTTTCTTTTGAAAAAGAAGAAAAGGTTCTCTCACCCCATTCTCCTCTTGTGCCACGCTTGAATGCACTCCCACAGCATCGTCGCTTCCGGGTCCGTCGCAAGGTTTTCACCCCACTCCTTGTACATCGCCCAGGCATGCTGTTGCACTTCTTGCAAGGCTGCCTCATTGGTCGTGATTTCTCTAGCGTATTGGTGTGAGGTGAGCTTGAGAAGATCATAAACAGGGGGTGTGGAAGGGAGACGTTGGGAAAGTGCGTGGAGAAGTGTGATGGAAGAAAGAGCTGCGAGTTCAAGGGACACGGAGTCGGGCCTGCCAGCGGTTGTCAGAGCTTTGTGGAGTTGCTCAGTGGAGAGAGAGAGAAGCGTGCGGAAAGCTCGTAGCTCCTTGTAGGGCTTTCCAATCCTTTCCGAAGGACAGATGTTTGCAGAGAACAGCTGAAACTGCGTCACATCCCCTGCAATGCCCACAACGACGTCCTTGGACAACGGACGGACCAACGACACCAACACCAAAAACATTTTTATCAACCCAGCCGTGAGCTCCCTTAGCATCACGTCATATGTATCACAGCCTATCCCGGAGTACAAGCATAGTAGGTTGGCCTCGAGGTGTGCCCACCTATCGTCAAGCACGGCCAAGCATTTACTGCTCTTTTCCCCTCGATCTGCGGTCAGCAGTTCTCCCATCGGTGCCTCCAAAAAGATCTTAATTGAACTGAACAAGCTCGACAGGATGGACCGTGCTTCCGCTTCGCACCCTGCTAGCGTCTGCAGCAGTTTGCCTTGGTGTGTGATGTCCTCCTCCCCCGTGCAAGGAATACGGTTCATGGCCTGTATTGATATTAAAGAAAAGAATAGAAAGAAAGAAAAAAAATACCGTGGTCAAATCTTTGTGCAGCCTCAACAGTGTCCCCACCAGAACTGAGTTGAAAAGCTGGTTGTGTGTAGCAACGGAGCTTGCCTGTTAGGTTTTTTTTTTTTTTTTTTTTTTTTTTTTTTTTTTTTGCTGGGAGTTGGGTGGAGTGCATACCACAACAGCGCTCCTCCCTGTGATTTTCTCCTTTTTGGCGTGCTTCAGAATGTCTTGCACAGCTAGTTCGATCTGAAGGAAAATTGTCACAAAAATTACAGGGGCATACGCTTTCGCATATTAGTTGCTGCAGTTTGGTATCGCTCTGTGCCGCAGCAAGCTCCGTGCCGACCGCGGCAACGAATGGGCGCACGTCGATCTGGGCGGACTGGATCTGTATCGAGTCCTTCCTCAACCCACCAGAGGCGATGGGGGATCCACCAACGGTCGCGTCCTTGGGCTTGCAATTGTTGATCTTACCCACCACGGTCGCAGCCTGCTCCTTGAGCTTCGCAATGGACTCTTTGAGGTATCGTGTTTGCAATTCCTATTTTTTTTTTTTCTCTCTTTTTTCTTGTTGTTTCCCATCATACTTCGAGGCAACGCTCCTTCCACCTCAAGGGTTCGGAAGGGAAATCCTTGGTGGAGAGAGGGTTCGCTGAAGCAGCCTGCTGGACGGTGAGGTTTGAAGGGAAATGCTCACCAGCACTCTGTGGAGTTTATTTTTTCATCCAAACAAAAAAAAAAAAAAAAAAAAAAAAAATTGCACCCACACCTGCACGAACTTATTGAACTCTGTTAAGATGCGTGGGTACTCTGAAACGATTCCTCCGAACCTCTTCAGGATCCTCGTCATCCTGTCCTCCATGGTCGTAACAGGCTTCCAGATCTCATCGACGAAGATGGAACTGCCTTCCTTTTGAACCGCTGTGATAAACACGACTTGAGTGACGGGGTCACGGGTTTTCTGCATCACCTTCACAAGTTGCGACAGTTTCGTGAGATGTTGCTGTGTGTTCGTTTGTCATAGAAGAAAGGGAGGGCATACCAACATGGCTTGGAAGGTCACTTCCAGTTTTTGGAACAGAATCGTTCGTAGTTTTTGTTCTTTAGGTTCTTCGGAGCTGCTTTCCGAGAGTGCTATTTGTATGTTCTGGGGGTCGAGCTCTTTGGTTATCACCTTTCGGAGTTCTTGGGAGTGGTCTGCGATGACCTTTTGCACGACCTTTGACATCTGCCCCATGTTGTAGAAGGCTTGAATTGCGGTACGGATTTCTGCCTGGCTGGTGGTGCTTAAACCATGCTTGAGCAGCTCTGAAGATCTGTGGCGCACTGTTTCAGCTGATTTTCTCAGCCACTCTGCTTCTCTATCAACAACCGCGATGCCCTTCAGGCTCAACCCTTGGTCGTTGTCGCTGAGAAGAAGCTCTATGTCACGCAGCGTTTTCGCCTCCTTAGGCAGTTCCAGCGACGATGCGGTACCCCTTTGACTTGACTGGTGTTCCCTCACCTTCGCCACCAACGTCAGGAAGCTGCTTATCTTCCTCAACATATTTGTTGTGTCCCATATATTCTTCAACTCCCGTACTTTATTTTCCACCCTCTTGTAAGGCTCTTTTAGAAGAAACTCCACCCTCTGCACGGACTGCTGCAGCTGTACGGTCGAAGTCTGGATCGCCTCTACTTTTTTGTCCAGCTCCTGTACCACTTGTGTTTGTTCCTTCAGTTTGGGGAAGTTCTCCGTGATCTCCTTGTGCAGCCTCCTGTCGATAGTGGTGGTGGCCTCCTTGAGCCTGGACCGTTCGCCTTCAAAACTGCTCTTTTGAAGCGTCTTTTTAAGATACCCCTGAGCGTTGAAGTTCACATCGTGGAAATCTGTCGACATTTTGTTCTTCTCTCGAAAAAAAAAAAAAAAAAAAAAAAAAAAAAGAACGTGTGTTGACTCTGTTTATAGTTTCTTTTTTTTTTTTTTTTTTTTGTTTTGTTTTGGCCCCTTTTTTTAAACAAGAAAGAGAAATAAAAGAGAAAATTCTCAACAAGGTACATCGTAAACCACCACCGCTGCCTGTGAAGGAGGGGCAGAAGGGGATTCTATAGACCACTCAAAGACCTCAGCGGAAAACCGGAAGAAATGCCCCTCTCGGAGTAACTCCTCTTTGGAGACGACTAACGAATGCCGCACATCACACGCAGAGACAGCCACGTTCCATCGAGATGTGCTAGCGGCGGTTAAATGACAAGCAGGGCCGTGAAGGTCAAAGGGATCGGAAGGGAGGGCAGATTGGATGTTGCCCGATTGCATCTCAACAGTCAGGCGCAATGCTCCAGTTAACCCCACCTTCGACACTGCTTCGATAAGCATGTCTCCGTTGTTTAGCAGAACAGCAGAAGGAACGACATCAAGACCACCGCTGGCCCTGTCCTCAACTGAGCACAGCCCCGTGCATGGGCTACCTTCACATTGAAGTACCTCAGCATCGCCTCTTGAAACGTGTAGCATCTCGCGTCTCGAAGGGAGGTCGTCGTAGAGTGCCACCATGAAGAGGTACCACAGTGTTAGCAGCATTATGACGGTTTTTGCAACGATCTCCGTGGTGCATTCTATGATTTGGTCGTTTGCAATAGATTCTTGGAAGAGAAGGTCTTCCGCCTCTTTGGCTCTGCGATGTTTCCCTCTGTTTCGCAGGGCTTTCTCGAACGCTTCAGAGCGCATTGCTGGAAAGAAAAAAATACTAAATGGGGACGGAGATTGTCTTCAGACACTTCCTCACAAAGAAAAAAAAAAAAAAAAAAAAAAAAAAAGAAAAGGGTAAGAAAGCGAAGGGAGGGAGGGGGGGGATCTACGTCCACCGCCGTACTGTGTACAGTTCCAGCAGCGCGTCGTCTTCGTTCCTTTGTTTGAAACCTTTTTTTTCGTCGGGGATGGCGAGGTTTGTGTTGATGTTCGCCTTCTCCTTCATCGAGTGTTTTATCTGATCGGAGCGATTCTCTCTGCCGATGAGGCTGGTGGACACTGTGCTCCACACCAGCGCAGCGAAAGGGATGAAGAACGCAATGAGCAGCCCAACGGGCGCCATCACACGCCCTGCATTCGTGCTGGGCTGCCACTGTCGGAACTTGTAAACAAACTCTCTTCTTTTAAAATTGGGATCGAGCATGAATTCTTTGAAATGCGTTGCGAGGGCTGTCGTCTGTTTGTTCAACGCCCTGCCAGTGTCCTTCACCAACACAAGGAAATTTGTTTTGGTATCCGGTGTTGAAAAGTGTCGTGGCGTAGTGCCTGCATGCTGGGCTGTGTTGTCCTTGACCGCAGGCTTCCTTACTGGTAGCGATGGGAGCATTGTTCTCAACCCCCTCCACCGGTCGATCACCCACGCTCTCTTTCTCCGCAGTCTATTCGTAACCGGTCTGAACACCACCTCGGTCCCTTCTGTAAATTGTGCCCACATCTCCTCCCAGGACTGCACCTTCCCAGGGTCCAGCGCTTGCTCCTTCATCTTCTTCCTTCGGTCCTCCCATTGCACGCGTTTGTACTCCTTCTTCGCTGTTCTCTGAGGGAGGTGGTGGTTTGTTGCTTTAATTTTTGAAAGGGGAACATACCCAGTCGACCACTGCCTTCCTCAGCAGCCCTGGGTTCGCAAGGAACCCCCTCGTAGCCGCCATATTCCGTATGAAGCCGTTTTGTGCATTTGTGTTGATCCTACTAAATGACCGCGTGAATCGTTGTTGCCAGCTCATTTCCTCCCCTCCCCCCACGCCTGATAATGCCTTCCTCTTTTTGTTTGCTCTGAAAAAAAAAAAAAAAAAAATCAATGTGTTTCTTTTGTTTACTGGTCGTGGGCGGTGGCGTGGAAACGGCACCAGCCTTCGCATTCCTTCTTCTACTTACTTCTAACTGTTGATGTGGTAAGGTCGTTTTGCAGCCGGTTCCGCCGTGCTGGCAACGAAGGCAGTTTTTGAACCTTGGTGGTGTCGAAGGAAGGATCCGTGTGGCGCAACGCGCTGATGAGGTTCTCAGTTTGTTCTTCGGTGACCCAGTTCATTGCGTTTTGCTGGGTCACCGTTGTCCGCAGGTTTGCCACTAGAGTCCGTTGCTCTATGAGCTCAATCTCGGCAGCTGTCTTCTCCGTTTGCAAAACGGCGATCTTTTCAAGAGCTTGCTTATACTGCTCATCCATTGTCACCAGTTTTCCCCTCAGCTCTCCCACCTCATTCTCTCTCTCATCCAGCAGCTTCATGAGCTCCAGGTTCACACCCCCTAACCGTTTTGCTTCTTCAAACGCCAACAGAACATCCCCACTCAGATCTGCCGTGGTTTGACTTAGCTGCTGTTTCAACGCACCATTCTCTCTGTTTATCAACATTATCTTCACCGCATTCTGCTCGTGTTCTTGCTTCGCCACGTTGAGCCCCATCTCTAGGGCCTCTCGCAGCGCCATAACTTCCTCTTCTAACTGCTGAACCCTCTTCTCACCCATGATCCTGAAGAATCCTCACAAAGAAGCATGACAACATCAACAACAACAAGTACAACTATTAAAAAAGAAATGTGTAACTCAAGAGACCCACGGATAACCTTTTCGGTATAAACCCAAAATGTCACTGTGATACTTCCGTTTATGTAAGTGAGGAGGGACTACTGTAGTGGGCCCTGTGAGGGGGTCGTTGTCTGGGGTGAAACAATCTGCTGATACAGGGGGGACAGGGGTCTGCTCTAAAATGCTGAGTGTGGAGGAGGGGGGCCTTTCATCATCTTCTTGAGAGCAGGTCATGAGATCCCACAATTTCCCGTTGGGGTTAGGACGGGCACGACGGGGGGGCTTTTTCAGCCTCACGGGTGGGGGTGCACGGGACTTTAGACTGTATTCCAGTTCCTGCCTCTCCATCACTGCACTCAACATCGGTAGATGCTGTTCTGTTTCCACCGGTGTTCTTGTCTCCAACATTGGCTGCTGTTCCAGCGGCGGTGGGTGTGGCATAAGGGACGGAAGTTCATCGTCATCAAAGCTGACGGCGCCTTCCCCTAGCATCTGTTGTAGAGCATGTCCTACAAGGCTTCCCACAGGTGGGGGTAGCACCTCATCCGCGAGGCTTATTTGTGTACTTGGGGTCCTCTCCGCCACGCTTTTCACGGGTGGGGTAAAGTATGGCTTCTCTGGTTCTAAGGTATGGACGTACCTTACGGCCTTTTTCCCTTCGGTCCCAAGCATGACCCTCACAAGCGCAAGGTCCTTCGACAGTATTGAAGCGCTGTTGTCAGTCCCCCCACTTTTCTGAGTCTGCTCCCGCGTCACTCTGCTCTTCACCATTTCCTTCAGCTTGCGTGGTGGCCTAAACGAGTTATTTACTTTTCGGAATGACGGGAGCTTGGCCAGGCTTTGGACTTGTTTTCGTTTGAAGCGCTGCAGCACTTCCGTCGCTGCCGCGCTGCCGTGCAGGGTTTCGTACTGCTTGAGGGCCGCGTTGAAGGCCATGTTGGAGAGCTGCGAGCGCTCCTTCAGAGCGCTGATAGGGAAGATGGCCACAATGGCAAAGCGAGACATGACTAGCACGTTGAGGTTGGAAGGCAAGTGCAGGAGAGCAAGCATCGAGTCCACCATGTCGTGCTGTGTGAATGTTGCACACGGTTTGTTATTGACATCAAACGAAGTCAACACGCCGGAGAGGACAAGGGTGAAACTGTTGCACAGAGCACCCGACTTCAGCACCACATGCGACACGGGTAAGATGTGCACGCTGTGTTTGAGTGCTGCTGACACCTTTGCAAACATCGCTCCCAGCACAGGACAGTTCACTGATATCCCGCTCGGTACGCTCGCCAGCAATTTGTGGAGCACGGCTGTTGCCCTTTCCTGCACACCCATAAACACTTCCGGGCCCCCTTGCGGTGAGGGTCTCATGAGTAGGTCAATCACATCACCGTACGCGATGCTCCACATGGTGCAGCCCACAGCTGCTGTGTAGGTCCTGATGTACTGCCTGCAAGGCGTAAACATCTCAATCCCTAGCAAAAACAGCGGCTTGGCGCGTTGCTGTGCACTAGTAAACCCCTCTAGCACGTCGGAGACTTCGATGACGCCTTTGGTCAGCACGACAAGCTTCTTCACAGCTGTGCCTTTCTCGTTGATAACAGTACCAGGTGCGACGGATGCAGGCCGTGCTAAGGTGATGAGCTCACACAGAACCTCGTCGGGAACCTCGGAGAAAATGTCTGGCGTCGCCGTCTGAAGATCTTTACTGGTGAGGGACTCGATGCCCGTTTTGGCGTTAGCCTGCTGCTCTAAAGCAATGATTAACATCTTGGCATAGATGTCCTTCGGGACGGTGCTGAGGATGGCTTTGTAACTGTTAGAAGGAAGCCACCAGAGTATACACTCCCCGCGGGTTATGCACGTGATAAAATGCTTTCCTCCGACTAGCTGTTGTGTCTCACCGAAGATGTCCCCTTCGGTGAGGACGACGGTCTCCGCATCACACCGCAGGAGGAGACTATCAACACGCCCCTCGTGGATGACGTAGAAGCCGTTGGACGACGTGTTGAACGGGATGACAAGGTGGTTCGAGGGGAGCGTCACGCAGTGCAACTCATCAATCATCCGCGTTAAGTGTGCACTAGGGAGGGATGAGAAGAGAGGGAACTTCTTGAAGTACTCGCAACACGGCTTCGGGATTGCGTTCCGTGTCTCCTGTTCCCTCTGGATGGACTTGCGTTGTCGTTCAGCACGCCACCTCACAAGATACGGCACCAACAACTTTTTAATCAACCCCAGCCCAAACGACACCTTCTTGACTTGCAACAACTCTTCCGTAGACCACGCTAGCACCACAAACCCGCTCCATTTTCTCGACTGCAGCAATCTTTCATAGCTCTGCCGTTTTCGTGTCGCATCCCTCGTCTGCTTCCGTTCATAGTTTCGCCTGACGCACGCCTGTCTCTCTTTGACCCGTTCCCTTGCCCTAGTTCTCACACTCATAGCCTGCCGAGGGAGATCAAGTGTTGCATTTGTTTCGGATCGATTTACTAATAAACAAAGGAAAGTCCAGTTGACAATAATACATCTAATGATCTACTTAATAAATCCTGTAGGTGTTGTTATGTATTTCTAAGAGTGCATACGTAAGCTCGGTCTCCTCCACCTCCCAGTTGCTGCCGTATCTGTCATCATTCTGGCCTGTGGCAGTGTGAAGGGACTGCACAAACAACATACCTCGCGAGTCATATGCAAGGCCGGACTGGTAGTAACTTTCAAAAGGCGGCTGCGGCAGAGGCGGTGGCGGCCCTGGAGGAGGAGGCGGCGGCACCATTGAGTAGTTATCACTCCCACTTCTCGTAGCGTTCCTGAAAGATGGCCTGGGTGGTTCGGGGGGTGGCTGACCATATTGAGGCTTGCTGTACCTATGTCCTGAGGGGTTCATGGTACCCGGGTCCCTGGAGCTTGCAGAAACAGGATATCCCTTGGGGTCAGGGAAGTTTCTGGAGTCCATCGGCCCATGGCTATACATATCTCTAGAGTCCATCGGCCCACGGCTGTACATATCTCTAGGGTCCATCGGCCCATGGTTGTACACATCCCTAGGGTCCATTGGCCCATGGCTGTACATATCTTTGGAATCCATGAGTCCCCTCTGATCCATGATTGGATAATCGCATTGGTTCGAAAGACCTCTGTTCACGTTGGGTTCCACCACCTGACGGCGCAAGGCGCTGCTTCGCGAAGTTGCCGTCGTGTTCGTGTCGGGAATGGAGGGAGCAGGTCCCCCGACCTCCATCCCCCGGGGTCCATAGGACGCAAGTGAGGAGGACCGGCAGCTGTCTTCGCGTTCCATGTTGCTGTTGAAAGCAGATTTTTGTTGATCGATGGATCTGGCGTAGTTTCGAGCATCTGCTGGGTAATGCTGGTAGGATTGTTCACGTTGTTGGTGATGGTGATGGTGGTGGTGGTGGTGATGCTGATGAACTCCATAACCCATCGGCGGCGGCGGCGGCGGCGGCGGTGGAATTGAAGAATGCATAGCACCCGCAGGCTGTAGAAACGTGTGCTGGGGTGGAAGAGATGGCGGCTTTGGTGTGGGCAACGGGCCACCCACACCACGGCTGGGACCTGCCTCCTCGCCTGGTCCGACTGACAACAGAGTCTTCTCGATCTCGTCAAGAATGGGGAGCAACACGTTCTGCTCTTGCAGCGTGAGGGGTTTGGATGGCTTCGCCTGCTTCTTCTTTTTCTTCTTTTTGATAGGCTTCCCGAAGAGCAGTGCCTCCTCGAGCTCGTTGATCTTTTTCCGCTCCTCTTCTACCTCGGCGAAGACGTCTTGCGCAAGACCGTCTTGTTGTTTTCTGTCTTGACTCGCGACGCTTTCAAGCTTTCGTATCAGCTCCTTCGACAAGTCCTCCTTGAGCTGCTGCATCAGCATCTGAAACTCTTTCTGGATAGCAGGGGGCATTGCCGAGACAGGCCCCATCTCCGGCCCTGTTTCGTCAAGCTGTGCGGTGCCTTCTTCGATGCGGCGCTGCAGTCTCTCCATAGAAGCAGAGAGACCATCCGAGTTCAGCCCTTTGGGGTACGATGCTTGCGGGCCGATCCATTCAGACATCCTTTCCACCCAAGCGCTATGTGTACCCATTCCTAGAACAGTGGTAGTTCGAATAGAGAAAAAGGAAAAGGAAAAGGGGACAGACGGGAAAATAACAAAACAGAAATTTTGTGGGGGGGTCTATTCTTGTGCACGAGTCGCCTGCCTGTTTTTCAGTCCTTTAGAAAGAGTGTTCCGGGGGGGTATGTAGAGCGGGCCCTTCTCACTGTAGTCTCTAAGCGATATGAGCTTTGCCTCTGTGCTGAGTGAGAACTGGGAGAGTCTTTTTATCTGCTCGGCAGAGTAGGGCTGATCGTGGGACCATTTCTTACGGCACCCTGCGAAGCACATGTAAATCCAAATGATGGAGAGGAAGGGGATGACGGCAGGGCGAGCAGAGGGCTCGCCTCCGAAGATAAGCGTCAGCGACAGCCTAGAATTGGTGCAGTTTTCACCTTTCCAACCGCTGTCGCATTGAGAGCAGGTGTATCCCGTCCAGTACCCACGACGCTCCCCTGAGAAACACTGGCAGCCGCCTCCAGGGATGCAGCACCCGTGGCCGTTGCAGCCTTGGTAATCCGTGTTATCGCTGCAACCAATGTGCCAGTTGAATTTCTGACACGAAGGTTCACTGGATGAAATGTTTACGGTCAGAGCGCCGCCTACACACAGATCACATGTAGCGATGTTGTTGCTGCAAACATAATTGAAACCCCCTTGTGCAGCACAGAAGATCGGGAAGGCATCTCCGCAGGATTCTTTTGCTATCCGTTTGCAGGACCCTGTCTGTGCAGTGCAGACGGCTCCTTGTGGGTTGAAAGGGGGTGAGGGTGTGAAGTGGCCCCCTGTGTGCGCGCAGGTTCCATTGATATCTCGTCTAAACCCCACAAAACCCGCGCTTGGGTCGTCGTTGCACCCGCAGCTAAACTGTTCGACATTTCCACCAGCTTCAACGCATCCTCCTTGCTTCGGAGCTGCCCTGCCATTCATGCCATTCAATATCATACATGCCGCCATCACGTCTTCCGCAGAACATGACTTAGGACACTCCATGTCCTTCACCTCCAACCTCTCTAACACAGGGATCATCAACGGATCGAAAGATTCCCCTCCCACCCCCACCATCATGAACGCACCCCAAAGCACAACCGTCCAGTGCATTTTATTTCTCCCTTTTGTAAGGTGTTTCAAAAGAGGCCGTTCAAAGAAAGAATATTGAGTGCTGTGCCAGCGATGGGATCCACAAGGTACAAGCAAAACAAAAACAAAACAAATAACAAGAGAGGGAGGGAAAGAAAGAAAAAAAACATGGTTAGAAAGAGCAACAGTTGTCTCAGATTGGTTGTTGTTTCACGAGACGCCTTGTTGCCCTTTTTTTTTTTTGTTGGGTGAACATAAACAAAAAAAGGGGGGTGGCAGAGGATGCTCTCTTTTTCTTTTCTTTTTTTATCATATTTATTCATCGTCTCAAAACTCTCTGAAAGAAAGTAGAGGTTTGGGAGCAACCCTTCGTTGAAAGAAACAGAAACAAAAAAAGGGGGGGGGGGTGACGTTGAAGAAATTGCGATCAAATAATCGAACAATTTTAGAAGAAGAACGAAGAATAAACTAAGCTAAACAATGTCAAACTTCTTTTTTTTTATTTGTTTTCTCTTTTTTTTGTTGTTTCACGGGAAGGTGGAACCGATCTCACCGTACTTCAAGTTTCCGTAAGAGGTGGTGACGTCGGCGTAGTTCTGCTCTGGCTGCATGGGGGGTCCTTCGTTGGGGCCGCAGGTTCCTCGGACGGCACCCGGGGTGGAGTCGCTGGCGTTCTGGGGGTACTTCCCGTCCAGCCACAGCATGTGGGCCTCCTTGTCGTCCCAGAGGGAGAAGACGAGGACCATCCCGCGGGTGAAGGAGTCCCCCATCTTGGCCATCCCTCCCTTCGCGGCGAAGTGCTGAACCTTGTCGTCGAAGGTGTTGGCCTGGTCCTTGCAGAAGCCGTCGGTGATGGAGTCGTGGGTGTTCCCTGCCACCGTCGCGTTCATGTTCTGGATCACCTTCCCGTCCTGCACGTACACCCTGCGCATCTCCTTCAGCTTCCCCGTGTCGGTCCCGTCGTCCGTCACGAACTGCGTCACCACCGTCACCGGCTTCGACGCGTCCACCTTCAACCCGTTCCCGTAGAAGTTCACCTTCGCCCCGTTCATCCCGCCGCTGTAGTACTGCAGCCTGTAGGAGGCGAAGTCGCAGCCCGCGTGGTCGCAGGTCTCCCTGCACTTGTCCGCCCCGTTCGGGCAGGCGTACGTCCCCGTCACGTCGGTCCCGTTCGCCTCGCACGGGTGAGGGGTCACCGCCGTCGACACGTTGTTCGCCTCCCACAGGTCGATCTCGTTGCAGCACGCGTGCCACGCCGAGTCCGCCCCGCCCCCCTGCGCGTTCTGGATCGGGATGTTCGCCCTCCCCTTCACGAAGTGCATGTCCCCCGGACACTGCGCGTCGCAGTACCCTGTTCCGTACAGCGGGCCCGCCGAGTTGTAGGTCCCGTCCATGTCCCCGTCCTTGTTCATCTCCACGAAGTAGATCGGCCCGTTGATCCCGCAGCTCAGCTTCGGCGCCTCCACCGTGAAGCTGAACTCCTTGTTCAGGAGGTTGAAGGTCTTGTACTCCCACGACGACGGGTCCGCCTTGCTCGCCCCCCTCGCCTTCGCCTCCGCCTTCTGCTCCAACATGTACAGCCGCGACCCGATGTTCCCGTCAGGGCCCTTGAACTTCATCGTCATCGAGGTCCCGTCGCTCGTCACTCCGTACTTCCCGTAGTCCACCCCCTCAAGCATGCAGTTCTGCGCGCACTTCTGCTGGTCCGCCGCAGACGAGCAGTCCGGGTTCACCCACATCTTGTACTGGTCCCAGCAGTTCGTGTAGGTGTCCTCGTGCTGCAGCCACCGCCAGTTCGCGTCCATCGTGATGTACGTCTCCCCGTCCTTCTGGCACCCCCCGGCTTTCGTGCACTTCTGGATCCCCAGCTGCAGAGGCTGCTCCACAGCCTGGCAGTCCATCCCGTTGCACGCCTGCTGCCCCGCGCTGTACCCCGCTGCAAGGAGGAGACCCACACACATCTTGCTCATTCGCGACATGCTCTTTGTGACGAGTGTGTTGCTTATTTTCTTCGGGCAGAAACCTGTTCAAACAGTAATCAGGGGAAAACAAACAACAAACTTAAACTGGTTAGAACATAAATATAAAAAGAAGCAGGGAACCAAACCATTCATTCAGAGAAGGCGAATACCTCGAAATCAGCGACCATGAACTTCCTGTCGTTCAACGGGGGGAGCCCGACCTCGCCAGGGTCGGACGTGACTCTCTCCAAGCTTCCGTTTGAGAAGTGGAGGAGTGACGAGCCTGCGAGGAGCCCTAGGACCAAGGAATTGGGTGTCAGCGCAGAGTGGGAAATAAAAGTATGCGGCGGTGCTGGGTTCAATGTAGAGGGCAAAGGGGTGAACGTGAAAGGAAAGGAGTACACATTTGTCAGAGGGTCGCTGGAAAGGGACAGTCCGTGAGACAGAAAGTAACCCATGATGTACACCTGGGACGAAGTGACACCTGTGAGGCGAATCAGGACGACGGAAGGGTCCTGCGTTGACCCACAAGCTGCACGCAAGGCTGTCAAAGAAGTTCCCGACTCATTCATGTCGTACCGCTTGCCAAGCCTGTTTTTTATAAAACTATTAGGAATCCATGAATAGATATGTTCCCACTCCTGTGGATTGGTCAGGACTCTGCTAGGTGCATCAAGTCGCGGGCGGTGACGTACGGTGCCCGACAAGACGACGTCAGGCTTCTCATAAGGGAGTTTATCTGGGTCAGAGGGGTGCAGCTCATCCCGTGACAACTGTATGTCAAACATAGCTGCGATCAGATCCTCTCCTTCGGCACTTTTCTTGCTGCATGTCAACACAAGGCTCATCCTATACAAAACCTTCACCCCTTCAAGCACCATTGTGTCAAAGAGCCTCATGCACGTTTCGTAATCCACTGCGTCACAGTACAGCTTCTCAAAAGACTGTACAAGTGCTTCGAGCGGGTACTCAGCTGGATCCTTACCCACCTTGTTTTTAACAATCTTCGTGAGATATTTCTCTATCTCGTTTTGCGGGGGCACTGTGTACCTCTTATTTTCTTGGTACAAGAGAAGCGTGTCGGTGGCTTCATACGCCTCTGGTAGGCGAAGGTGAGTCACCAGAATGCATACAATAGGGGTCAGAATAGGCAAGCGCTCGAGCATTGGGTGTTTATGTGCAATCACGGCCAACAGGAAGCCAGCATCTTCCGCCTTCTTTTCTGTCATTTGAAAGTACTTCTCGTCCACCTTACTCCCGCCGAGAGTAGGATACATCGGTCGAAACTCTGGGTACAGCACCCTCACATCACTGCCCCATTTCAGCGTTGCTTCCAAGTCTCGCTCCCATCTCTCCTTTGCACGCTTTCCCCCTTCCCTCACGAGCATTGCCTTATAGTACTCCGTTCGTTCAATCTTCACCAAACCTCTCCGGACCCTTGCTTTGCCGAAGCCCACCGTGCCTTCTTCCCCCTGCTTTGTCGGGACACACCCCATGGCTCTGGAATAGGTTGGGGGGGGGGGGGGGGGGGTTTCTTCAATTTTCAAGGACAGAAAAAAAAAAAGATGAAATGGTGTTCGGATGGTAATAATAAGTGTAACTGGAAAAAAGAAAGGAAGGGGGGGTGACATAACAAAATAAGAACATAAGTGAATGGGGGCGACTTTCTAGTCTAGGGTTGCATCAGAAAATCGTTCTGAACGGTCTCTCGAGTGATTGGGGGGGGGGGGGGGGGGGGGGGGGAGGGGGGGGGAGAGAGGGGGTGTGCATGAGAATACACACCGATAATCCAAATCATGAACGCAATGAGGGGATAGACCGCACGCCATAAGGAGTGCTACCAAGGGCCATGTTGACCGGAGTGTAACGCTGGGGGAAGACCGGGGCGCTGGGGCTGTCAAGGGTATCACAGGCGATCATCAACTGGTCGGCGGGGTTGGGGGTGTTTGCCCTGCGTGGAGGGGCAGCAAAGGCATTCCTGGTAAGTGGCGACGTTGCACGTGGTGGTTTTGCCTTCGGTCTCGGCCGCTTCGCCGCAGTTCCCGCCCCTGTATTATTACTCACAGGGATTCCTAGTATCAGCTCAGCAGGGAAAATGCCGCCTGCGGTCGTGGGGCGCAACGATGGGGCTTGTTCTTCGGTGAACGGCCATTGTTTCATGGCTGTGAGGGGTCGGTTTGCCTTCTTCGGTTTATTCGGAGTGTTACCCATTTCCAGTTGCATGGCTTTCATCGGAAGCAGCGGCCGTCCGTTCGGGCTCATTTTGTCAGGTGACGCTGCCTCCTCCTCTTCCTCGCCCTTCTTTTTCTCTTCTTCTTTCAAAGCGTTCAAGACCTCGAAGAATCGCCGCTTCCTGATCATCGATTTCGCCTGCTCGCTCACACTCGCGTGGAAGGTGCACAGCATCCCTTCATCGAAGTTCATGGTTTCGTTCAGAATTGTGAGTGCCTTTTCCAAAGCATCTCCTGTCAGGGGATCACAGCCGTTAAGATGTGCCGTAGCCCACCCTGCTTCCATCGGCTCTTCCATGATGACAACCACATTGTACAGCGTCTTCACTTCCATTAGGAGGTCGAACAGTTTTTTATGGATTTGCATGTATCTGGCAGCTACCTGCCGGCCTTTTCTTCCCCAGAATCCATCTTCTCCTCCTTGCGTGTTGCGTGCGTCGCGTTCTGCTTTGAGCTGGGCTCGCAGTTCTGAGCAGGTTCTGTCTAATAACTTGACCTGGTCCTGTGCTTTCTCGAAGAGTTCTTGCCGCTCCTTCGATGTTGCCGCAAGCAGCTTGTGCGACATGATGTTGTCTTGCTTGTTCTTTTGTTTCAGTTTTTCCATGAACTCCTCCTTCCCGTGGTTTATTTCCGACGCTTCTTTCATTAGTGCCGCAACCTTTGCTTCAAGTGCGCCGCGTTCTTCCTTTGCAGTGCTGAGCTGGTTGTGTAGTTCTTCCTGTTGCCGTGCTGTTGTCTGTTTCGTCCTCTCGTGAGATATGTTCGCCAGGTTCTCCTTCTCCTCCAACAGCTTCATTTCCAGCCTCATCTTGGCCAATGCATTAGCATGTTCCTCTGTCTCCTTCTCCGTGTTTTCAACGGTGGCTGCATTGCGTTCTTTTTCTGCAGCGAGTTTCCTTTGGCACCTTGCCAGCTCCTTTTGCAACGCTTCTAACTCATCCTCCAGAGACTTTGCTGCAGTCTTGGCGCCGCGTGCGCTCAGTTTCATATCTTGCAGCTCTTTCGTTAGGCTCTTCTCTTGTTTTGCAAGCAGGAGCTTGATCTCCGCTAGGTTCTTCCTGTTGTCCTTTTCGCAGTTTCGTTTCGTTGCCTCGACGATGCCTTCATACTCTTGGCGAATCGCTTTGACTGCCTCTTCTTTCGACTCCTTGAGCCTGAGGATCAAGGCTTCTTGCTTTTGGTTCTTCGAAATTTCTGCTTCCACTTGCTTTCGGGCGAGGCGTTGGGTGGCTGCTATCCTCTGGTCAGCATCGATCTGTAGTCTTCTCATGCCTGATTCAGTGTCGCGTTGCTGTGTTTGCAGAAGTCGCATCTTGAGGCCCTTGTCGTTAGCCAGCTTTTCGAAGTCATGTGTAACACTGTTGAGCCTTGTCTGCAGGGAGAAGATCTCTGTGGACATCGAGTCGATTTCTTCGTTAGCCTTCATGTTGGCAGCGGCGAGTGCATTGATTTCGATATTTTGGTCGTCGCAGGACGCCTTGCAATCCACAAGCGCGGCTGTGGCGGTGCTCAGATTTGCTCGCAAGCTGCTCACCTCGGCGCTGAACCGTGACTCCTCGACGCTTTGCTTCAGTTCCATGCTCGCGACTTCTTCACGCAAAGCCATGACCTGCGTCTCATAGACCTGCTCCAAAGCTGCAGTGATTTCTATTCTCTTCTGTTCTAAGTGCGCGCTGAGCTCTGCTTCTGTGAAACCGACGGACGGTTTACGTGAGCACAGCACATCTTCGTTGTGCATCAACATTTTTTCGTACGAGCTGTGAATGTGCCGCAGCACGGGTTTCATGTCCTTCTTGTTGGCTTGGGTGCACACGGTTCGGGTGCCTGACTTATGCATCGGGTTGCGTAACAACGAAGATGAGCCGCTGAGTGGCACAGGGAGTCTTTCTGAAATCGGTGACCGTGACATCAATGAAGTGTCCAAGACGTCTTCAGTGAAAGGAGACGCAACAAAGACGGACGATGACGAGAGCATTGGATGGACAGCAACACTCGGAGAGGCAGACGCGCGAACAGGGCGGGTCTGCGTTGCTATCTTGTCAATGCTGTCGACGAGCATTGTGCATATCTTGCGACGCAACGCTAGCCACTCGGTGTCGCCCTTTGCCACATGGTGGAACGCCCTCAAGCGTTCCATTGCATTCTTGCCTCCTGAAGCCGACTGTGGCCGGTTTGAACCTGACAGCGGTCTACTGATGGTTGCTGCGACAGACGGTTCACTCCTAGACCTTTGGCGCCCTTGATATTTCGGGGTGGCCACCTGAGCCTGAGGGTTTTGCCCCGTTGCCATCCCTCCAATAAGCCGCTGCAAGACAAGGTCATCCACTTGCACCCCCACGTGCCGAACTACCTTCAGCACCTCAGACTTCTTTGGCTTGACACTGTGTGGCGACACAGGCCGCATCCTCATGGAGCTCAGCTTCCTTATGGCAGGGAGGGCCATCTTCATTCTGCTGTTGATTTTATTCTTGTGGACCACAGCTTTCGACGGTTTTTTCTCTTTGTCCTTTTCCTTTTCCTTTTCCTTTTCCTTTTCCTTCTCCCTCTCGCCCTCCTTTTCCTTGTCCTTCTCTTCACGTTTGTGATCACCAATCGTCACTTGTATATCCATCGGTGTGTCCACCAGATTGAAAGTGTCATCATATTTTTCAACGTCAGTATCTTGAATAGACACCCTTCTACCCAGCAGAGGATGTCCTTGTGAGCCCTGTGAATGTGGGCTTGCTTGCACAACCTCTGTTATGCTGTTAGACCGCTGCTTCGATTTCGGGCTGTGTTGTGTGTCGAACAGATCAACTCGTTCGTAGTCGCTGCCGTCCCTGAAGTTGAGGGTGTCGGGCACCTCAATGTGCATGTCCATGTTGAGGTCGGGAGGTGCTTCTGCGTCTGAGTTCGATAAGCTGTTCATGAACTCGCTCACCATGGCAGACCCGAAGTGTGATAGTTCTGACTTTGTACGTGGGCGTGGGTGGATCTCCTCCCTTGCGAAAGTAGCCGGTGGAGTGGCCTGCTGGGTTTGCCCAAAGCCCTGGGTATTCCTGAAGGCAGGCTGACCAGGGTTTGCGGGTCCCTTGTTGCGTTGCGCTTGCGGCCGCTCTGCCTCGTCTTCGACGGCGCAGTCCGCGACCTGCAAAACCTGGTCAGCTCGCAGTGAGCTGGCACAAAACGACGTCCGTGGTGGTGCTTTGACGTTCTTCAGAACAGGCGCAAGCTTCTCTTCAGTAGCCAGCACCGAAGACAGCCCTTGCTGCAGGTGCTTTATGAACGAGGGCACTGCTTTGGAAGCGGTTGTTGCCACGTTGTCGAAGATGTCTTGAGCCTCGTCTTTCGCAAGATAAGGGGACAGCATCTTCACTTTGTCCAGTATGGTGCCGACTGACTCACAGAAGCCGCGCGATGCATTGGTGAGGAGTTCCTCAAGTGAGTCACTGAACACGCTGTCGAGGGAGATCTTCATGCCACTCTCCTGCACGATGTCGCCCATCTTTTCTTCAGTGAAGTCGGCAGACACGTGAGCATGGGAGAACGGGTCTACACGTGCGGAGTTCAGCTGGTTGAGGGCTTCGAACTTATCGTCCAACAGAGTACTGATTCTGGTGTCATAACTGACGACTTCACGTTCATGTGACATAAACATGTTGAGTGACTCCCATGCTGCCTGTTCTTCTTGTAGGAGGTGCTGAGAAGTGTGCTTGGCGACTGCCTCGAGATCGACAACATCATGGCCGTTTATGGTGCGTCGTGCTTTGTCTACTTGCGATTTGAGGTGTTCGTTTTCTTGCTCGCAGATGCTGATCTGCCTTGCGAACTGATCTTCCATCGAGGCGATGGTGGCTTGGTAGTTGTCCGACACCACGTTGCGGGTGGGCTTCGGTGCGTCGAAGTCGAAAGCCAACATCGAATTCTGCTCAAGCGACTTAATGCACTTCAAGAGCTTCGTATGCCGCATCTGCCAGGAGCGACAGACGGCGTCCAGACCATCAAGCTGGTCGCGAAACTGCCGTTCGGCCTTACGTGCACGTTCTTTCTCCTTTTGAAGCTCATCCTTCATCTCCAACGTCTTCTGCTCGAAGCCCTGCGCCGCCGCCGCAGATTCCTCATCCTCGTCCCATAGCGGTGTCACCACCCCCATTCCTTTGAGAAACCGACCATATAGCTTCCGGTAAAGTTCTATACGTTCCTTCCGAAAGAATCTGTTCTCAGCTTTAAGCAGTTTGATGTCGCCTAGGAGGTCGGTTCGTTCCAACTCTTTGAAGTGTTCGATGACACTGTGAAGCTCGTGGATTTTGAGCTCAAATGCAGCGCGTTGCTTATGACACGACTCTGCGGTGGCCACGAGATGTCGTTTATCTGCAGGGCTCACAGGAGGGGGTGTTACAATGTTGCGAGAACGAAGATCTTGTGGTGCAAGGGTGTTGGTGGGGAGGTGCACCTCCGAGCGTTCTTCTTCGTCCTCGTCCTCTTCGTGCAGGCTACGGTGACGAGGTGATCGAAAGGCTAAGACAAGCGGGCTGACTTTTTTTTTAGCAACTTTCCATTTCTCTCTACCTGTGCTCATCATGGTAGAAACCGGTTCATCAAGTACCACAATTGGGGCAGCGTGTCTTTTTGTGGTACTGGTTCGGCAGGTTGACTCTTGTAAGGCCACTTCTCCTTCAATTCCTTCCAAGCCCTCTTCGTTGAACAGCGCCTGGCGTATTTTTTTCACATTCGACTGGAACTTCTTTGTCGCAACCGGCCCCGCGCCCCCTGCACTCCTCAAGGTTTTCAGCCTGTCAAGGTCCTTCTTTAAAAACTCAATTATAGACGTCTGCGCCCCTTCAACGTCTTGTGAGATATTCATTTATTTTTCTTTTCTTTTTTTTTGTAATTCCCGTTTTCTCTTTTGAAGCATGAAAAGAAAGATTATGAATTTAAAAAAAAAGAGAATAATATAGTAACCCTATGACACTAAGGGGATGGACATATGAAAAAAAGGGGGGGAGGGGGGTTGGGCAAAAGTAGAAAGAAGAAATGAACAACGAAAAGTAACAAATAAAGCTTCATCACCCTCCCAGGGTACGGAGGCATGAAACTAGGGGGAAAACAAAAAAGAAAAAAATAGGGGGTGAAAACACACTTTTTTTCCTGTGGATAAAAAAAAAAATCTTTTTTTTTTTTAGTCGAACGGATACACCTCCCATCAGTTTTCAATGTGGCACTTGTAGATGAAAGCAAGAAGGAGGAGCGCTGCAACAGGGCTGTGGTTTTTTTTTTTTTTTTTTTTTTTTTTTTTTTTTTTTTTTTCCCAACATACACGGAACCCTTCGAGCCAATGTGGTAGTGCATGGACACCGCGGAGAACACGAGGGCGGAAGCAGTTACCCAGGACCACGTGATGGCTGAGCCCCAGTAGAGCATCACCACCGCCGCGCCAGCACCGACAATGAAGACTGAATTCACTCGGTTGGCAATTGACATAATCGACTGTTCGCCTGCGATAAAGTTCACCATGAAGAACTTCCCAGGGGTCACCTTGTTCACTGTACGCATTGCCTGCGACGCCTGCACCTCACCGTAGCTCAGCTTCGCGCCCGGCACCAATTCCCTCAACACTTTACTCGACCCCAAAAATCTTCTCTGCCCTGCGGCCATCGTTCTCGTGCTGCACAACATCTTTCTTTTGGTTTCCCTCTTTTTTTTTTTTTTTTTTCTCGCTTTCGTCTCAGGAGGAAAAAAAATAATAATAATAACAAAATAAAATAAAAAAATAAAAAATCCATCTAACAGAGAAAAAAAAAGGGGGTATTGGGGTGGGTGGCAATGCTTTCACCAAAAGAAGAAGAAAAAAAGAATCTAATACATATCTCGACAACAGGTTTTATTATCCTTCTTTTTTGGGGGGGAAGGAGAATCTTCTTTTATTTTATTTTTTTTGACACATTTATTTGAATCCCTCTTTATAGGGGGGTATCGTTGATAAGTTTAACCATCTAACAAGAAACGATTTCTCTTTGCCCTTCCTCAAAACCGTAGAGAGGCTGCATCCGATGTAGTGCCCAGCACTACCATGGGGTAGAGAGTGGTAGTGATATGTGGGGGTATCGTGAAGGCTTCTTTAGGCTGGCCTTGCACAGTAAAAGTTACAGTGCGTAAGGAGTGATCGACAGAACATGAAATGTCAGAAGCGCCTTTAGGGAGAGGGATGCTGTGCCGAGAGCCCTTCTGGATGCCGTCGCCATTGTCTGCGATTTTGCACCCATCGCCTCTGTAGAAGTACGTGGGGCCGAACCCAGCACCCTTTGCTGTGAGCCCTACAAGGACATCTCTGTCAGATGCACGTCCTAGTGTAACTGTGACTGCCCATGAGCTGATCCCGACAGGTAGTGCAAGGTCTACACCTATCTTACCGATTAATATGTGACCTGCCATGCCAGCTGCGACTGCAATTGCTTCCTTTCCACTCTCGCTTATCTTGACCCCCCTTGACAGATCTATGTCCCATGTGTTTGCTTCCTTGTACCTTACCGGGCTTGACAGTCTGCTTCCCGTGGCCATCGCCTCCATCTTCATCTGCAACCTGCTCGTCTCTAAGCTCAGTGCTTCCATCTTCTGCAGTGCCGCATCATTCTCTATCTTCCTCGCTGCCCACCATTTCCCCCACCGCCCGTCCGAGGCATCTGACACCACGCTCCCCGACCGCACGTCCAGGCCCTCAGGACGCCTCGGCGACTTCATCTCCTGCTCATCGGACAGTGACAGCCTGTTCCTCAACGGCGACTGCAGCCCTTGCTCATTAACACCAAATGCGTCTCTGCTCCTCGGTGGTGAGAACATTTGTCCGATCTTCGCGCTCGTGCTTGCTTCACGGCTTCTTGTTGGGGAATACAAAGCAGATTCGTGTGGAACAGGAAGAGGAACAGGAAGGCTCAACGGCAAGCTTGGGGTCAAATCCTTCGTCCTCACGGGAGACTGCAAACTCACTTCAGGTAAAGCTGTTAAAACTGAAACAGGTGCTACGTCCCAATTCTTCGCAGGAGACTGCAAACCCGCTTGCAGCTGCACCGGGGCTGCGGCCGGAACAGGAGGTGACTCCATGACAACAGGGGCTGCAATTAGGACAGGGACAGGGGCGATGATAGATGCAGTGAGGGGCATAGGTACCGAGGTGGAGGCCAAGGGTGCCACGTCGTGCACATCTGGTACTAACGACGTGCGCACAGGCGAGTGCAACGAATGCAGGCGGGGGGAGTGAAGAGGGTTTACTCGAGGTGACCCGATTGCGACCGTTCGCATTGGAGAATCGAGTGGCGGTGAGATCTTCCCACGCGGGGAGCCCATTAATCTCATCCTCATTGGCGACACGTATCGGGGCTGCGCTGGGGACGTGTGCACCGAGTCGCGAGTGGGTGATATCCTGCTCTTGAACTGTGCTCTGGGGGACGAGAGGTTGAACTTAGGCACCGGTGGTGACAACTTGCCGGAATCATGAACCCTTTTACGTGTGAGCTCTTTCAAAGCAGCAAGCTCTTCTTCGATGCTGCGCATGCGGAGCGTGGCAGTGCTCACCTGCACCTCGGCCATGACCTGCGGGGGCGACATGGCAGGCGACTTTGTCTTGGCCGCCTCGTGCTGCAGTTGCCGATAGTACTGTGACTTTGGCCTTCGAGACCCAGCCTGTGACGGCGGTACCTTGAGGATGTCGCCTTGGTTCGAGTCAGCTGCGTCGGTGGACGTGCTCAAGTCAAGGATACGCCTCACGTCAGCAGTAGATGTGCTTTCCACTGTGGTCTGCACCTTCTCATTTCTATATTGCTGTACGGGTACTTCTGACACAAACCGCTGCTCGGGCACTGCTAGTCGCGCATCAAGTGTTAATAACCGCTCTATCGGCTCAGGCTCAGGCTCAGGCTCGGGCTCGGGCACCTTATTAGTCATCGCAGAGTGCGCAACCAGCTCAGAAGCAGGCACCCTATCCCTATGCTTCATCGGTGAGCTGAGCATAAAGGTGTGCTCGTGAAGGGACACAGGTTGCATCTTCACAGGTTCGCTGGCATCTTGCTTCCTTGGCGAAGTCATCATTGCGGAATGCACAGTCAAAACCGGTGCTTTGTGCTCCCATGGTGAAGTTAATTCCGTTGTGTGTTCATGCAGACTGACTGGAGGTACTACTGACGACATAAGCATGGGGTTTGCTTCATGGACCGAGAGAGCAACAGGTTCAACGTCACCCTTTGTTGGTGAAATAAACAGTGTGGGCTCAGGCTGGACGGTTTCAAGAGGTTTAGATACCAGCTCGCACTGGACTCCTGTGTTGGATGTTGTCACCACAGCAAGAGTGCACCTGTCCTCCAGGCTGATACCGTTCGTTTGCGACATTGCCTGCATGGTGTGCATGCTGTCTGTCTGGATCGCTGTGGTTAAGGGAACCACAGCTGTCGTCTGCATGCACACGGAGGCATTGCTGGGAACATCCAAGCACAGATCAAATGGTGACGTCGATGCCTGGACACTCTCCCACTGCTCTGCCTGACAACCCACGCTAGTGCTCCAGTCATAAGGAACCCACTGCGTGCTGCCTGCCCTCCTAATAGGGCTATCCTGTGGTGCGTGCATTGCAAAAACAAGTCATACCGTCTGTGACCATTCCTCAACATGAACAACGGCAGGCGTGTGGTCCTGTTCCTGTGGTGAGATACAAAGACATGATACTAACTGCATACCGCCAATGGGCAAGCGTGCTCTCCATGTGCAGTGTGGCACAAAGCACAAGTGGGGTGCAGGTCGACTTGAAGGTCCTTACTTACACATTGTGTGGTATCAGTTTGCGTGTCGCGGCCCACAAGCACGGGACGAGACATCTGGCAAGTATGCTTGTCGTGACCCGCATGGCCACACAGAGAACAGGTCGGGAGTTCAAAGGGACAAGCGTAGACCTCATGGTCAGTGCCCTTGCAGAAGGTGCATGGGACAAATTCCGTTTGACAACCGCCAGACACAATTACAGGAGGAGGGGGTACCACAGGACAGAAGTGTTCAGCATGTTCGGTCCCACCACAGTGCCTGCAGATGGGGTCCGTCTGGGTAGGGCCTGATGAAAGTATCGGGGAGGGACGCTGCAACATGTGACACAGCAGCGCTTCATGGCCTGAACTGCCGCAAAGGGAACAGAAGGGCTCGGTCTGTGTGTCGCACGCCACCAAGACAGACCGCAAATGACAGGTGTTCGCTTCATGCCCAATACGTTTGCATAAAGTGCACTCTACGTCCGTCTGGCAACCGCCGTGCACGAAGACAGGAGCCACGGGACAGAGATGGGCATCGTGTCCTATTATTTTGCACACATCACATAACACGTCTGTTTGCACACCATTAGTCGCAAGGACTGCACGACTCAGGTGGCAGTGCTGTGTTTCATGTCCTGTAACACCACAGAGGCTACACGTGCTGACTTGTGCCAAAGGGCATGAGTGTGCGGTGTGGCCGCTTTCTTTGCAGAAAGAGCAAAACGCTTCAGTTTGTGTACCGCAGGGCGCAGATTGCGCAGCATGCGGGCAGCCTTTCTCTATGTGGCCTGTGTTGCCGCAAAGACCGCAAAAAACATCAGTCTGCGATGCCACGGTACCAAGAGACGTCTCTGTCTGACAAGTTCCAGTTGAAACTACAGGCGGTGCTTGCGGACAGTCATGCGAGGCATCGATGTCGTCGCAGTGCACACACCTCGGATCGGTCTGAGAGGTGGCATTGCCCAAGCCAGGCCCTGCCGCAAGCGGGCAGTGTCGAACGTCGTGAGCTCCTTCACATAAAATACATGTCACTTCTGTCTGCACTTCAGTGCTGTGGTGCATCGGCACAGGAGCAGCCTCTGGGTAGAGGGGGGCAATGTAGTTGTGTATCTCGTACAGCATAATAGGCGGCAGTGCAGATGATAGTGTTTGGGAGTGTTCGTTGAGAGGAAGCACTTCACGAGTTGTGTACACTTGTTGCTCGTGTTCGTATAGATTAGCGAGAGCAAGGCACCGCTGCAACTGCATCTCGGAGGTTAGCAGTGTCACTTCCAGAAATCTGTTTCGAATCTCTTCGCCCTGTTCAAAAAGGTGGACTGGTGTGGGGAACGTTGCAAGCTCTGCAACAAATTCGCTGAGCACAGGCAGAGCGACATGGCACTCTGTAGTAGTGGCGTCAAGCTCTTGTTCCTGAGAAATGTCACGGACGACCATCTCAGCTGGTCTGACCGCAAGAGCTTCGCTCTGGGACTCGAAAAGTTCAGGTCTCATGCGTTCATTGGCAAACGCGTGCTGTTGCTCAAAAAGCTCCGGCACCGCTTGCACCAGCTGTGCACTAGCAAGGGACGTGTGGTGCTCACTTAACTCAATCTCAACTGGTTCATCACGAAACAATTCGGTAACACAGGGAGTGCTTAAGAACTGCTGTCGTTCGAACAGTTCAGGCCGCTCGGGTTCCTGTTATGGTATTAGACTTTTCTTTTTTTTTATAAATTGCATACCGGGTTTGCCAGGATCTGCTGCTGTGCCGTCTGGCGAAGCTGTTCCTCCAGTTCTATGACTCGCTCACGAAGACGCCGAACCTGCAGCGTGCTTTCCTTGTGCTCGTGCCATACCTCCCCGTCCGCCTCACACGCATCGTGGACTTCGTGTGTTTCAAGTACAGTCTTGGGTACTGTTCCGAGACCGTGGTTGCCGTTCTCATGGGGTTCCCCAAAGTGCAGATCGCGCACCACCTCTCCACGCACCATCTCCCCATGCTCTACCTCTCCACGGTACGTGACAACATCGTGACACTGCTGCTCACGAAGCACTTGAGCGTCTTCCTTCGGCGACACAGGGGGTGTGCCCCCAGGACGGTTTGGTGACTCAATGAAGCGCCAAGGCTTCGTAGGGGATATCAGACAAGAAGACGCGAAGGACTTGGGTCTGGGAGGAGAGAGCTGAGCTTGTAACAGGGGTCGCGGAGATTGAGGGGGTTGGGAGGGCTGGGGTTGCGAGGGGTGGGGTTGAGGTAAACTTTCGTGGGTTGAGAGGTGGTGTGGAAACAAAGGCTCAGGAATCACCTTGCGTGTTGGCGACACGAGAGGGGACTCCATGTCGCGGATGGGAGTCGGGGTGACAGGGCGGGAGATGGGGATGACCACTGCTGCGTCGGCAGGTTGAAACTCTTGCTCGTCGTAACCCCAGACAGGAGCCCCTGTATCAGCAGGTGTCTTCACCGGTGTGGACCTCGGTGTGCCTCGATGGCGCGAGGCATAAGGCATAGGAGGTGGCGGAGGGACCATGGCAGGTACCTCAATACTGCTTGGGGGCTCCAAGTCGCCCAACCCCTCAACACCCGCCTTCGCACCCGCACCAGCATTGATCTCACCCTTCAGTGAATAGAGCCCCATTGCGATCTCCTTACTCACGTGACTGCTCAGCTTATCCATCATGGACTGTATCACCTCCTCTTGCACGGCGGCCGAGACTACAGGAACAGGTTGTGTGTACGGAACCATGCTGGTGATCCCCCGGGGCAATGGCAGCGGGGGGAGAGGAAGAGTGATGGACTCTCTTATGGCTGGCGTCGGGTCTTTTATCAGGGGCAGTGGCTCTCGTATGGGAGAGGTCGCTCTGGAGTCTACTGCGGGGAAGTCAATTCTCTTTCTCAATGCTTCAACAGGGCTGGAAGAAGCAGCGGTATGGATGTTGCGAGAGCTGCGGATAGGAGAGTGGTGCCGAGTGATATCGCGAGGCGACAGGACCTGCGGGGGGAGCGTTGCGTTGCTGGCAATGGAAGTCTCTCGTACGAGACTAGAGTATCCTTGAGGCACAAGAGGGGTCTCACCGATATATGCCCTGCTGGACGCCTTCATTCTCTCAAGTTTCTGCAAGATAGCATCTTCTGTCCGCCCTACAGGGCTGGAAGGGGACACATGTCTTGAGGAGGCGATACGTCTTACCTCAACAGGCCCCTTGTCAGTCTCCTCTGCAATGTACATCCTTCCTCCCCTGCCCCTTCCGCTCATGGGTGTCCATCCTACATGTGCTGTGATTTCTATCGGTTCAGCCCTGCGACGTGGAGGTGACGCTTTTTTGTGCTGTACAGGAGGGTAGAACCTCCTGCCTTCGCTGCTGTGGGGCATCTGTCCCACCCCCCACCTGTTGAGATTGAAACAATGGGAATTTCTTTTTCCTTTTTTCTTTTTTTGAAAGAAATAATAGAATACGGCAAAGCCGATAATGTCAACGACGGGCAAAAAAAAAAAAAATGGTTGGAGTTCAGTTCGGTTTTTAGAAAAGATATCAGAAAAGAACAACAAATGTGTAACTGGTTAACGACAAATAATTAGGGGGGGGGGGAGGATGAATCAACACGCAAGATCAAGCAGGGCTTTCCCAAACTCCTTGTAATAGTAGGGCTGGAAATGACCCACGGAGTCGACATAAGCTTGGCTACACTTTATCCGAAGCCAAGTGTGGAGCTTGACAGACTTCCCATACGCGTATCGCTCAGGGACTTGGAGCTCTGTTTATTTATGAGTTTTACCGACTGACCCCCCTCTTATTCTTTGCTGCATACTATTGAGAACGAGGTCGTGTGTAATGTTATACAAGTCGAGAAAGTGCCAATTCGCATCACGCGACATCAGATGGTCCAGCATGGCACCTTCTCTGTGGGAGGAACCCTTGTTGCAAGTGTGGGTTGTGCTAATCCATATGAGGCGTGTTGAGCCGCCAACGCCCAGCGACTCCAACGCTTTCAGCATTGCGATAGCTTTCGTTGGTTCTCCCACGTAGTTTGGATACCACAGACCAGCGTTAGCGATGATGGTGGTGTAGCCAGGTGTTAGGTGTTTGGAGAGCTCTGGGGCTAACCCTGTCCAAGAATGGGATATGTTGGGGTTTTGTAGATATTCTGAACAGTTTGAAGAATGGGATCTGAGTTCGCCGTGCGAGCCATGATCACCATGCATGAAGAAGAAGTCGGCTTCGACAGCAAGCTCCGTGTTGGAGTAGAATCGATTCTCTCGTTGGGACGCCCAGTGCTTGACGTTCCTCTCCTTTATGGTGGAACCCTTCTCCGATTTCATTTTGTTAACGTAAGGGTACGGAGTCCTGTAACAGTCGCAGCACATTCTTCCGTCAAAGGCGGATGTTGTTCCGTTGACGAAACTGCTCCAGTCACGCCATTCCTTCTGCCATAGAAGGCTGGTGTCGTTTTTGACATCCGTCCTCCGTTCGTGGTACCGCACCAGAGGGTCGGGGGATGCTACAAAACCCTTCGAGTTCACAAGGAAGTCATTGGTCTCTTTCGACACCTCGTCTCTGTCCACCTTTCCTTCAAGCATTCTGAGCATACCGAGGTACGTGTACCGCAGGACAGAATCGCCGACAAAGAGCAGTTTTTGTTTTTTAAGACATTTCCGTGTATCAAGTTCCCGTACACCCGTTAGTTTGAACAGACCGTCTTTTCCTTGTTGTTCCCATTGCACACAGCGTGCAGTTGGTAGAGCTTCCTTGCCCTTTACTGTCATCTGTACCACCTTGTTTTTTGGGAAGATTTTATCCTTAACAGTTTCGTTGTTCTTGGAGTTGTCGGTTGTCGGGTGTCCCCAGTCCTCTACAATCGTTGGGTTGTGTTCCTCAGTGTCCGGTTTTTTCGAAGCGGGCTTCTCCTCTCTGTCTTTCTCCAGTGCCAATTGTCCCCAGTCCTCTATTACCGTCTTGGGGGTGTCCTCGCTATTCCGTGTATCGATGTTCCAGAAGCCCACCCCGACCGTCACGAGCCCACACACAACAATGAACCGCACACTCTTTATAACAGCGTAGTAGAGCATTAAATGGGGATGGGGGGGTCGTACTTTTTTTTTTTTTTTTTTCTTCCCGTTACAAGTGAGTGTTGCCAATAAGAATAACTACAGACCTGACAGCGACGGACGTTGAAAAGAAAAAAAGGGGGGGGGGCAAGGGGGGTAATTTCACTTAACCTATAGAAGAACCGGGACTGATTATATCAGTCTAGAAGAACAATTTTTAAAAAAAAAAAAGGTTTCTTTTTTTTTCTGTCTCCTAAAAAGTGGCCCATGTAGAGCGATTTTTTTGTTTATTTACACCCCCCCATAATGCAGAAATCTTTTAGCCTTTGGGTGTGAAACGAATTTCTGCTGTTCTTGTGGTATTAAGTGAATTGCCCCACCCACCCCCCAAAAGAAAAGAGAACGGGGAGGTAACGCTGGTATTTATTGTTGTACTGGCCTGCTCGCACTAGTACCTTTATACTTCTTTTTTTTTTTTTTTCCCTTCTCTCAATGGTATGGTAAGCGACAACCAAAGCGAAAAAAGGAAAAAAAAAAAAAAAGAAAAAAAAAATAATTGCATCACAAACTGGGAGAGCCTTCAAAAAGAAACGAAATAATTTCTTTCGTATTAAAACACGTGGCAAAAGAAAGGGGGAGAGAGGTTTATTTTTTTTTTTTTCTTTCTTTCTTTTCCTTTTTGGTGAATTATAAAACAAGTTGCGACACGCACCTGCCTGCTACAAGGCCTCCGGCTGGATTGGCTCCCTGCACCACTGCCATCGGGGCTCTAAGACTGACAGGTGCTGGAAATGACAGGGGAGAAGAGAAGAGAAGAGAAGAGAAGGGAATAAGGAGAAAAGGAAAAATTTGAAAGTACCTCAATAGAAATGCTGGGTACTAACAAATATGGAAAAAAAAGGAGGGATAAAAAATTTTTTAAGATATAAAACAATCCCCTAAAAAAAAAAAAAAAAAAAAAAAAAAAAAATAACTATTTATTGCCAACAAATAATGAGTCATTATTTAACTCGAGTTCCCGAATTTTTTGCACGAGGGCCCGCAGGGCCCGAGTGCAAAAAAACGGGTAACGAGTGTTAAATAATGGCTCATTTGGCGGCAAGTAAGTCGTTTTATTTCACTCTTCGTCATTTGAGTCACTCACTCTTCACTGCTTTCACTGCTGTTTTTTTTCACGCAGGTCAGCTTTTTGGGGATTTTCCTAAGGTAATACAGGGTAGCTATTTCGCCGTGGCATTTAAAGGGGAAGTAAGGCACTTATTCCCACTTTTAAGGGCTGGAATGGCCTCAGATGGCCAAAAATAGTCAAAATACCCCCACCCCAAAAAAATTTTTCAAGGGGTTGGGTGCATTTTTTTCCACGACAAGACCCATTTTTTCACTCTGAAGGGCCATTATTTAACTGCAAAATCTCATTATTTAACTAGTTAAATAATGGCGATTTCGCGTTAAATAATGAGGCCCCTAGTGAGTGAAGAAAATGACGAAGAGTGAAATAAAAAAAAAAAAAAAAAAAAAAAAAAAAAAAAAAAAATATGACTATACGTCTTCGCGGGTTAAAAAAAATAAAATCTAGGGGGGGGAAATATCGCACAGAATTTTTTTTTTTTTTCCGTTTCTTGTTATTTCACAACATGGATGTGAAGAGTTGCAGGTTGAGGTACTCGGCCTTGTCCGCACTCTTCTCAGGGTTCCTCCCCATTGACACACGGCACAGCGATATGTACCGCAAGCACGACGCATAACGATTCCTGGCTTCAGGTGTCTTAAGCTGTTTCTTTTTTAGAATGGCTGCCGCGTCCTGGAAATGCCTCTGTGAGATGATGAACTGCGAATCCCGAAAAGCCACTAAAGCAAAGCACATCTTTGCCTCCGCCAAGGCTTCACTGCCACTATGGTTATTTTGAACCTTTGAAAACAGGCTCAGGGCCCGAGACAAGTATTCCATGCTTTCAGAAAGATTTCCAAGATCCCCCAGCGCCCTCCCTATGTTATAGTAAATCAAAGCTAATGCGTGCGATGGGGGCTCTGAAGGGTCTTGTGAAGATTCATGTTCATATAGAGTCAATGCACTTCGAAAATACACTAAAGCCTGGTTCAGAGTGCCTTTGTGTGTTCTGTGCAAGCCGTGGACCGGTTCGCTCTCCTCTGCCAGCTCCTTGTTCACCTCTTTGTATGCCAGCTCACCCACAAGCTCTTCGTAGCTTTGTGACTTTCTCTCCTCGCCCCTCAACACACGCTCACCGACACCCAGTAGCTCCATGCTTTTTCTCTCCGCTTCCATTTTTTTTTTTTTTTTTTTTTTTTTTTTTTTTGGTTTCCCCTTTTTTTTTTTTTGAAAAAAAATTTTGGGCCGTGGCGGGAGGGGGGAAAAAAATTTTTTTTTGTGAGTCTATTTAACGGGAAGAATGGAGGGAACTGTGTTTTTCTTTTTCTTTTTTGTTCTTCTTTTTTTTTTCCGGATTTCTTGTAAGAAAAAAAAGGGGGGGGGGACGGGAGAGGTGTCCATTTGGGGCATAAAAAGAGATGAGAAAAGAGGAAAAAAAAAGAGAGAACAACTACAAACACGATACGCGAATTTGGATTTTCCATCAAACCCTGTACCTTTTTTTTCTTCTTTGAACCCTCCGTGGATGGTGGAAAATAAAACTCAGGTTAGCCCCCCAAAGTTGACAACTTGCTTACTTACCGTGTTTGTAGTCTCCCTCAAAAGAAGAAGAAAAAAAAAAAGAAAAAAAGCTAAATTCTACTCAGGATCTATTTTACACAAAAAAAAAAAAAAAAAAAAAAAAAAAAAAAGAAAAATCCCCTCTTTTCCTTCTTCCTCTTTCAAGTACGAGACTGTTTTGAATAGTGATCCCTCCCTCGTGCGGTGCGGCCTCTGTTCCAAGTGGACTCCGTGTCGAGAGGGTTCGCATAGGGCGAAGAATAAGTGGCGAGTGGTGCTTCAACTGTTTTAGAGAACATTTGAGCAAGAGAAGTGATAGAGTGCCTCCAAGTGGAAGCAGGAATTTCCACAGCAGCATGCTCAATGGCTTGCAATATATCCTCCAACGGGACGAACGGCTCTGTAACAAGATAAGGACATATATCAAGAGCAGAAGGGGTCGCCACAGAACACACAATCCAGTCCGCAGGGGAGTATGTAAAGCACCCACCATATGTGGCAAGCCTGTGCACTGTGTCAACAGATACGACTACTTCGTTCTGCGGCCAGGCAAAATTTTCGTTGATCACCCTGGGGAACTCAATGATCACCTCACGGTGGTCAGACATGCCCAGGTCCACTTCTCCTTTCGTGCGTAGGGTGTTGCCTTCAACGACAAATTCGATTTCAGACACTCCCAGTAGCGGCTCTGTGGTCAGATGCAACGCCTGCCCAGGGCGCACCTTCGCCATGAACCCTTTATGGTATTTAGTCGTCGATACCAACGACCCATGTGGCAACGTAACAGCTAGACCCCGTGCTCCAACAAGCTTCCTTCTAAACCATTTCTCCACTCCAATATACACCCTCAGGTTCCCCCCGCCCACTTCTGCTATCAACTTCGACGTAGCGGTGTAGTCGATCATCAATGGGACGATCCACCTCTTCCCTTCTACCCCGAAGACTTCGATCAAGCTTTTCGGGAGTGTGTTGAAGACAGACCCTCCAGGGATGTAGTTCCACCATTCTTTTCTGGGTGCGACTTCCTTCCATCTTTTTGCTGCGTGGCGGACTTCCGCGAGCTCCTTCAACTCGTTCCGCGCGGCTTTGAGCGCGGCAACAGCGATGCCCACCACCATCCCCACGCCTATCACTACCATCACAACAAACAACAACCAATACCACATTGTAGGGAACGCACCGTAGGTCGTGTCAGCGGCAACCCCCGACACGGACAGGGCCTCGACCTTTCTTGTGTAAAAAGACAGAACGTCTTGAAGGGTGCCACCGAAGGAGCCATTGGAATTGCCCAACACGTAGTACCCAGAGCAGGCAAACCCGATACTGATGACAACTAGGAGGAGGAGGAAAGCTGATAGAGGCGGGAGCGCCTTTTCAAGCGCAAGCAGGAGCACACGCCACCCAGGGACGAACCCGAAGTAGCGCATCACCTTCACACCGCATAAGATAATCAAGACGGAGTTCACCGCCCTGCTTGCGATCAGGAGTTGAGACGGGATGTCAATCTTCCCGTCCAAGACCTGCAGCCGTGAGGGGAGCGACGGCTTGTCGTCCATGAGCCTGGTGTGCAAGGAGAATGCAGTCAAGGCAACCAGCACAGAGAGGATCTCGAAGCAGTTCCAAGCCCACGCCCGCGATGTGAAATAAGCCAGCACTGAAGCACCCCTCCGCCTTGCGCGCCTGATTTGGATGCCCTTGCTGACAGCCTCCAAAAACGTCGCCGCCATAAACACGAACTCCAAGCCCCACCGTGCCCTGTCCTGGTCGGTGGATATCCAGTCCAGTCGGGTGGTCTGCAGCACAGACCCTCGGGCAGACGGAATTACACCACCGCCGTCTGTCACCTCAAAAACGACTTTGTAGATGGTCAGCAGGTCATACTCAGGATTGTAGATGACAATGGGGGCCTCTAGAAAAGTGCTCTCCTCGTCAAACCAATTGTCCTGCTTCAGCACCTGAAGGTGGCCCCGCACAGCAGCCACACTGGTCCCATCAAAAACAGTGTGGTTACCATCAAGCGCGCCGTAGCCGTTTGTGTTCACTCTGAAAACTGCGTAGAAACCGTCGCCCGATGAGCTGGGGTTGTCGAGGCTGTCTATGGGGGAGTATTGTCGGCCATTACGGATGTAGACTCCAGTGCTGGTGCCGTCTCTGCAGTATGATGGGGAGAAAATGTACTGGTCACACCCTGAAGTGGTCGAGCGCTTCTTCATGTGCAGGTAGGGGTTCACAGCAACCTTGTTGTAAGCAGCGATGACCGCCTGGGAGGTGTCGGAGACGGCGTCACTGGACACATCGGTGAAGATACCAGGTGCCCAGACGTTACGCAACCAGAGGTGGACGTCCTCCACGTTGGTGATGTCGCGCAGAAGACGCTGTGATCCCGTCTCTGTGACGGTGGGCTCGATGAAGGTGTTCTTGACGAGAGTGGCCATCTGATGCGTGTCGCTCACGTTAATCTGCAGCATGGCAATCACCACGACCAGCACAAAATACAGGACAGCCTGCATCCACCACCGAAGATACCGCCTCCGTGTCACCTCAAATTGAATCACAGATGTCATCGCAGCCATGTCCACCAAAACAACACTCGACGGCGGCGGGGCAATACAAGGCAGCGGTATCTCATTCCTTGGAGGCATCACCACTTCCTGCACCCTTTCGAGCATGGATTCACCGCCATCCACAGGCACAGGTGCCATCGCAGGTGTCCCGGGCTCACTAACCATCTCTCTGGCATCTACTTCGCCATATCCCTCACCGCCATCTTGCACACTATCTTCCATCCTGATGTCATCTGCATATGGTGCTAACTCCTCACGCACTTCTTCCATTCTATCCAAATCTGGGAGCCGTATCTCCTCGAAATGCGCTGGCATGTCAAGATCCTGCTCTCCGACCACATCGCCCGCTGACTGGATAGTGTCAAACTGAAGCCTGTTGTCACCATCCACTAAACTCGAGTCATCATCGAAGACGTACTGGGGGGCAGGGTCGTCCTGCTCCGTTGCCATTTTCCCGCCAACCCCCCTCCGCCTTGGTTTGGGTAAGAAAAGGATGGCAATAAAGGTAACAGATACAAAAAACAAGACTTGGTCTATATCTAGCTAAGAGAAAAGAAGAAAAGGTGAAGCCCTTCACCACAACGTCACCGCTGGAGGTGCGTCAACGAGAAACCGTTCAACCCACACGTCCACAACAATGTTCCAACGTCTGTAGGACCATTTATAGCCAAGTTCCACACTCGTGCAGGGAACCTTAACGGCCGTAGTGCTGTTGGCGGAGGCGGTCTTCAGTTGGGTCCACACGTCTGCTGCCAACCCGTCAGGAAGGGTGTCCGCCCCTTCGGGTGGGTCAAACCTCGTTTGTATTTTATGCCTCGTCACAGAGTCTTCTGCCAATCGATCCAAATAGAACTTCGCGCTCTCCTTACTACCATACACGCCTAGGACGCTGGCCATTGGCTTAAAACCTTTTGGCAATGGTTCCACCTTTCCCAGCTCCTTCCCTTCTCCATAATTGCACTGCTGCCGTATTACATACACAGGGTCGCCCGTGCCTGACACAGGCCTCGTTTCTTCTACCACCCGCCTTCTCTCTGGCGAGACAAACGGCAATCCATACCCAGGTATGATACCAGGCACCAGAATGTCTGGTGAATGCATTTCCACCCCCCTCTTCCTTTGTTCTGTTTTGCTCTTTCACATAAATAAAAGAATGTCAAGGGAAAGAAAGCATCATCTCGCACTTATCCTCTCCTTCCTGATGACGAATGGTGGGTCGTCTTCGATCAACGGCCTGCTGGGGTACTTCATCTGCCTGCGCTTAGGGTGGTGCTGTCGGTTTTTAGCAGGGCGGGACGGCTGTTGTTCATCCAAGAAATGGTTGGAGGTGGCAGCCTGTAAAGGCGGCGCGGGGTTGGTAGCAGCAGGTTTGCAGGGCGGGGAGGGGGGGACAGGGTTGTACGGGAGGCTGGCGGGGGGTAAGGGTTTCACAAAACCAGAGACTTTGCACTGTTTTGTTGTCGATCGCCGCTCCTTAATCTTGATAGTACTGCCGACAACAAGCTTCCTTGCTTGCGGGGGCAAAAGCCCAGCCATGCCGTGCACCAACATCGTCTGCTGTTGCTTGAGCTCACGGTACTTTATCATGCTGCCCTCCACGACAAACCGGCTCCTTATCATAACTTCAGATATTCTCCTGTTCTCTCTGCCCCTCGTCGACCCGAAGTGCTTGTCGCTTGCACCGATAGCATCTATCGATGTGGATATCTGTTGCTCCGTGGCAGTCGCTCCATGAATGGCCATGTTCTCTTCGCGTACTACTTTGTGGTAGTTTTGCATGTCTATTCTAAGCTGTCGTTTCATCGCTTGTTTGCGGATCACGACTTTGCTGTATTGGTTTGCGAGCTTCGCCATAACGGCCATGGTGCCAGGCTGCAAGGTGGACTTTCCAAGCCGCAAGACAGCGTCTGCAGACACACCAGGAGTGTCGCCCAGTGTGCTCACAGATGAGATCCGTTTCCGAATCTTGGTGGTGCCACGCATGGCGATGCACGGCAGCCGCAGCTGAGCATCGGTGTTGCTTCTCATTAACGTGGGGTTCACTGCAAACACATCAGATGGAATACTCTTCAAAAGGTTCTCGGGTGCTTCTTCGACGCCTTCCTGCCCGCTTAATGAAGACAGACTCTCGACAGTGCTGCTATCCGACGACCCACCGTCTGCAGCGTTCAGGTTCAGTCTCACTGCCGACACTTTATTGTTCTCCAGTTCCAGTGCTTCTACAGACAACTTTGCGACGTACGACTCCTGCATTGGGACCCACCCCGCACCGAACGCCTCGATGTACTCGGATGATTTCCAGAAGTTTTTTTCCAACCACTCCTTCCGCACGGTCTGCTCGTCTATCGACACCTTTTCCTCTTCAGCAAACCTCCAGTCATCGCCTCCGTCTAAGTAATCCTGGATCACGTTGTCTTTCATCCACCACTGTGTTGCCTCTTTGTTTCCCGTGTACCACGTTATTCGTTCGTCAAGAACGCTGCAGGTAGCTAACCGGTCTGTCATTGCCTCAACTGTATCGCAGATGGCGCTGTCAATGGAGGCTGCAAGATCGTTCACAGAGTACTTTACACTCCGCAGCGAGCTGCTCACCCGACTGAAATTCTTGACTACAGAGAGGATTGCCTCACGCAACACATTATTAGGTTGCGCTTGTGTCGTTCGCACGAGTCTAGCAGCCTGCTGCTGCTGTTGCGGTGTTCGTGTATTTGATTCTGGCTGTACACGCGACTTCCGTCGTGTTTCTTTTTGCGAAGGAGAAGATAACTTTTTGCTGCGGTTTGCCGTTATCGTGTGCTTCCGAGACCTTCGGGGGACGTCAGACTTCTTCTCTTCGCATTGTACCTGAACACGAGGCTGGGAGTCGCTACATCTTTTAGCCGTCTCGTTAGTACCCTCCTTGCTGTCAGGTCTCGTGTCTTCCTCGTGTTCTGTTTCAGTAGTATCGTGCTCCAGGTTGTCTGTCACATCTGAAAAGCGTGCCTTTCGCGAGAGTGATGAGTTAAGGCTTCTTTTTGAACCCTTGCGCAGGATGGACTTCCTTGTATGCTTGCTACTGGGGCTCATAGAAACCCGCTTCCCGGAGCTCTTTCTGTTGCTGTTCAGGTTAGAACTTGTGTCGGTTTCGTCGGGGTTCTCAAGTGGCGAGAGTCCGTCTTCAGAAGTGCACAGGGGCGAGTGTCCGTCTTCAGAAGTGTACAGTGGCGTGTGTCCGTCTTCAGAGGTGTACAGCGGCGTGTCGTATGTGTCTGATTCTCTCGTGTCAGGTGCCAGGGAGCTCCGGTCAGAGAGCTGGTCAGGGAAGTGGTCAGACAGGCGATCAGACATGTACGACTGTGCTACGGGCTCACGGAAGTTGCCTTGAGTTGACGATTCCCTGACAATCTCGGGTGGTGTATTTGGCTCGCTGCGGCGACTGTCGGGCACTGCTTGCTTGTTGGATAGCACCAACGGCTCAAACTCACCGAAGCTTCGTTCGTTCTCGTTCGAACCCGTCAAAGGGGTAAACACGCTATTGATACTATCCTTACCCTGCAGGGGCACCGCTGGAGTCACGGACCCTGGCTCTGAAGGCCTACTACTGAACAACCCACGCAACACAACAGCAGAAGCCCTCTGGCGTTCTTCAACATTCGCCTTTAGTTCCGCAATGTCTGCGACAAGAGACTCGCTTAAACCGTAGCCTAAAAGCAACAACCTGCAATGTTTGGCATGCAGCTCGTTCTGCCTCTCCGCCGCGCTGACTAAGAGAGTCTCGGTTTGTGCCAGTGCAACATGATCTGTCGTCGTGTTCTCCAGAAGTTGCTGCAGAAAACTAGAATTACCTGCACCCAAAGAAACGTCGTTGCCTTGCTCAGGAAGCTGCTCGAGATGCTTTGCCTTCAGTTTTTTCAAAGCAGTGACGAGGACAAGGCTGGCTTCTGAACTGGTTGACGTTGCTGCCAGTGCCATCTCGGCGGCTTTCTTCTGTATCAGAACACGACGGATATTCTTTCGCACGAAATCCCAACCGGAAGCGGGCTGCGGGGATACAGCCCGAGGCATCCTGTCTTCACGTTCCATCAGATCTGTGTTGTGCGCTTGCAGCATGTTGCGGAGCTTTGCAAGGGTGCGGGCCTGCGACGGTCTTTTGAAAACTGAAGGCCTGGCAACACTAGATCTGACTGAAGGAGTCATGTTCGTTACAGCGACTACAGAGCTTTCCAGCTCTGTCTGCAGGCCCTCGTTAGATACTGTGATTTCGGTTAGCCTACACATTAGGGAGTTGATCTGCGATGTAAGATATGACACAATGTTGAGGTGCTCTTCCTCAGGGATGGTGGTCTCTACTGCAGATTCTGACAGCTCCTTCATGTTTTTCGTAAGAACTTTATGTTTGTCCCCAAGAGTTAACAATTTCTTCTTCATCCCTATCAGCAACTGATCCCTGCGCTCCAACTGTTGTACCAATTTCGCACACTTTTCGCACCCTTGTGCCACATCCTCGGCAGACACTTTCAGTCCCTCGTTCGCTGGCATCAACGGTACTGCAGGTGATTTTGGTGGTTCCAACTCAGTGCGAACAATCTTGTGGCTTTTCTTCCTCTTCGCTGCCGTTGAGATTTTTCGGCGAGATTTCCTCTTCTCGTTCTTCACTTCACCCTTCACGCCCAGCAGCATGGCATCGATCTTCTCCACCTCGTTTGTGATATCGATTTCTTCCGGTTCGCTCTCGGTCTGTTTCGAAAGCGTCTTCCTCAAGGGTTCCTGCGTTGGGCTGCGGATCTTGACGATATCAAACTTCTTGGGGGGTGGGAGGTCGAGAACAGGAGAAGTCGGTGCGAATTTTTCGAGCTTAATGTCGGTGGGCATAATGTTGGAGAGGGAGGGGTTCCGCCCAGGCGCGACCGGGGTAACAGGCTCGGAAGTTGGGGTGGGGTCTTCATCCTCAAGAACGGGAGCAACAAAAATTGGTGCGGTGGTTGCAGGGATGCTACGGCGGGCTAAAGAGGGCGGGGGCTGCAACACAGGCCGGTTGAAATCAGCGTCTTCAGGGGGGGTGCTTGGCGAGCAGATCCCAGACCGTTTACGCTCCGGTGCAAGTTTCCCTGTGGCCACTTCGTCTACAAAGAAGACCCCATCCCGTTGCTTGAGTGTCATGATGGGAACAGGGGCCTCTTTGGATATCGTGAACTGCAAAGTCTGCGACAGCATCTCAATGTTCGACTCTAGATGCCCGACATTCGAAAACGAAACCTCGGACTCTGTCAAGAGCTTCCCCAGTCTCCGCAAGGTTTCTTTGTATGCCTTGCCTAACTCTTCCTGACGCTGCTGCTGTTCAGCGTCGCGTGCTTCAAGCCCCTTCTGTATGTCGTCGACCTTCTCCATCAGTTTCGTCAGCGTGTCTTCACTGTCGCTCACGCTCACTTCGTTCCGAGGGAAGACCGCATGGATCAGTTTCTGTAGCTTCCTGGTCTTAACCCGCATTACCTCTCTATTGTCATTTCCCTCCACATCGTCTAAAAGACATCCCGAGAGTAGCCTCTTCGAAAGCCAATCATCTTCTTCATTTTCTTCAAGGGCAGTAAGGTTCTTTGGGGGCATCCTGTGGGTGTTTGAAAAAAAAAAAAAAAAAAAAAAGGGAAGACGTAGAAATTCCCTTCCCTAAAAGGCTCTGATTTGGCTAAGACAGGCATCATAGCTACCCTCTCAAAGAGTTCCCCTGTCTGTCTGCTACAAAAATCGTGCCCCACCATGCCCCTCCCGCATCGCTGTGGAACTGCAAAATGCATGTTCCAAAGGGATCGGGTGGGTGGTGTGCGCAGATTCAGTGAAAACAGACAGAAGAGTGAAATGAACCGAAGGAGAGGTTGTGGTTTACAGCTTGCCGTTTTTACCTTCTGCACTGGTTGTCATCACTGCCTTTTTCTGGTCCCCCCCCGGCTTGCAGGTGGGATTAAAAGTATATAATAATAAAGTGAGAAAGAAAAGAACCAAGACAGAATTTTTTTTTTGGTGTGAGAAAGAACAGAAGAAAAGAAGAAAGAAGTATGGAAAAGAAAGGTTAAAAAGGGTTAATTAGCGCCTTTGAAACTTTTTTTTTTTCTCCCGGGCAATTCACAAAGCAAGAAAAAAAGGAATGCGTGAAAATTAATTTAGTATCCAAAACCGAGCAGGCAAGCATCCAACAAAAACCTAGAACGACGGGGCACGGCTCTAGTCGGTGAGCGCAAAATCACAACCTTTTAAAAATGTCTCGTAGACAGTCTAGTCCCGCCCCCCATTTTTTTTCCTAGTTATTATTTTGCGGCACCTTTTTGAGTATTAGGTGAAACCACCCCTTTTTTTGATGTATTTTTTCGTTGCCCATTATTCTTTCAATAGTCTCTTTTACTCAATCTTCATCCCCCTTCCCCCCCCCCTTTTTTTCCTTTTATTTTTTTTTCTCCTTTCAGTCCGTCTGCCATGCCAGGCTGGTAGAGTTCATTCAAGATGAACCAACTAAACGGTACCCTTCGTGGGTCAAGGGGGAGAAAAGAAAAAAAAAAGAGGATGGACCTCCCCATTCCTCTTATAAGAAACAAAAAAAAAGAGAAAAAAAAGGGGGGTAAAACGGAAAATACACTAGAAAAAAAAGGACAGTCGCGAATCGCCTGCATGGAGCTGCCTGGCCACTGCAGTGCAACATCATTTTTTTCATGCGGTGGAACTCACGTTTTAATTAACATCAAAAAAAAAAAGAAAAGAAAAAAGAAAAAGAAGAAGGGGAGGGGAGGAGGGGTGACGACTGATTAAAACTTGATTCTATTTTTTTTTTTCCTTTTTTTTTTTCCCCTCTCTTTCTTGTGATACTCTTTCTGAGCTTTCCGACCAATTATGCTCCTGCCGTAATTCTTTAAAATCTTTTTTTTTTCTTTTTTTTTTCTTGACTGCTCTACTCCAACTATACTGCAAACAAAGTAAGAAAGGGAGAATTAAAAAAAAACTCCTTTTTTCTCTTTTTGATGGGTAACGAAAAAGCCTCGATCCCACCTGGTTCCTGTAATATGAGTGTTTTTTATCATCCCAGTGTCATCGACATATTCCCCCCAGCATCTGCAGGCATTTTGTGATCACAAAATATCACAGAAATAACCAGAGGACTGCCTGTGGCTATCATAACCCCCGAGGGACAATAAGGTTTTCTTTTTTTTTTTTTTTTTTATTTGGATGTAACGTGCAGAGAAGAAGAAGTGCACCCACTTCAGTGTTACTCTTTTGACACAAGTACAAGACTGACATGCGAGACAGGGTAAAGCAATCAAAATCAAAACACCCCCTGCAAGAAATCTGGGGTTGTTTACTTGTGAGGTAGTTTTGTTTTCCAAAGGGTCTTTTGGACTCTTTTAAAAAAAAAAAACTTTTTCCCGGCATCCACCTTACCGCTTGCACTTTATCACCCCCTCTTCCCTGTATTCTGAAAAACGAAGGCAGGAAGGAAGGTAAAGCAGGAAGAAAGCTAGAAAAGTCAAATGTGATGTAAAAGAAAAAGGAAAGACAAGAAAGAAAAAAAAAGAAGAAAAAAACATACACATTTTACGTGCGATGCTAGCCAGCACGCCATGACTGTCTTCCTATAGTACAAAAGAAATACGTCTTTAAGGAATAAAAAAAGGGAGGGGGTGGTGATACGAAAAAAAAAATGCGAGACAAGAGAAAAGAAAAATGCACCCTAAAGCTATGGAGGGGGAGTTGACCTGAAAAGGCCAATATCGGAGCCAGCAGCAGTCCACCCCCATATGCAGCTCTTGGTGTCAGTGGGGCCATTTTCCTTATATCTCTCCTGGCTCCTTCTTTTTTTCCTTCTTTTTATTTCCCCCCCTCCTTCAGGTTTTCCGATTTTGAAGAAAATAAGGAGAATAAAGAAAAGGAAAGAAGACTCTTTTCCCTTCTATGTATGAATGACATCAAACGAATTTGCGGTCTGCATTACTTGATCACTGCAAACCAAAATAAAAAAGGAAGAACAAAAAAAAAATCTTCTCCTTTCTCCATCCCCCGAAACACCGCACATCTCGAATAAGTATAATATGAGCTCGTGGGAGGGAAAAAATGTTTGAAACTTTTTCTTTGGGGGGGGGCTTCATTCTTCCTCCCCCACAGAAAATATTCTGGTGTATACTTCCAACTGCTCTTTCAGATTGCAATGTGCAGGTACCATCCTGAGAACGACAATTTGCTAATAATAAGAAATTAGCGAGCGATCCCCTCGGACAAGCCCATAAAAAAAAAAAAAAAAAAATCAAAGGAAAAAAAAAAAAAAACTAATCCTTTTTAGTATACGAACTAAAAAGGAGGGCACCAGACACAGAAACGAGGATAGGGAGAATGAGGGTGGGGAGGATCGATTTCGTGCGGGGCTCAGGGTTGTGGTGGTCCCACGAAGGAGGACAGGAAAGGGAAGAGGTGACGGTTAGAGTTGAAGCGACGGCTTGCTCCAAGAGGGTCATGCCGTGTGAAGCATAGGAGCCACAGAACCAGATGCCACGCTTACCTTGAATAGAAGGAAGCTGGGACAACGCCTTCGACGAGTCCAACGTGTGGATGGCTCGCTGGAAGTACGCCTTTGACAGCACCTTGTCAGCAGCAGGCTCGACAAGGGGGTTCCACGTCTGGAAAACGTTGCCCAGTGATACTGGCACATCAACCAACTTGTTCATCCATACGGTAACGCAGGACATAGCGAATCTGTCAGGGACAGCGTTCCGCTCTGTGTAGTCCCCTGCGGGAGGGAGGAAGCTGTTCATTGTCCGCCAGTCAGATCTTGAGTGTGGCATGATCGCTTCGTCGTGATGCACGTAAGCGGTGCTGTTTTCGTACTTAAATGCCGACAAAACCTTTGTTTCTTCCTCTGTGGCGTCTGTCAGCATCTTCAAGGCATGAACGGCCTCTGTCGCCACCACCACCTCGTCAAATAGCTTTGTTTTATCTTTCGCATCCGTCACCTCCACGCCATGCTCGGTCCTCCGGATCGACACCACTTTGCTGTCAAAATATCTGTCGCACTGCTGCACCGGTTTCAACAGCAAGTCGCAGATCTCAGACGCACCGTCGGCCACACGAAGCCATCCTGTTAGCAACGTTGTTTTACGCAACCCGAAGAATTGCACGATGATATCCGCAGGGTACTGCTTCACTGTTTCTAATTTGCACGACAGCATTGAAGAACAGATGGACAGCAAGAAGCTCTCGTAGAACTCCTTGTCGTGGGGGATCTGTTGCATGAAATCATCGAAAGTCATGTCGGAAAGGGACGCGTCGTCCACGCGCAGCCAGCACCTCCACTGGAACTTCAAAAACTCCACCAGGAACCTCCAGTGCTTGAAGGGGTTCGTGAATGGAACCGACAAACGGCCGAGCATCACGTTGTCATACTGGAACAAGCACCTCCCACCGAACTCCGATAGCGACTGGCAGTAATTGACATTTTGCAGCTTCACCCCCAGCTCCTTGTACAACCTCAGCAGGTTAGGGTAGTAATGAGGAGAAAACGACCTAATCGGAACGTCGACCCTCTGCCCCTTGCACTTCCCGAGGTCGATGGACTGTGCGTCCATCCCCGGTGAACCCGCCGCCTCATAAATCACAACATCATACTTCTCAGACAGCTTGTACGCAGCAGTCATACCAGCGATGCCGCTGCCAATGACGGCAATCCTCTGCTTTGGGGACTGCTCCTGACACATTTTTCTTTCCCCCTTTAAGTGGTTCTTCTCTTAGTTCCTAGGTGCAGAATGAACATCGGGGTAAGCCAAAAAAGGGACAAGGTATACTCTACTAAATAGGTGTGTGTTTATATCTAAGGTACAGGAACAGGGACAAGAGGCCCCTTCCGCTTCAGGTGATGTTCAAGCATTTTCATGTCATTCTTGACTATCCCAATCTCGCTAGCGAGGCCAACCATTTCGTAGTGACGGGCGGTGGAGAGTCGCGAGCATTGTCTCGTGAGGCTGCCCAGCCTCTCAGTCAGGCTTTGGATGGCAGCGTCGTCCCTCTTGCGCTGCTCTTCAGCTTCCCGTAGCACTTCCTTCTTCTTTTCCAGCTTCTGGTTTGCTTCCTTTTGAAGAGATGCAGCAAGCTCTGCGTGGCTTCCCGACGCCCGTTGCATCATCTTTGCCATCTCCTTTGCACGTGTATCCCGCTCCTCTGCCAGGCACTTTTCGAGAACTGTCACTTGTTTCTGCATGCTACGAAAGGTTTCCCCCCCTTCGATATCTTCAATGTAACATTTAAGCCGGGTTTCCGCGTTTTTCCTCACGGACTCAAGAAGCAGTTCGCGTGAGTCCTGGCAAGCTGTTTGCAGCGTGCTAAGTGATGCAGCAAGTGGGCTCGTTGTCTGTCTGTAGGACTCTACTGTGTCGCGAACAGATTGCACTGCCTTGTCAACCTGTGCTGTGTAACTCTCTAGCATGCCACGGACCTCCCTTTCAAGCCTGTCAAAATCTATATCTAGCTCCCTGTTGCGGACATGGGATACTGTCATAACAGGACAGCTTCTTCTTAGCACGTTACTGTCCGTGTTGTACTTCAGGGACATGGAGTCGACCGTTCGCATCATCGATGGCCGCTCGCCTCTGATGTACGTCACTTCGTCTTTCACAGGTCCGGTGAGCCTTTCGAGGGACTTAATCTTCGCTGCTGAAATCTCTTTGCTCTTCCTCAACTTCTCGTTTTGTTCAACCAGTTTTCTCATCTCCTCTTTAAGCGCACGGTTCTCTTCCAAGCACGTTTCCTCTTCCTCCCCCATACACTTCAAATCATTTGTTGCCCTTGCTAACTCAGTTTTTAACTTGTGCAGTGCACTCTCTTCTATGTGTGCCATGTCCTGCAGGTCTAACATCCCTGCGAAGTCCCATGTACGTGCTTCGCACATAATAAACCTAGTTAATTTGTGATGTTTGTGGTAAAATTAAAGAGCTATATTAGGTGGAACACTTATTTCTACCTTGTGGACATGCGTGACCTAGCCTGGTTTAGGGTGGGATAGGGCTGTGTTGGTGGCTGCGGTGACGCGGAGATTTTCTCTAAAACAGCGTCCACAAGGATTTCCTCAGATGTACCTAAGAGCGTTACATAATGTTCTAAGGTATCTGGAGAGAGCGCAGCATGGATAACATCTTCTTCGATGCCAAAAGTCGTAGTCAGCGTGTGCATCACTGAAATGCACACTGCTGCTACAGCAGGGTTTGCTGCAGGGATAGATTCAGCTTCGACCACTGCTTGATCTTCTACTTCACACCTCATTTCTTTTCTCGCCTCAATTTCATGTTCCTCTGAATAAGGCACCGTCGGAGTAAGTACACCCTTCTTAACAGCACCTCCTTCTTCAGCTTTGCTAATGTCGACTGTGGCAATATAAAAAGTTGAGTGAAGTGCTACATGTGCTAGATCGGGATACGCCTTCCGTGTGCCATATGTCTGAACATGCCTAGCAAGCCTAATTGGCAAGGTGATCTTATCAGTAACTCCCACGAGGCGCGTGCTATGTTCAGGATGCAAGTACACGGGGCGCCCATCAGTTACTTGATAAAAAGTGACTGCATTAGGAGGGAACTTCACAGGCAATTTTGAAGGAGAGGTAGAAGAAGCAACGTCTAAGACAGTGGCATCCGTGTCTTGCTGCTGAAGTTGAAGGCGGCGGCGACTGGGCTGCGGCAACGCGTCTTCCAGAAGCGCACGTGTTTTGTTGTTCTCCTCCTTAAGGTAGCTGGTTGCAGCGAGAATCGATCCTGCGGGACCAGCTGCATCACGCAGCTCGTCCATCATCTTCCCACAACTTGCCGTGAACCTGAGCAGTTTTTCCTGCAGCTCCTCTAGCTCTCTATTCTGTACGGCGAAGATGTCCTTCAGTTGCGCCACAGAGTACCTGTTATACTGCCGCTCTCCCTCAGTTACCTTTCCCGTGTTACCAGCAGCCCTGCACCGCACGCCATTACGGCTCCTGTGAATCAATGTAAATTCTTCATGTACAAACTCAACAGAGTCGTGAATGGACTGGTTTGTAAGAGGCTTAAGCTGTAGGTACTTCGTAGGTTGTTGACACAGCGGGCACGGCAGGGTAACGTTAAAGTCAAAAAGAGAAGTGTCAGAGAGACGTCGCATGCACATGAGGAGACACGGAAGACAGAAATAATGGCCGCAGCGTGCTACACGTGCAGCAGCAGGATGCTCAAAACAAATGGGACAATGGTATTCTTCATTGCTTACCCTACATGCTTCGCAGACTTTGTCCCACTCAACTAACTCGTCGATGTCCCAATCCTTTTCTGTCACGGTGCTATCTAACATCAACTTGAAGTTTGCCAACACAAAAAGTTCCTCCTTGTTTACCTTCCGTTTCCCGCCTCCATCCTTACCTGTACCTCTGTATCCACCTCTTTTCCCCGATCCCTTTCTTCCCCCGTCTTTCCCCCCTTGACCTTTCCCCCCCTCATTAAATCCACCTCTTCTCCCAGGCATGCTCTTCGACCTGTCCATTGAAATAATTAGCAATCAAAGGAATAAAAGAGGGGAGGGGGAAATATTCTTATTCTTATTTACTGTCGGCTCTACCCCTTGATTGTAGCAGTGCCGACAGGACCCGATGGGGGAGGTCTAAGTACTGTGCATGAGCTACGAGCTCATTTCCCTCTTGCACCCAACCTTTGTTTCCAAGATGGGTGACAACATCCAGCCACAGATCCCAATCACGTTCTATTGAGTGTCTGTCCATGGTGTAGAAAGCTGAAAGCATTTTGTCAGTGGCAGCAACGTGATCGTAGGCTCTTACCGCTGCATGGAACACGGCTTTTGTATTGCCATCCATCTGTGCTATCACGTCGATGCCTTCCTCGAAATCGTGTTTTCCGCAACACCTAATTGCAGCCACCTTCTCTTCCGCGCTGCAAACACCTTTTTTATTGATCACATTGTTCAGCGCCATTGGCACTTGTGTACATATCATCCTTCTGTGTCGCAGCAACATCTTTTTGTAGAGGCCCAACATGCCTTTTGCTGCACTTTCGTGAAATATAAAAAAATCGCAGACGGCAGGGTTTGAACCTGCGCATGCAGAGCACACTCGCTTAGCAGGCGAGCCCCGTAACCACTTGGGTACGTCTGCTGCTGATGTCTGTTGGTGTTTCCTTCGTGAAACATTAATCCCAAAATATATATGTTCATTTAATCAATTGTGTGTTTAAAGACGAAAATATTCGTAAGCAGACGTACCCAAGTGGTTACGGGGCTCGCCTGCTAAGCGAGTGTGCTCTGCATGCGCAGGTTCAAACCCTGCCGTCTGCGATTTTTTAAAACCGCAAAATTTTGTTGTTTTTCACTTCAGGTTTACGAAAATTAAAAATTCCCCGGCCGGGAATTGAACCCGGGTCATCCGCGTGACAGGCGGATATACTGACCTCTATACTACCGAGGATACGGATTTTTTTTTTCAAAATACCAATGCAGGGCCGCCATGGAGAGCAACACCTGAGAAAAGGGAAAACAAGGTGAAGGGAAACCATGGGGAAATAGGGAGGGCAATGGACCAGGCTTCTGCAAGCAGGAGGAGCCCTGGTCCCCCACCAACCCGTGCTCTGCTTTGGGACAGCCGAAGAGGGCTGAATTACATTATTCCCTCAGTCAAGTGAGAGAAAAACGAGGGCCTACCTTCCAGCTGGATGTCCTTCTTTGGCTGGAACCTCCGGCGGAAAGCCCCCCAGGGAGGTATTGCTCCTATTGAGCGAATCATTGGTGAGTGTGAAAATAAAAAAAGGGGAAATGGGAAACAGTGAGAGGAAGGGGAAGGAAGGGAAAGGAAGGGAAAGGAAAGTGGAAAACACAACACGGATTCGTGACAGGCGGATATACTGACCTCTATACTACCGAGGATACGGATTTTTTTTGCAATAATAACCACTGGGGGGAAACTGGGGGTGGGGGGAGGGGTGTGGGGTGTGTCCAGTCTTTTGTCTGGAGTAACCGAGAGGGCCACCACGTGGGCTGAACCTTCCCTTCGGTGCTCCGTTCCCCCTTCCTGGGACAGCCGACCTGGCTGATTACATTCGGGGCGGTCCCCTCGAGGCTGAACGCAGGGGCGTTCTCTTGCTGCGCCCTGCGCCCTCCCGGCCTTCCCTGTGGCTGCCTCCCGGGAGGTTGTTTCTTGGCCCATTTGCGTGTGAGTGTGTGTGTCCCGGCTCCACAGAAGAGAACGTCCTGCAAGTGACCACGAAACTGAACCGCATCAGAGACGATGAGTTCTGCGGCGGACTTTTGCTCTTCGACCTGAAAGGAGTCTTCGACACAGTGTGGCACAAGGGTCTAAATGCGAAAATGAGGAGTAATGGCTACCCGCAAAGAATTACGGACTGGGTGGCCGCTTTCCTAGACCAGAGGATCGCTGCCGTCAAGGTGAGTGGCGAAACAGGGAAGCACGAACACATAACGGGTGGGGTTCCACAGGGAACCATCCTTGCCCCAACCCTCTTCTCGATCTACATGGACGACCTCTCAGAGACGTTCGAAAAAGAGGGCATTGATGCCGTGATGTACGCAGACGACATTGCGGTGGTGCTGCACGAAAAAGACCTGGACAGCTTGAATGGAAAACTGATGAAGATCCTGAGGGTTGTGGAGAGCTGGTGCTCGAGAAACTCGATGGTGATCTCCAAGGGAAAGACAGAGTTCCTTCCCGTTGCTGGCATCTCCTATCCGCAGAGAACACTGAAGGGGAAGATCAGAGCAACTTTCAAGACCGGCGAAGAACTCGAGGTGGTCGAAAAAACAAAGCTGCTCGGAGTCACCTTCGAGGAGGACATGCTTTTCTCCGAACACTCCAGAGACGTCTTGGAAAGAGGTGAAAGCAGGGTCAGGCTGCTGAGCTGCCTTGCGGGAACGAGATGGGGTTGCAAGAAGGTGGTGTTGAGGGCTCTATACCTCACATATGTGCAACCAGTCTTCAGATACTGCTTGGGCGTGTACGGGTCATTTCTCCCGAGCGGGAGGAACACGCCCCACGAAGGCATCAAGAAGCTTCAATACAGGGCAGCGGTGAAGATCACAGGCTGCATCGCGTCATCAGAGACATTCGCGACACTGAACGAAGCGGGGCTGTGGACCCTGGATGCGCTGATCGAACACGACAGCCTGTTGCTCTACGAGTCACTGATGAGAAAAGTGGACACCGCCGCATACCAGGCGACTCAGCCTCTGGAGGATCTGACCAGGTACGAGAAGCTCCTACCAAGGAGGACTTGGTCTGACAAACAGAGAGAGGCATCGAAAGCCTACAAACTCCCAGAGAGGACGGGCACACCTCACTCGGGCGCCGTCTTCATGAGGAGACTCGCTGTTGCACCCTGGCAAAGATTCGAGGGGCAACTCGTGCTCTCCCCCTTCCTAGACACGCAGGTGAAAAGGACGGACCCAAAAGAGGTCAGGAAAGAGGCAACAACGAACACCCTGAACAGGTTATGCGAGAAACACGGCCGGGCATTCTGCATGGTGTTCACAGACGGGTCCGTAAAGGATGGGAAAAACGGAGGCTCGGCCGCCATCCTGCTGCACAACGGGTCCGATGCTGCCTACGGGATCAGCGGTGGACTGTATTCGACATCCTACAAATGCGAACTCAGGGCCCTGAGGCTAGGGATCCGACTGGCGACAAGACTCTCAGAGAGGAAGCTTGCAAGCCAAGGGGTGGTTCTGATATGCACAGATTCGCAGTCGGTGATACGGAAGATGTACCAGGGACACATGTCGGCAGCCTCCAAAGATGACTTCGAACTCTGGCAGGAGGTCGCGAGCTTGACAGGCAGAGGCCACAAGCTAATCGTTCAATACGTCCCGAGTCACTGCGGGTTCAAGTGGAACGAGAAGGCGGACCAGAAGGCAAAAGAGGCGAGCGAAAGACTGGCCCACACCCGTGAGACAGACATTGAGGTGGTTAAAACTCTGGTGAGGAAGCATGTCATCAGAAGCCACCTCCGCCTATGGAAGGATACTGGCGCCACAAAGACGTACAGGGAGCTGTTTGCCGGAAGTTTCGAGAAGTTCGAGGAGCTGGACAGAAAGAAAGAAGTGGCGATCATGAGGCTGAGGGTGGGGAAGAGCCCACTCACTTGCGGATACCTACTCATACCCCCAGTCGAGGAGGTCCCGTGCCATCTATGTTCGCAACCCCAGACTCTAAGCCACCTCCTACGGGAATGCCAAGACGAAAAGAGGATCGACCAAAGGAGTCAGATCTTCGGTAGCTCCCTTCCTTCCCTCAAAGTCCTCCTGTCCACCGACGCCTGTAAGACCGCCCAGCTCTTGGAGCGGCAGGGAACATTGTGAAAAAACTTATAAATTATAATATATTATACTCTCCAAGCATTGAGGTCTGAAGTTGTTAAACGACTTCAGACAGCAATTGTTTCTAACTCAATCTCTCGACTCTGGCTTCACTCCTATCCTTTCTTTTCACCTCCCTCCCCAGTGTCTTCCCTTATTTTCCATTACCAGGCCCCTGTCCCCCGCCCCCAGTGTTATTCAAATTTTCCACTCACCTTTCATATAGAAAGAAAAAAGAAAAAAAAAAAAAAAAAGAAAAAAAAGGACAGATGATTCAAGCTTCGGTGTACACAATCGAGCTTGATTTGAATTCCTTTATTTTGAGAAAAAAAAAAAAAAAAAAAAGAAGAAAAAAAAAAAAAAAAACTGAAGAACGAAACTTAATTGAATTGAATTTATTGGCTCCCGAAAGCCCAACAAGTCCAGCAGACGGTGGAGTTTCACAGTCAGCTGGTTAATTTTTCACAATTGAAACTCCTCCAAAGTTCTTAAAATCTGGGAGGTCGTCTCTTGTTACTAGAGGCGGCTAATGCCTCGAGACCCAGGTGCTGCCTGGTGGGTGGGATCGGTTTTATTTTATTATGAAAAGAGCGTGGTGAGGGGGTCCAAGTAATTTACTACAGGGAGCAGCGGACCAGGACCCCTCGACCAATGGCTCAGTAACAGAGACTGCTTTTCACGAATCACTTTCAAACACCTCTCTTGGTTTGAAGTGATGTCCCTTTCCCTTTCCCTTGAATGGTTTTCTCTACTCCCCTTCGATCCTCCCGCCTGGTAGTGGAATATTTATTATTATTATTTACCATGAACCTGTCATCTCCTATGGTGTAGTGGTTAGCACTCGGGACTCTGAATCCCGCGACCGCGGTTCGAATCCGCGTAGGAGAATTTTTTTGGGGGATTGCACAAAAAGAACAAAATAACCATTGGAACAGATAACAAATGGGGGAAGGGAGGGAAAAACACTCTTTAATCGCTTGTCTCACACTCCAGGTTGATGTCTTGATTCGTTTTTCCTAGCTGGCTACATCGTCTTTCTTTTCATTGAGCTTGCCTTCGAGGGCATCCTTTTGGGCCGCACAGAGGAATTCTCGGTCTCGGGGGTCGGTATGAGGGAAGCTTTCAAGGAACTCCAGTTTGTTTTTCCACGTTTTGCGGTAGTGGTCTTGGAGGAAGTTCTCCTCAAGGACTTTGGGGAAAGGAAGTCCTTCGGTGAGGGTAGTCTTGCTCATGTTGTGGATGTTGACGTTCTCAAGCACTTGGTACACTTGGGCCTGCCTCTCGGGTGTCATTTTCATGTAGGGTTTATACATCTTCTCAACCCATGCTGCCTCCCCGATGGTGGGGAACATCTTGTAAAAGTTTTCGCTTTTGTATAACTGCCTCTTGGTTGCATTGAACCTCATGGTCTTGATGTACTGCTCGATTTCCTCTAGGTCGGCAGGCCATTCCTCCAACTCTTCTTTGTTAGCTGTGTTCTTACCAAACGCCGCCCTGTGGAACCCGAGCCTGTTGTAGGTGGTCTTCCGTTTGTCAGGCACGCGATCTTCATATTCCATGTCGCTGATTTTCTGTTTTGTTGTAAAATTTGCTTCGCCATTGACATACCTGGTAGCCCACATACTGCGATGGGTCTGTTACAAAGTCCCCTTCCACACCACGTGATTTCCGTTCCTGGTTTTTTTTTTTCTCTTTCTTTTCCCTTTCAATTAAACATACCCTTTCCTCCTTTTCACGTATCTCGTCGTCGACCTGCAGCCCGATCGGCTGCTCGTCAAAACCTCTGTGCGTGTCGAGAAGCGGTCTGTCCTTATCGTGATCCCACACGTCTGCCCCTTTGTCTCCCGTGACGAGCTGCCCTCTGTGGAAGATCGACAAATCGCGATCCTTCATCTCAACGATGGCGATGTCACCAACCCTTCGCAGTAGCATTCTGTTCTGGTCAGGGTCGAGGAATGGGCCGCCTTGTCTGATAGTGGGTGTATGCGTAGGTGTCATGAGCGTGTAGTTCCCCTGTCGGTTCTTGAACCTTTGAGGGAAGTCATCCAGCGCCTTATACAGGGCACGCATGTCGCCTGCTTCGCCAACACCGCTCCACGTGTTTGGCCTCCTCCCACCGTCCCAGTTCTTCACTTCAAAAAACTCCTGCAAGATTCTTCGGCTCGATCTGCTCCCGTCCTTGATCAATGTCACTAACCTGTCTGCTACTCGTTTCACTTCGAAGGCCTCCGTCACTGTGCACTGCACCGCATCGTTCGTGAACAGTTCTTCAATCCGCTGTCTGACCCTGTTCTCTCTCCACTCCTGCAGACTCTCACCCAGCTTGTAGTAGAACCTGATTAATTTTTATTGTTGCACTTAGTATTCGTTCGCATACCTGTACGACTTCCAGAACTCTGGCACCTTTCTCGTGTGGAACAAGAATAAGTGCCTGTGTTCCAGGAAGTATTTCATCCTCGTTCTGTCGTGCTCAAGGACAAAGGCCTCGGTGTTCGCTGTTGGGTTCGGGATGGGGCTGCTGTACCTTGTGACTCCATAATAATTAGATCCGGTGGGGGGAGGCGGGACAAATTGCCTACCACCATATTGAGGAAATGGACCTCTCTCGTCAGGGCTGAGCCTCAGCACTACCGACCGCCTCAATGCCATGACCCCCCTTTCCTGAAAGTGTGTTTACTTGACAAAGAGAAGGAAAAAAGGGAAGAAAAAAAGGGAGAGGGAGGAACCGAAACAGGGGGCGCACAACGTCAACGGACATGCTTGCAGGGGTTAGACAATGAAACATGCCGCTTACCGCGCACCTCGACATCTACCCACGAGTGCAGGGGTACTGTTCGAACCCTGTCGGCATCGATGCCTTCTTACATTGGGCCTTATTTGAGTTCATTTCTTTTGTCCGTTTGTAGTGCGCTGGAGTGAAGTGCACCACAGCGTTGGTGGCAAGGTACACTCTACGATTACCCAGCTCATCCTTCTTGTGGAAAACGTTGAGGAGCCTGGAAGGCATCTTGTTGTGGTCCTTCCAACTCACACCTTGTTCCGAGTTCTCTGTCACCCACATATTGCTGCGCACCATTCTCTTCTGCAGCCCGTCTGTGCGTGACCACTTCGCCTCCCACTGCTGCTTCCTCAACTTTCTGACATCCTGCTTCTGCAGACAAGGATCAATCTCGTCCATTTGTTTATGTGTATATCTGCGCGGCTATACATGACTGTCTTGTGGTTGTTTAAACAAAGCTCGTTACGTGTAAACACTACAATTTAGCAACTTGCGGACTGTGCCCATCACCAGTCCCATCTGGCAAACAGCCGGTGATCATCTCTGGGTGGAGATCCATCGCTGTCCCTGTAGTCATGCATGCTGCATCAGAAAGGAGAAACACAGCTGTAAGGGCACATTCCCTAGGGCGTAGTAAGCGGCCCAAGGGGGCTCCTTTGTCAGCTGTTTCCAGCCAAGTCGCAGGAGCACCCAAACGGTGTTGTAGATCTATCTCACCTTGGGTAGGCATCCACCCTGGCAGTATGCTGTTCACTCTGATTCTTGATTTGAGCAACTCCTTCGCATTGTTCTTCCCTTGTACAATAAGCGCTGCCTTCAGAGCTGAATAAGCCATGCTCTGCGGCATCCCGCCATGTGCTTGCACCGAAGAAATGTTCACTACGCTCCCAGGTAAATTGCGTGCCTTGAGATGGTAGGACAGTTCCTGTGTGAGCACAAACGGTGCCAGCAAATTGATTCGAAAAATCTCTGTGTACAGCTGCGTCGTCGTGTCATTCAAGGTTGCTCTGTGTGTGACCCCAGCTGCGTTAACTAAGCATTGCAAGGAGTTGCCGTACTCTGCTGCTGCCCTTTTAACTAACTCTCTGCAGTCTTCCTCTTCCCTCAAGTCTGCTGCGATAAAAACTCCCTTTGTCTTCTTCGCCACTTCTTCTCCTTCAGCTCGCTCCTTTTCGAGTCCGGTTATCACAACGGCTTGTGCCCCTGCCTCAGTACACGCTAAAGCGATCGCTTTCCCCACTCCCTGGCAGCTGCCAGTCACAATAATTGCTTTCCCATCGAGTCTGAACATGATCCTGGATAACATGTGACATGGTGGTAGTTGCAGTATAACTAAGAGACTGTGCCTTCTGAGTTCCGTCTCTCGACGCAGATGCTCCTGTCGGCATTCACACATCCCGCTGCTGCCCATGTGAATGATGCAAACAGGTAGGCAATCCACTGTGTAAGGCCTTGTGTGCCTTCCCAGGGTATGGCTTCGAGCCAATCGAACTTCAAGAACGTGCTAGACAAGATGGGTGGGATGCTCAGCGTCACTGTCAATGCGAGGGCAGTCACAACAAATGTGGAGGTCGGTGTTGCCATCCTTCGGTGCAGGGTCACAGTTGCGTCGGTGCGCAGCGGCATTTTAGGTGACGTACTGAAGAATGCGTAACTGCACACTGTTCCCATAACCACTGCAGATGGCCTTGCCACCCCGACAATCACTGGTTGTAGGTGTACATGGTCCCATCCCTGCTTGCAGACCACCCCTGCGTGGTATACCGTCCACTCATAGTCACCCCCCATCAAAGCCACTCCATGGAGCCCTATGAAGCCCAGGAGAAACATGACAATCCCGCCAGCAAATCCGATGGTGAACACATTTGTGCTGTCCAGATCATATCTGGGAGCGTCGATGATTTTGAGCATCAGGTAGCCAAGTGTGCAGCCCACAAGCCAGCTGGTGACAATCTGACTAGGCCAGTGCAGGCCAGGGCAAACTTCAGCAACACCTATCGCAAACAGGACCGGGAGCGAAGCAACAGACGCTTTCCACGGGTGCGTACAGATGCCCGACACCACAACAGACATGTATGCCCACCCCACAGAAGCAAGGCCTAAAGAGCCCCATCCAGACTCACAAACACCTTGCTGTAGACTAGGAACTACCCAGAAAGGCCGCTCGCCCATCAGCACGCCCTGCAATAGAGTCACCACCGCCTCCGTTACGGCCAACCCGACAAGCGTCCACATGCCAATCCTGCTGCTAATGCACACCTCCATCACGCCCCCCACATAGTAGAGGGCCACAAACATGGTCTCCCTCCATGTCCACCATTCAGGGCACTGCTCACTATATGCCACAAGCATTGCACATTCACCAGTGCAACTCATTTTGACCTGTTGTGGTGTGATACAAGAGTTCACAAGACCAATGTGAGTACTCTAGTGATTAGCTCTATTGGCAATGATGGTAAATGTTCTAATATGAAGAGGGTTTCACCATCAGACCCTTGGCCTTCACATAGGATAAAATAGCGCTCCATTCAGGGAGGTCGTCGAAGACGGATGTGAAGCATCCCAGACAGACTTGCTTCTTGCGAGCACGCGTGAAGGCAACATTAAGTCGATTCGGAGATCGTATTAGGGGTCCCACCTTGTCACCAGCACACTTGGCAAGGGTGATGATCACTGAATCGAGGTCTTTGCCTTGCGCTTGGTCAACAGTGAGGACTTCAGTGGTAGTGTTGGTGTCTAAGTATGACTTGAGAAGCTCGACCTGGGGCCTGAACGGGGATATGATGCCCACAGTGCCGTGTGGTTCCAGCCGCTTTGCGATGCTAAGTGCCATCTTCGCTTCGACAATGCTGACGTTCTGCGCATCGCCTTTCTCTGAGATGTCGCTGCAATCTACAAATACCAACGGTTGGTCCATCTGCAGGGACAGCTGCAGCCACTCAGGCAGCCCACTCTCAATGGTTAGCCCTTTCAGCCTCCCATTAGCCACAGCATCACACCCCATCTCAAGCCTCCCGTTGTACATCACCAAGTTGGGGATTGCAGCAATCTCACTGTTCATTCGATACTGCAGTGTCAACGTCGTCACTGCCTTGGGGTGTGCCAGCGTCAGTCTTTCCAGCAAGCTGACTGCAGCGCCTTCTGCCACTGCTTCATCGGACCTAACTATCGGAGGGAGTTGCTCGTGGTCACCTACCAAGGTGAATTGTTTCGCACATAACAGAGCGCCCACACACACGGGCAGCAGCATCTGCCCTGCTTCGTCCACCACCACATGGTCAAACATCCCCCCTTTGATCACAGCGTGGTGCAAATTGTGGGCCGTCGCAGCCACCACTGAGCAGCCCTTCAAGACGGTTCCTACTCCTTCAATGGATTCGAACTTCGCGGGAAACACGTTGTGCGCCAGCGCGGGATGCGTGTCGCCTTCCTTTCCTGCGGCTGTCAGTCTGACAAAGTGAATCCCTATTTCCTTGAGTTTAAGGCATATAGTGTCAACAGCAGAGTTTGTTCCAGAAGCTACCAGGATTTTGCGACCCATGGTAGCAAGTATCCACACTAGCACTGCGATGGTTGTGGTCTTTCCCGTGCCTGGCAGCCCCTGGATGATGCTGTAGTCTTCACATGCTAATGCTCTCTGGATTGCAGTCTTCTGCTGCTCGTTAAGAGACATGCCGATAGGAACCTCGAGACCTACTTTACTAGGTTTGAATACAGGTGCCTCTAAATTCACAACTAAGGAACGCAATCTCTCGTTCTTGACTTGTGAGTACAGCGATACCACGTTCCCCCGCTGCTTCGCAAGCAGGGTGTTGCTTTTCCCGTTCTCTTCTAATCCAATCCATTTGTCCCACTTCTTTAGAAATTCAACTTCCTTTTCGGACTTTGCCAACTGGTCCCAGTTTGACTCTGTGTGCTTTCTCCTCTCTTGCGAATCGCCCATCGACATGCTACCTTGCGAGTCAAAACCACCCACCTCCGAAAGGGTGCTCTCTCTCCTCATGATCTCCGTATCTTCCTTCACCATCCCAGGCTGTACGGCTTCTATAAAGTCCAGTATCCTAGAGGGAGGACGCTCGTTATGGATGCTTGCTAAGCTCAGGCAGGCCTCAGCATGAGAACATATTTTGCACGTTCTGAGCTGCGTGAAGTCGGGTTGTGGTAGCTCTTGAAAGTGCAGGTGTACAGCAAGAGCGTTTCGCACTCGTATGATATGTGCTGTCTCCATCCATAGTACTTCCCTCTCGACAGACACGATGCGGGCATGGGAACAGCCCTTTGCAAGGTAAGCCAAGATGCCATCTGTGACAGGTTTGCCTTCCATCTTGAGCAACAGAAGGTACACGAGCAGCTGTGCTTTGTGGTGCGTCCTAAGCACTGTCCTACCTCTCTGCGGGAGGTGCTGAAGAGTTTTCAACTCCATCGCGGCAGGCCGCACGGTGTCCTCAATGTCAACAAGCACCTGTGCATCGACGATGCCCTTCAGGCCGTGGTACTCACACGATACTCTCTTCTCTGCTTCTACCAAACGCGTTGCAGATATCCGTTTGCTTGGCTGAGCTGACGTGTCTTCCATGCATGAAGCCTTGAGGGCCACCACGCAATGTTTGATAGTCGGGATAAAAGGCTCGATCAGGCTTGCGGCACTGATGTCTGTTTGATGTGCGGTGTGGAGTTCAACAGCACTTAACGCGATGTATTTCTTAATGAGGCTGCGCACCAAACCGTCGTTGACGGAGCCCTTCTCGATGCACTCCTGTACTACACCGTGTACTATGGTACCCGACAAGGCGGGTAGGGACATTTTAGACCAGCTGGAGCGCGACTTCCTCGATAGGTATGGCTTGCGGGAGCACTGCAAAGCGTCAGAGATCTCTGTTGCAGATATCAATATAGACGGGTGCTGTACCAGAAGCACAGGCTGCTTGTCCGAAAGTGTAATGGCTACGGTCCCGTTATAGGGCGAGGTTGGGTCAGTTAATCGCATCGTCGGTATACGCTGTTGGTGTGCAATAATATTAATATCTGTTCCACTGCGGCACTCCGTGTATCCCCCAACCCCCCACCCACCGTTAAGCACCACAAGGTACCTCTCCCAAGGCTTCTCTGCATTTCTTGCCTGAGCCATCATCAGCCTTCCATAACCACCAGCCCCCTTCACCTTTCCCATGTCGCCGTTGATGACGTTCAACTCTACTATTTCTTCTCCGTCCTTGTGCACAGTGCACATTTTTTGCATGTCTGCATCGAGCACCACAACTTTGGGTTGAGTCACGACTGTGGTGACGTAAAGACACACAGCCGCTGTTATCAGAGAGTGCACACGTTCGTAGGGGAATATTACAGGTATGGACGGCTGAGTAATCAAGTACACCAAGTCTTGGGTGCTGGTCCCTTCTGGTAGTAGTATAGTGTTGCATAGTAGGATCAGCGCACCAACTACAGCGGCATCACTTGGTTCGACAGTGTCGTCGTACTCCTCCATCAACGTCTCTTCCACATGGATAGGTAGGCTTTGCAGACTTCCTGGTGACGGCAGCGATGACATGTCACCACTTAATCGCTTCGCACTGTTGCAGGGCTCGTCATCAGTAAGTACAATTATGTTCTCTTCTTCCGGTTTTGTCTTCCTCACGAAGTTCAGCATCACCGCTCGACTCTTCACATCTTCTGTCTTTTGTTTTTTCTTAGTTTTTGGGGCCGTGCTTAGAGCCCTCTTCCGGCGGCTCATTTCTCCCGCCACCTGTGTATAATTCGATGCGGATATATCTTATATTCTTGATTTTGCACTAAACTTGGCTCCTGATAACAAGAAGCCTTTGTCGTTAGTTCCAAGTGTCAAACTGGATCTGCTTCGCCTTCTTGAGATCTTTGATCGTTGCTTCCGCCTCTTCTTCTGGTGCATTGCAGTGTTTCATGAGACAGAATGTAAGTGCCTTCTCTACCGACTGTGGCATGGCCTTTGCGTTGCCTGAGATGTAGACCACACCGCCTTCTTGGAGAAGAGTTTTGGTGATAAAAACAGATATTTCCTCGTTCGCACGGATCACATCCTGAACGTACACCTTCCTGTCTTGGTCACGCGAGAAGGCGGCATGGTAGGCGAATTTCTTTGTCTTTTCCGCAAGATCTTCCATTTCCACTCCGTACAAATAGTCCTTGTCGTGGTTTCTGCACCCGAACACACACAGAACGTCGGATGGCCATCCGAGTATTTCCTTGTTCTGGATGATAGACCTGCAAGGCGCGATGCCCGTCCCCGGTCCGATGAGCACCATTGGAACGTCCTCATCGGGGAATGTGAGCGTCGGTTCATGCACAGTTACAGGCACCTTATCGCCTTCCTTCAGCCTTTCGAGATAACTAGAACACAACCCGTTCTTATGCCTCCCGTACGGCGTCTTGTACTCCACCACAGCCACCGTGACACTCACCGTGCTGTTCGGCATCGACGAGATGGAGTACTGTCTCGTCTGGATCTGCGGCACCGTCTCTAGCAGCAATTCTACAGTCGCTTTAATCGACGAGAAATCCTTCAAAACCTCTATAAATGTCCGCCTCTCTCTTGTACAGTAGAAGCGCAAGTCTTCTGCGCCCTCAGTGCTTGCCATCTCTTTCAGCTTGTTTTGTTCCGGTCCTTCAGGACACACGCTTTGCATCACTTCAAAGAACACTCTTCCAGGTGTACCACAGATGTCCAAGTACTCCGTGAACAAGGTCTTAACACTTATAAGGCGTGTCGTGTAGGCAGGCGGGGTGCCTATGAGGGCTATGCCTGTGTCAGTGCTCAAACGTATCCTAATGACCTCATCGCCAGTCAGGCTCAGGCGCTTCAGAAGGGCGGTGACTTGTGCGGGTGGATTGGTGGGCACGAACCCCAAGGATGCACCAGGGCGCAGGCAAGCGGCCATCTCTTGTGAGATACTGAGCTGAATATGCCTAACATTTTGCCAGTGTGCCGCGTCGGTCAGCCTGGTATTAGCTGTTACGACGGCGGAGGGGGATGCAGGAGGGGACTCCTCAGCTTTCTGAACGATTTCTGTAGAGAACTTCATCCTTGGGACAAACTCTTTGTCAGGCACACCGGCCACCTCAGACAACGCAGGAAGCAGCTCATCTAACCATTTTCGCAGTCCTGTGTCTAGCCCGTCGATGTCCTGGTCATCACACATCCCTTTTTGCACCACAGGTGTTCCGTTCAGTTGCTGCAGCCTGTTGTGCAGCATCTTGCCCACGTAGTTATACTTCTCGTACGATGAATCTCCCAACCCTAGCACAGCATAGCGCAGCCCTTTCAGTGATGTCATCCCTTTCTTTCGCAATGTGTCCCACACTTGTTTCATGTTGTCAGGATGGTCACCCTGACCAGTTGTGCTTACAACAAACACAACCAAGCCACCCTTCTGCAGCCCCTCTGTGCCATATGCATCGATCGACCCAACTGCCACCTCTTCATGCCCCTCTGCCCGTAGTGTCTTGGCTACGTACCATGCAATGTCCTGTGCGTGTCCTGTCTGTGAGCCATACAAGATAGGTATCATTTCCTGTGGTGCTTTAAAGAAAGGCAAAAAAAAAAAAAAAAAAAAAAAAAAAAAAAAAGAAAGAAAGATAACTAGGCTGGAAAGCCTGAATGAAACTACTTCTTCTTCCCTGCTACCGCATCGGCAGGCCTAGAAAACTCCATCTCGACAACGCTGTTCAGATAAGTAGAGCCGTCCCACCCACCGAAGATGATGACTTTGGACGGTGTGTGCACTGATGCATGGTATCTCCTTGGCTGAAGTGGAGTCTCTGTCGTGAAGGCGGGTGCTGACCACGTCCCAGCCGCAGACAACTCGTGTATGCTTGAGGTAGGTGCTGTGTCCTGCCCAAAAGCCACAACATATATGGAAGGTTCTGTAAGTATGGCGAATGTATGTGTGTTCCTCGCACTTGGGTCTGAAGCTGTGTAAGAGGACTTGACCCATTCCTCGTCTTCCAGCAAGTACATGTCGCTCATGTTTCCAAGGTGGAAACCACCAAAGACGACAAGCTTCCTTTTTGCAGCATCGTAGCAGAGCCCTGCGCCGTCTCTGGGCGATGGTGGTATGCCTGAGGTGGTGATGCGTGTCCAGGTGCCGTTTTGGTAATAGTGAAGGTCATTGAGACGTTGCGTGCCATCCATGCCGCCGAAGAGGGCGATTTTTTCGTCGATGGCAGCTGTGGTGCAGCCTCTACGGGGGGTGGGAGAGTTAGAGGGGTTCTTCTTAACCCATTGCCACGTGGCTCCGTCGCTATGTGGGACGAGTTCCCATGTGTCACCCAGAAGCTTGTGTGAAGAATCTGAGCCACCGAAGATGAAAAGTGCAGTCCCAGCAAGGGCTGTGCATCCATGCGCGCATCTTGCGACGGGGGTCTCTTCGAAAGCGTCTTCCTCAGTGGGTGTGATCTCAAGAGGGTCCCATTTCTTGTTGACAAGGTCATACCCCCACACAACACCACTGCACCCAACCCCCGTCCACCCTCCGTACACAACCATTAACTTCTTTCCTTCTCGTTCCACCAGACCAGCACCACATTCCGCGACGCTGTCCGGTCCCTCTCCCTGCACTACCACTGCGTTTCTCCACACCTCTTCAGACATGACAGGGAGCTCCTGAAGTGGTGGATGCTCTTGAATCCTGCAACGAGAAGAATAAGGGAGTAGAAGATAAAGAGGCGATGGTGTTAATGTAGAATAAAGGGGGGGGGGTGCAAATATAATAACAGAGTTTGGAAATGAAGTGTAAGGAACATTAAAAAGATGGCACATCCATCCCTTTATAAAAAAAAAAAAGGTAGCATGCTTTGAAAGAACGCACTTGCCCGGCCTTTTAGTGACAACTAAAGAAAAGGAATAAGACCTAGAGTCCACACAGTGAATTTGCATTCTGACACCCTTTTCGCTTGGTACAAAACCCGAAACTACGGGGGGGGGGGCGGGGGCTCTGTTGGGGAGAAAATAGAACAGTTAAATAGCACCACCACCTTCTTAAAAAAGAGAAAGGGGACTGATATACTAAAGAAATAGAAGGAAGAAAAAGGATAATATCACAAATGGGACCAACAAGACCAGAATTTGTTTGTGCAAGCCGTTTTCACCTCCAGTAGGGATAAACGGACAAGCTGCCTCTACTCTTTTTAAAGCAATAATAATTATTTTCAAAGTTTTTTTTTTTTTTTTGTATTCTTGTTCCAGCAAAGAAAAAAGAGAAGATAACTTATGCACATCCTGAAGCTGCCCGAAATCTGCGGCTCACACATACCGTGAAGACGGGCAGGTTGTGACACATGACTGCACCGGACACGTAGGTGAGTACAGGGCTGCCCTTAAAGAGGTCAACAATGGTGAGTTCCAAAACAGCACCCATGAGAACGATGAGAGCTATTCTCTTAGTTGTACTGGTAGGCAGGACTGTCCTTGCCGGGTAAGTGCAGGAAACAGAGAACTGTCTGCAGACCCCACCAAGGATGGTGGCCTTAAAAGGACGTGGGCACAGTGTAAGGGGTGTCACAAGCACCATAGCGGTGGCCGCATAGTAGAGAATCCAAAACGAGGCTCCGCTCACTGTGATGAGCACCAGCACCGAGAAGATACATGCTCCTTTCATGACTTGTGTGTACCATCCCCAAAACACAGGCGGTTCTCCAAGCCCGCTCGGCGCAAAGCACCCTAACACACAGCACAGTGACGTTGCCAAGCATAACCCCACCGAAAATGTCCAACAGTAAGGGTCTATGTTCCCCACACGCCATGCTGTCACATACATCGTTGCAAGGAAGTTGAGGTCCTTTAGGGGGCGGGTCCAACTGGGTTCGATAGCTCGAACCCACTCCGACGACCGTTTCACTCCGCACAAGTGAAGATTCAGCACAACAGCCAGAACTATAGAAAGGCTTGCCATCAGCAACATTGTACCGACAACGGCCTCCAAGAAACTCGACCCGAACCCGTCCCCGAAAACCCCCACAACACTGGAGACAAGCCACTCGAAATTCGCTGCAACAACATAAGTGACAAACCACCCTTGCAAAGGCAGCACGGGTTCGTAGGTGTCACGTTTGGCAAACGTGTTTTCAATGACAAGACCAGCACTGATGACAAATAGCCATGCCACGATGGCTTCGGCAGTGATGACACTAGCAAGCATGTGAGGCGTGACGTGTTCGCACGACATCTTTGCAGCTAAGATACAAGTGGACAGCGACGTCGAGTACAAGAAGGCATCCTGCTGTGTCAGGGACAGTTTCGGGTAGATAGACGATATGTCCCAGCGGTTTTCCTTCCATTCCGGCGTCATCTCACCGTTGTACCTGCGGCACGAGCTGTTCGTATAATGCTGCGAGACGGACGATGCGACGTCCTCGCCGCACAGCATGCAAAACTGGTATCCGCACTTCAAGCACGTCATGTGATTGCAACCGTCATAGAGTTCGATGAGAGTCTTGCATCCGTGGCAAGGCGCACGCATTTTATCGTCGTTGTTAAACCATGTCTTGAGCTCTTCGGTCATAGCTCGCAGGCATTCTCCGTCGTGGGGTTGCAGGCGGCAGTCGTAGCAGGACTCGGTGCCGCATTCCTCGCACACGGACAGCCTTTTCACCCCACCACATGTCTCGAACACCTCAAAAAAATTAACTAGTTTCAGCAACCCAGCCACAAAGGCAGCCACGTACAACACACAGTGCAGCAGGTCAGTGAACAACGTGGTGGTGATGTAGTATGCGAGGCTGGCAGCGGTGAAGATGATGCTCCACTTGAGAGCGAACCGGCAAGCTTTGCGAGTTTTACCTTGCGTGACGCAACCGTGCACAGGGACTCCGCAGAGTGGATTCCTGCACCACCGCATGCCTGGGTCCGACTCGAGCATCTTGAGGCCTTTGAATCTGAAGTATTTTTCACGTTCTTCATCGGTCGGGAGGTACTTTAAAACCTCCTCTTCACTGAGCTTCACGTCACACGTTACTACTATGCATCCTACCTCCACCTTCCCATCTTTTACAGCAGTTGAAACATAACGGCTCCAACAACACTCGCAACAACCATGCCCGCAATGCAACGAGACAACTTCGTCTACATCCCCACGGCACACCATACACTCCATTGTGTAAAAAAAAAAAAGGAGTCGGAGGCAGTCACCTGCGCCCCAGTGTGCACCTGTGGTATAGTTTTTTTTTTTTTTTTTTTTTTTTTTTTTACAGCTTGGGTGAACGGAAATAGAAGAATAGAAAGGAAAAGGAAGTTGCAGGAATAGGGTAACCTGACTTTCTTCTCTCCGCGCTCCCATCGTATATCTTGGAGGAGACAAAGCTACGCAAGTTATGGGGCAGAAGTGGGAGCGGTTCTGCTCATCATAACCCGCGACAAACAAGGGCAAAAAAAACTACTAATGATAATGGGGCGACTACTTCCCACCCTTCAACCCGGCTCTTTAGATAGACGTTATCCTTCTCTCTGATCCTTTTAGTTCATTCTAGGAGGCAAGGGGAGTTTAGCACTTATAGGAAATAGGAACTCTGCCTTCTTTTTTCCTTTTTCTTTTTCGTTCTTTTTCTTTTATTTTTTTATTTTTTTTTCAAGGGTAGGAATGGTTGGAAAGAAACAAAATAACTGTAAACCTCTTAATTCTATTTCGGAAGAAATATACCGTATTTGGACTTGTGGAACGAAAAAAACTTTTTTTTTTTGGAATTTGTTGGAAACGGACACAATGTGGATTTTCGGTTTCGGAAATGGTTCTTTAGGCCCCGGGCCCAAGAAAACGGAAAGATATAGAACGGAATAAATATGGAACAAATGGGTTTAGAACTTTTCCCGTTTCCTATTAAGTCCAAATCCGGCATATTCCCTTTTCTTTCGGGGCATATCTGTACTCCTTTGGGGTGTTAGGGGTGCTCACATCCAAAAACAAGAAATGAAGAAGAAAAGAAATACCCGGAATACTGTCATCTTACCTTCTATTGTAAAATACTTTGCTCTGTAAGAGCTGCTTGCCCGGAAATAATTACGAGATTCACAGTGCAGACGGAAAAATACCCCCACGGGGATAGAAAAATACCCGGATGCCAAAAGGGGGAGAAAAAAAAATTCTTTATATCTTTTGCTATTCGCACGAGTGCAGGAAAGAGGAAAAAAAAGCAGAAAAATAATTTTTGTCCCCTTTTCTTTTTCTTCTTCTTTTTTTTTTTTTTTTTATTTCACTCTTCGTCATTTTCTTCACTCACTAGGGGCCTCATTATTTAACGCGAAATGGCCATTATTTAACGCGAAACGGCCATTATTTAACGCGAAATCGCCATTATTTAACTAGTTAAATAATGAGATTTTGCAGTTAAATAATGGCCCTTCAGAGTGAAAAAATGGGTCTTGTCGTGGAAAAAAATGCACCCAACCCCTTGAAAAATTTTTTTGGGGTGGGGGTATTTTGACTATTTTTGGCCATCTGAGGCCATTCCAGCCCTTAAAAGTGGGAATAAGTGCCTTACTTCCCCTTTAAATGCCACGGCGAAATAGCTACCCTGTATTACCTTAGGAAAATCCCCAAAAAGCTGACCTGCGTGAAAAAAAACAGCAGTGAAAGCAGTGAAGAGTGAGTGACTCAAATGACGAAGAGTGAAATAAAACGACTTACTTGCCGCCAAATGAGCCATTATTTAACACTCGTTACCCGTTTTTTTGCACTCGGGCCCTGCGGGCCCTCGTGCAAAAAATTCGGACCTCGAGTTAAATAATGACTCATTATTTGTTGGCAATAAATAGTTATTTTTATTTTTTTGCTCGGCAAAATTGTATTAGGTGACAAAACCATTATTTGGAAACAAAATAAAAATAAAAAAAAAAAGAGGGGCATAAAAAAAAAAAAAAAAAAAAAAAAACAAAAAAAAAAAAAACAAGAAGAACCAATGCAGAAACGAAACATAACAAGAAAAAAAGAAAAAAAGAAAAAGAAAAAGAGAAAACGACAAATAACTGTGGGGGACGCTTAGCATTTCGTGAGACTGGGTTCAGCATCAGCGTCAGGCAGCAGCTCCATAGTCAGTGAGCGGTTTTCGTGGTCTGGAAATTTGGGAGTGGGAGTGGCCGGAACAGACGAAGCTTCAGAAGGGGTAGTAGGGTTGTATTTTGAATAAAGAGTAACCAAGGCGAGAAGCGAGCTGGCCACAAATAGGGCACCTATGCATATCCCGAACAGAGCCGCGAGGGAAAGTCGGTTTCCAGCACCATCATCCGACGAGTCGTGCCCGTTTAACATGTCTTCATGCACATCTGCCGCAGAACCCAACGGTACTAAGTTGTAACAGTATCCTTCACAGTTGTTTGCGTAGACACCGCTTGACGAAGCTACCAGACTGTGCAACGCGGTCTCAATCGAGTCGAGCTTGGACTCCACCCGGCTCTTTCCCGTGATACTATAATCCACAAATATACCATCATCACTCGGATGGGGAACAGGTGCTGTTCTGATTGCATTTGGATTGACCGTCAACCCCAACATCATCAACGTCTCAGTATTGTCTACATTCCAACTCGGATCGATCGGCACACGCCACGCGTTCTCATGGTACCCTGGTACGTTCAAGCCGTACTTCAAGCATCCCATGTTTAGGATCTGTAGGTCAGAAGGGGTATCGATTAGCCTGGAATCTGCTCTTAAGAGAGAAACCCGCATTTTTCGCATCACTTTTCTTGGGTTCTCCAGCAGCTCGTAGCAATTGAACGCCAGTAGGATACGCTTTACCGGTGTTGAGATCGTCTTTGCAGGCATGCTTCCACAGAGGACTCCTTTCTTATCGCAGCACCACTGTTTCTCCTCTACAGTGAGTCTTTCACTGTCGCACTGTATCAAGCATCCTATGTTGTCCTCTGTGCAGCACCAGTCGCTGGACGTAGGGTCCATCACTGTATCTTCTTTACACGTGAATTCCTGTGCTTCACAGTCGACGCCCATGTTACAGCAGAACTCTTCGTTCTGGCGGAGCCCCCGTTTCGTTTGAAGGCAGCGTTTTTTAATTTCTCTCGCGTACTTCTGTTCGGGAGGGCATCGGATCCCTTTGTACTCGCAGCACCATTCTTGGTGCTCGCGTGTGAAGGGTTTTTGGGTAGTGCTGTTCCACGTGCAGTCGTATCGAAGCGCAAGCGGCACGCAAGATGGAAGAGCACGGCATGTCATAGAACCACCAAGACATTGACATATCTGGCACGTGTCCTTGTAGGCAACGATTTCGTGATGCCGATGCACACCGTGGGTGGTGGGGCAGTCTTTTTTCATGGAAACCTCGCTGCAGGACACCGGTTGGCTCGTTTCCGTATCGACGCACCAACAATTCTCCCGATTTGACGAGCATTGTATAGGTCTGTATGTCTCGTCAGGCCTGCATTGTGGGATGTATGCATATTTGAATAGAACCGTGTTGATGTTCCTGCTGAGAAATGCCACTTTCTCGTACTTTCTGTACACCTCTGTCCACCACACTTTTTTGTTTTCGCATGTGAGTTCGTTGTCACATTCTTTCTGGGTACCTGTGTTGTCCACGCACCAGCAGTCGTTGGGGTGCTGGTCCAGGCATTGTATGTCCAATATGTCGCCTTCTTTGTAGCATTGCACGGTCCACGTCAAGTTGTTCCCGCGCGGTATCGTCTCCCCACACACCGGCCAACCATTTTCGTTGACTTCCCAGCATACCTTGTCCTTGCAGTGTTCCAGTTGGGTCATTGGAAGCACTGCAAACAAGGCCAGGAGAGCAGACATTATTGGCCAGCACCTGTTTGTGTGAGTTTTTTTGTTTTGTTTTTGTTTTCTTAGAATGCAACATCCGACGGGGGTAAAAAGCAGAAAAATAAAAAAAAAGGAAAGGGAAAGAAGCGGAGAGGCAGGAAACAGATGTCAAAGGTTTGCCATCCGATAGCCGATAGATAAAACAAGTGAGGAAAAAAAAGCATCAGGATGAACTAAAACAAGGAAGAGGGAGAAAGAAAAAAAAAGAAGAAAAGAAAGAGAGGGGGAAACGAGGCTGCAGAGGATAGATCCAGCACCAAAACTACTCAAACCAAAGTAAAGAAGGAGCGTTCGATGAACGCGAACCGGAGCGGGGATCTTGTATCACAGGATCGTGTTAATGTGGCCCCAAAACCAGCACCTTCTCGCTGAGGAAAAAGGAAGTACTTTTTTTTGTTATCCCGCGACAAGTGAAAAGAATGAAGAAGAGGAGTGAATTCCATTTCAGTCCCTAATAATGCAGCGGTCCTTGTAGTCCATTCCCTGGAGTATCGGTACCATACACTTTTTGTTTAGACTTCGATAAGATTTCACCTCTTTTCCCTCATTTCTTTCCTTTGCCAGGTGAACAGCAAGTGCGTCAAATTCATGACGGATTCTTGGTAAAAAAAAAAAAAAGGAAAAAAAAAGATAAGAAACGCACCAAAAAAAAAAAAAAAGAAAAAAGAACAAAAGAAGCGGTTTTGATCATCTTGAAAATCTAGAAGTTTCGTGTTCCAGGCCTTTTTCTACCCTTCCCCTTCCCCTCCACCCTACCATTACATCTTTTCTCATTGCCTTGTGACACTTCTGTGTAAAAGCGAAGCTTGTACGGCTAACTGAAAAAAAAAAAACATGGAAAATGGAAAGGGAGTGGAAAAGCGGGGGGTAAAAAAAAGCGAAAAATAGATTTTTGTTTTTATTCTTTTTCTTTTTAGTTAACGATGGTGTTCACAACGTAGCCGACGAGATACGAGATGCTGGCGGCAAGGGCACCATTGAGAAGCATGAAAAGGCCGCATTTGGCCCAATGTTGGCTGGTGAGGTAGCCACGAACAGCACCGAGGAGGAAGAGAGTGGCGCCAGTGACGCAACAAGCGATGATGAAGACAGTCGTACCGTCTTTCTGTGGGAGGTAGACGAAGAGGGGCACCATGCCGAAGACGAGGAAAGAGAAGAACATGACGATAGCAGATTTGACCGGACCCCATTCATCGTCGAGATCGACATTCAGTCCAAGCTCCTCGATCATCATCACGTCTACGAATATTTTCTTATCTTTGGAAATTATTTCGACTAGCTGGTTGGCATCTTCTGCTGTGAAGCCTTTTTCGACGTATAAGTCGACCATCTCTTTCTTTTCCATGTCTTCTGCGTTCTCAACCTCCCACTCCTCTCGCTTGCGTTCACCTTTTGCGTGGTCGATCTCAGCTCGGCTAGATAAAAACTCTCCGAACCCCATACTGAACCCATCCGCAAAAAGGTTTGCAAATCCAAGAATTAACACTGTTTTCGCAACAGTCATCTGATTACCGCCTTCACAATCTCCTTCAAACCCATCGCTTGCACCTTGTGCGGCTGCCACCACTGCGAAGGTTGTGATGATCCCGTCTAAACCACCGAACACGACGCTTTTCACATAGTCGCTGGCACCGCTTCCATGTTCCTCACTGTGAACAGCCACGGAGTGGGCTTGTCTGCTTGCTTCAATATCTCCTTGTTTGTGCGCATCTCTCGCTTTAGACATTTTCTCGTCTTTTGTCTGTCCTCCCGCTTCGGGGAACGGGGTCGTCTGGGTAGTAGTGGGTTCAGTCGACATTTTCTGAAGGGCAATAGATTAAACTGTCATGAAGTTTGTTGCGTTGGGAGGGAAACAGGGAGAAAAGGAATAAGATTTTTTAAAAAGGAAGGGAATATAATAATGAATAATGAACATCCCCTGCCCTCCCATAATAAATAACACCCACCCTCCCCTGTTCCCCGGTTATGGTTACACTTTTTTTTTCTCTTTTTCTTTCTTTCTTTGTTACTGTGTAGGAATGGTAAAAGGGGTGCTTGGAAAGCTAGTCGAGTAAGGTGTGTGGATTAAGGGGAGAAAGTAAAGAACACTGTTACGGTTAGAGGGGCAGGGATGTGACTCTAATTTTTATTCTTAAATGGCAACGCTCTAAGCCAACAAGTGCTAATCTAACCACCTTTTGCTCTGTGTTCATGCTTCAGTTTCGTAGAGCACGAGTGTGCGTTCAGATTCGTCCAAGGCACCTTTTACCTGTGGAAAGATGTAAAAAAAGGGCTCGGCCGGGAATTGAACCCGGGACCTCTCGCACCCTAAGCGAGAATCATGCCACTAGACCACCGAGCCGATGAATTTAATCTTTTTTTTTTTTTTTTTTTCAAAATACCAATGCAGGGCCGCCATGGAGAGCAACACCTGAGAAAAGGGGAAAAAAAGGTGAAGGGAAACCATGGGGAAATAGGGAGGGCAATGGACCAGGCTTCTGCAAGCAGGAGGAGCCCTGGTCCCCCACCAACCCGTGCTCTGCTTTGGGACAGCCGAAGAGGGCTGAATTACATTATTCCCTCAGTCAAGTGAGAGAAAAACGGGGGCCTACCTTCCAGCTGGATGTCCTTCTTTGGCTGGAACCTCCGGCGGAAAGCCCCCCAGGGAGGTATTGCTCCTATTGAGCGAATCATTGGTGAGTGTGAAAATAAAATAAAAAGGGGAAATGGGAAACAGTGAGAGGAAGGTGAAGGAAGGGAAAGGAAGGGAAAGGAAAGTGGAAAACACAACATTTCACTTTACACACACGCGGGCGATCCCTTAGCGCAGCACGGGGGCCGCGGGACCGGCGTCAAGAGAGACCGGAGGAGGGGGCGGCACGTTTGAAGGTGCAGTGACGTCTGTAGACGCCAGGGATGATGGCGAGGTGAACAGTCCGGAGCGTGACCAGGCGAGCAGGCCAGACTCAACAATGAGGTCGTAGATCTGGGTCACGCGTCTCGACAGGGAGAAGGCTAGGGAGGGAGTACCAGCAGGAGTGTCGATCGCCCCCCTCCCGATCACAGGGCACCCACCGACAACATGCTCCCTGGACATCGGTGCTGCGTGGCAGGCTGGGCACCGGAGCACACCCTTGTGCTTCCTGTTCGGGCCAGCAGTCTGCAGGAAGCCGAAGAAGAGAGCCGAGTGACCAATCCGCAGCCGCGAGATGACCGTTTCAGCTTGTCTGGGGAAGCCAAGGGGGAAGTGCGCAGACCGAAGCTCGGTCGCCACCGCGTAGTTGTGGGCGAGGGATGTTATGAGCTCCGCGGACCTCCGCACCACCCACCGTCGCACCAGGGCCCTCACTGATCGGTAGTCAAGGGAGGGCCTGTCCTGCTTCCGCTTCGTTCCCTCCCCGGCCAGAGCGTCAGCCTTCTCGTTCCCGTCCACCCCACAGTGGGAGGGCACAAACTGGAGGACCACCGGTGTCCCCTGCGTGCGCGCCGCGGACACCAGCCGGCTCCACGTCTGGTGGTCGAGCTTCTCCCTCTGTCGCGTTGGGCCAGCTCGCAGCTGCTCGACGAGGGAGAGGGAGTCGGTGCAGATCGACAGCGGGGACTTCGCCAGCGAAGGGTGTGTTTTTCGGAGGGTAGCCACCATATCCAGCGCCGTTTTCACAGCCATGCCCTCTGCCCGAAAAGATGAACAGAAGTCGTTGACGCCATGGCACACAGACACAGGGGTCAGGGGGGGAGGCAGCTGCAGATAAACCCCAGAGCCACCTTTCGCCTTCTGTCCGACCTGTACAACCGAGCCATCCGTGTAGGCATGGATGCCCGGGGGGAGAGCCGCAAGAGCAGCCTCGGCCGCCTTCCGCCTGTCCGCGTCTGGCGACGATCGCGTGACCCCGCCGGGGAGGTCAGTCCTGAAGTCGACCATGCCTGTCTGCCACGGGGCCGCCAGGGGCGTAGCCGACAGGTACTCGAAGTGCACCTTTGGTTCCAACCCGCATCGACGCAGTGCTTGGTAGCCAGAGCGCAGCCACCCACACCCCAGCCTGTTCGCCTGCTTCAGCTTGACCGTCTCCCTGTGAACCGGGGAAGACTGCCAGCAGAAGGCCTTCGCCGTCATCGTCGCCGCAGCACCCTCCGCCATTCTTTCGAGGGGAAGCAGTCCTGCCTCAGCTAGGAGCTTGTACCCTCCGGAGCCACTCCAGCAGCCCGTGATCAGCACCGCCGCCTCCTGGTGAAGCCCAGCCAGGTCCTTCCTCCCGACATCATCGAGCCTGCTGTAGTAGACCCCCATGCAGTAGCGCAGCAGCGGGAGGATGTACGTAACGTAGAGAGACCGCAGAGTGTCCCTCTTGCTGCCCCAGGACGTGCCGGACAAGAGCTTCAGCACCCTCAGCCTTTTGCTGGCCCGCCGTAGGATGTCCTGTGCGTGTTCACCGAACGTGAGCCCAGAGTCCACCGTAACCCCAAGGTACCTCGCGTGTTCAGACAGAGGCAGGGGACGGGCCGCAACGTAGTCCACGTCGGGCCGTCGCACGGCTGCATGCATGTCCCGCACGCAGCGGATCCGCACACCACCCGCCTCCACAACCTGAAGGCCCGCCAGCTCCTGGTCCCCGGAGATCGTGCCATCGGCGTTCACCCCCAGGCCGAAGAGTGGGTTCTGGAAGGCACCTGGCTGAAGGGGGACTCGTGACGAAGTGAAGTAGACCCCGAGACGTTTCTGGGGGGGGACGCAGACTGCCTGCGTCTTGGACGTGCTCAGCAGCATGTCACGCTCCCTGCACCAGTCCTCAACCGCATCCACCACTGCCTGCGCCTTCCGCTCCAGCCCAGCCACGTCCCCTTGTCCAGAGGAGATCACAACCGCCACGTCGTCGGCGTAGAGCACCGAGACGTCCGCCAGTCCCTCCAGTCTCCTGGCGAGTTCGTCGACGTAGATGGTGTACAGGATGGGACCCAAGACAGAGCCCTGGGGGACACCCCGTCGCACCTTCGTCGTCGACCCCCTCGACCGTCCAATCGTGACCGCAGCAGTACGGCCGCATAGAAAGGACCGCGTCCACTCCACGAAGGGTTCGGGGAGACCCTTCCCTCGCATCTTGTCCAGCAGGGCACCATGGGGCACCAGGTCGAAGGCAGAAGAGAAGTCGAACAGCAGAGCGGCCGAGAGACGTCGATCGTCTTTGTTCCTCGACATGCACTCAGTGAGGGTTGCCACCTGCTCCTCCGTGGAGCGGCCGCGTCTGAAACCAGCCTGGCTGTCGTGGAGTCCCTCGACTCCCGTCCCGTCCGCGTCAAGAAGAAACGTGAGCCTCTCCTCGATCATCCTCTCCAGCAGCTTGCAGAGGCAGCTGGTCAGGCAGATCGGCCGGTAGGAAGCCAAGAGAGTCGCATCTTTTCCAGGTTTCGGTACCGGGACGATCACTCCCTTCTTCCAGGCACCGGGGACGACACCCATCAGCCAGGAGCGATTGAGGAGTAGAAGGAGGACACCGAGGGAGTCCGAGTTCAGGTGTAGGAGCATCTCCGAGAAGATTCCGTCTTCCCCGGCCGCGCTGCGCGTCTTCATCCTTCTCAGGCCGCGGGTGAGGTCGTCCACGGTGAACGCTTGACACCCGAGTCTGCTTGCAGAAGGAGCGGCGTCCTTCGAGTTCCCGTCACCACGCCTGCCGTAGAGCTTAGCGAAGTGCGCCCCCAGCCGGTCGGCCTTCGCCTTGTCCGACACAAATCTTCCCTCGAGTACAGGAAGGTGTGTCTTTCGGTGCCTGCCGTCCAGCTTCTTCACCGCTCTGAACGCAGCCCCGAGGTCCTTGCTCCGGCTGAGGTCGGCCGCCATCCTTCCCCATGCCTCACGCTTCGTCTCGTCAAGGAGTCGGTTGACTTCCTTCACCTTCGCCCTGTACTCCTCCACCACCACGTCCGCCTCTTGAAGCAGGAGTTCGCGCAGGGTGTTCCGCTCTTCGAAGGCGTCCTCGAGCTCAGCAGTCCACCAGGGGGTCGGGCCACGTCGCATCCCACAGAGGGGAATGTGGTCGTTCGCCGCAGTCAAAAGGGCTTGTGTAAACCCCTTCGTGACAGAGTCAATCGGAGCCGCCGTGTCAACACCAGCAAGCAGGCGGGCAACAGCAGCAGTGTAGTCATCCCATCTGGCTTTTTTGAAATTCCAGGTGGGGAAGGGGCGCTCCGAACGGTAGACGTCCTCAAGAGGCAGGTGAAAGGATACGGGACTATGATCGGAGCCCCACGTGCCCAGCGTCTTCGGCTCAAGCTTCGCGCAGCGCCCCACAACCAGGTCCAGAACGTGTCGTGACGAGTCCCTCGTCGGTTCGTTGCGGTCGTTGTAGACGGTGTACCCGTGGGTGTCCAGCCAGTCCCTGACCACGTTCCCCCTCTCGTTCGGCGTCGTCACCGTGGCGTCCCAGGAGCTGTGGTGAGCATTGAAGTCACCCGCTATGACTGTGTTCTTCCCCATGGGAAGGCTGCCAGGCCGCAGGTACTCAGGGTCCCTCGTGCCTCTGCTCGCGCTTACCGGTGTAAGGTAAACGTTGGAGAGAGTGATCGGCTCACGCTTCTCGCAGGAGATCCTCACATCCAGTCTCTCAGTGACACAGTCCCCAGCCGGGAGTACGTGCGGAACCTCCTCCGAGGCAAGATCGTCGCGGACATACGTGACAATACCACCACCCCTCGTCGCAGTGCCGTCAGTCACCGGTGTCAACCGATCCCTCCTGTATGACCTGTACCCAGGCAGGTGTGGCGTGTCGTGCCCTTCCCTCAGGTGCGTCTCCTGTATCATGATGATGTCCAGCGACAAGAAGTCAGCATGGCGAGATACGACGGTCCATTTCGCAACGAGGCCGTTGCAGTTCCACGAGACAACCTTGAGACCCTTAGGCGACGGGGGCGGCAGCTTCTTGGGTGGGCCAGGGTTTGTTTCGACCAGCCCAAGCAGCCCCAGCAGGTCCCTGACGGACATCCTCCCGAGTAGGGTGGGGATCAGTGCAGAAAAGTCGGTGAAGAAACAGAGAGGTAGGAGTCTCCTGGGGAGGATGCGAGGGAGACTAGGAGAGGGAGCATGGTCGTAGATCTGCTGCTCCCCCTGTTCTGCGGGGCCCCTTCAATTGGATGGACCCATGGAGGCAGAGCGCCCCTTGACCCCATTGGTGAAGAGATCTTTGGTCTCCGCGAACGACCTGGCCCGCCCCCTCGTACCCAGGTTCGTCACCGCAGCCTCAGAGGTCGTAGCGAGAGGAGGAGCCCCCTTCTTCCCCTTCCCCTTCCCTTTCCAGACACTGTCGTGTGTCGTCGTCGCCCCCGGTGTAGGGTCCCGCGGCACTGCCGTTCCCGTCGTCAGCGTGGCCGCCTGCGGCAGGAGGAGGCGGAGCGTCGTCCGCAGATCGGAGATCATCTCCTGCTGAGAGTCGATCGTCCTCTGCAGCCCGACGATCGACTCCTTCAGCGTGGCGACGAGCTCAGTGAGAGCGGCGACCTCAGGCGACCCGGAAGGGACTCCCTCCTTGTTTCCCGCAGACACGTTGCGGGGCGGTGTAGGGGACGTCACAGTGTCGAGCTGGGGGGGAGCCACCGAGCTCGGTATGGACGCCCACGGGCTGGTGGGAGGAAGCCCAGTTGCTTTCACCGCAGGGCCAGTCTCCGAGGGTGTCGACGCCGATACAGGTGCCGGGTCAGGTACAGGTGTAGTAGGCGCAGGTGCAGGCACATGAGAAGATGTGGGTGCCGGGGTCGAGGACGTTGCAAGCGCAGGTGCAGATGCAGGTGTCGTCCTGTTGATGAGAGGGGGCGGCTTGACGGTCGGGTGGTCGTCCGCATCACGGAGGCAGACAAGGCGCCCCCCAAGGAGCCACGTCCTGGACTTCGGGGGCGGGCTGTCGACGACGATGAAGAACACGAGTTGCCTCGTGCCCTGGAACATCGTCTGCGTGCGTCGCAGGACGGAGGATGGTTTCCAACCGATGTGGTCCATCACTTCGTCGAAGAAAATTAACGTCCCGAGGGACGGGTTGCACTTGCCCCTGTACCCTAAGGCTCCTCCTAACGGGCTGCTGGGAGAATTGAACCGACGCTACTAGAAGGCTGCCCATGCGCTAACCAACTAGACCACGATCGATCCCTGAATTTAATCGGCCTCGATCCAGTGTTTAATTAATATGAAGCCCTCCCATGATGACAAGCGATGTATGGGAAAAACCAATGCCGATGTTACAACACAGAAGATTGCTATTTTTCATCTCACGACGTGAAAAAATGGGTGGTAGCACCACATGGAAATTTTCTTCGGGAACTTATATTTAATGTAAGTAGATGCTTGCTCCACAACGAAACTGCGACTGTGACCAGGGCCTCAGTCTGCTGTTCTTTGGAAGGAAGATTACGTCATAATCCATGAAGCTTGGTAGCTTTGAATTCGGGATGGAAGATCCTTCATCAGAGACGGTTATGGTCAATGTTGATAGATAATCTCAGGTTTATGATTGGATAAACTTGTCGGTTAAGATGAGTGTTAAGCTCGAAGGAACATGTTGGTTTGGCACCCAAACAAATGAAAAAAGTGTAAACAGGGTGTTCAACATGTGCTGTAAAAAAACAGAAAAATTTTGCCAAGCAAAATCGAACCGTCCCCCTGTTCTTTTTTACCACAAACCTCTTTACACCACGTTTTCATGTGCCCCACCATGTCTGAAATCTCTTCTTTCCCAAGGGATCGTGCAGCAATCCACGTCACTGTGTTTATTTTAGTGTCTGGGGTTTTTCATACCAGCAATCACCTGGTCGACTTGGTCAATGTGGCCTCTTATAAGGTCAAGAGCGAGGGCTCTCAGGAGAAGCGGTTCAACATCGTCGATCGAGTCCTGTAAATTTGTGTCAATCCCGTTTTTTTTTTTATTCCCACACCGTTCTGCATTTTTCGTGGATGATCTGGAAGCTGAGGGTTCTGTCGTGGACGGGGGTGAGGAACAGGTGTTGGAGAAGCGCCATGAGCTGCAGCTTTCGACGCAAGAAGAGCGCGTTTGCCTCACCGAACTGTTTTAGATTTTTTTTTCTTTTTCTATTTCTTTTTTTTGCCCCCCGGAGTCGCTAGGACCCCCCCAAAACCGGTTTTTTTTCTTTGCAAACAACACATACATAGTCCTTCATCTTCTGTTGGTGAGCAGTGGTGATCTTCTCGAAAACAGCTATTTCACCGACGTTGTAAGCAAGGAGCAGCTGTGCCAACCATTCGTCCTCCGACCCATTCAGAGTCTGCAGGATGGGGTGGTGGATTAGCTCACCGAAGTTATGGATGGTCTTCCCCAACAAAGCCGCCTTTCCAAGGTCCCTGGCGATGTCTTGCTGCACCGAAAGCGCCAGCTCGTCCGTCTTCTTGTGCGCTACGAACAGCAAGCACTTCTTGTAAAACAAATCAGGCTTTCCCTCTGCTTTGAACACTGCGGCCTCCGCTCTGTAAATGTTCGCACGCAGGTTCAGATCCAACGATGACGCGTTCCTTCGTTCCAAATACTTCACGGAAGTTTCGATAATGTCTTTTGAAGTTCTTTTGCTCTCAAAGGTGCCTTCCTGCAGCCTGTGGATTGCCTCCTCGCACTTCAGCAGGTGGTAAGCTTCATCATGTTTTTTCGTGAGAACAAACTCGCTTGTTTTCTGCAGGAGCGCCACCGCCGTTGCCATGTCCTGCTTCGAAGCGATCACCTGTACCAGCTGTGCCAATGAAAAAAGGTTCATCTTCATCTCGAAATGCGTGATGAAGCTCTCATACAGCTCCATGAGCAGCGGCGCATTGTCCCACTGCGGCTTGTTCACCGCATCCAGAAGCGCACCCGTCAGCTCGTGCCAGTATTTCTTCTCAAAGAATTCTTGGAATACCCCGCAGTCCTCTTCTATCCCGGTGTTCGCCTTCGCGGTATCTAACCAGCTCAGCGCCATGTTCCCCCCCCTTTTTTTTTGTTCTCCTTTTTTTTTTTCTCGCTTTAGCAATTTGCAAACTCCGTGCGAGAGAGCTGCATGCCCCGTTTGATTAGGATGGGGTATAGCAAGGGGAAAAAAAAAAAAAAAAAAAGTATATTTACAGATTGGTTTCGGAGGACGGCTTCTCACCTTCTTTTTCCATTTGTGCCTCCTCTTCCAGGATTCTCTGGTATTTCAGCCGCTTTTTTTTTGCACCTCGAAGCTTCTCAATCCAGTCCCCACGGTCGTCGGGATCATTTGGGACATTGGCTTTCTGTTTAAGTATGGTTGCGCAATATTCTTCGGCAGCTTGCAAGTAAAGTATGTTGCTAGCATGTGTGAAGCCATTGGTGTGCGCTGTTTCTGCAGGAGGGATGCCGTCTGGGTCGCCTCTTGCCAAAGCACCGTGTGAGAGAAGAAGAGAAATAAGCTGCACATCGCCTAGGGAAGCAGCAATAGTCATTGGATCGGACTCGTCCTTAGGAGCAGGCATTGTTGCGTAACATTTGTCTAGCCCAAGCATCCACTTAAGGATGGGCAGGCGTGCTGCGGCAGAACGACTTTTTCTGCAAACGAGTAAAAAGTCTGCATTCGACGGAACCCAACCCGTGGAGTGAATTTTTTTAAGATAGTGCAGGTTCAATTGCGTGAGTGCTGTGTTTGATGAGTTTGGGTCGGTGGGCTCTGTGTTCTTTCTGAGCATGTTCACAATGTAATTATGTCCCATGTTCAGAGCATGGTCTTCAACTGTCATGAGGTTGTCATCAAAAAGTCTTGGATCAGCACCATGGTTCAACAGGCACTCTACTGCCTTTTCTTTTCCATTTTTTGCAGCGCACATTAGTGCGGTATATCCTCCTTCTGCTCTGGCGTCCACGTCTGCTCCATATTCGTCCACTAATATTTTTATCACTCCTAGCCTGCCGTGTGTCGCAGCGAGCAGCACCCCACTTCCCACGGGCACTTTATCATCGCAAAGCTGTTTTACAAGCTTCTCGTCACCACTGCTGCATGCTTCCTGCATTCCTCGTTTCGGCACTGCATATTTTTTTTTAGGCATATTCGTTTTCTCTCCCTTTCAAAACATGGTTTACTCTTGCGTTTTCCGATTTTGTAATTAGATGCAACTAAGGGGGAAGTGCACAAAGATTGAGGGGAGGGGGGGACGGAAAAAAAAAACTAAAAAAAAAAAAAAAAAAAAAAACTTCCAAAGCTACAAAGGGGCAGTTACGTACTAATAGAGACGGGAAGAACAAAAAAAAAAAATCACTATGATAGGAAACGAAGTGGTTAGCAACGGCCCACCAAAGAAAATAGAAAGACTGCACACCGCTTTTTTCTCTTCTTCTTCCCCCCCCCCCCCCCCCCTATCCTCTTTTTTTTAAATAGATGACAGAGGAGACTGTACACACAAAGGTTTGATCACTTTTTTTTTCCTCTCTTCTCCCCTCTCCCCCCGTCCCCGATATTGGTTATTAGTATATTTCAACAATAACAAGGGGGGGGGGGGGGGGGGTTGTTCCTGAGTTTCCCAAGAATCGCAAATGGAGAGCTAGGGTGTTTTTTTTTTTTTTTTTTTTTTTTTTGCTCTTTCTCTCACCTTTTTTTTTCCCATCCACAAAGGCAAGGGGGGTGTTTTTTTTTTTTTTTTCTCTAAGGGAAGAAACAAAGAAACAGAACAGATAATTCGACAAAACAAAAGAAGAAAAAAAAAATACTCTTCTCAGAGCATTTTACCCCCTCCTTTCCCCCCATCTCGCTGTATGCTTTCAATGCGATAGCTGAGTCACAAGGGCGATACCTCGCTGCACCCAGAATTCGGGGTGTGACTGTAGATTGTGTTTCCCCAATATTCCCCCCACAATACCTGCACGTCAGACACAGGATCGATAGGAACCTTAAACATCATAATGAAATTGGAATCGTGCCCCGTTGTACTGTTGCGCAATTGTTTGACACAAAATCAAAAAAAAGAAAAAAAACACACCTTAGGACACCCCTTCTAGCTTGTGTCTTATACAAGGGACAGTTCACATAAGCTTGGTACAGCCCATGCTCGTCGCTTGCCTGCTCTTCGGGTTCGATCTGCTTCAAGTGCAAGCACACCACAGGGAAGGGGTCGTGGAGCAGCCCTTGAGGCGCATCGACAAGATGCCCTTTAATGATGTTCCATGCGGCACACTCCAGGTACAGCCCGTGCACGTAGCACCCATTGGCTGGTGGTGCGGTGAGCTCAGACGGGTTCTGTGCGAGCATGCTGAAGTTCCACATCAGCGTGTCGATTTCTATTGCCTTCTCTCTTGCGTAGTTCTGCTGCACTCCAGTCAAGAAGGACTGTGTGAAGAAAAACCCGCCCAACCAGAACACATTCGGAGCACCCTTTTCCATCCACGCCGAGAAGAAGGCAACCCTCTCATGCAGATCGGCGATGTAGGACCCCAACGGCTTCAGTGACGGGTAGGAGTGTCCCTCCCACGAGCTGGGCAGCACTCCGTCCAGCACTTCATGATACATCACCTCCAAAGCCTCTGTCAGAACGGCCTCGCCCCGTAGTGCCTTTCTCAACGCCTTCAAGCTGTTCCTGATGACACTCAGCAGCTCGTTGTACCTCAGCAACTCCATCCGCAGCACTGTGTTCATACTCTCTTTGTAGTCTGTGGGGAAGCGTTGCTTTACAACCGCCATGTTGAATTGCTTCGGCAGGTCCTTGATGATGGACGTGATCAACGTGATGGCCTGCTGTTCCTGTGATGCCTCGTCCTGCGTGACAGCAGTGCGGGGTTGTGTTGACAGCAAGGTGCTCAGCAACAAACTAGCATCTCTTTTGTTCTTTGCAATTTCTGCGTTGTTGTGCAGCCCGAAGATAGAAGGGGGCGCATTGGCGGGCAGTTTCGCTGTGAATTCTAGAGGCACGTCGAGATCCTTCCCATCTGGCATGATGTAGGCTACTGCCCCCTCAGGGTCAAGAGAGTAACCCGAGTCCAGAATGCTCTCGGAGTAGAAAGAGCCCAACGTTGCCATGAGGCATCGCCTGTCCCTGTCGTCTGTCACCCGCCCGCCGTAGTTGCATTCGCCCGTGAGGTAGGTGAGTGCGTCATATGGCACGTTGTCGTACTGCTCGACGAAGTCCTTCAGCTGCTTCAGGGAGATCGTGAGATCTGTCTTGTTGAACTCGTAAGATATGTTCCATCCCAGAGGTCCGAAGGCACGCCTCTCTTGGATCACCGCGTGGAAGAAGCACAACGCGTAGCACAGCTTCTTCCAAGTAGCCTGCTTAGAGGACACTTCGTAGAACTCCGGGTCTGCAAGGGGCACCGAGCTGTAGCTGCCGAGGAGGTTCTGCCGCAGGCCTCGCGGCGCTTCAACAATCATCTTTGTCCCGTTCATCAGAACAGAGGCAGGGAAGTCCGTTGAGGGCATAGATGTAAGCCACAGCCTGAAGTCCATGTGCAGACTTGAGGCCCTCGAGGCAGATGAGTACTCCTCGATGATCCTCTCGAGCTGCGGCATCCAATCCTTGTACAGATGGCAGTTCTGCAACACCACCCACCACCCGTTGGACTTCCCTTCCACAATTAATTTTTCAGCCCTGGACTGTATGCCCTGTCCTAAGGACAGCGTGTGCATCTTTTGCGACATGTTCTCCTCCTCAGCAAGTCGTTTGAGCTCTACAATAGGGTCCACACCGCTGCTGAGTATAAAGATGAGAGGCTGCGATGCCTCAGGACACTCCCTGAACACGTTTTGCAAGTTGAACACCGGCGGGACTGTGAAGGAGGTGCCCAACAGGGGGTGGTTCGAGACGTAGTGCTGAATGGCTGCTGTGAGCTTATCAGGTCGGAGCACTCTGAACAACAGCAGCCTGTTGATACCTGATGCCCCCGTCCACTTCAAAGTTTCTTTCCAAGGTGCTGGCAGCGGTGCGTCTACCACTTTGTCAGACTTGTACCACTGTTGCCAGCCGCCTGTACCTGAGCTCCCCGAAATGTCTGACGCGAGCTGCCTGAAGGGGACAGGCATCTGCGAGCATAGCCTCTGCACTTGATTCCATGTCTCTGTAGGAAGCCACACTGGCTTGTCGTCGTCGCCATGGGACCAAGGCTTGTCGATGCCCAAGGTGCAGAAGAAGCGCAGCAGCTCAGGACCAACATCAGGTGTGAGCACGCATGCCATCAAGAAAGACAACATTAGTGTATCCTTAGCGAACAACGACCTGCACATGTTCTTGTAGAACGACTCAAAGAAGTGTTGTGCTATTTCTGTGTTGCGGTCTTCACCCGAGATTTTGTCGGTCTGCCTTGAACCTTCCAAAGACTTCACAAACAGCGACAGGAACCACTGCAGAGAGTACTGGTACATCGGGTCAACAACACTCAGGTCCGTGGCGCAGAAGAAGAGACGTGAAGCATTGTCAGCTACGTCAACAAACTTTTTCTTCGAACGATCGCACAGTGTGAGGATCCTGTCCACCTCACGCTGCGAAAGGGATGCTTCCTCGGCCACCCTTTGCGCCTCATTCAGGGCAACAATGGCCTCCTCACTGTCTAAGATGTTCTCGTTCGAACTCAGCAGCGCAAGGATCTCATCTTCCATCTTCTTGAGCTCCATCTTGTTCCTGGCACCCAGCTTCATATTCCTATTTTTCTTTTCATCGAGTTCACGCTCTTCGTGCTGCACAACTTTCCCAAGCAGCTGGTCCTGTAGGCCCTCAGGGGTGATCGAGGCAGCAATAAGCGTAACCTTCGCTGCGATCTCGGGCTTGAAGTTTGGTCGTGCGTGCTTTGTGGCGAGGAATAACCTGGCTCTCTTTTGTGGGGGCGTCTCGTCTGTCCAGTTCTTGTGGTATACCACTTCTGTCTGGTCACCAATGTTGATACGCAGCACACCCGAAGCGTCTTTGTTCACTTGCTTCAGGAGCAACGGGTTCAGGACTGGATCCAGTTCGCTGTCGCACCCTTCCAGGAGGACGGGGCACCCGGTGTTCACAGCCATTGCGATGGACTTGATGTACCCTTCTTGGTTGGGACGCAGGACTTGTAAGTTGTTGTTGGCATAGCGCTCTTTCAGCCATGCTGTGATCTGCTGCTGCGGGTCAATGACCATGGGCCACCTGTTTGTGTGTTCCATGATCAGCGAGTTGTCGATGCTGAACGAGTCTGCAGGGAGGCCTTGTACTTTCCATTCCTCGATCTTCACGGCTTCTCCAAGTAAGGCTGATAACTCAAAGTTCACGGACATCGGGAGCATTGTCGCAATTGCCTCCTTCCAGGAGTCCAGGAGCTGTGTCCTGTACGTCTGCGTGAACGGTGCCAGGTACGCGAAATAAGACGCAGAAAGCAATGAATCTCCCAAAATGTTTTCAAGCAGTTTGGACTGCAGCTCCGACTGCTGGAAGTAGCGCTCTCTCTCGTCACCAAGCCCTGAGATGATCAGCTGCGCTCTTCTAAGCTTCTTTTCCGTATCTTTGTACTCGTTCTCCAGTCGCAGTTTGTCGTTCTGGCTCTTCTCAAGAGTAGTTCTCATTTCTTGTAGCCTGCTGTCGAGCCTCTCAAGTTCCTTCTTCTTCAGCTCCAGGTGGTTCATTGCTACGTCGTACTCCGCCACAGCCCTCTCTAATTCTGCCTTCCTCGGTCGCACTCTCTTCTCGACTTGGTAGTACTTCTCCACGGCAATGACCCATGCACAGATGGGCGCTAAAGCCTTCGACAAGGTCCGCACTTTGTCGGGGTTGAAATTCTTGTCCTGCAGATACGGTTGGATTAGACCTGTGCCTGCCTCGAAGATGTTTGGGTCAAGTCCTTCCTCTCGGTCTTTGTAAGTGAGAAGGGTATTAAGAAACTCGTTGGTGTCACTCATCAGTTTTTTGGAAGCCGCCCAATAGTCAGATCGCTTCTTCTTAGGGTTTGCTGGGTCCTTCTCCAACACGGGCTTCGTGCCGAGACACACACACACGGCAGACAGAACAGCCTTTATCTTGTCGTTGGGGTTTGTCATGCTGCGCACTTCGACTATCTGCCGCCTGTCGATGTCGGCAACCTGTGCCATCGCTGCTTCAAGTGCAGGCATAGCACGGGCAAGGACAGTCTCGCAGGCATCTTTGATCTTTTTGGCTTCTTCTGCCTTCTCGTTCGCCGCTCTCTCTTCGATGAAGACAGCCTGCCTTGTTACGTCTGCGTCGCGCTCGTCGTTTTCGATCTTTTCGATCAGCGTAGCAGTTTCCTCTGCCATCGCAACTAGTCTAGGCTGCTGTACTTCGAGCAAGTCCTGCATGGCACCAACGCTGTTTTCTGTCTTGATAAGCTGCTCGATACCCTTTTCGTAACGCTCTTTTAGAGAGCTTGCCGAGTCGGTCTTCGTGATGAGTATCCTCTTGAAGCATGACAACAGCTCAAGGTACGAGGTAGGTGTTGTGTGGATTTCCTGCTTTGTTTGCATGTGGTACGTCTCTGCGGCCCTCTTCGTTGAAAGGTGCATCTTGACGCAGAGCCCTACGATGCTATCGACTTGTGTCTCGTTGGCGGGGATTTCTTCAACGACGAACTTGTTCCCCACCGACACTAACCCATCTGTCGGCCACGCAGCGAAGTGGTCAATCGCACAGCAGTTAACTAAACTAGGGAATACCCTGATTCTGTTCCTCAGAGTCGACCCGACAGGGCTGAAACACATGATCACGTGCACCTCGCTCCTCGTCCTCTGCACGAACTGCTTGTAGCAAGCTTTGCGCGACATGCCTTCCCTTCTACCCAACTCCTTCGCGAGCTTAGCCAGTCCGTCCAGAATGGGGGTCAGGTCTTCCTCTTCAAAGAGGTTAGGGATTTCACCTGTATTGAGAAGGCACGATATGTCTTCAAGGAAGGCTTCTTCTTTGATGCTCTCGTCGGTTATTAGGAAACACGTTGGGCTTGTGTTGGAAGGACCTGCAGCACCCTTGATGCACTTCTTGATGTCTTCACGCCATGAGTCGCGGGTGTAGTTTTTTTGTGTAACGATGCGATACAGTTTGTAGTCGCAAACAAAAGTGGCCAGTTTGGCAGCGCTCTGCCGCCCACGACCTCCAAGACCCACGATGAGAGCGTTGCCCATCGGCATCTTGATGATCCTGCAGAGCCTCGACACGTGCTCGATCACATAGTTGAACACAACAAGGTTTAGCCTGATATCTGCTGGTGCCAGTGTGTCGTTGTACTCGTTTTGGTAAATCTCAAGGCGTTTCTTGACGACGTCCATGTCGCTGATCTCGCGGTAGAGAGGTTCCGCACTGTTGTCTGCTGTGATGTCATCGAAGATTAGAGGCATATCGTGCCCAACTAGTGACTCGTACGACCGCCTGAAGTGCTTGCCGAGCGTCGAGTTGAGTGTCTCATTAAACTTCACAACATCGCTGGCTGTCGTGAGGCGGTCTTGGTACACGCGCATTGTCTCGTGCATCCACAACTTGAGTACCGCATCGAAGTCTTCCAAAGCTGTGCCGAAGCACTGGCTCATCCCCTGGAAGATTTTCGACAGGTCGCGCAGATTGAACATGTAATGCGGCTTCTCCGGCGTAGGCAGAAGTGTCTCTTTAATAGTACTGTACATGTCTATGGAGCTCTGCACCAAACTCTCCTGCATTCCCTTTGTGCAAGAGCTCGGGTACCCATTGTGTTCGCAGACCCACCCCAGAAGTGTGCTGAAGATTGTCATCAACGATGTCTCTTCAAAGGCTGGCACCGTGAGGTTGAAGAAGTGCCTCATCATCCTTTGCGACACCGAGTTGATGCCAGGTGCCTGCGCCGCCAACAGCACCAGCCCCTCCACTGTTTTGAATGCAGTGCTCCCCTTACTGTGGTCGTACCATCCCTTGTAGTCCATCCATTGTCTTAACAGTTCTATCGCAGGCTGCGCGCCGCTGCCCTCTACATCAGGCATGGAAAAGTCGTCAATAAACACAAGGCATCTCTTGTTCAGAGGGGGGCCAATCACCCCCTTACGTCTTCTCTCGAAGCACGACTCGATCAGTGTTTGTGTCTGGTTGCTAGTGGTTCTCGCAGAGAACTGGATGTAGTAGCTCGAGAATGATGACATGCCGTTCACGTCTGTGGCGGCTGTAAGCTGGTCGATGGTGCTTTTGATGAGGAGAGACTTTCCGGTGCCAGTAATCCCCGAGAAGGACACAGGTACACCCTCACTGGCAAGGGTCTTGAGCAGGAAGGTGTGTCGAATAGTGTCGCTGGTGGGCACAATGATCTCATGGTACTTGCAGTCCTCGGGCAGTGTGAAAGGTGCTTGTGTCTCTGACCAGTCCAGCCACGAGTACCCCCCTGAGGGGTCAATCTTAAAGTACACGTTAAAGAGAGACGTGTCCTGCGGAAGCTGCACCATGATCTCCACAGTGTTGGGGTTCGTCGAGTTGAAAGACGTGCCCTCGCCTTCAGCTTTCCTGGGGGACCTCGTGCCCCTCCTCCCTCTTACCTTGTGCATGAACCAGGTGCTAAATTCGTACCTCCCGGCGTGGCTGAGCCACCCACCGATGGCCCACGTGACAGAGAATATGAACAGCCCCTCTAACCATGTTGAGACGTCTCTTTGCGTAGTTTCGAATGAATTGTGTTTCTCTGCTATGTCTGCGATAAAGATGCGCCACAGTTTCAGCATGGACACAACAAGCGATGTCGTTGTGACCTCGACACCAGGCACATAGAACCCCTGCGCGCCTTCCGTCACGAAGGTTACCGCAGGTGCCACGAATATGTCAATAAGTCCAGATATTGTGTGGTAGCACTCTGTTAACTCTTTGATCCCCTGGGGGAGTGCCGCTAGCCATGAGGCGGCCATAGGTTTCCAACCAAGCTCGTTCGCGTCGAAGTAGACCATGCCGCACCTGGACACCGTTGCAGGGGAGGCCACACGCAGGTCTTCTACCTCGAATATCATGTTCATGCTGCTCGTCATGTGGATATTATCGCCGTTCAGCAAGCAAAGCTTCTTGTTGTCATCAAGCACCGTGTTCATGCTCTCGATCCACATGGCGTCCACAGGACCATCCAGCACTATCCAGTGCTTGTAGGGATCTGTGCAGTTTGACGCAGTCCTAAAGATGTTGCTGAGCACCCCATCGCTCCACTCCATGACAGCATCGTTGGCACCATACAACTGACCCACTGTTATCGCCTTGGGGTTGATCACATTGACGAACACTTTGCTCCCCTTTTGGTGTGTTTCTTCAACCCAGTTGTGGCTGTGCGCCAGTGCATTCAGGCAGCTTGTCTTGCCTCCATACGTGTCGCCAATCAACATCATGCCATGGCGTACCTCAAGCGTCTCGTTCACTTGAATTGCCTTCTTGAGGAAAGTCTCTGTAGGCTGCATGTTCATCTTCTTGCAGGCTTGCTTCAGACCTCCGAGGAGATGATCAGAAGATATGGTTGGGAGATCCACGCCAGGGAATAAGTCGGCTGTGATGAGTGTGAACAGCTCTAGATCTTCTGGAAGGAACTTAGGGTAGTTCACGTCGTGGATGGCCTGCAGCACGATCTGCTTCTCTGTAAGGCCTGACTCCTCCTTCCTAGCGAGAAGGCGCCCGGAAGCGATCAGTACAGTTTTAACTGCACGCATGCCGTAGTCGTAGTGACGCTTGCTGCTGAGTTGCTCGGAACAGAGCTTGTAAGTAGCTACGATCTTTGCAGCCAGATCCCTCCCTTCACGGAACCCGCACGAAAACAGTGATATCTCCCCGATCATGCCATAGTCAGGCACCATCATTGCCACGGGGCGGAAGAGTGCTTTCAAATTGTCTGGGAGCTCAGCACGCCCTGCGTACCCTGGGTTCATTGTGATGAAGATAGAGCAGCCTCTCTGCAAGGCGTTCAGGGCACCTTCGAACTCGAACTCTATCCTGTCCTGCGCGATAGCCGTCTGAATGGTGAGGATCTGCTGTGCGATGACAGACAACACCTGCACTTCAATTCGGTTAAATTCGTCAAAGCATGCCCACGTGCCGCTGGCAGAGAGCCCTCTGAACATTTTTGCCATTTCGTTGTGTGAAATCTGGTCGCTGCAGTTGTACACCAAACAGTACCGTGCGAGTGCTTTGGCCAAGTCTTTTGTTGTTTCAGTCTTACCAGTTCCAGCAGGGCCTTCTGGTGCACCACCATAAGCTAGATGCAGTGCGCCGATCAGAGTCCTGTAGCACCTGTCGGTGAGAGGTGTTATCACAAGCCTTCCTGAATTGCCCAGGTACTCGTACCCATACGGCAAGCAGGCATTCGTTTGCCTGATACTAATGCCCATTGTTTTGTGCCTCCCTTCACCTTGCTCTTCGTAGTAGTACCTCAGCTGTGCTTGCCATGTGAACCTGTCTGTGCTTGTCACGTTGTTTGCCAGCAGCTCCTTTTCTACAATGTCAGTCGCGTGCACCTCGATTACAATCATGGCTTGCATCGTGCTTCGCTCGGTCCTAGTGAGCTTCCCTCGCACACAGTCAACCAGAGCCGCAAGCTGCGCTCTTCCCTTTGACACATACAGGGACAACCCCGACAGACCGATGTCGATGGACTCTTCCACCTCCTTTGACCAATACACTTGCGATACACAAATGACTACCTGTCCGGGCCACTGCAGCATCCACTCTTGTCGCTTCTCAGGACTGTTGTGTGCATCTCTCACTTTGTAATCTTTCAGCGCTTCCTTGATGTTATGCAGCACAGTGGCCTGCATGACGTTCTCTACTTTCAGTAGCCACTTCTCAGCAAGATTGCTGTACTCCGCAGGGTTCACACTCTCCGTCAGCTTCAAGACTTCACCCTCCACTGAAGTAATGTGCGTGATGTCCAAGCACTCCGAAAAGGTGAGGTTGTAGATGCCTTCGTAGCACTTTTTCAAATGCTTCTGTATTCTGAAAGGGTTCTTCGTTTCGGACAGGATCTCCAGCAAGTCCTCGTTCGACAGGAAGTAGAACCTCGGGAAAGCAATCCTCTTTGTCTCTAAGAACTTGTACAGCTGTTTTAGGATGTACTCCAGTGTGTAGTTCGATTCCTCAAAGCTCTGTCTTAACCTCTCCTCAGAGCACCTAATCTCCACTCTGGGGTCCTTCTGGCACACGTTCATCATAGCCTTCCAGATCGAGTCCACGCGCTCAAACTGAATAGCCTCAGACGACATGTACTTCTGGATGTCAGGAGACGCGAATATGGGTTCCAAGTAGTGCCACATGTTCTGGCATTTCAGCCATTCTTCGATGACGGCAGACATCGTAAGCAAATTCTGCTCCCACTTCTTTACTACGTCTTCGATGTGGCGCACGTCGAGGGACCCGAGCAACGTCTGTGTCTTGATGATGTGGTCGTCCACGAGCTGCTGGATGTCGTCCACAGAGGCTAGCAGCATTGTGTTCTGGTACGGCTTCAGGTTGAACTGTTTCCATTTCCATTCTGCTTTCATCTTTTCCAGCTGCTCCTCCAGCCTCCACTCCTTCGCCGCTGCCTCAGACAGCATCTGCACATCGTTCAGCTTCTCGTCCAGTCCAAAGTCCAAAAGGATGTTCAGCGTGATCTCGTCATTGGGTGCTAACTTGTTTTTCCCTTCCTTGCCTACCAGCTTCCCGATTTGGTCCCAGTGCCTTGCCTTCATACCCTTCTCCAGCAGTGCTGTAACTAATGGGATGTGCGGTTTAAACTGCTCCAGTTTGTCCTTCAGCGCCCTCACGATGATGTGAGGCGCTTCGTTCGATAGCGTGCGGTACAGTTTATTGAGATCCCTGAGCCATGTGCTCGCTTTAGACTCCACCTCATCAGCTTGCAGGGAAAGCAGCGCGCCGTTCGTCCACTTCTCGTAATGCTCTGCCAGCTGGTGTGTGATGGTCCACAGTTTTTCATATGGCTCGAACTGCTGTGTGACTTCCTTGATGAGTGAGTGCTTTGTGATCTGCATCCTAAAGATCGTCTCGTGTTCGTTGAACTGCATTGCCCTGTCCTTGCAGTCGTTGAGCTTGTCGCGGATTGTGTGCACCAGGCTGTACATCTCCTCCGTGTGTGTCTCATCGTCCTCGTAGGCAAGCAGCTCCACCTTCTTTTTAATACTGCTGACATCATCAACAAGTGCCTCTGTGTTGTCGCGCAGTTGCTGGATGAACCTGTTCCGGTTCTCCTTGTATTTGAAGTCCCAGTCGTTGAGTTCTTCCATGATCTTTCTCGGTCGGGAGTAGGTGGCCCAGTACGTCTCGAAGCTCTTCTGCTCGGGGATGTACCCGAACTTGGACAGCAGCTGCACAGTCTCTGTGACATCATCGAAGTCCTCCTGTAACGTCTCCAAGATGCTCGACACGCTGTCCACGTACTTCTTGAGCTTCTGAAGCTCCTCAGGGCTCTCAGGCTGCACGGCGATGGCCTCGAAGATTTCGTTGTACTTCCTGTCGACACCCATGATGTCATTGTTGCACTGCGACGTAAGGTGCTCCATGATACCGTTCATGATGTCCTTCGCTTTGGAGGTCAGGTGCGCCTTGATTTCGTAGCACTCGACCTTAATCAGCATGAAGGCGACTTCGTTGAGGGATCTGCTGCCGATCGAGTTCACATCGTCCTGCAGCCTCTTGCAGAGGTGCTCATAGTCATCGAGGCAGGGCTTGGGCGACGCAGAGAGGAAGTCGTGCAGGTACTCATGGATATCGATGTCAAGGATGTACTGGTAGTCACTGTACAGCTCCATCAGCTGCTTGGGCCCCTTGATGTTGCTCTCCAGGACATTGCTAACCAGTTTCTTGGCTTGCAGGAGAGTCTCGTCTGTCTCCCTCAAACTCTTAGTGTTTGCAGTCAGTCTAAAAGGTTCCAACGAAAGGAGTGGGAAGAGCTGCTCACTAACACCCGTGATGTCGTCTGTTTCGGTAAAGAAGGCGTCCAGCACCCCCCGCACGGTTTCTTCGATCTCCTCCAGGCTTGGTTCGAACACAATGCTCTTATGGTTGCATGTAAGCCGAATCTTAAATAACGACACGTTACCGCTAACCGCTGCAGAGGTCGGGTGTTCAATCTCCTCTTCAGCCTCTTCCTTGATTTGGACCTGTGCCTCGCTAGTGCGGTGTCCTGTGTTGGATGCTTCGCTAGTGCGGTGTTTCACAGAGCCCGTTGGAACAGTGTCCACGGTTGTACCATCGACGGTCGAGGCCCTGCTGGCCTTTCTTCTGATAAACTCCAAAGACCCCGGCTGAGGTGCTGTCTCGTCATCAGGTGAGTAGCCCAGAGAGATACGTAACATGCGTTGCTGTTCTGCCTTCTTCTTGTTGATAGTCTCGATGTCCTCCTTCGGAACGTGTGCGGCTCGCAGTTCAGGTGCTCCGGTGTAGCGGTGCTTTTGGACCTTGGCACCCACCAGCCCGAGGAACCTCGCCGAAAACTTGGGTTGAGGTTCTCCAAATTTGAAATCTTGAAGTTCTTCTTCCTCCTCCCACACGGGAGGTGTCTTGTAGCTATCGAGAAAGGAGCTGTACAACGTCACGGCATCGCTCACAAGCTCGCGCAGCTGGTGTCCCATCATCATGTTGACCACCCGCAGGAACTTCTTCATCCTACCCTGGTTGTACTTCTCGATGTCGTCGTCGTAGAAAGAGAAGCTCCCCACCAAGTCGTTCTGGATGATGCTCACAGCGGACACCGTCCAGTCGTTCTTCAGCTTTTCCGTGACCTTCTTGAGATACGCACTTTGGTGCGCCTTGAAGACCTCAACCTCACAGGGTATCTGCAGCGTGTTCATGTCCGCATCAAAGAGGGGTGTGCTCTGGAAGCTGTCCCACTTCCCGACCAGCTTGTACAGCGTGTGGTATAGGATCCTGTGCGTGAAGAACAAATTGTCAGCGATGTACCGCCTGTTCCTCTGAAACTTGGCTTTCGTCGTTTTACCCGGCTCGCAAGGGACGGATATGACACCCTTCATGGAGAGGAGGTCGACGGACAACGAGTCATGCTGGGACACGGGCTCTGGGAGGTTCAGGTCTACAACTCGTTGTTGATGCAAGGGGTGCAGCATTTTGTATCTATAAATGGACTCCTTTGCCGCATGGGTGTACATCACTTTCATCTCTGTGAGGCCTTTCTCAATGATGTACAGGAGGGAGGCAGGGAATTCGGGGGCCACCATCCCCAGGATCCTGTCGATTTGGTCCTCGTCCATGCTAGCCACCAGGCTGTCATCAAGGTCGTCGATGAACAGGTACTCGCGCATTCGGCGCTCTGCGGCATCCCGCAGCACGGTGGTGGCCTCCACACGCTGTGCCCATGTCTCTTCTGTTTCGTAGTCGTCGACGATGAGGTTCAACCTGCGCACCCATTTGCTGGGTTTCTCCTTTTCCCAATTTATCAAATAGACGTCCTCAGTGCTCTCGTACTGCACCACCCTGCAGGGCTCCCACACGTACGTACCGTTCTCGTAGTACCGTGACCTCGCAGGCACACCGTCGGGCGTGATGCTGAGCAGGTCCGGGAGGGAGGTGTTCTCCAGTTCATCGTCGTCGAAGTCGTCCAACGCCAAGAAATGCGACATTGAAGGGTCGATGCCCACGATGCCTTTTCCGCGCACCTGCTGCGGCGACATGGGGGGTGTGGATGGTGCTGCTGATGTTGGGGTCTTCATGGCCTGGTTCCTTGTTTTGGTCCGGATCCATGCTGTGAGGGAGTGGAAGCTTCCAATGCGTTCAACGGGAGTTAGAGCTGCTCCGGGCACGGGGTACTTCCGAGGTGCACGTGGGGAAGCCTTCTCAGCCCCGGCTGGAGAGCATGGTTTTAAGGAGATTTTTTCGACGTATTCGTCCTCCTCGTCTGACCACAGTTCCTTGTTGTGTTGCGTGGTTGGGTTGGAGGTGGAGGGCCCCACGGACCCAGTAGACGAGGTCACAGTGTGGAAAGACTTGGCGGAGACAGGGCGGGACTTTGCAGCAGAAGTAGGACGTATCCTGCCTGCTGCGAGGGCCGCAGAGGCAGGTCGGGATGAAGCAGCACGTGTGGAGGCACGTGTAGAGGGAGGTGCTGAGCTTGCTGCTTTGCTCGAGAGCACTGCTCGTGCTTCGCCGAGAAGCTCCCGGTCTTCCCGTTTCTCGGAGAAGCACTCGAATATTTTTGGGATGGTGATTTTACGTTTTGACCTTGCGACATCGAAGTTGGCCGGCAGCCTGCGCTGCACTTCTAAGCTCATCTTACCACCCTCGCTGCCTGCACCGTTGTCTAACCCCTTCACAAGTAGCTCTTCTTGACGCTTCAATCGTGAAAAACCACGCCAGCTCCTCTTCAGCTTGTCTTTTGCGCCCCCGCTGGCGGAGGAGAGCAGCTCTTCGTCCACAGGCGCCACTAGCTCCGCTAGTTCTTTACTTGCGAAGCTCATTATTTTTTTTCCTTTTTGGGGGGACTGTGACCCCTCGCTGTTTGGTGTTTTTAGTTTTTACTTACGCTTGCGAAGCATAACTTTTTCCAAGGGGGAAAAAAAAAGTATTAAACACTGCCTCTTTTTTTTCTTCTTTTTTTCCCCCCACCTCCCTTCTCCTCCGTACTTACTCGCAACTAAAAAAAAAAAAGAAAGCACCACAAACTTCTTTTTATACTCCTTTCAACGAAACTAAAGAAAGAAAAAAAAAATAACAAAAAAGAAAGAAAAGAGAACACCACATATCTGATGCTACGGAAGTTTTATTCCCCCACCCCACTCCCCCCTCTCCTATTTTTTCTCCTGATTACATGTCAGCTGCGTGCATTGCCTGTATTTTTTTTAAAGACTGGTTGCTCCCCTTTCACATACCCTTCCTCTGTGATTGAACGTCATAAAGGTGGGTGTGAATGCATAAGATTCAAGCGTCCGCTGCTTTGTGTAGCTTTTCTTGTGAATTGATTCGAAATGCCCCTGGGAGTGCATGTAGGAGCATGTCGCGACAACGTAACCTACAATAGCTTCAATTATTATTATCATATTCGGAGTGCTGCTGTTGCTATGGTGTGTGATCGCACACATAAGCGCATGCAGCAGCACCAGACTCCCTACCCATGCAAGCAAGCTCCAAAATTTCATTTTTTTTTGTTTAAATTATTCCTGCGTAACGAACTTGATTTGAAGGCGGACACTATGGAAGAGGGGGAAAAAAAAAGAAAAAAAAAACACAACACTTTCACTCTTTTGTTGTTTAAGAAAAGAAGAAGAAGAAAAGAAGAAAAAAAAAAAAACACTTTTTTTTTTTTTTTTATCCCGAAAAGTGGTGGGGGAAGCAATGCATGGAAAGAGATAAAAAAAAAAAAAGAAGAAAAGAAAAAACTCCCGACACGTTAATGAAAAAGCACTACTTAACTAGGACGACTGTGCGTCGGTCCACTTGGGTCTGCTTTGAACGGATGAAGGATGTAACTAAGACGAAGCGTCATCGATCCACTTCTTGATGATGGCCTCCTCCTGGTTCCTGACGGAGGTGATGTCAGGGGTGTCAGCGGGGTTGGCAGCCCTGAGGTCCACGTGGTGTGCACCATTGGGCATGAGGAAGACAGGGCACGAGGGGCGCACCTGTTTGAGGAACCCTCCACCGTGCCACGGGTCGCGCAGCCCGTTGGAGAAGATTACATTCGTGACCTCCGACACGTTTGTGTTGATCTGGTAGCCGCCAAACTGCACAGGGAACCAGTTGGGCCTCGGTTCTACCCCATAGTACTGCCTGCACAGGTCGTTTACCTGAGTCATGTTGAACTGGAAGTCGCGGACGCCCCTCCCGGAGAACTCGTGCAGCGTCTCTGTGCACGACTCGTAGGACCACGCGTCAGCGGCAGCACCGCCCAGGGTGGGGGGACCGCCCCCAGGCACACCTCCCTGTCCAATGTCAGCAATGCACCCTGAAGAGGGAGCGTAGTACCACAGGAGAAGCTTCCCCACAGTGGCAATTAACTGTGCGTCAGAGCCACCGCCTGCCTTCAGCGCAGAGCACGTGGCGTTGACAGGCCAGGCAGGCGTGGGCCCGATCTGGTACGGGTAGTCCATCTGCGGGAAGGTCTCGATCATGTCGGTGAACAAAAAGACCGCCTCGTCCTTCGAGGTGGGAGGCTTGCAGAGCCCCCACTGTGTCTTGAGCTGGTTCCTTCCCTCAGACGTCGCAGCAAGCGCCGCGATGGCTTTGCGTGCGGAGATGACATCCGTCAGGCATCCTGCTTCCTGGTAGTCCTTGTTCACGATGTCGATCCACGTGTAGGGTGTCACACCCTGCGAGGGCCACGCCTCAGGGTCGTAGTAACCAAGGGGCGTCGATGCGGCCAGCCCGCCTGCGATGATGTGGGGGTACTTCACCCTGAAGAACGTGGTGAGAGTCGCACCGTATGAACCTCCGAAAGAGATGACAGGGCAGTTCTCAGCATTCAGCTCCTTCTTGAGGGAGGTGATGAGTTCTGCGTAGTCTGCGAGGGCCTGCTCTGTGGTGAGGTACATGACATTGTCCTTGTCCATAGAGGCGGACCCGAACGGCTGAGACTTCCCGTAGTAGCGGTGCTCGCCGAAGACAACAAGTGCGCCCCACTTCTTTGGCAAGTCGTTCACAACCATGCCCGCTGAGTTCCAGAAGGCCTCAATGGGTCCCTCATTACCGGAGTAGAAGAGGATGGGCCCCTTGCATCCGTTCTTGAGCTGACCCTTTCCGGTCCACTGCTCGTCGTTGATCAGGTACCTCTGCTGCCAGCGAGGGTTAGGCTCGTTGCTCCTCCCGCCAAACCTGAAGTGGTCCAGCATTTGGCTGTAGTACTTCTCCGTGAAGGCAGGGTATCCTTCGCTAGCCTGCTCCATGCGCACCTTCGCAGCGCACCCCTCGCTGACCGCCAGCAGCGCTAACGCAACGTACCGTAGCATCTTCCTGCGTTTGTAAAGCTAAAGGATGCGACCAGAGACCGTAGCAAATATAACAGGTGGTTTATCTAGGGCATCTATGGTGGGAGGAAAGTAAAAATATCTATTTAAAGGTGGGAAGTCTAGTCACTTTCGTCGTCGAGCTTGCGCCTTGTGAAGGGCCTGTCGTCCTCATCATCTGAGCGGACGACTGAGATGCGTGCTCTGCTACGCTTGGTCCTCCTGCCGAAGGTGTCGGGGCGACAGGAAGGTTCACAGACAGATGGCATCCTTTCTGTAGGGCGCTGCTTTTTCTCAGTTGGTGCTAGTTGTGTTTGGAAGAATTCCATAGTATCCGTCATCTCTCTCTCCCGTTTGCGGATCTCGTCCTCCCTCTTCTCGAGGGTTGCCTTGGCCTTCTCCAAGTTCATGTTGTATTCCTTCAGCGCTTTCGCATCTTTTTGCATGTTCTGTTTGTCTCTCTCTAGCTTCTCCCTCTCTTTCTGCAGGCCGCCTCCATGCCTTTCTTTCTTGGCCAACTCGCTTTCTAGTTCGGAAACCTTCTTTTCAAGATCTTCATTACACTCTTCAAGCTTTCTAATCTTCTGGATGTACTTGGAGGTATCACCGCCAGCCCCGTTGCTTTCTTTTGTGGTTTGGATCTCCTTGCGAAGCTGTGTGTGCTGAGGGGGGAGGGGGGGGGGGGGGTAAAATCAAAGTACCTGCGTCCACACGTCCTTGCTTTTGTTGGACTCTTCGATGAGCTTCGCACACTTGGCGAAAATGTCGGTGTTCACCGTTGGGATGCTCATGTTTTGTAGAAATCTGTGAGAAGAGAAGAGGTGCACGAAAAGCAAAAAAAAAGAAAAAGTATGCAGCACAACGTAACTTTCCTCCCTAAACAAAAAAGAATCTCCCCCACCCCAGTATGTGCCCACCCCTTCCTTCGAACGGAGATTATAAAACACGGTGCCACTGTCACAGAACAACATGCACATCTAGATAGAGAAAAGCAGTTGAAGGGCATGGGTGGAAAGCTTTGTTTTTTTTTTTTTTTTTTCTTTTTCCCCTTTCCGTTCTTCTATTCACCGCTTGACTTGCCAACTTTCAAGGTGAAATCTTGTTGTGTGAATCTTACGAGTTTGCGCTTCACAGAGCCGGACAGGAGAAGGAACAGGTGACGCACCTTTTCGCTTCGCGTCACGCCGAAGTCCTCCCAGAACCTGAAGAACACATCAGGCAGGTACAAGGTGCGCGGCTCTTGCTCCACTGTGATCTGCAAGCCCCACTGAAGCGACTTAGCAGCGATATCCTTCAGCTGACTGTACACCTTGATGAAAAAAATTATTTTCAAAAGAAATCCAAGCATACCGTGTCCGCATCCAGGACTATGTTGATAGGCGGCTTCTGCACTGTCTTCTTCGACGCACCCAGGATGACCTCCAAGAAGGACACGGGCTTGCTCTTCTGTTCAAGAACGGGTTCTTCATCGGAGCTGCTCTCGTCTTGCCTGTGAGGTGGGGTGACTTTTTTCTTGTTCACTGTGACATACTCTTCCTGGGTGTGTGCTTGCGGGTCGCTGAACTGGCCATGTTTCTGCTTGCTTCTCGAAAGGAAACTCCGCTGGTGGTCCTTAGGTGAAGGGGCACGGGGGTTCTGTGGCCGTGTTGTCGCAAAGCTGTCAAAAGAAACATACCGAGTTAGCAGGCGACGAGTGCCCGCTGGGCAACGATGCCATTGAATCAGAGTGCGTGATCCCGCTCTGCGCCAGCCTGTACGGCCCTTGGTGCGTAGACGTGATGACAGTCTCTTTCGGGTTTTGGAAGGGCTTTGCCTGGTCCTCCTCAGCCACGAAGTTGGGGAGGTCGTCGGAAGTCAGTCGCAGCAGCACAAAGTGCACCCTGCTGTCGCTCTCCTTCACCGCCAGTGTCTTGCGGGGGTCGTCCGCCTTGAACGGGCGGAACAAGCGGTGCGCCACTTTCCCTTCTACAACAGGTCCAACAGGAGCTCGTCTGTTGCCCTGTGGAAACATTTCTTTTTTTTTTTTCTCTTCTTGTCACATACTCTTAAAATCCCGTTTTGGATGATATCAAGCGACACAACGAACCCCCCCACAAGGTAGCACGACGTGCAGAGGTACACACTCTCGTGTAGGTGGAAGGAGCCGCCGATTGTGAACTGTGCGTGGATCTCGAGCACGTTGTAGATGTTCACCCAGAAAGCTATTTTCTGCTGGTCGGTGGTCAGCAGCGACAGGTTCACGTACTGCAGGTCGCATGACAGGTCCGAGAACTCCATAAACTTCGGGGACTTGATATACAAGTGAACGATTTCGTGGTCGCTGACCTCAATGAAGGTCTTGTACACTGACAACGCCTTACGCAGCAGCAGCTGTGAAAGCTCCACGGGGTGCACATTGACCGTTTGCTGCGGCTTCTTGAACACGTTGAGCACACGGAGTTCCTCGTCCTCCATGAACCTGAAGATGTGGAAGTTGTCCTCGAACTTCATAGGCGCATCTTGTATGACATGGTGGATCACGCCCCCCTGTTGCAGCAAGTCCAAGAAGCCTGCTGCTGTCTCTCTTGGGTTTGCACAAAAGGTTAGCTTCAATGCGTTCATCTTCAGCGCCGTCAAGTTTCCCAAGACAAAGTCGATCGCCTGCCTTGCGAGGAAGGATTTCTCAAACACTTGCGGTCTTGTCTGCGCCACTTCGCTTGCGCCCTTCCTTTTCGCACTCATGTGCATTGCGGTTGGCGTCCTCACGTGTCGGATCCTTGGTTCTAACACGAAGCCCTCTCTCAGCACTGCGACAATGGAGTACAGACAGCTCTCGACCTTGCTTTCATGAATTTTTGCTTCCAAAAAAGGTTCAAACTTCTCACCAATTGCGCACACCACCGGACCTGTGTCCTGCTCGGGGAAGTACTCGCCGCTTTGAAGGGCCTCCGCCTCGATGCTTGACAGCTCTTCTTGCAGCTGTTCGGGTCTCTTGATGTACGCTTCATACTGTGCTTCCATGTTTTCCCCTGTTTCGCCCTCCAGGAGCGAGGCGTACTGCTCGTACTTTGTGAGGGATTTGCTTGCGTACTGATGTCTCGCGTTTTCCTCTTCTACCACTTCCTTCTTTCTGTTCTTACCAATGTAGGTCCTGCTGTTCGCAACGAGTTCCTTGACTAACCATGACACCATCCATGTTTGGTGCAGTGCCTGCTCGCTGCGTTGCTTGTAGTAGCTTGTCCCTTTGCAGTCAGCCATGAACGCCTTCCAGGGCGCCCCTTTCATGTCCCACATAGAACCCCTCTCGAAGTACTGCCTAGCACGCACGTATTCCTCGTACAGCCTGCAGTCCTCAGAAGGCACGTCGCCTGTCCTGTCTACCATGCTCCTTGATGTGAGAGCCTTGAACGCCTGGCTGTCGTTGCTGCTAAAGTGTGTCGTGGGCCACGAGTACGGCATCGACAGGGAGAACTTGCCCTCCAGCTTTTTCTTCAGCTCCACAAGAATGGGGTCCACAGGGTCGAAGAGCTCGTTGAGGGCTGTGAGCTCTTCGTCCGCGTTGTTGAAGAACATGGACACCACGGGGTGTACCAGCTGTAGGTCGGCATCGCCGCCTTTCTGGATGGGGTTCAGAGAAACGACGTCTGTGAGGTTCGAAGCGCACCTGTGGTACCGCTTGATGGACTCGAAGAGCAGGTTGTCGGGGCTCATAGTGGGCTGCCTCCACGAATTAATATTTGGGAGGGTTACGGTGGTTTTCGTATCCCGAAGACTGTCGCAGAGTATGGACCTCGGCGACCCGGACCCGAAGCTACTGACGGAGGCAACGGTCGCCCCAAGATCGATGGTACCGTGGCAGGGGGAGTGGCTGGAAAGATGTACGGGGCTGGTAAGTAATCTGTTTGTGAAGATCAGAAGAGGCAGTTCCCACCAGCGGGCGCTCAAGCTGACAGGAGGCGCCACGAACATGCCCTTCTTTGTGTTGTCCTGCAGGTGGAGATAGTAGTCATTCTCTATGTCCCACAGGTCGATCACACGCTTCCCTGACATTGACAGCTCCTCATCATCGCTGGTTTCGACAGGCGGGGGGTTGTGTCCGAAGTTGAAGGATCCGTTGTCGAAACGCCTCTCCTGACTCCGGTAGTGCTCGGGGAAGCTGTAACTAACACCGCCATTGAAGTTTATGCTTCCTTTCTTCTGCAGAACTCCTGCTGGCGAGCCGTCGACAGACAAGCCTGAAGGCGAGCCCTCCATAGCCAGTTCGTCTGCGTAGCTGTCAAGTATGAACTTGAACGGCCTCTGAAAGGCGTAAATCTTGTGCGTCATCGGCACGAGCCCGTCGTCATCAGGCGATCTGAGAGAATCCGCGTCGTCGTCGCGTGCCTTGGGCACGGCAATGTTTGGTGTGTAGTTCCCAAGGAACAGGTTCATTGACTTCTGCTTTTCAAGGTCCACGAAGTTGTTGCTGTAGTACCGTGTGAGGGACGTGAACAGGTCCCATGAGACACCTCTCTTCAAGACACCTGCTGACACTGCCCTGCTGCCACCGTACTGCAGTGCGATCCTGTCACCCATTTGGATGTAGTGTTCGAGATAAGCGTCCGTCACCTTTGGTTGGTCCACGATCAGGTTGTTCTTGGAAGCGACTCCCAGAAGGATCAGTTGCTTTCCCAGCGCGCACTTCCCGACAAAGAACTGTGCCAGGTTGGTCCTGTCCAAGCAGTCCACGCAGTTCGTCCTCAAAATCCCCTTCTGCTCTGTCACACCGTCTGTGGTGTTGAAGATGCCCGTTTTCATGATAACCTCTTCTGCAATGGATGTGAGGTCGTTGTTCACCTTGTCCTGCATGCGCGACGCATGCCTGAAGTCCCATGGTATGTACTCAACATGACTCTCTTCAGGAAGTTCTTTGTTGATGGACTCGATGGCGTGTTGGTACTCCCTACCAAGTATGGACTCCCGAGGGTTCTTTTCCTTCTGTTTCAAAAGGTCCAAAGCAACGATGGGCGTGCCGTACGAAGAAAACAGATGCGCAAGGTGGAGCTTTGTCGCCATGAAGCCAGGATCGGACCTACCTAACTTGATAGGAGGGCGTGGACGGTGCACACGTTGGTCTTGTGTAGGTTGGTACCAATAAATAGGGATGGATCCTCGGACCTGGACGAAAGAAGTGAAATGTCCTAGCGTACCGCAGAGCCCGAGGGTGGAGGTGTCATATACAATCTGCTCTGTCTCGAGGTGGTTGGCAACGTTGCCTTCTTCAGAAATTCCACGTTTCAGGTACCGTGTGCCTGCAAAGTACCGTGATCGTCTAGCGATGAGCAGCAGGCGTATCTTCCTGCCATGGAACTCAAAGGTCATTTGCGACAAGTAGCCATGAATGCACGGCAGGACCCATTTGCTGTTGCAGTCGCGAAGCTCTGTTTGAAAGGACTGCAAGAGGTACGAGTTGAAGACAAACATATCGTCGAAGGAGGCCAGCTCCGAGAGCTGCCGCTTCTGCTTCGCCGTGCGCTGGCAGTTGTACTGCAGAGTGTGCGACAGGTCGTATGTGTAGCTGAAGTAAAAATCTTTTTTAGTTTCAAAACTGAGGAAAAGCTCTTTGTACTTCGCCTCCTCCTTCGACTGCCTCGCTTGCTTCGCGTTGCAAATAGGAATGAACTCAGTGTCCGCCAATTCATAAACAGCGTGCGGTCCAAGCTGAGCGACTTTTTTTCGTTTTGTAATGATGACAAGGTTGTACCCACGAGTGAAGCGGATCATTCCAAATATCCCAAACCCAGACGCAAGGTGGCGGAACCCAGATCCACCTTTCTTGTCGTCGACTCTGAAGGCAGCTCGTAGAGTGTCAAGAAGCATCCGCATCTGCACTGCCGAGTACTCCGTTTTGTCCTCACTAATGGACAGCTCGTCCTCAGCCATTCTGTCAAGCTTCAGCACATTATAGGACGTCCTGTTGATATCACAGGCAATGATGTACAGCTTGGGGAACGTTTCATATACTTCATATAACTCCAAAGCAGGCTTGTAAGGCGGCACCCGTACACTCATCCGGCTCATACCTTCCTCCATCCCAACCTGTTTGGTAGTGGGCAGGGGCAAGAAAAAAAAAGGTGGAAAGGTCGGTGCTGTTACTGACAAAAAACACTTTATTTTTTTCTCTCTCTTTCTTTGGGTGGGTTTTCAAAAAAAAAGGGGGGGTGTTTTTTTTCTTTTTTTATCCCATTTTTTGTTGAACACCCTCCATTCTCTTCCTTCATTTTCTTTTTTTTTTCCGCGTAAAGGCCAGAGCACTCAGTTTGTTTATTTTTAGCCTACAATATGGAAAAAAGAAAAAGAAAATGGAAGGGAGTAAAGAGAGAAATCCAGGTGGATATGGGGGGGGGGGGGGGGGGGGACACAAGACAATAAACTAAGGCAAAACTAGCAGCGGGGGAAGAAGGAAAAAAAAAAAAAAAAGCGGATGTGGCAATTTTCAGCTATCTCGGAATAGTTTTTTTTTTTTTTTTTTTTTTTTTTTTTTTTTGGAAGACGGAGGCGACGGGAGTAAAGAAGGAACATGGAAAAGAAAAAAAAGAAGTGCCACCCAGTGCTGTTGGTTAGTGCGGGTAGCAAGTTTTTCATGGTTGACACAGTCAGTGTGCTCGCTTACAGGAGATCAACCAAGCTACGCCCTACGTATATTCATCATTATACCGACAAGTGCAATATCGCCAGAAAAAGAATTCTTACATAGACCGAAAAGAAAGAAAGAAAGGAAGGAAAGGGAAAAAGAAGAAGGGGAAAAAAAGGGGGCAGAAGGCCTCAATTCACACAACAAACGAGGCAGCCAAGCACAGCAATCACCTATCTCACGGGGGGGGGGGGGGGGGGGGGCAGTTCTTTATGAATCTGCTAACTCCCGTTCTTTTCAATTTCTCTGTCCTCTTCTTCTATTTCTCACCCCCCCCCCCCCCCCCTCCTTAGTCCACTTACAGATCTATGTCAGGGCTCACAGGTCGCAACAATTTTGCTTTTTGCTCCTCTGTTAAGGTGATGAAGTTGATTTTGAGGGCACGCGTAATGCTATTGATGAGCATGGCTTTGTAGATAATAGTGTAGATGAGGAGGAGGCCAACTGCGAACCAAGTGAGCGGACCTTGCGGGAAGGCCACATTGAAGTACAACAAGGAGAGCCTGTTGACAGCTAAGACAACGGGGACCAGGAGCGTGGGGAAGAAGGTGCGGAAGGGGATTCCACTGAGATGGCTGAGTGTGAGATCAGTCCCCATCTCGCCGAATAGTAGTCCGTTAACCAAGATGATGCCCAGCCCCAGACTGTCGGCCTCCAAGTCGTCGTCGCCATACGTGCACACGACACCCGTTGCGAGCAACGTCAACAGCGGCACAATCTGCTTCACAGGTGCTAGGACCGTCCCTTCCTTAGCCACACCTCGTGCAACAGCTTTCATGTTGTACAGCACGCAGAACAACGCCAGTCCTGTTCCCATCACACCCGCCGCCTCGCCCACACGAAGCCCTGCTATTTTCTGTTGATACACCTCACCCCCCATCACACCCCCTACATACATGACCAGCACCAATGAGAAGATTCCCTCCATAGCCCCATTGATGGGGCCGAGGTCCATCCTGCCGAGCCAGTATTGCTCCCACGTTGCGAAGAAGAACGGGAAATAAATCAGGAAAGGAGTGAGAAGGGAGAGGGTGGTGATGCCGAGCTGCAGGGCAGCAATGAAGCAGATGGCTGCTGCGGTGGAGGCGTAGGCGTCCACGCCGTGGTCGAAGAGCTCACCGAAGGCGCTGCTGGTCATTGTCCGCCGGGCTTGCTTCCCGTCCAAGTTGTCGAGCCACTGGTACAGCCAGATGGTGGTCCCGTTCCAGAAGTAGAGCCACTGAGGCATCGGCTCACGAAGCGTGGGGCACACGGCGAGCGTTGCGATGGCTGCGCTGTTCACACATGCAAACCCCCCCAACGTGATGAGGTTGGGGCTCACTAGCAGCCCAACCTGTTCCACAGCCCACTCCAGCACTGGCCGGTATAACCTCAGCAGGTAGGACGCATCGCTCCCTGCGTAGCTGTACATCCGAAGCTTCTCCTTCTGTGCATCTGTCAGCGTCGCCCGGGAGAAAAGGCCCATTTCTACCCCCCTAGTGCATGGGTAAAGACGGAGGCAACAGGGACAAACAAAAAAAAAGAAAAAAAAAAAAAAAAAAAAAATAGTACAGGCCAAATGAAGGGCAGCGATGGTGAGCCACCGGCCCTAGAAGGGAAAGGGAAAGGATGAAGAAGTTCATTCCGATGGAGAAGGGCAGCTGAGAGACAAAGGAGACATCTTAGATGCACAACAGTTGAAACCGTTCGTTCGAGCCTGCAGTGAGCCGGATCACGTTGGGGTCATGCACTCAGGTGTCTTGAAACAACCCGTGATTCGCTAGGGGCGAAACAAGGTTATCGAGGTGTTCGAAGGTCTTCAAGTTCGGTGGCAAGTGGACTGTTGTTGTAGAACTCCATCAGCGGTGGTCCAACAAATAGTCCTTCGACACAATCGTCCATCACTAGCAGCTGTCAGGTTGGCTTCTATCATGAACTGCCTAATTGGCACGGCCGTGTTCGTGGCCTTTGCACCGTGTCGACCACATGGCTGTGAAGCAGATGACTGCCAACGGCATGCAAGGGCATGGACATAGACATGGGTGTTCTGTGGATTCTACATAAGTCGTTCTGGCAGAAAATAACTGAAAAAGGAAGGGACACGGGCTGCTGCAAAGGGTCAATGCCGGTGTTCTACGTTATTTCACAATCCAACAGTAGGCAGTGTGAGGTGCTGTGAAGCGTAGGGTCACAGCTGGTAGGCGGGAAGCCTATTCGTTCGAGCACGCTGCGAGCCCGTCAGGCATCACGTTGCGCACGGTGGTGTTCTTCATGTTGCTGCACTGCCAGCTTCTGGAAGCAGGCTGGAGCATGATGTCAGTCAGCACAAACCCCTCACAAGGGGAGTCTTCGAAACAAGTCCATTCACCCGGGGCGACAGCTTGTGTAGTGCCTTGCAACCTGCTCAGGTTGCTGTACACAATGCCCGTAATTTTCGTGAGTGGGAAGAACGGTGGCCCGTGGCTGTACCTGGTATCCAGCACAAGGGCGGTGCTCGTCTGGCCGAAGGTGTTCGAAGTGTACCTCACGTTCCTGATGTAGCCACCCCTCTGTTCCGAAGTCTTGATCTTCATGCCCACTCCCAAGGGACCCAGAAGTGTGTTGTTGTAGATTAAGATATCTTGGACACCCCCACTCACCTCAGACCCGATGGCCACACTGTGCCCAGCACGGAAGATGTTGTGTTGGACAGTCACATTTCTTGCAGGGATACCCACTGCGCGGCCATATGCATCGATACCGGACTTTATGGCCACCACATCATCGCCGCAGGAGATGTCGCAGTGCTCGATGAGGACGTTCTCGCTGCTGTCAGGGTCCACGCCGTCTGTGTTCGGTGAGTCCGACGGTGCAGTGATTTGGAGGTGGTGCATGTGGAAGTTTTTAGAGTACACAGGGTGCACAGTCCAGAAGCCGGAATTCCGCAGTGTGACCCCCGTCAGTTCGATGTCGGTAGTGTTGTAAAGCTCTACCAGACGGGGCCTGCCGTTGGAGAGCTGCTTGCTTTTGTGGAGGTCCCACCAGTAGCTGCCTTGCCCATCGATCACACCTGTGCCTCTGATGGTCACATTCCTCACCTCGTGCGTCATGATGAGAGCCTGGTACCTGTTGATGCCGACATCCCTGCTGACGCCGTAGCTGGGCAGCGGAGGGATGATGGGGTACTGGCTCTTCTCCTGCGCACCAAGGATGGTCCCCTGCACTTCAAGAGTCGTGTTGCTTGTCAGATTGAAGGCTCCTGCTATGAACTGTCCAGTTGGCACCAGCAGCAGCCCACCGCCATTATTCTTGATCGCGGCAGAGGCAGCACGAAAGGCAGCCGTGTTCATGGTAGCCCCGTCGCCCTTTGCACCGTAGTCGACCACATTGGCTGTGAAGCAGGCACATTGCACCGCAAGGAGAACAACGAAGGGTGCGGCACGCATGTTTCTTTCGTGTACACCTGTATGCTGCGTTACACGTAACTACAAGAACACATGGTGTGTTGTATACTGCTGTCTGTAAATCTACTACTTCCGTCCTGTTCTCTCATATATTTTTGCGCGAATATTTTTCAGGTTCTTGTGAACCTTCTTGTGTAGCAGGAGCAGCTGGTCACGCTGGTCTTGCACCCCCACCCCCACATCGTTGGCCAGCGACATGAGGTCATCCAGCTTGTCCTCCAGCACCACGTCATTGGAGCCCGTGAAGTTCTCCGAGTGTTTGAACTTGTATTTAATATTCCGAAACTTCTTCATTGCACCGAAGATGACGTTCGACTTGTGGAAGACGGGCACCTCGATGCCCTGCCGCGTGGCACGACGGAAGCGCCACATGCGTTGTATAAGAACCGCAGCTTTCTCCTCATATTGGTTTCTGGTCTCACCAGCTGCGAGGTACTCCCGGATATACTTCTCATGTTTGGTGGGTTTGAGCTGATTGGTGAGCAGCGCCTGGAAGACAGTCACAACACCCAACCCGATAATGCCGATGGCAGCTGTCATAAGACGCCCCTTGAGCGTGGCGGGGTAGTACTCCCCGTACCCAATGGTTGAAGCAGCCACAAAGGCAAAGTACAGGGAGTTCTCCATGGAGCCTGCCCAGCCGATGTCGCCCGCAACCCATGGTTCTTGTGAGTCGGCATCACGTTCAACAAGGAACATTCCAAACCCTCCTATAATACATGTTAGGGCAGCCCAGACAGTGACGGCCAACGCGGTGTGCGTGTTGAGAAGGGACTTGAAGGTGAGGGACTGGGAGATCTTGAAGCTTGTTTCTTTGTACTCGTCGCTTTGATTGACGATTTCGAACCTGTTCCGGAAGGGGCCCGAGTACAGGTGCAGGAGATCGAAGAACACGTACAGTCGCAGCAGCATAACCACCTTGCACGCCTCAAGGAAGCTACCCCAGTTCGACAGAAAGATGACAGGGTGCACCGCGTGGATTACAAGCTCTGCTATCAATCTGTATTTGAACATTTTCGACGCCCATATAGAGTAGGAGTGTATGTGGTCGTACTTGTCGTTCTCACGTTTGACGCGTTCTGCTTCTGTTTCGTTGTAGGTCGGCTTAGGTGTTATGTCCACACCGGACCACTCGATACGTTTTTTGGTGAGAAGCAAGTGGTAGTACTGCGTGATGAGGCACAGCACCACCATGGTCGTCAGCGACAGTACAAGCTGCAGTGACAGCAGTTCTGTTTTCAGCGTTTCGTCTGACTGTTCGTAGATATTGCCTGTCTTGATGCCCCTGTACCATGGGAGCACGTCCATTACTATCATTGTCACAAGCCCCGCCATGCTGAACAGTGTTATGTGCAGCATTTTATGCCGAACGAGGCCGTCGAACTGAGGGTCCTCTTTTTCATGTCCCACCTTTCTGCGGAGCATGAAGGCGCACCGTTGCAGTGCGTGGGTTGCCCTTCTGAACGAATCTGGGTCAACGCCCTGTGGGAGGAGGGGTTGCTGCATTATTAGTATTTTTTTTTTTTTTTTTTACTATGTATTTTCTATCCTGTGTGCGCGTCTCATTCACGGACCAGGTGGAGAAAAAAAAAAAAAGAAGAGGGGAGAAAAGAAAAATAAAACAAGTTCAAGGGAAGAGGGAAAATAGAAGTATAAAAAAAATAATAATAATAAAAAAAAAAATGAACGTGCACACACCAATCACAGAGCAGTCAAGAAGCTAAGCAAGTCTGCGATGAGAGGGGGGAGGCTAAGAAATGATGAAAGGTTCCAGGCAATACTTCATGTAAGAAGGTATTTAACATGGAGTGGTTTTGGCCCCCCCTTTTTTTTTCTTTTTTTTTTTTTTTCCATTGGAGGAAAAATTAAACGTGTCTTTGAGTCCTGCAGTATGCGACAGGATTGCCTGACGACAAGCTGATCGGAGCTGACCGCGTTCTGTAGCCAGGCGTGTGCCAAGCAGTGCAAATGGTATGCTGATGGAGGATCTGCTGGTCCTGTCCCTGAAGTCGTAGAGTGGAATACACCAGGCATTTCACACGTGGGCTGCAGACGGCGCCGTAGGATAAGATAAAGGTATGAAAAACGAGATGGAAAAAAAAAAAAAGAGGGAAAAAAAAAATGAGGAGAGGAGAGAAAAAAAAGAGAATTCTGCAACTAGTAAACTACATTAGGCCAATTTTTTTTTTTTCTAATGAATAAATTAAAAAAAAAACTGGGCAAGGTATTTAAAGGGGGGGGAAAAAATGGAAAGGGGGAATACTTGGAGTCGGTGATTTTGTTTCTTTTTTTTTTTATTTGTTCTTTTCTTTTTTTGTACAGTTTCAAGGCTTATAGAAAACTTGCAATTGTGCTTCTTTTTTTTTTTTTTTTTTTTTTTTTTGTGTTCCCCCATTGTTTTCCATTGTTGTGTTTTGGTTTCTCGTGACGGAAAAAAAAAAAAAAAAAAAAAAAAAAAAAAAAAAAAAAAAAACAAATAAAAAAACTAAATAAAAAAAACAAACTAACAAAAAGGAGTGACACATGGCACAGATGTAACAACATTACTTTTCTTCTTAACCCTTCAGTAAAAAGATTTTTTACTTAAAAAAGGGGAAAAGGGAATAAGTCAGAAAACTTAAACAATTATGAGAGAGAAGAATCCCCCCCCCCCCCCCTCCCTCTCTTTTGCAACCTTCGCACTTGTTTCTCTCCGTACACGTAAATTCAAAAAAAAAAAAAAGAAAGAAAGGGAAAGAAGAAAAACCAACGTGCTTTCTGCCATATAGACAATATACAGGTTAGCACATTTTCTTTTCTAGTTCATTTTTTTTTCTTTTTTCCGTTGGAGTGTTCTTATTCAGTGTATTTGAAACGAATCGCGTGTAGCAGGAAATAGATAAATAAAAAAAGATGGGAGAGGGGGTTAAACAAAAAAAAGGGTGATAGTATTGACATTTCTCTTAAAGTTCTTTTTTCTTTTTTTTTTTTTTGTTTTTGTTTTGCACACCAAAGACTTCCCCTCGGGGCTCAGGGTAGGGTAAAAAAAAAAAAAAGGGAAAGGTAAATGAGGGATTTTTCTTGAGTGCAATAGGGAAGGGGACTGCAAGGCATCTTTTCTTTTTTTTTTCTTTTTTTCCCCCCCGTTTCTCCCCCTCTTTTTTTCTTTTCTCACCCCAACTTTTTAACACACGTCAGGACAGCATTTGTGAAACTCTGCTTATTAACCCATTGTGTTTGCAAAAGAGAGGGGGAACAAACAAAAAAAAATAAGAAGGGGGGGAGAAAAAAAATATTTAAAAAAAAAAAAAGGGAGAGGTGAGAAATAGCACCCACTAGCCCAGCAAATAAGGTGGATGCGACCACTGGCTAACTTGGGGTGGGTTCCATTTTTTAAAGGTCATGTGATGTTACCTTGTGGAAATGAGAGAGAAAAAAAAAAGAAGAAAAAAAAAAAATAGGGGTATGGGGAATATTATTATTATTTTTTTTATTTTTTTCCATAAACCTGGCACAGTACATTGTCAATTCTACACCTAGTGTTAGGGGGGAGGGGGGCTCAAATTTTGAACCCTTTCGTGGTGTTTTGACAAAAAAAAAATGGGATAGAAAAAAAAAAAGAAAAAAAAAAGGTGGCGGGACAAGGAAGGGAAATAAAGATACGTGCGGCAGCAGTAGTACCGAAGTACTTGTCTACAGAGTTAAAACAAAAAAAGAGGGGGCGGGGCAACAACAAAAGGAACATGCAGCGAATTTCTCGCGACAAGTCTGTATATTCCCCCTCCCCTCCCTTTTAAAAAACCTTTCCCCCCCCCCCCCCCCCCCTCTTTCTCCACATCATGGATAATTAACCGCAAGGGAAAAAAAGAGAAGGGGAAAAAAACTGCCCCTCAAAAAAAAAAAAGGTGCAGAAGATATTTTTACCTGTAGTGCTACTTTTATTTTGAATATTTTTTTTTTTCTTTTCTTTTTTTCTTAATTAATATTCCAAGGGTTGCCGAATAAATTTTTTTTTACTCTTTTTTTTTTTAAAATTCCGTATTATCTCGCGTGATGAAAAAAAAAAAAAAAAAATTAATGGAAAGAAAAAAGAAGAAAAAAATAGAAACAAAAAAAAAAAAAGTGGGGAGAGGAGGGAGCACACAATTATTAATATAATAGCTTGGATTTTCCTTTTCTTTTCTTTCTTTCTTTTTTTTTTTTTTTTCCTCACAAAAGAAAAAAAGAAGTAAGAGAGAAAAGAAAAGGTCACGATATCCACGGGGTTTTGTTGGTAGCAGAGTTGAGAAAGAGAGAGAACAAAGATAAACCAAGTATGAGGTAAGAAACAAGTTGAAGAAAAAAAAAAAAGAAGAAAACAACAACAACAACAGCACTTCATCGACAACACATCTATCTTGTCACCTCCCATTTTCTTTTGTGGTACTTCAGTCCTTTCCTCATTGAGAAAAAAATGGAGCAAAAAACACCGCTTCTCTTTTTCTTTTTTTTTTTTCTTTCCCCTCCAGCCCGTGTATCAGGGTCCTTGGCACACAACGCCACCAAAGCACAAGGCAACCAGTTCTATCGACCCAGGAACCTTCCGAAGAAGAAAACCGGCTCCAAACCAAAGGGCCCTGAGGAGGGGGAGGGCGAAAAAAAAAGATCCAGGTGTCCTAAGTTTAAAAAAAAAAAAAGAAAAATCTTTTTTTTTTTTTTTTTTTTTTTTTTTTAAACCCTTATCCGCCCAACGACTCATATATGAGTCGTTAATGGGAGTGTTGTTCCCTGTGTCCATCCAAACCTGAGTCTTTGGTCGGAAATGTCGAAGAACCGGTTCAAAGTGATCCTGCGGTACCTGCACTTGCCAGTCCTGCTGCCAGAGAAACCGACAAGCTGCGTCTGATCCGCCCGTTCATCGATCTCGTGAATGGGAAATGGGTGAAGGCTCTGACCCCTGACAACAAAATTTGTCAGTGGACCACCCCTCCGTCAGTTTGTCCCGACGAACGTAATCAATGAGGTGTTATTCTCAACGAAAGCAGCACGGGATACTGCCCCGACATGATGGTGGGGTCGACACCTACAAGGGAAACACCAAAGACTGTTGTGGGAAGGCTCCTCTCCACATACGAGAACAAAGGTTATGATTTGTATATCGACAACTGGTAGCGGTGTTCAGCTCTTCCACGAGTTGAAGGGCGTGGGGATACACTGCTGTGGAGCGATTTGCAAAAATAGGCGGGGTCTGCCCAATGATGTAAGTGCCATGGAAGCAGGTAGCGTGACGTATCAGAACAACGCTAGCCTGGTCTACCTTGCTTGGTCGGACAGACGAGATGTGCACCTATCTACCTTACCTGTGGGAGAAGAGTTTGGGCAAGGTTTTGCGACATCCGATCAATGCACCTCCACGGCTCGAAAACATTAAACATTTGGTGGAATGAACGCAGATTTTCAAGATCTTTGTTTTGAGGCAGATGTGCAAGGACAGCGGCAGAATAGCCACAGGACAGGCCTGAAAGGGAAGATTTCTGAGTGCTGGTAAGGCTGAAATCACTGTTGTGGGGGCCACCTACTCATGACCCCCCTGAACATTGGCTTCTTATTGATCGAAATCACAAAATCTTTAGTGGAATGAACGCAGATTTCAAATATCTTTCAAATGTGTACCTCGAACCAAAAACATAACCTCAAGACTTCAGCATGTCCGACCCATGCCAACAAGGGACCAAAATCGGGAAAATCCAAAAATCAACTCAACCCCCCCTGGGCTGATAAGGGTTAAAGCGTTACAAGTATTATATTATTTTAGGAGAAAAAAAATTTTTTTTTCTTTTTTTTCCCATTCTGTTTTCTTTCTTTTTCCTTCAGGGCGGGTGGGGGAGCCGGTCTCACACCTTGTAAATACTTTCTATCTACAAAGTCTTCAACCCCCAATTAAGTAAAACTTCTACTTTTATTTGGGAAGACCAACTCATGATTATCGGAAAAGAATGAAAGGCGGGGGAGAAAAAAAAGGGGGGGGGGCATGCATCCTCAAGCATAGCTAAACGATTAGGGAGGAGGAAAAAAAAAAGGGAAAAAAAATAAGTATAGAAAGGGTAGGTGTTATCCACCATGAAGAGAAGGGGAAAACAAAAGGGGAAAAAAAAAGATATAAGAGGTGCATTTGGCGTATTACACCAGGCACCACCACTGGCAGATTGTGCAGGAAGGCAACTGAATTACAATATTATTGCACCAGTTTCCTTTTATTTGCCTACAACTTGATTCATCTGACTGGTGATCTATTTTTTTTGTTTTTTAGTATTTTTTTTTCTCCCCTTCCCAGAGAAGAACAACAAGGGTCCTCCCCCCCCCCCGCTTTTCAAGTTGTTTTTGAATAATAATAATTATAAAAAAAAAAAGCATTATTTTTTTTTTCTACGGGTATAAAAAATTAAGAGCGGGCGCCACTACCCCGCACTCTTACTTTTCTTGAGATGGAGAATAAAAGTTTTTTAAGAAATAAAAAAGGGTGGGGGGGGGGTATCGGGAAATAGTAATAAATCATGGAGAGAAGTAACACGATGTCTCAACACGGATGAGTTCTTTTTTTTTCTTCTTTTTTTTTTCGAAAAAAATTATTCTAATGTCAAAATAAAAAAAAAAATAAAAAAAAAAAGCAAATTTAAATAGCCTTCCATAACTTGTGCATCGTGAACTGTTTGCAGTACTTGTTATGCGCTGATTTTTCGACATGAGTTTCCCATTTGAGGTCGTTGAGGGCTGTCCTCTCGAGCCTGTTGAGCTCCTGGCGTGTGACACCGCCTACTGTGGCGTAATGGCCGTTCCCATGGACCCTGTCCTGCCGCCACTTGATGGCGACCACGAACCCTGCCAGCAGCAGCCTGTGCACGTTGTTCCCTGTGATGGCAATCCCTGCGTTGATGCAGATCCTGTCGATGTAGATGATCGCAATGATGATGGTGTCCACATCGCACCCAGTGTACCGCACAAGCCGCTTCATGTACTCCCGCACCTCGATCCCAGGCACCTTCTCACCGTCGTAGTGGCTGCTCTGTTTCGGCTTCTTTTCGCTCTTTTGAATGACATCTTCAAGCAGATTCGCGATCACTGCAATTGCCTTTTTATCAGCGTCCATCACCTGGGTTGTCTTCACATCAATGCTCGGAGCTTTGCACATTTTTTTTTCTTTTTTTTTTTGCTCGCCTTTGTTTTTGTGATGATATAAAAAAAGTAAAATGTGGGGGGGGGGATAACCTTTGGTTTTTTTTATAAACAAAAAAAGGGGGGAAACGAGAATGGGGTGGGTGATAAGGTGGCAAACAACGCTTTGCACTGGATTCCAGTCCCCAAGCATATGCTTTTATAATTAAAATCCCGACAGCTTTTTTTTTTTTTTTTTTTTTTTTTTTTTTTCCAAGAGAGGGGGGGGGGAGAAAAATAAAAGAAGGAAGAAAAGAAAAAAATCTCTACTATCTTTTTTTTTTCTCTCTTTCTTTTCTTTTTTTTTTCCCCTTATTTCCCCCCCTTCTTTTTTTTGTCGCCTTTCCTGAGCTGCTGTGAAGGTTGGAAGGGAGAGAGAGGTAAAAGAAGAAGAAAAAAAAAAGTGGGAAGGGGCACGAGCAGTAGCGGACATTGATGTAAAAATCGTTCACTGCTTTTGTGGCAGAAGGGTTCAATGGAAAGATGGGAGCTTTTAAAGAGGAAAAAAAAAAAAAAAAAAAAGGAGGGTAGTAGGTGTTGGCTCTCTGTATTGAAGCTGTACCTCTTTTTTTTTTTCTTTGTTTCTCTTTTTTTTTTAATACTGTAAAGAAGAAAGCTGGTAAGCCCAGCACCCTTTTGTTGCCCCTGCCCACCACCACACAGGTTGAGCTAACAAAGACTTTTTTTTTTCGTTTACAGTATTTGAAAATAATTCTATGAGACATCCGTCCAGCTAAACTATAAGTAGATAATTATATTTTTCTTTTTTTTTTCTTGACATAGTGCTCTCCTTACTGGGTGTGTCTAGTCCGACATTTCGTTGGTCTAGACATAAAAAAGAGGGGTAAAAAAAAAAAAGGAGGGAGAAAAAAAAAAGAAGAAATGTTTGTGTGAAAAAATAGCTGGTGCCAGTACACAAACAGGTATAACTTATATCTGGTTCACGTTCTTGTTTCTGGAGGGGGAAAAAAAAAATCTGCTTCTTTTTTTTTTTTTTGTTTTTTTTTTTTGAACTTCCGCAAAAGAAGGAAGTAAAAAAAAAGAGGGGGTGGTAAAAAGGTGTTCGGGCCCTTACTTTTTCGATGCCCACTGAGTGAAGACACAGACTACTTTTTTTTTTTTTTTCTCCTTTTTCTTTGTTCAGTAAGGGAGTAGGCGTGACTCGGTACAGTTGACAGAAGTGTTTAGAACGGGCAAAGAACGCATGAGCTTTTTTTTTTTTTTTTTTTTTTTTTTTAATATTTTTTTTTGTCATTCAGTTCAAGAAGAAAAAAAAGGGGGGGTGAGAGCAAACGGGGCGTGTGTTTATTCCCTGCAAAGAAGGTTTGAATCGCTAAATGTACAAAAAAAAAAAGAAAAAAAACTGCCCCTATTAAAATAAAAAGTAGCGACAGATAAGAGTGTTTGTTCTCCCCCTTTTTTTTCTCGTTCAATTCAGCAATTCACCCCCCCTCCCCTCGTTTTTTTTTTTTTTTTAGCATCTCGAAAAAAATCTAAATTTCAAAAAAAAATTCAAAAAAAAATTCAAAAAAAAAAAAAAAAAAGACTATTTAAGGGTGCCTGCAGTATGTGGCAGGGCGCCCTGCTCAAGCATCATCTACGGCCTTCATGCGGGAGGTGTGTAACTCAACCCCAGAAAGGGCGCCCCTGGTAACCAAGATTCTGAGCCCGTGCTGCCTGTTCGTCACCCTGAGCATCTGCATTATGTTCTCCCACTCGGGCTACCGGTGATGACCGACGTGGAGGTCAACAGCAAACAACACATCTGATGTACTTCTTTATATTTCCATATTTCTGTGTTATCCCAGAAGAAAAAAAAAAAAGAAAGAAAATCACGCACAACCATATTCGCTTCTTTCGTTCTTAAAAACGAAAGAAAAAAAAAGTTTCCTATTTATTTATTTATTATTATTATTATTATTATTTTTTTTTGTCCAGCTCAGGCCAAGATACCACCATCAAGAAAGAAGGGAGTTGACACTCGTGTGTATCCTTGGTGCGTGCGAGCTAAAAAAAAAATTATTTAAAAAAAAAAATACGAAATGCTTACTCCCTTAGTGGTTGGTGTATTGAAAAGTTACCTTAAAGGGTTAAGTTTGCCGATTGTGTTACGATTTGTGGGTCACAGGGGAGGGAGGGCAACACGAATATAGTAGGAATAGTCATGTTTCACCCTCCCCAACCCCAAAAAAAAGGGGGGTATACAAAAAAGTGTACACGAGAAAAAGAGTAAGGAGAGAAGAGGGAAAAAAAAAGAGAAAAAAAAAAACTAATGGCAATACTTCCACTAGGAAGGGAAAAAAAAGAAATAGGGGCGAGGATAAGTAATGTGAACAAAAAAAAATGTGAGGAAGGGAATTCTTTCCGGGGTAGGGGGGGGTGTCCCACAAGTAGAGTTTCTTTTTTTTAACACCATTTTGAGATTCCTTCAAAAAAAAAGTCTTTAGAAAAAGGGCAGGGTAGAGTGGAGGGGAAAAAATAAAGAAAAGAAAGAAGAGAATGGCTCATAATTCTTGTTTTTTTTTTTCTCTTCTTTCTCGCCTCTTTTCTTCTATATGGTTTCGCAGGAGTTAGTTAGTACGTTTTTTTTTTTTTTTTCTACTTTACATTGGTGGTAATATTTTCCCTCAAGCGAACCCTGCTTTTTTTTTTTTTTTTTTTTTTTTTTTTTTTTCTTTTCTTTTAGAGTTGTTGTAACTCATCTCGCGAACATTCTTCTATTTAAAAAAGAAAGACGGGGGAGAGGAGGGGGAGGAGAGAAACAAGAAAAAAAGTATTTGCCGGTAAACGGGTTATATGTGACGAAAAACCTTTCCTCAACACAAAAACTTATTTCGAAAAAGAAGTCTTGATGTCGCATATCTTTGTTTTTTTTTCGAAGGGCGGGACAATAAAAAAAATATAAAAAAAAAGTCTCTCCTTTTTTTTTTCTTTTTTTTTTTTCTTTCTGTTTCGGGGAAACAAGAATTTTCAGGGGGGAGAGAGAGAGAGAGAGAGGATAACAATCATTACCCAGAACCGCTAAACCGTAGTTTAAAAATAAAAGGTTGCGATGCAATTATGTATTTTTTTTTTTTTTTTTTTTTTCCCCGTGCAGTGAGCCACTTTCCCAGGCATCGAGCATATCCGGATTTTTGGATCAAATCCTGTTTTTAGATAAAAATTTAAATAGGACGCATTCTATGCCTAGGGGTCAAAAAAAAAAAAAAAAAGTCCTTTTCAACCCTTATGCAGACAACTGAAGGGGGTGTGGAATTGTTCTCTGGTCATCTAGACCTGAGTCTCGGACCGGTTTTCAGGGGGGGAAATGGAATGAAAATAATTTGAAAATCTATTTGTATCCGTCTGAAACTTCATAACATCATCCCAGAATGGCTAGGCTACGAAGGGGGATCTCTCGTTCTCGCCTATATGATTTAATGGAAATCAATCCCCCCCCCCCCCCCCCCCCCCGGCTGCATAAGGGTCATAACGCTTACAAAAATGGTGCAAATGGTGTAACGTTGGCAAAGACCGCCTTTTTTTTTTTAAGAGATCCACTACTGTTAACAATTGTTAACCTTTTTTTTTTTTTTGACCCCTCCTGCAAACATACACTGAAATAACCGGGTTTTCCTTCGTGGGATTTGTGTATAAATATATGTTTTTTTTTTTTAAATTTTGTTTTAATACTGTGTAAACCTCTTAAAAAGGTTTACAGTAATTTCTTTTCTTTAAAAAAAAGAAGAAAAAGAAAAAAAGGGGGGGGTGAGGGGGGGGAAAGAAAAAAATAAAAAAAACCTACTCCGCCCAGTAAGACCCTATTCGTTTCTTTATTTATTTAGTTTTTTTTTCTTTTTTTTTTTCTTTAAAAAAAACCCAGGGCGCTGTTGCACAGGGGTAAAGATCAATAGTGACTGAAAAAACTGCGGTGCCACTTTCTTTTTTTTTTTCTATTGCCTCAAACGGGCCCTAAAGAAAGCATCCGGTCAGGTACTGGTTTGTTCTCCCCTTAGATTTTTTTTTTCTCTCATTCTCAATATTTTCTTCATTCACTGGTCAGACCAAGATAGTGATATGAAAGCAAAAAATTTTGACAATGGGAAAAAAAAAAAAAAGAAGAAGAAAAAAAATGCAGCCTAGAGATTTTTTTTTAAATTTATTATTTGATGACACAGCTTCGAGCCGCATAGCTTTGATTTGTCAAACAAGGTGCCGTACCACTTTAGTTGAAGACTTTCTTTTTTGTTTTGTTTTCTTTTTTTTTTTTGTTATTTTTTTTGTTTTCTCTTGTGGCTAAGGATTTAAACCCCTTACCAAAAAAAATAAAAATAAAATAAGTAGTGCGGCAAAAGCTTTGAATTTTGTGGTTGTATTTTAAAGTTTTAAAAAAAAAAACTCCCCAAAGGAACCACTGGTACATCGGTCATGAGAAAAAGAAAAGATAAAAAAAAAGAAAAAGAAAAAAAGGAAACCAGACACATGGTGCTTCGCTCCAGGACAGGGACTACAAATAAATGTGTTCACACACCAAATGCCCCCACCTGCGTGTTGGTTTTTTTTTTTGACCGGAAAAATAGAGGTTCCTTCATCGTTAATGGAAAGAGTTTTTTTTTATTTGAAAAAGAAAGGGCTAACACAGTCCTTCTTTAACACTTTTTTTTGTTTTGTTTTCTTCTCGCTTCTATTTTTTTTCTTCTTTTCTTTTTTTTTTTCCCTTTTTTTTTTTCGTTTCCACTTTTTATTTTTTTTCATTTTTTTTTCCTTTTTTTTTACCTGGTTAATATTAATTAAAAGCTTGCATTATTAAAAGTTGAAATAAAAAGGGAAATGTTCGAGAAAAAAAAAGGAAAAAAAAAAAACAAAGAAATAATAAAAAAAATCACAGCACACACACCCAACAAAGGGCAAGGAAGGGAAAGAAATAAGAAAAAAAGCAAAAAAAAAAAAAAAAAAAAAATTACGATTATTTTTTGACGGGGATGGAGGTTTAAAAAAAAAAAAAAAAAAAAACCTCACATTTTTTTTTGTGGGAGGGCCGAGAGCATGACTATATCATTCTTTTTTTTTTTTTCCTTCATTTTATTTTTTTTTTCTCTCCTCCGTTCCCCTTAGTTATGCTAAGGGCGCGGAAGAAGAACTGGATTGGGGGGGGTATGGTATCGGTTCTGGTATATTTTTTTTAATTTCCTAAGAAATGAAGGACCAAGGGTGCCTTCTTATATAATTGAAGGCGGGTTTCTTTGGCGCTACTACATCCCCCACAGAAAAGTGGGAGAGACAGGGGGAGGGGGGTGGTTAACAGACAATTTAACAATGAGCCACGCCAGCAGCAATAGGGGACATGGGTAGGAACATACATGTGTAGCAAAAAATTGCCAAGTTTTTGCCATTTGAAATAACTCAGAGTCACACGAGTATTTTTTTTTTTTTTTTTTTTTTTTTCCCTTCAAGAAAAAAAAAAAAAAAAACTCTTTTGTCCAGGTTTCTGAAAAAAGAACAGGGAAAAAAAAGGGAGAAAATTAATAACGTGTTCTAACGACACTTTGCCCTATCTTTCCCTTTTTTTTTTTTTTTCTTCTTTTTTTTTCTTTTTCTTTTTCTTATTTTTTTTTGTTCCACCTTCCTCACTAATGCTAAAAGAACATCACAAGCTCATATAGAAATATCATTCAAAAAAAAAAAAAAAAAAAAAAAAAAAAAGAACAGTTCATGCTACTTCCAGCCTTGAATTTAAATACTGTGGGGTTTCCCCTCCTGCTCCATGATCCCCTTAAAGTGCTGTAGGTAATTGGCATAAGCCTTCTGCGGGACATGAGTTTCCCATTTGAGGTCGTTGAGGGCTGTCCTCTCGAGCCTGTTGAGCTCCTGGCGTGTGACACCGCCTACTGTGGCGTAATGGCCGTTCCCATGGACCCTGTCCTGCCGCCACTTGATGGCGACCACGAACCCTGCCAGCAGCAGCCTGTGCACGTTGTTCCCTGTGATGGCAATCCCTGCGTTGATGCAGATCCTGTCGATGTAGATGATCGCAATGATGATGGTGTCCACATCGCACCCAGTGTACCGCACAAGCCGCTTCATGTACTCCCGCACCTCGATCCCAGGCGCCTTCTCACCGTCATACATACTAGGCTGGGGGGCCTGCTTTGTGCTCTTCTGAATGACATCCTCAAGCAAGTCGGTCATCACAAACATAATACCCAAATCGGTCTCAGGGGCTGTGCGGGTCATTGTTTATTATGTAAGTATGCTAGTATGGCCTGGGGAGGTTTGTGTGCATGTGTGTGTGGGGAGGGGAGAGAAAAAAATAAAAAAATCTCAGAAGAATAACACCATTTCTTTATTTCTTTGTTAGGAGAAAAAGAGGGGGGGGGGGGCTTTCAATTTTTTTATAATAAAATAAGGGGAAGGGGGATGCAAGAAGACTGTTTCAGTAATCAACATTTAAGATAAAGGGGGCTGAAAGCAAAACAAAAAGAGTGTGTAGAAGAAGAAGAAGAAAAGGTGGGAAACAATAAAGAAGTAATATTTATATAAGAATAACACCCACTTGCAATATTAAAAAGCAAGGCTGGGAGGGGGGGAGGAGGGTGTAGATCTTCTCAGGGTTCTGAGAAGTTTTTTATTTTCCGTGTTCATTCCTTTTTTTTTTTTTTTTTTTTTTTTTAATAAAAATATACGGCACTTCTCCCAAACCACAACGGTAGCTTATGCGCCCTAGCGCTCACCGGCTAGATAAGGATTAGCCCTGTAGTCTCTTAAAGGCTCTGGGTGGTCAGGCTGCATAGGCTGCTTTGTAGTGGGAGTTGAATAAAGAAAAAAAAAGTGGACATGAAACAAAAAGGGCCATGGGTGCACAATCTTGTTCCCGGACACAGAAAAAATTTTTTTTCTCTTTTTTTTTTTTTTTTTTTTTTTTGTCGGTTTTTCCGGACCTTTAACCTTTACCCTGAGTCATGTTGCAGGCTAAGGGTATGGACAGACACGTTATCGATGGAAGACACATTCACAATAGGGGAGGGAGGGAGGGTGGGGGGAGAGACTCGAAACAATTTTCTATACTATTACGAGAGTACTAAGGGAGAATTGAAATTCTTTTTTTTTCTTTTTTTTCCCATCCTTCAGCACATTTTTCCTGCCTGTTGGCGATGCCTAAATCTCTGAATACTAGAATCCTATTATGCTTAAGCCTGTGTAACGGAGATAGGCGGAACAGAACTTGGGGGGAAAGAAAAAAATATGAGAAATGGGAGAGGGGGAGGGGGAAGCAGCTTAATCAAAAAAGATAGTTTGATTTGCATATAGTTAAACAGATCATGATATATGTATAAAAATAAAGAGAACAAAAAAAAAAGGGGGTTTTTTAGAAAAGTCTTCCAAACTGTCCCTTTCAGAAGCTTCTTCTGTAGGTAGGAAACGGGTGGAAGAGGGGGAAGCAATAAGAGGAATAATGTTCAATATTTCAGTGCAGCTAAGCCGGCCTTGGCTGTGAGACCCCGCCCTTTTATTTATTATTACTTCTGGACTTCATTTTTATAACCTAAGTAAGATTTTTTTTGGTCGTTTTTCTTTTTCTCCTCGTGTTCTCCTTTCTTTCACATAATAGGAAAGATAAATTCTTTTTTTTTTTTCACTCTCCCACCATAAAGGAGGGAAAAAGAGAGGAGAGAAAAACAACTTTAAATCTTTAGGTTTCCGTAGTGTATGTGTGGCTGGAGGGGGGGGGGGATGGAGGGAGAAACTGAGAGGGGGGCATAGTTTCAAAATGTTCATAAGAAATGCGTTCACATTGGATACTAATTAAATATAAATGTAAGAAAAAAAAAAGAAAGGAAAAAAAAGTGGGATAGTTTTAGTTTTTTTTTTTTTTTTTTTTTTTTTTTCCCTCTTCCAAATATAGAAACGTCTATAAACCGTCTTCCTGGGAGAGAAAGAAAAAAACAAAAAAAGGAACTTTCCCAAAACAAGGGGCACACACCGCCTTGGAGAAAACAAAAACAAAAAAAAAGATTCTTTTTTTTTTCCTCTTCTATTCTACCCTTCGTCTTTTCTGATGCAACGACTATAGTTTACTGTTCCTCACAAATGAGGAATGAAAGTGTGGGAAGACAGTAACATATGAAGGAACAAAGGAAAAGAAAGAAAGAAAAAAAAGTGAAGGTAGAGTAGGGAAAATGGGAAGTTGTTGCGATCCGGTTCAGTTTTGCTCTCCCTCATCAGGGATGATATGAGCTTTAAAAAAAGATTTTTTTTTAAAAAATAGAAGGGGGGAATACTTTTCCCCCCCTTTTTATTTCTTTATTCTCTTCTTTTTTTTCTCAAAAAGAAGAAGAAGAACGGGATGGGGGGAGGTGGAAAGGGGGTATTTTTTTTTGTTCGTTTTTTTTTTTTTTTTTTTTTTTTTTTTTTTTTTTTTTTTTTTTTGCTTTGTTCGTTTGTTCTCTTTCATGTCTTTCAGTGGGACATAGCTCGTCCCTTAACAGTTTGACACCAATCGCTTCTCATATTTTTCAAAAATTGATTTTTCGACATGAGTTTCCCATTTGAGGTCGTTGAGGGCTGTCCTCTCGAGCCTGTTGAGCTCCTGGCGTGTGACACCGCCTACTGTGGCGTAATGGCCGTTCCCATGGACCCTGTCCTGCCGCCACTTGATGGCGACCACGAACCCTGCCAGCAGCAGCCTGTGCACGTTGTTCCCTGTGATGGCAATCCCTGCGTTGATGCAGATCCTGTCGATGTAGATGATCGCAATGATGATGGTGTCCACATCGCACCCAGTGTACCGCACAAGCCGCTTCATGTACTCCCGCACCTCGATCCCAGGCGCCTTCTCACCGTCATACAGACTCAGCTTTTGCGCTTTTGCGTTGTTCGCCACCTTCTGGAAGAGCTGAGACGCAACAGAGATAAGTTGCTCGGGGTGGATGGTGGGTGTCATTTTTTTCTCTTGTTTTTTTTTCTGATAGCAGTTGGTGTATTGCTGAAAAGGTTTGTATATAAAAAAAAAAAAAAAAAAAAAAAAAAAGAAAAAAAAAAAGAAAAAACATTAGCAATGGTGACAGAGAAGAAATGAAAGAAGATATAAAAGAAGAAGAAAACTGTTGCCCTCTCAGAAACCGTAGCACTTATCAAGGTAGAAGTAGCTACTGCGAAAGGAAAAATAAAAGGGGAGAAAGAGGGGGGGAGAGAAAGAAGGGGGGGGGAAGAGTTTGGGAACGGCAAGAATGCTCTTTCCCCCTTTCCTCTCTATTCATTGTTTCTCACAGTTCTCCCCCCTCCTTACTCCTTTTTTTTTCCCTACCCCATCACCCCTTCCAATGTCCTGCTCTCTTTTTTCGTATAATACAAAAACCTCCACTTGCCATCATTCCTTTTTTTTTTTTTTTTTCCATCATATTTCCTCCCTTGACCATTTCCCAATGGACCACCAGCCAACAGGCTGGTCAAGAGCAAAAGCAGCAGCGCGATTTAAATAAGAGGGGAGGGGGGGATTAGGATAGGGATGAGGAAAATGAAAGTAAAAAGTGGGGGGGGGGGTGAAACTAGATTTTTAGGGAGGGTAGGATGTTTCTTTATGTGTCTTTTTTACCGTTTTCTTCTAGCTTTCAATTTCAAAAAAAAAAAAGAAAGGAAACAAGGGGGGAAAATTCGTCTTAAAAACGTAACATTTTCTTCTTTTTTTTTTGCCGGCGTCTGTAAATAGTTTAGTTTCCACACTGAAAGAGAAGGGGGGAAAAAAAAAACACTTTCTTTTTTTTAAAAAAAAAAAGAGAAAGCAAGGGCGATATATAAACGGAAGGGGGGGGGGGGGGTGTATTGTTTTGTGTGGTTATTCTTTCTTTTCTTCTTCCTCATCCTTCTCGCTTTCCTCCTCTTCTTCTTCTTCTTCCTCTTCTTCACCACCTTCTTCCCAAGATTGCTCGACGACAGCTTTCACTCTCATATCATACTCCTTACGGCTGTCACGGTAAAGCCTCGCTGCTTCACTGTTTGCAGGAGAATTTGGATTCGGGTCAGTTAGTAAACTTTGTATACTCGTAAGAATGGCACACACGTCGTATATTGGGCTGTGTTGTGTTGTGTTGTGTTGTGTTGTGTGTATTTCCTCCCCACTCACCCACCCACCCTTTTTTTTTTTTCCTTTTTTTTCCCCTCCCTTTGCTACCTCCACTGCGATTGCAAGATATCAAGACAGATGGAGCCATCGTTGTATATATTAGGGTGGAACATTTTGGTTACGAAAGTCACCTTAGGTGGCTTATTGGGGTAGTCATCGCTGAACTGCATTGTGAGCTTAAACGATCCTGTGGAGGGGGAGGGGGGAGTTCTTTAAAGGAAAAAAAAAGGGGGGGGTGGCACATACCACCCTCCCATGCGGTGCCATCCGGCCCAAACATCACGGCGTTCCACAGCATCAGGTCTTTGTCAACAGGCACCGCGCTGATGCCCGCAGGAGGGTCTTGCTGCACTTTCTTATAATCCCTCATCAGCCGCCTGCGGGCAGGTGGCACTGATTTCGACGCCATACTCGATTTTTTTTTTTTTTTTCTCGTAGCCCTTTGTTATTCGGTTAAACAGCTTGCTTTCTAAAAATTACTCGCAGGTCCTGGGTATGACTGACAAACTGAAATTGTTATCACAAAACAAATCAAAAAAAACAATAAAACAAAAAAAAAAGACAGACGGATCAAGGGAAAAGAATAAAAATAACGGGGGGGTATTGCTTTACTAAACAGATCGGGAAAGTATATTTCTTGTTTGTTTTTTTTTTTTTTTTTTTTTTTTTTTTTTTTTTTTTTTTTTTTCCTCCATACCCTGGCGGTGAGGCGTTGAACACATAAAAAAAAAAGTAAAATATGGAACGAAGAGGACAAAGTGGGTGACAGAAAGAAAAAAAAAAAATCAGGGTTTGTGAGTGTGGAAGGAATTGTTTCGAAGGTGGTCCGCAGCCTGGATAGGTCTCAGTTCAGGAACAACATCGAAGAAAGGGGAGAGGGGGCAAAAGAATACAAATCTTTCACTCCCTCTAGCAACATGCCTTCTAGGGCATATCAACTTTCCTCGCTGCAGCTTCTACAGCCAGCGTCGTTCTCTTCAGCGCACTCAGAATGGCAGAGATGTCCACACTTCAGCAAGGACACAGGAACGGTGCCAAGCACCTCAGAACAAAGGCAGCAGTGGGTGGTCCCCTTCTTCTGCTCCAGGATCTCGCGTTTCTGCGATGGTGTGTAAAGGTAAGCAGCCTGTAGGCGGTCCAAGAGATACAGCACCTCTGAGGGGGCTGGGGTGGTGTTGAGGTACAAGGAGTAGGTTTTCATGTTCTTCGAATGGTAGGCTTCAAAGTGCGCAACAAGGCTTGTCTCGGGCAGCACCTTACAAATCGGGCATGTTGTGGACCGCTGGTTGCCTCGATGTTTCCTCATCATGTGCCTTGCCAGCTTCTGCACCCCTCGCTGTTTGATGAAGTACATCGGCGACGGTGTGGTCCTTGGTGACGAACAGGCGCTGGAAGGGGGGGAGTGAACAGGGCTCGAGGGTGCCTCCTCCCTTTCGGGCACAGGCGACATCTCCACTACGTTGCTAGAGCCTTCTGAGACACAGTTGCGCTTCTTGAATAACTGTTTAAATGGGAAACAGCACCGTGTGGTGCTTTCTGTGGTTTGCAATGAACACTCTTCTGTTGTCTCAGCCGGTGGGGGAGGGGGGGGAGGGGGGGGGAATGTTGGAGTGTGATAACTATGTGGACGTGTTTCCTCAGTTTCGTCTTCTTCCTCCAGCAAGTTAAACCCATGAGGTGAGTGCTCGCCCTTCTGGAAGCACACCCCGCACAGCATGGTCGGCTCCTCGGTGCACGTTGTGCACACATACCAGTCGCCTGGTGCCAACGCACTGCCGCACCTACCGAGCTGCCCCCCGCAGGATACGGAATGCTGCATGAAGTAGGACCTGGGCTTTGCCACTGTCGTAGCAGGGGTGCGCTTGATGCCCCGTTTGTTCAGGACTTCTGCATAGCAGAGAGGACAGATATACTTCTTGTCCCCACATGCATCAATGGTTTTATACTTCACCAGTGTGCCCAGACACCCCGTGAGCCCGTCGCTTTCGCCTTCATCTTCGCTGAAGCTACCCTGCATCAGCTGGCCAATCAGGAAACTGTCTGCATCACTTTGCGTATGGTGCCTGCTCAGCAGGGCTAGGATGTCACCTAGTCCTGCATTGGGCATAGAAACCGCCACCTTCCTACTGCGGCGCACTGTCCATCCCCTGCCTGTGTGGTGATCGAGGTGTCAAAACGGAAAGCGCCCTATGATCCAAATGTGGAAGCCCTTGCTACTAGACACTGAAAAAAAAGGGATATTTAAAAGAAAAGAAAGAAAAGGACAAGTTATTTATTCTTCTTTTTTTTTTTTTTTTTTTTCCAGTGTGCACACGGACACTGCTGGTACTAAACTTGATTTATTGTCCTTTCTGCTATAAGAACACCGTGGGTATCCACAGTGCGGTTAGGTTACTACGCCATCTCACCGATGTTCATGGGCATCTCGTCGATCTGTTGGTGTGGTGTGGCCAGTGCAGCTGTGCATACCTGGGTAGAGTAGTACTGTTCGATGTCACGCAGAATGGCTTTCTCTTCTTTGGTCACAAAGTTGATGGCGATACCCTTCCTCCCGAAACGGCCCGAACGACCGATCCTGCAAGGCGTGTGTGTGTGTGTGTGTGTGTGTGTGTGTGTGTGTGTGTGTGTGTTCGCATTCATACCTGTGCAGGTACTGCTCTCTGCTGTTGGGGATGTCATAGTTAATGACAAGCGAAACTTGTGCCACGTCAATGCCCCTCGCGAACACGTCTGTCGCAATCAACACACGCCCTTTGCCTTCCCTGAAGGTCCTGACCACTGCGTCACGGTCGGGCTGCGCCATGTCGCCATGAATGGAGAGCACTGTGTGTTTTGCTTTGGTCATCTGCCTTGTCAGCAGCTCGACGTCCTCCTTCCTGTTTCTAAAGATCACCGCCTGCGTGATGGTGAGTGTGTCGTATAGGTCGCAGAGTGTCTCGAACTTCCAACACTCCTTCTCAACAGCAATGAAGTATTGCTTGATCCCATCCAGAGTCAGCTCATCTCTCTTCACCAAGATGCGCACGGGGTCTGTCATGAAGTTCGTTGTCATTTCCAAAACCTGTGAAAAAATGTGAAACGTGTGTTGTCTTGCATACCTCCTGAGGGAGCGTCAGAGAGACGAGCACAACTTGTATGCTGTGGGGGAGGTGCCTGTAGATGTCGTAGATCTGGGCCTTGAAGCCCTCCGCGAGCATTTCGTCCGCCTCATCAAGCACCAGGACTTTGATGTTCCTTGTTTGCAAGTTGCGGCGCTTAATCATGTCGAAGACACGCCCCGGGGTACCGGAGACCACCTGCACGCCACCATCCAGTCGGCGGATGTCCTCAGCCAAACTCTTCCCACCGATGCAGGCATGCGACGACACGTTCATGTAGTCCCCCAGTGTCATGCACACCTGCTGGGACTGCACGGCAAGCTCGCGGGTAGGCGACAAGATCAGCACTTGTGTCGTTGCAGATCTCACGTCCACCAGCTGCAAGCAGCACAAGCAGAACATGCTTGTTTTCCCTGTTCCGGCCTGAGCCTGGGCGATCAGATCTCTTCCCTTGATGAAGGGCACGATGGCTCTCTGTTGAATGGCCGAGGGCTTGTCGAACCCGTAGCTGTACAGCCCCCTCAGCAAGTCCTCGCGCAAACCCATGTCATCAAAGCTGATAATGGGCACTACGCTCTGCGAAGTCTCGAACTTCAGATTCTTATCCTGCTCGAAGTCAAGTTTTGCCATTTTATGTAGTATGCCTGTGTTGCTGTATTGTGCTGTGGTTTGAGAATATAAATTAAATGCATATCAAACATCTACTTATCAGCTAGAAACTTAACGCTCCCATCGAAGCCTACGGCGGCAGCCTGTGGGTGCAGGGGGTTGAAGGCCACATCTGACACGACGTCAGTGTGGGTGTGCACCTTGGTGATGAGCTTTGCCGTGCCTAGGTCATAAAGGTAAGTGCACCTGTCTTCAGACCCAGAGGCTAGGTACCGCATGCATGGAGAGAAGGAAAGCCCCAGTGCGTGGGAAGTGTTGAGGTGGCTGGAGTATGCTCTGATAGATGAAGACGGCGTGCGGAGGTCCCAGAGCCGGATGACACCATCAGGTGAAGACGTGGCGAAGAGCTCCGACGTGGAGGGAGTGTGCGATGCAGCAAAACAGTTGTTTGGGATTGCCAGCCTCAGCACAGGACGCTCGTGCGGGGACGGAAGCGTCAGCGAGTTCGTCTCCTTCACCAAGTCGTACACACCGACATCCTTGTTGCTGCCACCGTAGAAGATCATGCCGCTGTTGAAACTGTTGTGACATGCCACACACGTAACTACCTGGTTCCGTGTCGCTATCGAGTGAACCATCCTTTCGAGGCTCCTGTTCGAGAACCTGTCCAGGTCGTCAGCCTCTAAATCCAGGACATATTTGTGTAAATCAATTTTCCCGCCCGAAGCAACAACAGCCAGCTTGTCAATGTTTGTGAAGGCTACCCCTTTTATCTCAGAGGGCTTCTGTATCACGAGATAAGGCGTCTCACGGCCATGCTTCCACAGCATGGCAGTAGAGTCCAGGCTGCCCGACAGGATGGCCTGTCCGTCGCCGTAGGAGTAGGTCGCCGCACAGCAAGTGATGGGAGCTGTGTGGGCCTTAAAAATAAACGCTTCGCCGTTGTGCTTGTGGACGGGAAGCTTCAGCAGCGATACGGACCGGTCGGCAGAGCAGGTGAGAAGGTGTTTGGCATCGGAAGTGAAAGTGACACCCAGCACCGCCCCGTGATGGACTGGGCGTGTGCCGAGTATCTTAGAGTGATGAGCCTGTAGGGTAGACGGTGGCTTATCCGTCATTTTATAACACTGCAGAGTCTTAGGGCTCATACTCTGCGAGCACCGCCGCAATGCTTTCTTGCGCTGCTGCTTCACACTCCACGGCTCAGAGGAAGCATACCCGCTGGATTTGATTTGTTTGTGGAACACAACGGAAGCTCCTTTTTTTTGAACCTCCTTCTGCACCAATGGTGTCGTAAACTTGCGAGGTAAATCTGTTTTAAGAAAGACTGAGAGCTCCGTTGTTTCGACCTTTGCAGGCTTAACTAGGGCATCCGTGTCGAGGATGATGGAGTAGTAGGCAAGGGTCTGCGTAAAGCTAGGGACAACAACGAGAGGCAGTTTGTCATAAGAGGCACTCTGGTCTAAGCAAGCGACAGTGAATGACAACTCGGACTTTGCAGGTTGCAAAAAGTTTACTTCATAGCAGTCGGCCTTTAAGGTCAAAATGGCGTGTTGTGTGACAACAATGTACTGCCTTTGCGTGGCCACGTAGCGGATAGCCAGGATGCTGTGTCCAAGGTCCGTGTCGGTGGGTTGCTGTGCGGTGGCAACCTGCTGCTGCTTCCATGGCGGCGTCGATGATATGATCTTAAGCTGGTTCTGTTGCGTCTCGCTTACAATTTCCGCGTCCATCTTCTCCGCCCACTTCTTGCACAAAGAACTTATATGCAGCTTGAAAAGCTCCTTGTAGCCCTCGTCGGGCGATACGATGAGGACGGACCCGTCGTCGAGCCCCAGCAGCAGCCTGTGCGGGCTGCACTGCTCCGTTACGCTACGTATAGGGTAAGCGGACAGGATGCTGGACTTATGAGTGACGGTGCCCGTTTCGTAGTCCCAGACTTTGAAGGTGCGGTCCTCTGAGGTGGTGACAAGCGTGGCTGGCAGGTGGGACGAGAATAAAGCTCCGGTGATGTCGCCGTCGTGACCTTGCAGCAGTGCCATGTGAGAGCAGTTGGGGAGGGAGGTGATCAGCACATGCGACTTATACGCCACCGCAGCCAAGGTGGCTGTGTCATTAATGTAAGCACCCGTTGCCTTGAGCCCGTCCAGCTGCGTGATGTTCGAAACGTCGATAAGGTGTTGCTCGGACATCGCGCACATGTCCATGTAGTACGCCTCCAGCGCACAGACCACAATGGCACCACGTACAATGCATACACCATCGACCCTCCCTTCCATCCGCTCCCTGCTCAGCACCCCACCAGCCTCCAGAACTTCAAGACAGTCGCCCCTGCCCAACACCACAATGCCACTATCCATGCTGCAGCATACCACCGCCGCCCTGCTCGATAGTGCTACCTCATGATCTTTGACCACTGTCTGTGGCATACCCTGTTGTAAGGTTGGTTTACAGGATGGGCTCTGGGGTGTCACAAAGGCACGGGTAGGGAATAAAAAATGAAAAAGAAATGAGGGGGGTATGGAAAAAAAAAAAGAAGAAAAGAGAGAAAAAATAATGTGTGGACGGGGGAAGTGGAAGGAGACGGGGATCTCTTTGTTCATTCTCTTTTTTTTTCTTCTCATTTTTATGAAACAATAAAGTGTTGGAAAGCCTTTTTGAGTTCCCTTCCTAAGGCTGTTGAACATCCTTGGCGCTCATGACCAAGGTTGGCAAGCGAAGCTATTCATCACAAACGACAAGAAAGGACAACACACAACAGTGTAGAATGTCCTTAGAAGTCTGCATACCACATTGCTCCCATTTATTTCTTTAATTCTCCTTTTGTTCTTTCTACAGTTTTTCTTCTTCTTTTTTTTTTCGCTTTTTTTTAGTTTAATTACTCACATTTCTTTCTCAGCATGTCTTGTTTTCTTTTGGGGAGGGGAGAACCAAGGTAGCTTAAAAGTCAGTTGTGGAATTAGCGGGATTCGCTAGTCCAAAGACAAGCGGGGTGAGGAAGCTACGAAACAGGAGTGTCAACAAACGGCTCTTTATAAGTAACCCGTTTGCGAAGGGTCATGAAAGCAAAAAAGAAGAAAAAAAGAAAATAAAAAAAAAGACGGGGCTAAAAGGGAAAGGGGCATTATGGCGCTCTACTTAAACAAGGTCGAAGTCTCTATCCTTGCAGCAGAAAACAGGTGCCAGCAACGACCAGATGAATGCGATGGTCGCCAGCCACTCCGAAGAGATCTGCACCCACATCATGGCCTCCCCGTGTGCAATTGCAGGGCCGTTCAACTGCGTGGTGCATCATGTTAAAGAAACAAAGACATACCTCCTCGTTGGGGTTGATCTTCCAGTTCGTGAGGATCATAGCCATGTACATGGAACCCAGCACCATCACGCAGTGGAAGAACAGGTAGTTCTTTGACTGTTTGGAGTCTTCGCTCTCGTAGTCAGCGTCTGCCGTCAGCGACATGGCCTGCCTCTGCGATCCCGCGGAGACAGATGCCCACGCTACCGAGATGCCCACAAAGCACGACGTAGCGACCAATGTCCATGTGATGCCTCCACTGTTGTCCATGGGGAAGCCGTTGCACGAGGATGAATCACCGTTACGGATGGCAGAAAAGCAGATGATTGAAGTGTACAAGTACACTATGGATGACACAAAGATGGACCCATGCGGCATGCGCACAGACAGCATTGTGTACAGGATACCCATCACAAGACATGCGGTGATGAACACCCAGTTCCTGAAGCATGAGTCGTCTTTCAGGAACTCTACGAACATGACAACGATGACGGCTGTCCCTGCAAGGTAGAACAGGATCGTCAGCGACACGAGGTATGTTGCCCACCTCGGCTCGTCCTCCGACTTGCGTGCCCACGAGTCATTCCACCCGTAGATAAAGTCGATGAGCAGGATAACCTGCAAAACAAGGAAGATGGCGCTCCCCCCTACGCAGAGCTGTGCGTAGAAGTGAAAGAAGTCATTCGGGATGAACATGGTGATGATCACCAGCACCACGAAGATGATAGTTTTGATGCCGAAATAGCCTGCTTGGAAGTCATTCTTCTGTGCCTCATCAACACAGCAACACTCCTTGATCTGGACCATGGCATGCAGCAAGTAGAAGATGGCACAAGTGAAGCTGAACCTGAAAACCATCTCATGCCCTGTGCACATCTTGGACACCACTGTTTCAGAGATAGCGTCCTTCACCTTGCCCTTCGCGTACCCTGTGAGACCTTCCGTGGCAGAAGACAGGGAGGTCGGCGACGGAGACACTTGTACGGTGTTGCTGCAACCACCTTTGATGGCACTGCTCCACTCAAAGGCACCCCACAACCCATCCTTCACCACGAGACATAAGATGAACGATATCAACAAGTACATCGCAAACCTCAGCCTAGTGTACAAAGGCGGTACGGGTTCCTTCACACTCTCCATAGGCACGCTGGTGAGTGTCTCCCCGTCCTCCTTCATTTCCTCCTCGTGTGTCATTATGTATGTAGCAGTCCTGTTATGCAGTGAGGTGTCAGAATAAGATACAGTAATTCTTTTTTTATTTTATTTTCTTTCATAGTGTAAAGCAAAGGGGACTATCTTCACCTCTTGCTTAGTGCAACTTTGCAGGTTTAGTGCTTCCTTTCGAAATGGCATCGTTGAACCCTGTCTTGCCCTCTGTCCTGTCGTAGACGTCCCAGTAGCTCCCTGCCGCAGAGGCGCACGGGGGGTCTCCCTTCCAAAGTGTGTTCATCAGCAAGTCGTTGAACCCGATGGGGCCACCAGGGTTCATGCCAAAAGGGTCGCACGGCATATTTGGTTTTTGTGTAAATGTGTCCTGTGATGAGTTCCGTAGCAACGCAACAGCTAATACTACTCGTGTAAATGTTCCCCCGCCTTACGCGAGTGCCGCCACACCACGTAACCCATCCTCACGCCTTCTGAGCTTCGCTGCAAGTTATTCAGGTTGGAAGCAGGCTTTTTTGTGGGCAATCGTCTGGGGATAGGTATCTTCCTGAGGCGCTTTGCTCCCCACCGTCCCACACAAGATCCGACATCCAAATTCACAAAACATGTGCCTTTTGCGTCAATCTGAAGGATCACACCTGTTACATTGATAGGTGTCTGCACGTGATCGCCTGGCTCGAAGGTCACCGGAAGGGACCTTGTGACACACTTGCCGTGGGGTTGCATCCGCTTTTTAGGTCTCAGTGCAGCCTTCCCTTGCAAGGGGCCAGAAACAGCATGATAACCTAACTGCACAAGCTCATGTACGTATTTCGCAACATCTGTGTGAAGAGCATCGTTGCGAACTGTCACCATGGCTCGTATGCCACACAGCACAACAGGGTTGGTTCGCAGCACTGCTTGCACATTTTCTATACTGAGCTTCCACACGTTACACAAACATGCTGTCACGATGTCACTTTGGTAGGTCGAGCCTTCGACGAGGAACAGCTGAGGGTCGTCAGCCACCCAGCAAGGCCCCTCCATGCAACTTGCTACCTCTTCGTACGATGAACTGGGTGTGTAATCGGCCTCGAGCAGCTCCGCTTGTACTGGCTTCTTGAGAGTTTCCCTGTCATGACACTCTCCATTGGACATGTCAGGGTTTAAGAGAAGCCTTACGGTGTAGTCACAAGACGGATGGCGTATAGCCGACACAGAGGTCTCGTAAGCAGCAGTACCATCTTCGTCGTCGCTCTCCTGCAACGCTGCGCATTCTTCGTTGATGTACCTAAGCAGCAGCTTGAAGATCTTGTCTTGGTATGCATTCGAACAGAATTGCAGCCATTTATCGAGTTTCACCAACTGTAGCTCCTTCTTGTTACTACTTGGGGAAAACTTCCTGATGCACCTCCGCAGCACGCCTTGCGACGCCGCATTATGCAGGTTAGTGGCTACTTCTACAATATGTTGCGGCATCACACACTCTTTCTTTACCTTGAGTCTTCTGGTGACTTTTCCCTCCGATAAAAAGAATGCTTCAGTTGGCTTCGCACCTTTTGCGAGCAGTAATGTCCCTTCACCGAGTAAGCACGGCTGCGCTGTGCTGGCAAGTTCGCGCAGGATGCTGTCATTGAGGAGTTGTCTAGCATTGATAACATTCAGCTTATCTTGCTGGAGGGGGGTCCCTTGAAAGATAGGGGCAAAGAGTGCCAGCTGTGCTAGGGTCTTGTCACCGATGCCTTCTTCTCTCATTCTAAAAAGCCGTGAGTATCTCGAGACTTCTTCTATTTCTTGCTTTGCAGCTTTAGAAAGCAAAACCCACACGCTTTTTAAGTGATCGAGGCGCAGCCTGTACACGCATGTATCCTCCATTGCTACAGCACTGAAAAGACTTGCTTCGTGATCTCTCATCATCGGGTCCCCCACGCTGCCATACTGCTCGATGCGCTGACACGGCACGATACAACCGTCTTTCTTCTTCGTGAATGATGTTGCCACTACTCCAGTACTCACTAAATACAAAAACACCTGTGGGTCGCCTTCTCTGAAGAGATATTCACCTTTTCGAAAGACGTGCTGCTGCAGGTGTGGTATGATGTGCGTAACTAAACAAGCGTTCGTCCATGTTGCGAAGCAGTACTTCCTGATGTCAGATATGTTGGCAGTTCTGTAGCTTTTGTACTCTTTTGATCGTCTTTGTATGAATAAGAGCACCAGTGGATATAGGAGTTTTCTTAATTTCCTTATGGATGCATGTTTGACCTGTTCAGAACAGAGGCGGCTTTGCACAGTAACTAAAGCAACGACGGCGTGCCACATCCACTGCTTGCGGGACAAGCCATTGCCTCTGTCCGTCTTTGTCTGTACTTTTGCTGTCATTTGTGTTCGGTCTCGAATAATTCGAGTGGCAGCACGCCGTGAGAGTTCTGCTAGATGATGGGAGGTGATGTCCCATCTACCTTTCCCCACGACGCACCTCCGCCCCATCCTATCCAACTCCAAGCACCCCTCACGGCTTGGGGCTAGCTTATGTATATCCCAACATTTTGCAGGTCTCACTAATTCATCGGTGTCTTCCCCTCTGCAGGGTAGATGTGTGCACCATGTCAACTTATGGCCGTTCCCTTCGAGCTCGAACCTGCCGCAGCTTGTGTTGAGCTCTTGCCTCATTTGTCTGTGGGTAGTGAGAGTTGTAAGGTAAATCAATCAAAATGAAAACAAAGGGACAGGTGACTCAGATGGGAAGACATGAAACAGCATGCATGCAACACTAAAGGTGCATGAATCTACAATGGGTACCCCGAATTGAACCGATGCTGATGTACAGCGGGTGCAGTAGTGGGCTCCAAAGAAACTTCAAGTGCATCAATACAAGTGGCATCTGAGAGGGACTTAACAATGGAAGGGACAGGGACAACAGGACGGGGAGCTTACAGATTCCGTTACAAGTTCTTTTGTTGAGGTCCTCCGGATATAGATGAAGTGGCTACATACAAACTTTACAAAACAACGAAAGGATTCTCAGGCTATCCGGAAGGGACGTAGCGCGGGGTGTAGTCACGCCGGGGGGAGTTAACTCTGGAAGACGGACGCTTTACAAGATGCTCGGCCTTGCGGGCAGAGTAGAAGTTGTGGGAGACATCGCTCAACTGGCGAACTTGCGGGGACATCACCCTGCGGCCAGTCTTTGTGGACGCAGCCCCTTCTACATTGGCAGGCCCACTCCACGTGTTTCTTGGCGAACCAGGCAGTCCTTTTTGCGACACTTTCGAATGTGCCAACAGACTTGCAGTAAGCGTGTTCGGGTCACACGTTGCACCAGAACAACTTGTAGGCGGAGGAGGGACACTAATGACACCGTTCAAACTGTCTGACACACCTTGCTCTGTAGGACCCCTGACCTGCGCCTTCCCCCCAATGAACTTCAGAGAAAGCGACTGATTGATTTCATTCGGATCAGATCTGCCCGCAGGGGGGATGTTGGTTGGGTTAATGCTCTTTCTCTGTAGTACTTGCGCCGTGGGTGCGTTTTCCCACGAATGCGTGCCGGGGAAAACGCCCAGTTCTGGTGGCCCAGTTGTTGGCACGAAACTTGGCACAATCTCTTCTGTCGTGGCCCCCTTGTCACTCTTTCCCTTTCTTGGCAAGAAGTTCATGTCTGAAGCAGACATCATCGACGGATTGGGGTTCCCGCCATGGAGGTTCGCCGAAGAGGGCGGGGCTGCAGTCCCAGACACCTTGCCACGTGCCCTTGTGGGTGATTGGTTGAACGATACGTCATTAGGGTTGCTGGCAGCTGCAATCCTGTCAGTGGTGGTGTATTTCACGAGAGGTTTGCGAGGCGATTCAGGGCCGGTGCCCAACGGACCATCATGAGACTCGATACCGTGGTACGACATCCTTATACCCAAAGGAGGCTGCGCTTGTTTCTCAAGAGAAGTAGTGTTTGGGTCTGAGGCTGCTGCAGCCATCGAGCTCATGGGCCTCAGAGAAGAAACCTTTGGGTTGACGTTGTACCCTACTTCGTTCGGATTCGACCCCGATGCCTGCCCCCGTGGGGAGAGGAGCCTCGACGATGTCCTAACCGACTCATCATCCCTCACAAGAGCAGACCTCGGAGAGAGAGGGGTGCGCCGCGACATGTGGGGGCCCTTCATAACCTTCGGCACCTCAAAGGCTCTATCATGCATGACAGGGTATTGGAACGAAGACCTTGCAGGGCTTGATCTGTCTAACGGGCGCAGAGATTTGAGAGCCGGGACACCTTCTTTGGATCCGAGCTCTCTCCTCGGAGAGGCCCTGCTTGGGGAATCTGTTCTTGGTTGCTTCAATTTCTGCACAGACGGCGGCACAGGGGGCTGTGACTCATCGGGCTGTGCTGAAGGAGGGCATTCTGGGTCCTCTGTCTCCTGAGGGGGGATGGGTGTTGCAGCAACCGAAGGCATCCTCACGCTGTTGTTTTCTGCCGTGCTTAGGCTCCCTCTTCTCGGACTGCCGCTCTTGATACTTTCTTCATAATCCTTTTTCTTCACGCTGCTATGTGTCGATTGCAGCACCTGCCACTGTACTTCCGCCCTAGCGGCAGTCAAGGGTGTGAAGCCATGATGATTCAGAAGTGCCCTGAGGTTCGGGAGGCTCATCAACACCAGATCTTCCTCCAAAAGGCTCTCTTGCACCACACTGCACAGCTGCTCCCATGCTTCTTCTGCTGCCGTCGGCATTCTGTTGTTGCTAGTCCTATTTGTAATATATTTTTATTTTGTATTGTTCACTGAAAATAATTTGTTCCCTTTAGAAAAAAATTACTATTTTAAAGAAAGAAGACGTTTGTCGATAGGAGCTGCCTTGTGGTTAGATAACAGGTTTGGTAGGCTGTTCTTTTTCTGTTTTATTTTTTTGACCACAATTTGGCAGCACGAAAGAAGAATAAACGAGTAAAGGGAAACATGTGTAAGAACTACTTAGAGCTTTGCCAGACCGTACATGGCGGCCCCTGCAGCGAGAAGATAGCTGAACTTGGTGTTGTAGTTGGCTGTACCAGCCTGTGCCGTTGGAGGAAGGCTCAGGATGCCGTCAAGCAGGTGATCATTGAGCCTCGACAAAATAGGGATCGTGTATTTCGAGTCATAGCCGCACCTGTACCTGATAAGCGGCTTATCAGCTGTGAGCGCGTGCACCACAGCATTGGGAACATCATTCACATTAGTATTCCCTAGCAACGCAGGTATTTTTGTGAGTTCCCTCTGCATTTTCTTCTTGTACTCTTCGCCGTAGGCCTTCTGAGCGTCGTCAGTGGCATGGTTCCAACACCGTTCAAACCCATCGTAGTAGGTAGCATACAGCCCTGTCATAGGGTAGATACCTGGCTCCACAACGCTCACGGTAACACCGAAAGACTTGACTTCTCTGCGCAACCCATCGGTAAAGGCTTCTACAGCATGCTTGGTTGCACTGTAATATGTCTGTAGTGGGAATGTAAGTCTTCCCAGTATGCTGGCCAAATTCACTACTCTTCCCTCGCTGGCGCGCAAGTAGGGCATAGCTGCCTTTGTCACACGGGCGGTTCCTTCCACGTTGACCTTGAACATTTTTGTGAGATGCGACACAGGCATCCATTCCACAGGACCGATGTCGTACATGAGGCCCGCGTTGTTTACGACACCCTTCAGCATGCCATCTCCAAGCTTTAGTTTGATTACCTTGAAAGCTTCGTCGACAGATTGGTCGCTTGTGACATCCATCACCAATGGTACAACACGCTGAAAGGACTCATACTGTGTGGTTGGTTCCAACACCCCTGCAAATACAGAATACCCTTTCTGTGTTAGCTGCTATGACGGACAATCGCATACCTCAGCAAGCTGTTTCACTGTCAGCGCCCCAAAGCCGCTATCGCACCCTGTAACTAGATACCATTGTCTTGTCATTTTGCTGTTCCTGTTCAGAGCTTTGAAATAAAGTATTTTAGAGACCAATTTCTTTTTTCAGCCTGTTCATAGAGACTAAAAACTTCCAGATAGTCAAAAAGAAAGCTTGAAACACCACAAAACAGCAAGTTTATGAAGCAAGGGGGTGAATAATAATTAAATAGAAGGAAAAAATGAGAAAACTGGAAAGACACCTTATCCTGTCTTCTTAGGACTTCTTTCTGTTGTGGTGTAGCAGAGACTACACTCAGGCCTGACAGAAAAAAAAACAGACAGAGAGAGGTAAAAAACCCACTTCTATTTTTTGGCAAATACTTGTAGTGGTATGAGCACTCACCCCCCCTCCTTGCCTCCCCAAAAGGGGAGATTTCTGTTTTCCCTTTACCCCACCCTACTCCAAACCAATACTCACATTTAAGGGTTTAAAAAAGAAGAATGATTTGATTGCTGTAACCACCTGGCATACAAGCAACTGCAGGCACAATAGGGGTCCTAGCTATCGTTTCCTACATTGTACTTCTTTATATTTCCATATTTCTGTGTAATCCCCACCACCCAATAACATGAAAGAGGTAAAGGAGACCAGTGACAGGGGGTGCACCTCGGCCGCTTCTGTGTTCCGCGTCATGTCCTTAATGTATGCAGTGTGCAGCTCAACCCCAGCTGGTGCCCTAAGTAGTTTACTCGCCCTGAGCATCTGCAATTTGTTCTTCCACTCAGGGTGCTACAGGTGACGACCGGCCAAGTGGATGGAGGAAAATGCCTGTTTGTCGTGTTGGTGGCGCCTGCACAAGAACTGTTAACTTGATACAGGGGGGCACCGCAGCCGAGTTGTAGCTTCTGCGTTCTGCGTTGTGTCCTTAATGTGTGCAGTGTGCAGCTTAACCCCAGCCGGAGCAACCCGGGGTAAGCTCATGCAGTTTGCTGCCAATTCATCACCCTGAGCATCTGCATTATGTTCTCCCACTTGGGCACTATGTGATGACTGACAAGGAGGTCAACAGTGAACAACACATCAAAGTGGTGGCGCCCTGCACAGGAACTGTCTACTTGATTACAGGGTGTGCACTGCAGCCGAATTGTAGCTTCTTCTGCGTTCCATGTCATGTCTTTAATGTGTGTGGTGTACAGCTCAACCCCAGCCAGAGTGTCCCAGGTAACCAAGATACGGCGCTTGTGCAGTTTGCTGCCTGTTTGTCACCCTGAGCATCTGCATTATGTTCTTCCACTCGGGCGCTATCGGTATGACCGACGAGGAGGTCAATAGCGAACAACACCTTGAGGGACTCAGGGGACTCCAAGGGACAGGACAGGAGTCCCCTGAAATTTTCAGGGGTCTGGAGGGGACTCAGGGGACTGGAGGGACTCAAGGGACTCAGGGGTCTGGAGGCAGTGTTGTTATGGGAAAAAACCCGGGGGGTGGGGGGGCACAGGGGGGCGGGGGGGCAAAAAAAAATTTTTTTTTCTAGGGACCCTCACACATTTAGCACCCTCAAAACAGACTTTTTTGGAAATTTTTGGCCAAAAAAAAATTTTTTTTTCCCAGGGGACCCCAAACTTGGGGTCATTTTTGTTTTAACAATATTATTGTCGAGACTAAAAACTAGTTGATGGCAGCGTAATGAGCTATTTTATTAGGTAAAATTCCGCTCGTGCGCACAAACAAAGAAAATGTCAAGGGACGACTTCGAACTAGGGAAGGTTAAGTGGACGGACGTCGAGACATCGACATATCCTCCTTCGGCTACCCCCGCGAAACACGGTCACGACTGTGTGTTCTTCCCCTCATGCGATAGGGCCCATGATCTGGGTAACCATTGCACGAGCGTGGGGGACCCCGAGTGCCTACGGGCAAAAATGAAAACGAAGGCCCTACGGGTGCGCTTCGAGTTGCCCACGAGTTCAGAGGAGCTTTGGGTTTGCCCTCCGTGTTGCTGGGAAGTTGACAATGGGGCTGACTTAGTTGTCACCGACGAGGGGGCAGATCATGCGGAAGGGGAGGACGAGGAGCGCGAGGAAATGACGGACACTGGCGGGGTCGCTGAGGTAGACTTGCTGACGGAGGCGGAAAGCCACGCTGACCCAACGGTACGCCGTTTGGTGCAGCTGATGGTGGCGAGGAACGACGCGATGGCCCTGAAGCATGAAGCGTTGGAGGCCGAATTAACGGCTCTGCGCAAGGAGAAGAGGACCAGGGTCCCGTTTGACCTGGATCTTCGGCGGGTCGTGGAGTGGGTCCCCTACTTGGATTGCCCTTCGGGGGTGGACGCAATCCTGTCCGCGATCGCGTTGCGTTACGGTCCTTTCGTGGACAAGCCGGAGAGTGACGCCAATGCGGGTTGCCACGAATCTATGAGGATCTGGCACTACCTACGGGTAGCTCGCGACGAGGAAGGCAAATGGTCTAAGGATCTACTTCCGACGCTGCACAGTTACATGCTACGGCTTGAAGCTCTGCACGTGCTGACGGAGTGTGGCCAGAATTTCCGGCTCGGGATTCAGAAGGCCCGCGCTTACGAGGGGTATCTCTTCGGGTCACACTGGGAGGACTTCTCCGATAAAAAGCTATGGCTTACATTTAAGCACATGAACTCTACGGAGGCCGTGCTTGAGGTCTTGAAGAAGGATCGGGAGAGGGAGAGGGAAGCAGACAGGTTGAGAAACAGACAAGGTGGAACCCCTAAGAGGACTAGGTTGGGAAGTTTCTCGACTCCAAAAAAGTGAGCCGCAGCCTCACTCTCCCCAAAACCCAAACCCCTCCTTCCCCAATCAAAAAATCCCTCTCTTCCTTCCTCTCTTACGACTATAACGCTTTCCGATTCCCCATGGAGCGATCTTCTCCGTGGCGGAACCATCCGCAAGAAGGACTCTGTCGACGGGAGCGAAGTTCCAGAGCTATGGCAGAACACGCTAAAGACGATGTCCACCGCTTACAAGGGTCAGGCTTTTCTCTCAGTGATGCGAAGATCGGAGGCCTTCTGTGAGCAACTCCAGAGGATTCAGCCACACCTGTCAAAGGAGATGTGCTTTGCGATGTGGGTGCAGCGTCTACGCGACGAGAAGCGCCTCAGCCCGAGTTCGGCTCTGCAGTATATGACGTACTTCAGCCAGGTGGAGAGGTCCCCTTTTCAACTTCTTCGGCGATCCCTGAGTCGAAAACTCTCGGACCACTCCGCGCACGAGGACAAGATGGCCTGGGTGCCGACCATGTCCGCAGTGAAGGAAGTTCACAGAACAAACAGATCGACAAGTTCCTGTTGTGGATGGACTCGCAACCGAGGTTGCCCGAACACCGGCTGTTTCAGGAGCTTTCCTACGGGGACTACAACTCCTTCGTGAAGCAGAGCCTCGGGGTGACAACAAGGTTCATCTGTCACACGACCTTGAACGAAGTCGCCCTGACCCAAGGGGAGGAGGCCGCGAGGACACTTGGTCGGCATCGTCGCGTCGAGTCGACCAGACACTACACCTCTCGAGGTACATGGGGGGACGTGAAGGGGTCGGTCGACGTCTCAAGGAACCTCTAGATACTTTTTGGGAGGTTTTGTCCTGGTACGACTATGACTGGGACTGGTGGAATCTGGAAGGAGACGTGCCTCGGATTCCTCGAGCGAGCTATGAGGGTCATGTGGCAGGCGCACCCCTAGAGCCCCTCGATGCTGCCTTGTTGCAGGAGGACTTCCCCTGTTTGGGGGAGAACTTCGAATGGATAAAGCCGTCTTTTCTTCGGCGGCACATCGGCAGCCGCACTAAGGAGGTTGGTCCTCGCAATACGAGATTGGCTGTTCTTGTTGGTCAGATCACTGGAGGCAACATCGCTGTGAAAGCCCCAAGGAGCAGAGCCGGTTCATTTTTTCATAGCGCTTTTTGCGTTAAAAAGCGAAAGCCTGGACAGCTGCGTTTCATCCTCAGGTCTGAACAAGAGTCTGAGCCACTTACCCTTGCCGCCGTGTAACTTCCCCTCCTATCGTGAGATAGTCGAGACCATGTTCCGAGGAGCCTACTTCATCGAGCACGATTTCAAATCATGGTTTTTCCAGTTTGAGCTGCACAAGGAATCGTGGCCTTTCTTCTCGTTCAGAGTGGATGGGAATATCTTGCAGATGCAGCGGCTTGCAATGGGATACCGAGCCGCGCCGCAGCTGGGTCAAGCCGTCGCCAGATGTGTGGCTAACAAGTCTGTGAGAAATTCATCCGTTCTGGCTGTCGTCTGGCTGGACAACATCGTACTCATCGACAAAGACCTGGGTACGTTGAAGGAGGCTTCGCTCAGGTTCGAAGCTCTGTGCCGGAGGTACCGCATCGTGATTGGCGAGACGTCGGCTCCGTCACAGGTGGGTAGAGTCTTGGGTCTGGAGTTCGACCTCCAATGCAAGAGATGGAGGATGTGCAGCAAGTGGATCGAAGCCCTGAAACCGGTACTGGAGGACTTCGTGTTTGACAGACCCCTACAGCTTCGGAGGTAGTGGAGGCTCTGTGGTCTTGTACTTTGGCGAGCTCATGCAGTAGCCCTCCCTCTTTTCAGGTTCAAGTCCATCCTTAGGTGGATGTCAGGGTGTGCAAAGGCAAGGACCTCGATGCTGCTAGTCGAGCGGGTTTTTAGACTACACTCATAATAATACCAGTGTCAGTGCAACGTGCATTGCGAGCCGCTTTCGAAGAGCTGAGACAGAACGAATGGAAGCAGTGGGCCGAGCGACCTACAGTAAGGCTCGAGGCCTCACGGATGCCAGCTTGACGGGGTGGTGCTGCATGCTAATGCTCGATGGGAAGAAACACGTCAGGTGGGGATGTATACCAAGCAAGCCTTGGCAGGAGCAGCCATTGCTCAATTGGAGATGTATGCCCAGTCGTTCTTGGTGCTTGGCGGAAGGCCTACTCTGGTGACGAGGTCATGCTCGAGATGCTGTGCCGGCCGAGAGATCGCAGAGGAGGCACAAAGCAAGGTGTCTGGGTTCTATGTGAGGTCCTGGGAGAACCCGGTGGATGCGTACACTAGGTTGTGACATGTTTTTTCCTTGGCACAAGCACACTGGCGGCCTACCCCACTCCTGGCCAAGGTTCGCTAAGACGAATCTGTGACCTAAGGGACATGCAGTGGGGAGGGGGGGTGTTCATAAGTGGACCGCTTGTGCACACAAACAAATGGAGTGCCAAACTAGTTTTTTGTTTTAACAATATTATTGTCAAGACTAAAAACTAGTTGATGGCAGCATAATGAGCTATTTTATTAGGTAAAATTCCACTCGTGCACACAAACAAATGGAGCACCAAACTAGTTTTTGGCCATTTTTGACCCCAAATTTTTTTTTCTGGAAAAAGCCAGAAATCATGAAATTTATATTAACCATTAAAGGATGGGGGTTTTTGGGCAAAAAAAAGGTCACCATCGACTTTTTTATTTTCTAAAATTAAAACATCCTTGAGCATGCAACCATAGAACGATGCTTGTGTAAAAGAAAATACATCACCCAGGAGGGACAAAAAACACCCCCAGATGCCCCTCAAAGGCCCTGGGAAGTGAATAGAATAAGGAGTTGAAGTGAAATTTATTGTAAAACCCCACCCATAGGTTAGACACTTCCTTACTTTTTTCGCTTGGGCCTCGGAGTGCTAGGGGGGGTTTTGCTTTTGGGACTTGGCTCAGATGACGACCTGGGGAGAAGGGTATGTGTTTGGAGATGCTGGTCCTTAGGCGTTTCTTCGGTGTGGCCGGGCCTCCAGAGGGGGTGGGTAAACCACTGGTTCGTGATAGTCTGCAAAGCAAGCTGGGCACAGATGCACGTTACAAGCCTTGCAGATGAAGATAGTTTGCTCCCAGACCCCCAAAACACGCATGTGGTGTGTCCATTGTCTTGCTGCATCCAGTTTTTTGGACCAGTGACCTTTGGTGAAGTTGTGCCTGGCATCTTCCCTGGGCCCCTTGGTCCCCATTTCAGAACAGGTGCTTGCTGGGCAGTTGTTTCTGGACTGGACCCATTTTGGGCCTGCCTGGGCCTACTTGCTTCTTCACTGGAGCAAGATTAGGTACATTCTGTCGGTTTTCTTCAGATTGTTACCACCATTGACTAGACTTTCCTTGGATTGTTTCCACCACAAACCCGATTCCTCTTGCTCAAAGTAGAGCTCCACTGCTGAGACATTCTGGTTGCCATGTCCAGGGCATATTTTCACTCTTCTCGTCACTACTGGTGCTAGGTGAGGTCCCATCATCAGTGAGAATGTCCCCTTGGGCACTCCTGAACTCGTCTGAATCAGTACTGCTCATCTGAGCTTTCATGCCACCACTAGATGGTCATGGGTCAAAAAAAAAGGGCCCAAAGAATTTTTTTCCTCACAAAAAAAATTGTCACCTGAAAAGTGATATTTTACCTCAGAAAAAAAGATTTTTTTCACAAAGGGCACCTGTACTTGGCCTAGTAATGGTCCATCTGTCATTTTTCTTTCCTTTATAACTTACCTTTCTCATTCTTTGTATTTCCCCCCCCTGTTTTTACTGTACTTTATTGGCAAGTTGTTTTAAAAAATAACCTAACCCAACAAGACACCCCAATAGAACCAGCAAATCTGTCAGAAAAGACTACCTGATAGCCTACCTTGGGTGGAAAGGGGGCATGGCTGGCAATATTAGGGTTGAAAGGTCCCAGGATTGAGGTGAAGAAGGTGCCACCACTGACACTTTGCTATTGTTGGCAAGCACTGGAGGTGAAGGAGATTGCAGCCAAGAGGAAAGACCAACTGCTATTGCTGGGCAAGGAACTAAAAGAATGAAATAAATTCCACAAAAAAACCAAGTAAGGGTAAAAGGTTTGAATACATAGGTTAAATGGACTATTAAATTCTTTTTTGATTAAGTAACCACAGCTGGGTACTTTAATTTTCAACCCATTTTGGTAACACTGGGACTAAAAAGTTTTGATTAGGAGATTTACACTTTCTTTATTAGGTTTAAAAATTAAATAGGTTCAGAAAAAGACTAAAGAATAAATTCAAATGTGTGAAATTGTGTGTTTCCTGAAAAGTGAGTAAAAAGGTGGTAGAATGATATAAATCTTTTTTGGAATTTTTGGAAGAAAGTTGATTCCTTGAAGAAAAAAAAAATTCGATTAGGTAACCACAGCTGGGAAACCTACTTCAAGGAGCATTTTGCTTATCATCACCCAACATTGGGCCAAAATTCCAAAAATACCATTCTAAAATAAAACTTGATTTTGTGATTTTCAGGTGGCCATTTAGACCCTAAGGAAAATTCCTAAAGTGATTTCAGTCCAAGTGGGGTCAAAACTTTCCATTGGCTGTTCAGAATTCCATTTTCAGGACCAAATTGGGTGTTCAAAAAAAAATTTTTACCCTCAGTGATGAGTTACCCCCCTGAAATTTTTGGATTTTTACTTACTTCAGAATATAGTTTAGAGATGTGTATTCCACCTAAACACCTTTCTGAACTTTTTGGTTTGCAGAAATGGGTTTTTATGGTGTTTTAAATATAAATTTCTGTATTTTATTGGTGTACATGTAAGAAGGAAACACAAAAGAAGAACGGGAAATGACAACAAGAAACACAGTGTTGCTGCAAATATCAGTTCCCTCCATGGAGATGACCAGCATAGAAGCAGAGGCAGGGGAGGGTATAAAACAACTAAAGCACAGAATCACAGTCATGGCTGGGTTGTGCCCAACCACATGCACCCTCAGCCATGAAGGGGAAGAGCTGGGCAACTGACTGTGATGGAAGGTTGGTGAAGGATCTACCCTTCCAAGACCAGAGTATCCTTGAGCTGTTTCATTCCAGCAACACAAAGCACTGACAGGCCTTTGCATTGCAGGTGGCTACAATGAGAACTGCAATGATGATGAGCTCTGACACAAGAGGCAATCTGCTTAGACACAATGCAAGCAGTGAGATAGACACAAGGCTCAGCAAGTTACTTTGTTTGGCTGTTGAAGTGGGCCTGTACAATAGTGGAGATTTTGTGGGAACCCTGCTTCACTTTGCAGCAAGGAAGGGGCTTCAATCTTGTGTGGAAGTTCTGCTGATGAAGATGGCAGTCGATGTCAACTACAGGATGAGCCCTAGATAGGAGACTGTGCTCCATGTCAATGCCAGGAAGGACTCTCACAGTCACCAGCAGCTAGCAGGGAAGGGGTGGTCTCAGCCAGGCAGGGCAACCTGGCTGGTCTTGAGTGAGGGGCCCAGGCTGTGATGGACACGGTTGAGGGCTGGTGTGGGAGACAGGGCATGCTGCTGAGCTTGTTGGGCTCCACCAGAGAGTGGTGGTGCTGATCTCAGGTTGTTGGCACAGCAAAGGTTGTTGCTGAGGCAGGTCTGCTCCCCCTCTGACAGATGGCTGAGGGAGCTGTGGTGGTGTTGATGGCAAAGTTGTTCTGCTGGAGGACCTCCCCAGTTCACCACGAGGTCCTTGAGCAGAAGCAGATGACCAAGGCAATGGGTGGCTGCATGCAGGTATCCTTGCACTACAATGCTGTGGACTGCAGGGATGGACAACACAGGAAGGCTTCAGGAAGTATGACACCTTCAAGCTACTGACTGCCTCCCCCAAAGTAGCACCATGGCATGTGATCCTGGTGGAGTTCAGAACAGCCCTTCCTGGCAGGGTCACACGTTCGTCACCAGACGTGGATAAGCAGAAGGCGGCCATAGAGGCTCTGGCTGCCCTTGCAAGCACCCCACATTGGCAGACAGCCAGCTGTTGATCTGTACCGACTCGCTCTCTCCTTGATCAGCTGAGGGCAGGTCCTTCGCGGCAGAGGGAGAGGCTTGACCATGAGACCTGGGAACTGCTGGTGGCTGCAGCCAGTGTTGGTCAGAAAAAATCCTTGATTTTCTTTTTGACATACATGATGTGTTTACCTTTTTTTTTTTCCTTCTTTTTTTCTTGTCTTCTCACATTTTATCACACACCTAAGCCAAGCTGTTGTTTCTACTTTCCGCATCAAATGTTGTATTTGGATGTAATAGAAAAGGGGGGAAATAATAAATAATATGTACAAGAGGAGGGTATGTTTATACAACCTGTGTAAACAGATTGGTTCCTTGCTTTCAGCACCATGCCCCTAATGTGCAATGTACAGCTCAACCCCTGCATTGCACTGCCTGTTTGTTGCACATATTTTCGTGTTATCCCCCCCCCACCTGAAAATAATAGAAAGGAGATAAATATATGAGTTAAAGGAGGCTGGTGTTGGCAGCACCCTGCACAAGAACTGTCTACTTGATTACAGGGGGTGCACCACAGCCGAGTTGTAGCTTCTTCTGCATTCCGCATCGTTTCCTTAATCACCACGGCCAGGATGTAGCTTCTTCTGCATTCCACATCATGCCCTTAATCACTGCAGCCAGGTTGTAACTTCTTGCATTCCATGTCATTTCCTTAACCACCATGGCCAGGTTGTAGCTTCTTCTGTGTTCTGCATTGTGTCCTTAATCACCATGGCCGAGTTGTAGCTTTTTGTGTTCCGTGTCATTTCCTTAATCACGATGGCTGGACGGCTGGGTTGTAGCTTCTTCTGCATTCTGTGTTGTGTCCTTAATGTGTGTGGTGTTCAGCTCAACCCCAGCCAGGGTGCCCCAGGTAACTAAGATTCTGTGCTTGTGTGGTTTGCTCAGTGATGACAGATGAGGAGGTCAACAGTGAACAACACATCTGATGTTTTTCTTATATTTTCATGTTATCCCCACCACCTGAAAAAGAAGATAAAAGTTTTTTTTTTTTTTTTTTTTTTTTTTTTTTTGTATATTGTGCACCAAGAGGTGCATTGTGACACCTGCTTTTCCCTGTGCAACATAGTGGTACATGTTATAAAACACGTGCTGTGTTGTGCACCCTGTGTTGCATACATCATGTGTGTCGAAAATTTGGGGTGTTGGGGTGGTTTGTGGGCCAGACCCCTCAGACCACCAGTCTGGCCAGCACTGCCCATCCCTTTTTTTTACTTTTTTTTTTTTTTTTTTTTTTTTTTTTTTTTTTTTTTTTTTTTTTTTTTGCTTTGTACTTTTCTTGCAAAGGCCTCTTTTTAATATTTTTTTCAAAGCAGGTCTCTAAACCCCCTGACATTTTTTTTAATTTTTTTTTTTTTTTTTTTTTTTTTTTACATAGTCACAACAAGGTAGTATGAGCCTTGCCTCACATCCCACCCAAACCTAGGACCTCTTTTTTTGAACCTTTGAAACCAAAAGTGCCAAAAAAATGCAAGCCCCAGCCTAAATTTGGGCCTTTGTGACACAAAAAACACAAAGAAATTTTTTGGTCCCAAGAGTCCCCTGAGTCCCCTCCAGACCCCTGAGTCCCCTGAGTCCCCTCCAGACCCCTGAAAATTTCAGGGGACTCCTGTCCTGTCCCTTAGAGTCCCCTGAGTCCCTCAAGGGTCTGGACCAACACTGCCGCGGCACATGCACAAGGTGCACCAGTCATTCTCCAGTTTGTGCCGTCCCACTGCAGGGTTCCTGGCAACAAGGCAGCAGACAGGCTGGCCAGGGAGGGCATGAAGCGTGAGCTGACTTGCCCCTCTCTCGACTACAGGTCGGTCAGGGCCCTGGTCTGTCGCCAGATTCAGCAGAGGTCTGTGGTCATTGTTGGGGAGGTGGCCCTGAGATATGCGAGGGCCACAGGGCTCTGAGCAGCATGCTTCCCCCAGTCCCTCCCCAGGCTAGTGGAGATGGTCATCTTGTGGCTGAGGGTAGGGCACTCCGCTCTCTTCTTCGGCTTCCACCTCCTACGGGAATGCCAAGACGAAAAGAGGATCGACCAAAGGAGTCAGATCTTCGGTAGCTCCCTTCCTTCCCTCAAAGTCCTCCTGTCCACCGACGCCTGTAAGACCGCCCAGCTCTTGGAGCGGCAGGGAACATTGTGAAAAAACTTATAAATTATAATATATTATACTCTCCAAACATTGAGGTCTGAAGTTGTTAAACGACTTCAGACAGCAATTGTTTCTAACTCAATCTCTCGACTCTGGCTTCACTCCTATCCTTTCTTTTCACCTCCCTCCCCAGTGTCTTCCCTTATTTTCCATTACCAGGCCCCTGTCCCCCGCCCCCAGTGTTATTCAAATTTTCCACTCACCTTTCATATAGAAAGAAAAAAGAAAAAAAAAAAAAAAGAAAAAAAAGGACAGATGATTCAAGCTTCGGTGTACACAATCGAGCTTGATTTGAATTCCTTTATTTTGAGAAAAAAAAAAAAAAAACTGAAGAACGAAACTTAATTGAATTGAATTTATTGGCTCCCGAAAGCCCAACAAGTCCAGCAGACGGTGGAGTTTCACAGTCAGCTGGTTAATTTTTCACAATTGAAACTCCTCCAAAGTTCTTAAAATCTGGGAGGTCGTCTCTTGTTACTAGAGGCGGCTAATGCCTCGAGACCCAGGTGCTGCCTGGTGGGTGGGATCGGTTTTATTTTATTATGAAAAGAGCGTGGTGAGGGGGTCCAAGTAATTTACTACAGGGAGCAGCGGACCAGGACCCCTCGACCAATGGCTCAGTAACAGAGACTGCTTTTCACGAATCACTTTCAAACACCTCTCTTGGTTTGAAGTGATGTCCCTTTCCCTTTCCCTTGAATGGTTTTCTCTACTCCCCTTCGATCCTCCCGCCTGGTAGTGGAATATTTATTATTATTATTTAAAAAAAAAATAGGTGGGAACGCTTACACGACAATAAAAAAAAAAGAAATGTCTGATAAGCAGAAGGAAGCTGGCACCTCCACGAGGTCCCCACTGGGCGGCGCGAAAGGCGCCGGCGAAGACCAGCCCCCGATAGCCCTGACACTTGACCCCACGCCACCGACCCCAACGACAAGAACTAAATGCCTCTATGTAGACGTAGCTGTGTCCCCATCCTGTAGCTGGTCGCAGCTAGCTTCAATTCTCAGCGAGATCAGATGGGGGAAGCTTTTAAGGTTTGACGGCACCATTGGTGCCATCAGAGCTGAAGCCCCTCCCCCCTCTGTGAAGTTGGAAGTGAAGCTGGGTGAGATCGAGCAGACTGTGCACCTCCTTGTGCAAACGGGGGGTCTGCTGGACTACAGGAGGTCCTTGCCGGGGGGCAAGACAAAGAGGAAGGCTACGGCGATAGAGTTCCGTAGGTTCTTCGGAAACAGTGTCTGGTGGGAACTGTGGTGTGCGGCTGGTGTCAGGGACAGGGACATAAAACAGAAAGAGGAAGAGAAAAAGGAAAAGAGAAAGAAGGATAAGGAAGAAAAAAAGGCGACAGACGGAGAAAGCGGGGAGCAGCTGAAGGCGCTGATGGAGAGACTGGAGGTGATGGAGAGGAAACTAGCGGAGAAGGAAGAGAAGGGGGAGGAAGAGGAAATGATGTTGAGGCACCTGGAGTCAAGAATGGAGACCCAGGAAGAGGAGATGGGGAAGGTACAGGGTAAGGTGGAAGCGGTCGAAGGTCAGGTTGGTAACCTGGCACAAGCCATCGAGAGAATGGCGACAGTGCAGACGGAGCGGCTGGTGGCCATGGAGAGGAGGCTGACGGAGACTGGTGCGAGCCAGTATAATAAAATCCTCCTCCTCCTGACAACAGGAGGCAATAGGATGGAGGAAGAAGAAGAGTCAAGCCCCGAGCCACCACCGCACTGCCACGAGAGACCGGACGAATCTCAGTCCGGCATCGACTACTCACCCACCCAAACTGAACTCCCCTCCACACCTGTGAGAAAGGTGGGAAACGCGACCTCGTGCCAAGCCACCATGGCCACTACTCCCTCTCATTCAAACCCGTCAGCCCCCCTGAACGCCAAGAAGAAAGTCTCTCATTAACGAAAGACCTGATTTTAGTGAAGGTCAGAAAACTAAATAAAAAGATTAAAAAAAAAAAGAAAGTGTTGCATCAACCAAAAGAACTTAAAAGAAAAGGGCAAAAAAAAGATTTTAAAAAAAAAAAAAGCCAAAGCCCAAGAAAGGGGAAAAAGAAAAGGCAACCCCACAAACAAAAGAGTGAACAATAAACGAAGAGAACAAAACAACGGCGGAAAGCAAGGAAGAAGAAAGCGAAGACGAGGACGTGGTACTACTTGGCTACAACACGCGACTAAATCCTGGCCGGCCCCGAACGGGGGTGTCCAAGCGAGACAAGGCGTTAGTGGCGGCGATGATAGGTCAGTTATGGCCGGCCCCCCCCAAGTAGTACGACCCTTCATCCGAAACCCGGGGTGCGGGGGTGACCAATACGGTAAGTCAAGCAAGAGCACGAACAGACGACGAGGAGGAACAGGACCACATGGAATGGATATCCTAAGCTGCGGAGACGTCGAGAGTAACCCCGGTCCTAACATGAAAATAAAGACTGATCAGCCACGCAACCCGAAGCTGAGAGTGTTGTCGGTGAATGCACACTCGGTGAGAGGGAAAATGGTGGAGCTCGAGAAAAGTAGAGAAGAACTCGAGCTTGATGTGGTTATGATACAGGAATCATGGCTAAGAACGAGGATGAAATCGAACTACCGGGCTTCAACCTGTCAGGAGAGACAGGGTGGTGCTAAACGAGGACGGGGAGGTGAAGAGGGGAGGTGGTCTGGTGACGGCGGTCAGGAGAGACCTGGATGCTGAGCAGACGTTCATAGGAGAACGTGATGACAGGACGGAAAGACTGGACGTATCCGTACAACTCACCGAAACAAGAAAACTGCTCTTGGTCAACATCTACCGCCCCCCATCGTCCACGAAAGTCAAAGGCGACTTGGCAGTCTCCAATCTCCCTTCTGGTCAGGATGTGCTGATATCGGGTGATTTCAACGCGCACTCTGACATGTGGGACAGTACCGCTAAGAACAGTGACCTGAAGGGTGGTGAACTGGAGAAATGGATGGTCAGGACGAACATGCTGCCACTCAACAGACCAAAGTGCCCCACACACTTCTCAACGAGAGGAACCTTCACCACGACCGACATAATGATAACGGACGCGGGGTATGACCCAGGCTCGTGGAGGGTACTGGACTCAATAGGTTCCGACCACTTTCCCATGTTCTACGAATGGGAAGTGGGACAGCAACAAAAGGAAGGAAGGAAAAAACCGCCCCAGAAGCTGGTATGGGAAAAAGCTGACTGGGGCAAATTCAGGACTATCGTAGAAGAGAGGACATCATGCCTTCTAAAGAGCAAGGACGTGGAGGTGGTGAGTAAGGGACTCATCGACCTGCTCATGGCAGCTTCTAGGGAGAGCATACCTAGAAAAGGGCCGAAACCTGCTAAGGCGTGGTGGACTCCTGAGATAGACAGCAAGGTAAAGGAAAGGAACACCAAACTAAGGGAGTACGTAAGCAAGGGCGAGGACGATCCGGTTGCCTTAGCGGAGGTGAGGTTACTCCAGAAAGAGACAAGGGAGTTAATACAAGCCTCTAAACAAAAGAGGGACGAAGATTTCCTGGATGAACTGGGAAGGAAGAAAACGTCCAAAGACACTTTCGCTTTCATAAGGCAGCTTGACGGGAGTGCAACGAAACCCGGAGTCTCGGTTCTCAGGGAGAACGGTACAAGATACGCAAGTAACAAGGCGAAAGCAACAGCCTTGTGTGAACACTACGCAGCAAAATGTACACCGAAAATAGGACAATCCTCTAGAGAAGCTCTGGAATCCCTAAAAAACGAGGTGAAGAGAGACCCAGCAAGAACAAGCAGAAGCAGTCACGACGAGTGAGGTGCTGGGCGAGATCGCGAAGCTAAAGAAACGAAAAACCCCGGGACCCGACGGCATCTACAACGAATATCTCAAAAAAATGGGGCCAAAAGGAGTGGAAGTTCTGAAACATCTCTTCAATCTCTCTTGGAAGGAAGGGAAGGTCCCGTCGGAGTGGAAGAGAACAACAATCAGACCACTCAGGAAACCCAACAAAGACCCGAGCAGAGCCGACTCCTACAGGCCCATATCCCTGACGAGCAACATCGCGAAAGCCATGGAGAGGGTGGTGAGAAGCAGGATGGTCTACCTTCAAGAGACCAGGAAGGTAACCCCACCACACTGGACACAATCCGGCTTCATGAGAGGCCGATCAACCACAGAGAACATACTCTTCGCTGCGAAAACTCTACAGGGTTTCAAATACAACAACACGGGGAAAAGGGGAGGTCTGCTCTTTCTGGACCTTAAGGGGGCCTTCGACACGGTGTGGCATGAGGGACTCATAGCAAAGATGGAGAATAACGGATATCCCGAAGAATACACAAGATGGGTAAAGAGCTACCTCAGCAAGAGAAAAGTGGCGGTGGAGGTGGAAGGCACACATGGGGTCTCCAGGGAGTTTAAGGGGGGAGTCCCTCAAGGAACTGTCCTGGCACCCCTACTCTTTACCATCTATGTGGATGACCTGACCAGAGTGCTAGAAGAACGAGGCATTTGTGCTTGCACGTATGCAGATGACATCATGGTCGTGGTCGAAGGCAAGAAGGACAAGGAGGTCGAGAAAAAGGCACAACTGATTGTTGACTTGGTGGAACAGTGGGCTGAGAGGTGGTCGATGCAGCTGGCACCCGAAAAATCGAACATCCTTTGCAACGGAGTCTCGAGGAAACTGAAGGTATCTTTCGGAGACGGGACAGGATTGAAACAGGTAGACAAGGCGAAGTACCTGGGGGTCACGCTAGACGCTAACGCGTCCTTCGAGGCTCACGTGGGTGAAGTCAAAAACAAGACGTGTAGGCGCTTGGGATACTTGTACAGACTGTCCAGCAAGAAGGGTGGGTTGAGAAGGGACATGCTCAGAGCGATCTACCTAACGTACGTGTTCCCACTGACTAGATACGGCCTGGGGGTCTACGGCAAGTCGCTGCGGAAGGACCTTTTTGACGACCTGAACGAACTACATGAAACGGCGGCGAGATTTATCACAGGGCTCCCTGGGAAGATCTCCAAACATATAGCAGTGGTAGAGGCAGGACTACAACAATTGGACACAGTAGTCAAGACGGACACCCTGCTGTTGTACAAGGAATGCATACGGAAGTCCAACACAGTGGGGTGTGTTGCTGCACTTGCTGAGGAGCTCGACGAGGACACCTGGGCAGGGAGGATGAGGAGGGATGCAAAGAACCTGGACCCTCCGCAGAGGGAATGCACCCCGGTAGGCCCATCGCCCATTAAAGCAGACCACATGATCCCCCCCTGGCGTGACCTGATGTTGGATCTGAGACCCTATCTGATCGAAGACAGCAGACGCTCGGACCCGAAGGAAAAAAGGCTAGAAGTGGCGCTGAGGACGATCGCAGCACTCCCGAAGGATTCCATGAGGATTTACACCGACGGCTCCTCGCCCAACAACAGGAGAGGGGGAGCGGCAGCAGTGATGAGGGTGAGGGGAAAAGAGGAAGTGGTGAAGGGGTCTGCAGGTGAGTACTGCAGCTCTTTCAGAGCGGAAACCAAAGCATTGCTGCTGGGCTTGAGAGGTGCGGCAGTGGCGACGAAGAAAGTCATCCGGACGAAAAAGACCATCCCTTTAATACTGCTCACTGATTCTCAATCACTGATCCTGAGCCTACAAAAAGGCCCTCAGTCAGCAACCTACTGTGACGAGGTATTCATCTGGCAGCATATCAGGATACTGAATGACAGAAATCTGTCGGTGACGATACAGTACATCCCTGCCCACGTAGGTGTCGAGGGCAACGAGAGAGCGGATGAGGCTGCTTCTAAGGCTGCTAAGGAACACACAACGGCTGGCACTCACTATTCTCTGACGGACTACAGAACAACAAAGTCCTGCGTTAAGAGAATGATCTACAAAGAGTGGAGGGAACTGTGGGAGGACAGTGGGAAGGACAAGGCATACAGAGAACGTACTGGAGGCCGATTTCACTCTTTGAGAGGCTTGGCCTCGAGAAGGGGTGAGATACAGGAAATGAGGCTCCGTGCTGGCCAGTCCGAGCTCACCAGGGGATACCTGAGACGCGAAGGGGCGAGGGAGGTGGACGTGAAATGCACTTTCTGTGGAGAGGTGCAAAACCTCACGCATCTTCTGAGTGAGTGCAGGGGGACCGAGGTGGAGAGGGCGAGGCACCTGGGTTCGCACTCCATCACCGAACTCCTGACCGATGAATCCCCTAGAGTTGAGTCTTTCTTGAAAGAGATTGGCTTGCTGTAGGGGGTGACCATGAGATAAATTAAGACATTTTTAAAACATTTTTAAAAAACATTTTTTGAAAGATAAATTTTATTTTACGTGGGATGGTAGAGTTTCCTCTATTAAAAGCATTAGGCTCATGAGCGAGACAAGTAAGGTGTTGAGTAAGGAAAAAAGAAAAGAAATGAAATGAATGAGAGAAAAAAAAGAAAAAAAAAAAAGAAAAAAGAAAAAAAGGAATAAATAGTGCTTCGAACAATCCTCCCTTCACTCCCCTCCCCTAGTGTATTTTCGTTCCCTGCCAAAAAACCCCTCCCTCCTTTTAAGACGGTACAGTGTATTGAAAAGAAAAAAAAAATAAAAATTAAAAAGAAAAAAAAAATAAAAAAAAAAGAAAAAAAAACTATATAAATAAACAACAGAAAGAAAGAAAAACTATTCAAGCCCCAACGACAAACAAAAACCGGCATGGGGACGGCTCGTGGCCGGTCGAAGGCAAGAGTCGCCCCGAAATCCTTAAGACGATCCTTCCTATTGAGGGGGATGCGCTACCAGGGGGAAGGAAAAAAGGTGGCCATGGGCAGGACAGTCGAAGGAATGTACTAGGGGGCCAAGAGGCAGACTGACTGCGCCATAGGCGATACAAAAGGAGAAGATTTTGACCAAGAAAGAATGGAACGAATATCTGAAAGGAAGTATACACACACTCCCCTTACTGAATACCGTCTTGCTTCACCCTGTGATTTGCCAGGCACAATTATGTCACCCTGTGCAACACAGACTTTTGATGTTTCAAACCTCTTTATCTTCTCTCCACCTTTTGTCTCCCCCACTGGCAGTGGAACAAATAATATTATTATTATTATTATTAAAAAAAAAATAGTGGGGCGTATAAAAAAAAAAAATAGTCGGGCGTATAGCAAGCAGACTCGGGTGTCAAGCGTTCACCGTGGACGACCTCACCCGCGGCCTGAGAAGGATGAAGACGCGCAGCGCGGCCGGGGAAGACGGAATCTTCTCGGAGATGCTCCTCTTCTGCCTTCGACCTGGTGCCCCATGGTGCCCTGCTGGACAAGATGCGAGGGAAGGGTCTCCCCGAACCCTTCGTGGAGTGGACGCGGTCCTTTCTATGCGGCCGTACTGCTGCGGTCACGATTGGACGGTCGAGGGGGTCAACGACAAAGGTGAGACGGGGTGTCCCCCAGGGCTCTGTCTTGGGTCCCATCCTGTACACCATCTACGTCGACGAACTCGCCAGGAGACTGGAGGGACTGGCGGACGTCTCGGTGCTCTACGCCGACGACGTGGCGGTCGTGATCTCCTCTGGACAAGGGGACGTGGCTGGACGTGGCTGGGCTGGAGCGGAAGGCGCAGGCAGTGGTGGATGCGGTTGAGGACTGGTGCAGGGAGCGTGACATGCTGCTGAGCACGTCCAAGACGCAGGCAGTGTGCGTCCCCCCCCCAGAAACGTCTCGGGGTCTACTTCACTTCGTCACGAGTCCCCCTTCAGCCAGGTGCCTTCCAGAACCCACTCTTCGGCCTGGGGGTGAACGCCGATGGCACGATCTCCGGGGACCAGGAGCTGGCGGGCCTTCAGGTTGTGGAGGCGGGTGGTGTGCGGATCCGCTGCGTGCGGGACATGCATGCAGCCGTGCGACGGCCCAACGTGGACTACGTTGCGGCCCGTCCCCTGCCTCTGTCTGAACACGCGAGGTACCTTGGGGTTACGGTGGACTCTGGGCTCACGTTCGGTGAACACGCACAGGACATCCTACGGCGGGCCAGCAAAAGGCTGAGGGTGCTGAAGCTCTTGTCCGGCACGTCCTGGGGCAGCAAGAGGGACACTCTGCGGTCTCTCTACGTTACGTACATCCTCCCGCTGCTGCGCTACTGCATGGGGGTCTACTACAGCAGGCTCGATGATGTCGGGAGGAAGGACCTGGCTGGGCTTCACCAGGAGGCGGCGGTGCTGATCACGGGCTGCTGGAGTGGCTCCGGAGGGTACAAGCTCCTAGCAGAGGCAGGACTGCTTCCCCTCGAAAGAATGGCTGAGGGTGCTGCGGCGACGATGACGGCGAAGGCCTTCTGCTGGCAGTCCTCCCCGGTTCACAGGGAGACGGTCAAGCTGAAGCAGGCGAACAGGCTGGGGTGTGGGTGGCTGCGCTCTGGCTACCAAGCACTGCGTCGATGCGGGTTGGAACCAAAGGTGCACTTCGAGTACCTGTCGGCTACGCCCCTGGCGGCCCCGTGGCAGACAGGCATGGTCGACTTCAGGACTGACCTCCCCGGCGGGGTCACGCGATCGTCGCCAGACGCGGACAGGCGGAAGGCGGCCGAGGCTGCTCTTGCGGCTCTCCCCCCGGGCATCCATGCCTACACGGATGGCTCGGTTGTACAGGTCGGACAGAAGGCGAAAGGTGGCTCTGGGGTTTATCTGCAGCTGCCTCCCCCCCTGACCCCTGTGTCTGTGTGCCATGGCGTCAACGACTTCTGTTCATCTTTTCGGGCAGAGGGCATGGCTGTGAAAACGGCGCTGGATATGGTGGCTACCCTCCGAAAAACACACCCTTCGCTGGCGAAGTCCCCGCTGTCGATCTGCACCGACTCCCTCTCCCTCGTCGAGCAGCTGCGAGCTGGCCCAACGCGACAGAGGGAGAAGCTCGACCACCAGACGTGGAGCCGGCTGGTGACCGCGGCGCGCACGCAGGGGACACCGGTGGTCCTCCAGTTTGTGCCCTCCCACTGTGGGGTGGACGGGAACGAGAAGGCTGACGCTCTGGCCGGGGAGGGAACGAAGCGGAAGCAGGACAGGCCCTCCCTTGACTACCGATCAGTGAGGGCCCTGGTGCGACGGTGGGTGGTGCGGAGGTCCGCGGAGCTCATAACATCCCTCGCCCACAACTACGCGGTGGCGACCGAGCTTCGGTCCGCGCACTTCCCCCTTGGCTTCCCCAGACAAGCTGAAACGGTCATCTCGCGGCTGCGGATTGGTCACTCGGCTCTCTTCTTCGGCTTCCTGCAGACTGCTGGCCCGAACAGGAAGCACAAGGGTGTGCTCCGGTGCCCAGCCTGCCACGCAGCACCGATGTCCAGGGAGCATGTTGTCGGTGGGTGCCCTGTGATCGGGAGGGGGGCGATCGACACTCCTGCTGGTACTCCCTCCCTAGCCTTCTCCCTGTCGAGACGCGTGACCCAGATCTACGACCTCGTTGTTGAGTCTGGCCTGCTCGCCTGGTCACGCTCCGGACTGTTCACCTCGCCATCATCCCTGGCGTCTACAGACGTCACTGCACCTTCAAACGTGCCGCCCCCTCCTCCGGTCTCTCTTGACGCCGGTCCCGCGGCCCCCGTGCTGCGCTAAGGGATCGCCCGCGTGTGTGTAAAGTGAAATGTTGTGTTTTCCACTTTCCTTTCCCTTCCTTCACCTTCCTCTCACTGTTTCCCATTTCCCCTTTTTTTTATTTTCACACTCACCAATGATTCGCTCAATAGGAGCAATACCTCCCTGGGGGGCTTTCCGCCGGAGGTTCCAGCCAAAGAAGGACATCCAGCTGGAAGGTAGGCCCCCGTTTTTCTCTCACTTGACTGAGGGAATAATGTAATTCAGCCCTCTTCGGCTGTCCCAAAGCAGAGCACGGGTTGGTGGGGGACCAGGGCTCCTCCTGCTTGCAGAAGCCTGGTCCATTGCCCTCCCTATTTCCCCATGGTTTCCCCTCACCTTTTTTTTCCCTTTTCTCAGGTGTTGCTCTCCATGGCGGCCCTGCATTGGTATTTTGAAAAAAAAAAAAAAAAAAAATGGGGTGGGGGGTCTGCGACACATTAAAAACAAATTTAAAAAAAAAAAAAAAATTTACAAAAATGGACCAGACCAACGCGGACGCCTCCACGAGGCCCCCACTGGACAGCTTGCAGATGCAAGTCGACGAAGCAGCCGCGGAGGAGGTTCCAGAGTTAAATCTGGACCTCGAGAAGAAGGAGGAGAAGGAAGAAGGGAAGGGGCGTCCAGGGAACTGGGTCATGGGCCCCTTGCCGAAGAAGGTCGACGGGGAGGGAGCGGCAGAGATTCTCGCCGCAACGATAGCAGGAGAGACGGAAAAGGCCGTCATCCTGAAGACGGCAAATGCCGTCTTTTTACTTTTCTCCGCCGCCACCCCACCAAAACACACCCAAACGAAGGTGAACGGCCAGATAGCGACGCTACTACCTGCCGTCAAGGTGGTGGACCCCCTCGAGGCAAGAGAGGAAAAAAAGTGGAAAGGGAAGGGCGGAAAGAAAACAAAAAAAAGCCGCCTCAACAGGTACTCGGTAGATGGATTCTTAGCCCACTACAGGGAAAAGACGGGGTGGAGCCTCTACAAGGAGGCTGTCGAGGAATGGAAACAAAGAAGGGCTCCACCTCCTCCTTCCGCCCTAAAGTCGAGAGATCCTCAACAACAGCAGAACCCAGAACACTTAAAGGTTCTGGAAGAGCTACGGGGACAGCAGCAGGTGCTGCAACAACAACTGCAGATGCAACAGCAACAGCTTTAATTAAAAAAAAAAAACAAACAAAAAAAAAAAAAAAAAAACATAAAGAACATAAACGAGCTAAAAAAAAAAAAAAAACAACATCAAAAAAAAAAAAAGAAAAACCAAAAGAAAAAAAGTTGTCAAAAGAAAAAAGGAGGACAACAACAGCAACAAAAACAACAACAACAACAAGAAGTCTGCAGAACAACACAAGCACTTTGCACAAGAGAAGTATGTACGACTTGGCTACTTCCCGCGGTCGAATCCTGGCCGGCCCCAACCGAGGGTGTCCACGGGGGACAAGGCGTTAGTGGTGGCGACGAGAGGTCTGTTAGGGCCGGCCCCCCCCAAGTCGTACAACCCTATCTTCGAAGACCTGAAGGTAGGGGTGACCACATAGGCAGTGCGTTGTTCTTGCAGTACCGACCTTCGACGGCCGCTTCAATGAAGAAGAGAAGATCCGGACCACATGGGATGGATATCTTGAGATGCGGCGACGTCGAACAAAACCCGGGGCCAGCCGTTGGTGGGGTGAGGAACGGGTGGCTCAAGATAGTCTCACTCAACGTAAGGTCCCTCAGAGCTAGGAAGGCCGAAATAGAGAGGGCTATCGATGAAATGGCGCCGGACATCCTGTGTCTCCAAGAGACACACCTTACATCAGACGATGACATGCATGGATGGTTCGACGGGTACAAAGCCTTTCGGAGGGACAGGACGAGGCCGAGAAGAAGAGGATTTCCCATTAAGGGCGGCGGCTTGTTGACACTCGTGAAGGAAGGCATCAGCGCCAGCAGGGTTTCAGCGAAGGAGAGCAGGGACGTGACAGAGAGGCTGGACGTGAAGATCTACCCACCGGGACAGAAAGAGATTCTCCTAGTGAACATTTACCTCCCACCGACATCACCGTCAGATCCCAGCGATGACAGACCTGCCATCGACTCATACTTCAACCCGTACTCACTTCCTACTGGAGACAATACCCTGATCATGGGGGACTTCAACGCCCATCACCCACTGTGGGATGGAAGGAAGAAAAAAGAAGACCCTATAGGAAGCAAAATCGCAGCGTGGATGGTCGATAAAGGGATGAGACCCTGGAACGACAGATATAAGCCCACACTCCTTAACACAAGAGGGACACTATCCTCGCCAGACTTGGTTATAAGCGGACCTGACATGGAATCTACATCCTGGACAACCCTAGAGTCATGGGGTTCCGACCACATTCCCATGTCCATCGAAATCAGAACCAAGTTTGAAGTCAAGACGACAGAAAGGAGATTCTGCTTCAAAAAAGCGGATTGGGCTGGCTTCAGGGATTATCTTGAGCACGCCCTAAGGCACCTGCAGAGAACAGGTGACCCCGTGAAATTGAACAAACAGTTCACGAACGCGATCAAAGAAGCCGCCAGGCTCTTCATACCGAGAGGTGGAGCAAGAGGTGGGAAAGCGTGGTGGACAGAAGAACTAACGCAGTTAGTTGCTCAGCGGAACGCTCTGAAAAAGGAGATAATGTCAGACATTGGCATCCCCTCGACTGAACAGTGCGAAAGACTCGGAGAAATCAGCCGACAAGTGCAGGAACAAATCGTCGTAGGAAAGAAAAGAGCGTGGGCTGAGTACACGAAGGAATTGTCACAGAAGAAAGACCTGGGGCATGCTTTCAGGACGATAAAGACGCTCGATGGTAGGAAGGGCAAAGAACCTGTGGCGCCGCTGATGGCTGGTGAAAGATTACACACCACAGCGACAGAGAAGGCAGACGCACTGGTGGACCACTACGCGGAGGCATTTGCACTGTAACTGAACAAGGACACCAAGAGAATGCTGGAAAGAGTAGAACGACTAACCAAGGAAAACGGTGGTCGGAATAACAGGACCGAGTGCCCCGATATAAGCATCGACGAATTGAAGTACGCACTGAGGCAACTTAAAAAGGGGAAGTCCCCAGGCCCTGACGGTGTGTACAACGAGATGTTAAAGCACCTCGGGGAAACGGCCCTGGACGCGATGCTGCATCTCTTCAATATGTCGTGGGAGAAGGGTGTAGTTCCGTCGGATTGGAAATACACACACATCGTCCCGCTCTTCAAAGGCAAAGGAAAGCTGAAGAGCGAACCGGCATCGTACAGGCCGATCTCATTAACCTCGGGAATTTCAAAGACAATGGAGAGGATAGTGAAGATCAGGATCGACTACCACCAAGACGTGGGCGATGTAAAGAAGGTTCACAAAATGCAGTCAGGTTTCAGGAAGGGGCGTTCCACTGAAGAGAACGTCTTGCAGGTTACAACGAAACTAGATCGCATCAGAGGAGACGAGTTCTGCGGGGGTCTCCTGCTCTTTGACCTGAAAGGGGCTTTTGATACAGTCTGGCATAAAGGCCTGAACGCAAAGCTGAGATACAGCAAGTACCCGCAGAGGATAACGAACTGGGTCGCTGCCTTCCTGGACCAAAGGGTTGCAGCCGTCAAGGTGGACGGCAAGATAGGGAAACAAAGGCAGATAAAAGGAGGGGTTCCACAGGGGACAATCCTGGCTCCGACCCTCTTCTCAATATACATGGACGACCTGTCAGCGATTTTCGCAAAGGAGGGAATTGACGCTGTGATGGGCGCTACTGAGAAGACTGGCAGGGACGAAGTGGGGTTGCAAGAAAGTGGTAATGAGGGCACTCTACCTCACGTACGTACAGCCAGTTTTCCGTTACTGTCTGGGGGCGTACGGACCTTTCGTGATAGGCGGGAGGGGCACGTACCACGAAGGAATCCAGAAGCTGCAGTACCGGGCAGCTTTAACGATCACAGGATGTGTAGCGACATCAGAGACATTCGCTACACTAAACGAGGCTGGCTTGTGGACACTCGATGCGCTGATCGAACACGACAGTTTACTGCTGTACGAGTCCATCATTAGGAAGGAGAACACAGCTGCCTTTCAAGCTACACAACCCCTGAAGGATCTGACCAGATACGAGGTACTGTTCCCGAAGAAAACATGGTCAGATCGACAAAGGGAAGCAGCCAGGGCCTACAAGCTCCCAGAGAGAGCGGCAACACCATTCTCAGGTTATGCCTTTGAGAAGAAGTACAGAGTTACACCTTGGCAGAGATTCGAGGGTAAACTGATACTGGCCCCCTTCCTCGACATACATGTGAGGAGATCGGACACCAGTGAAGTCAGAAGGAAAGCAACAGAGGACACTCTGAACGGGCTTATCGAGAAGCACGGAAAAGCCTTCTGCATGATCTTCACAGACGGGTCATTGAAGGACGGCAGGAACGGAGGAGCTGCTGCGATACTGTTGCGAGGGGAGAGAAAAGCTTCGTATGGGGTCAGCGGTGGATCCTATACGTCATCCTACAGGTGCGAGCAAAGGGCCATAGAGCTGGGGCTGCACCTCGCGACAAACCTCTCGAAGAGAGTGGGCACGAGCCAAGAGATGGTCCTTATTTGCACTGATTCGCAGTCGGTAATAAGGAGGATGTGCCAGGGGCACCTGTCCGCTGTCTCTGCAGACGAGTACAAACTGTGGCACGAGGTAGCGGGACTTGTAAAGAGAGGCCACAAAGTGGTCATACAGTACGTACCAAGTCACTGCGGATTCAAATGGAACGAGATGGCGGACAAGAAGGCGAAGGAGACCTGCCGGGCAGTTGCCCACGAACAGAAGACCAGCATAGACATCGTGAAGTCACTGGTCAGAAAAAAGGTACTGGCGAACCACCTCCTCTTCTGGAAAAAAACGGGTGTCAAGGAGACATACCGAGAGCTTTTCGCAGGGAATTTCGAGAAGTTTGAAGAGTTAAACAGGGAACAAGAAGTTGCGATCATGAGGCTGAGAGTGGGGAAGAGCCCCCTCATAAGCGGGTATCTACTCAATCCCCCGGCCGATGTGGTCACATGCCACCTTTGTTCGATGCCTCAGACGCTGAGCCACCTCCTGAAAGAATGCCAGGACGATGGTAGAGCTGACCAGAGAAGTCAGATCTTCGGTTCCTCCCTTCCTTCGCTCAAGGCCCTACTGTCAACTGACGCCGGGAAAACCGTACAATTCCTGGAACAGCAGGGCCTGTTGTGACCGACCGTGAGATATAATCCCCTTTATAAATTATATTATAAACTAAACTTTACTTAAATACTTTTCTCTCAAATTATCCTGAGTTTGAAGCTGTACTGTTGTTATACGACTTCAGACAGCAATTGTTTCTAACTCAATCTCTCGACTCTGGCTTCACTCCTATCCTTTCTTTTCACCTCCCTCCCCAGTGTCTTCCCTTATTTTCCATTACCAGGCCCCTGACCCCCGCCCCCAGTGTTATTCAAAATTTTCACTCACCTTTCATATAGAAAGAAAAAAGAAAAAAAAAAAGAAAAAAAGAAGGACAGATGATTCAAGCTTCGGTGTACACGATCGAGCTTGATTTGAATCCTTTATTTTTGAGAAAAAAAAAAAAAAAAGAAAAAAAAAAAAAAAAAAGAAGAATATATATAAAAAAAAAAAAAAAGAACTGTAGAACGAAACTTAATTGAATTGAATTTATTGGCTCCCGAAAGCCCAACAAGTCCAGCAGACGGTGGAGTTTCACAGTCAGCTGGTTAGTTTTTCACAATTGAAACTCCTCCAAAGTTCTTAAAGTCTGGGAGGTCGTCTCTTGTTACTAGAGGCGGCTAATGCCTCGAGACCCAGGTGCTGCCTGGTGGGTGGGATCGGTTTTATTTTATTATGAAAAGAGCGTGGTGAGGGGGTCCAAGTAATTTACTACAGGGAGCAGCGGACCAGGACCCCTCGACCAATGGCTCAGTAACAGAGACTGCTTTTCATGAATCACTTTCAAACACCTCTCTTGGTTTGAAGTGATGTCCCATTCCCTTTGGTTTTCTCTACTCCCCTTCGATCCTCCCGCCTGGTAGTGGAATATTTATTATTAAAAAAAAAATAGTGGGGCGTTTAGCTCAGTGGAAGAGCGCCCGTTTCGCATACGGGAGGTCGAGGGTTCGAACCCCTCAATGTCCACCTTTTCCTCCCTCAAATTCAAAGGAGTAAATGTAAAAGGTGGACATTGAGGGGTTCGAACCCTCGACCTCCCGTATGCGAAACGGGCGCTCTTCCACTGAGCTAAACGCCCCACTTTTTTTTTTATAATAAATAATAATAAATGTACCACTGTCGTGCGAAGCTAAAGGCTGGGGGGGAGGGATAGGCGCAGGAGGCCTGAAGGGCCTCCTGCAAGTGAAAGGGGGAACAAGAGGGGTTGACAAAATTTTTTGTAAAAGTTTAAAGAAAACCCTCCCACAACTATCCATACGTACCGAGGCGGGAGGTGGGCAGGCCCGGGGGCTCCCAGCGTTCGCAACTGTGCCCACCTTCAACGTCCCTCGGCATCTCACCAGCCCGCATTGCACAACAGCACCCTTTGGCCGAACCTCCGGGATTTCAAGGGGTGGGGTACCTCGTCAGTGCTCGTAGGCACACCGGCACGGAGGCATCCCCTTCAGCCGGTTTTGTTGGGCTGTGGAGCCTTTGGAAAATAAAATTGTAAAGAAAACATAACCAGAGAGGAAGAAAGAAGTTGGGGGTGCACGACAGGGCAAAATAAAAAGGGAAGACATGGGGGATGAGAGTACTATTACTAAAAAAGTTTAAATCTACTTCTACTTCTTGCCGGCCCGGCACAGCACGCCTCGCTCCCAGCAGCACACGCCACACAGACAGACTAGAGCACCTCCACCGCAACCAGTTCTCTTCCAGTGTCCCCGTGCACCCCACCGTCGATCCGTTTGTCTGTACCCAGTTCGGCTACCGATCTGTCTGGCCTTCCAGTTGCGACAGGGCGGTCATTGCCTGAAGGGCGCCGGGATCAACACTGTGGCCTCCACTTCGCGCGAGACCGGTCTCAGCCTCACGACTCTCGGATGGGGTACGCTGGAACACTGGGCGACGCCGCCGCACGCATCACACCACAACACAGCGGAACCAGCACAAACAAACCGTACGCCACTCACCAGCGACACCAGCCACAACCCACCGCTCCTGTTCACCCCACCGTTGTCCGAGTACCTGTACCCAGTTAGCCTGTGTCCTGACTGGCCTTTCAGTTGGGGCAGGACTGACAACGCTACAAGGGCGCCGGGAACAACCTGTGGCCTCCACTGTGCGCGAGATCGGTCTCAGCCTCTCGACGCTGGTGGAATGAACAGGAACGGTGGGTGTCGCCGCCGCACGCAACCACGCACACGCCGCGCGATGGGAGAGAATGCCTTTTGCTCAGACCGAGTCTGAGTGGTCTTACACCCCCGCTACCGGTGCCCCGATAGCGGCTTGTGCCAAACAGACCGTCTTCGTTCCGGCACCCTCCCCGACACGCCTTCGCGCTTTCGCACCACAGCCCTCCCTGGCCTGCGGTCCCAGGGGCCACCACGAGGAGGACAGCGCAGGATACTTCACACCATGTTGTTGTTCTTTTTTTTATGTGTACCCCAACCCCCTTTTTTTTTTTTTTTTTTTTTTTTTTTTTTCCAAAATACCAATGCAGGGCCGCCATGGAGAGCAACACCTGAGAAAAGGGAAAAAAAGGTGAATGGAAACCATGGGGAAATAGGGAGGGCAATGGACCAGGCTTCTGCAAGCAGGAGGAGCCCTGGTCACCCACCAACCCGTGCTCTGCTTTGGGACAGCCGAAGAGGGCTGAATTACATTTTTCCCTCAGTCAAGTGAGAGAAAAACGGGGGCCTACCTTCCAGCTGGATGTCCTTCTTTGGCTGGAACCTCCGGCGGAAAGCCCCCCAGGGAGGTATTGCTCCTATTGAGCGAATCATTGGTGAGTGTGAAAATAAAAAAAAGGGGAAATGGGAAACAGTGAGAGGAAGGTGAAGGAAGGGAAAGGAAGGGAAAGGAAAGTGGAAAACACAACATTTCACTTTACACACACGCGGGCGATCCCTTAGCGCAGCACGGGGGCCGCGGGACCGGCGTTTCCGAAGAACCTACGGAACTCTATCGCCGTAGCCTTCCTCTTTGTCTTGCCCCCCGGCAAGGACCTCCTGTAGTCCAGCAGACCCCCCGTTTGCACAAGGAGGTGCACAGTCTGCTCGATCTCACCCAGCTTCACTTCCAACTTCACAGAGGGGGGAGGGGCTTCAGCTCTGATGGCACCAATGGTGCCGTCAAACCTTAAAAGCTTCCCCCATCTGATCTCGCTGAGAATTGAAGCTAGCTGCGACCAGCTACAGGATGGGGACACAGCTACGTCTACATAGAGGCATTTAGTTCTTGTCGTTGGGGTCGGTGGCGTGGGGTCAAGTGTCAGGGCTATCGGGGGCTGGTCTTCGCCGGCGCCTTTCGCGCCGCCCAGTGGGGACCTCGTGGAGGTGCCAGCTTCCTTCTGCTTATCAGACATTTCTTTTTTTTTTATTGTCGTGTAAGCGTTCCCACCTATTTTTTTTTTAAATAATAATAATAAATATTCCACTACCAGGCGGGAGGATCGAAGGGGAGTAGAGAAAACCATTCAAGGGAAAGGGAAAGGGACATCACTTCAAACCAAGAGAGGTGTTTGAAAGTGATTCGTGAAAAGCAGTCTCTGTTACTGAGCCATTGGTCGAGGGGTCCTGGTCCGCTGCTCCCTGTAGTAAATTACTTGGACCCCCTCACCACGCTCTTTTCATAATAAAATAAAACCGATCCCACCCACCAGGCAGCACCTGGGTCTCGAGGCATTAGCCGCCTCTAGTAACAAGAGACGACCTCCCAGATTTTAAGAACTTTGGAGGAGTTTCAATTGTGAAAAATTAACCAGCTGACTGTGAAACTCCACCGTCTGCTGGACTTGTTGGGCTTTCGGGAGCCAATAAATTCAATTCAATTAAGTTTCGTTCTTCAGTTTTTTTTTTTTTTTCTTCTTTTTTTTTTTTTTTTTTTTCTCAAAATAAAGGAATTCAAATCAAGCTCGATTGTGTACACCGAAGCTTGAATCATCTGTCCTTTTTTTTCTTTTTTTTTTTTTTTTCTTTTTTCTTTCAAAATGAAAGGTGAGTGGAAAATTTGAATAACACTGGGGGCGGGGGTCAGGGGCCTGGTAATGGAAAATAAGGGAAGACACTGGGGAGGGAGGTGAAAAGAAAGGATAGGAGTGAAGCCAGAGTCGAGAGATTGAGTTAGAAACAATTGCTGTCTGAAGTCGTATAACAACAGTACATCTTCAAACTCAGGATAATTTGAAAGAAAAGTAAAAAAGTAAAGTATATAATATAATTTAATTTATAAAGGGGATTATATCCCACGGTCGGTCACAACAGGCCCTGCTGTTCCAGGAATTGTACGGTTTTCCCGGCGTCAGTTGACAGTAGGGCCTTGAGCGAAGGAAGGGAGGAACCGAAGATCTGACTTCTCTGGTCAGCTCTACCATCGTCCTGGCATTCTTTCAGGAGGTGGCTCAGCGTCTGAGGCATCGAACAAAGGTGGCATGTGACCACATCGACTGGGGGATTGAGTAGATACCCGCTTATGAGGGGGCTCTTCCCCACTCTCAGCCTCATGATCGCAACTTCTTGTTCCCTGTTTAGCTCTTCAAACTTCTCGAAATTCCCTGCGAAAAGCTCTCGGTATGTCTCCTTGACACCCGTTTTTTTCCAGAAGAGGAGGTGGCTCGCCAGTACCTTTTTTCTGACCAGTGACTTCACGATGTCTATGCTGGTCTTCTGTTCGTGGGCAACTGCCCGGCAGGTCTCCTTCGCCTTCTTGTCCGCCATCTCGTTCCATTTGAATCCGCAGTGACTTGGTACGTACTGTATGACCACTTTGTGGCCTCTCTTTACAAGCCCCGCTACCTCGTGCCACAGTTTGTACTCGTCTGCAGAGACAGCGGACAGGTTCCCCTGGCACATCCTCCTTATTACCGACTGCGAATCAGTGCAAATAAGGACCATCTCTTGGCTCGTGCCCACTCTCTTCGAGAGGTTTGTCGCGAGGTGCAGCCCCAGCTCTATGGCCCTTTGCTCGCACCTGTAGGATGACGTATAGGATCCACCGCTGACCCCATACGAAGCTTTTCTCTCCCCTCGCAACAGTATCGCAGCAGCTCCTCCGTTCCTGCCGTCCTTCAATGACCCGTCTGTGAAGATCATGCAGAAGGCTTTTCCGTGCTTCTCGATAAGCCCGTTCAGAGTGTCCTCTGTTGCTTTCCTTCTGACTTCACTGGTGTCCGATCTCCTCACATGTATGTCGAGGAAGGGGGCCAGTATCAGTTTACCCTCGAATCTCTGCCAAGGTGTAACTCTGTACTTCTTCTCAAAGGCATAACCTGAGAATGGTGTTGCCGCTCTCTCTGGGAGCTTGTAGGCCCTGGCTGCTTCCCTTTGTCGATCTGACCATGTTTTCTTCGGGAACAGTACCTCGTATCTGGTCAGATCCTTCAGGGGTTGTGTAGCTTGAAAGGCAGCTGTGTTCTCCTTCCTAATGATGGACTCGTACAGCAGTAAACTGTCGTGTTCGATCAGCGCATCGAGTGTCCACAAGCCAGCCTCGTTTAGTGTAGCGAATGTCTCTGATGTCGCTACACATCCTGTGATCGTTAAAGCTGCCCGGTACTGCAGCTTCTGGATTCCTTCGTGGTACGTGCCCCTCCCGCCTATCACGAAAGGTCCGTACGCCCCCAGACAGTAACGGAAAACTGGCTGTACGTACGTGAGGTAGAGTGCCCTCATTACCACTTTCTTGCAACCCCACTTCGTCCCTGCCAGTCTTCTCAGTAGCGCCCATCACAGCGTCAATTCCCTCCTTTGCGAAAATCGCTGACAGGTCGTCCATGTATATTGAGAAGAGGGTCGGAGCCAGGATTGTCCCCTGTGGAACCCCTCCTTTTATCTGCCTTTGTTTCCCTATCTTGCCGTCCACCTTGACGGCTGCAACCCTTTGGTCCAGGAAGGCAGCGACCCAGTTCGTTATCCTCTGCGGGTACTTGCTGTATCTCAGCTTTGCGTTCAGGCCTTTATGCCAGACTGTATCAAAAGCCCCTTTCAGGTCAAAGAGCAGGAGACCCCCGCAGAACTCGTCTCCTCTGATGCGATCTAGTTTCGTTGTAACCTGCAAGACGTTCTCTTCAGTGGAACGCCCCTTCCTGAAACCTGACTGCATTTTGTGAACCTTCTTTACATCGCCCACGTCTTGGTGGTAGTCGATCCTGATCTTCACTATCCTCTCCATTGTCTTTGAAATTCCCGAGGTTAATGAGATCGGCCTGTACGATGCCGGTTCGCTCTTCAGCTTTCCTTTGCCTTTGAAGAGCGGGACGATGTGTGTGTATTTCCAATCCGACGGAACTACACCCTTCTCCCACGACATATTGAAGAGATGCAGCATCGCGTCCAGGGCCGTTTCCCCGAGGTGCTTTAACATCTCGTTGTACACACCGTCAGGGCCTGGGGACTTCCCCTTTTTAAGTTGCCTCAGTGCGTACTTCAATTCGTCGATGCTTATATCGGGGCACTCGGTCCTGTTATTCCGACCACCGTTTTCCTTGGTTAGTCGTTCTACTCTTTCCAGCATTCTCTTGGTGTCCTTGTTCAGTTACAGTGCAAATGCCTCCGCGTAGTGGTCCACCAGTGCGTCTGCCTTCTCTGTCGCTGTGGTGTGTAATCTTTCACCAGCCATCAGCGGCGCCACAGGTTCTTTGCCCTTCCTACCATCGAGCGTCTTTATCGTCCTGAAAGCATGCCCCAGGTCTTTCTTCTGTGACAATTCCTTCGTGTACTCAGCCCACGCTCTTTTCTTTCCTACGACGATTTGTTCCTGCACTTGTCGGCTGATTTCTCCGAGTCTTTCGCACTGTTCAGTCGAGGGGATGCCAATGTCTGACATTATCTCCTTTTTCAGAGCGTTCCGCTGAGCAACTAACTGCGTTAGTTCTTCTGTCCACCACGCTTTCCCACCTCTTGCTCCACCTCTCGGTATGAAGAGCCTGGCGGCTTCTTTGATCGCGTTCGTGAACTGTTTGTTCAATTTCACGGGGTCACCTGTTCTCTGCAGGTGCCTTAGGGCGTGCTCAAGATAATCCCTGAAGCCAGCCCAATCCGCTTTTTTGAAGCAGAATCTCCTTTCTGTCGTCTTGACTTCAAACTTGGTTCTGATTTCGATGGACATGGGAATGTGGTCGGAACCCCATGACTCTAGGGTTGTCCAGGATGTAGATTCCATGTCAGGTCCGCTTATAACCAAGTCTGGCGAGGATAGTGTCCCTCTTGTGTTAAGGAGTGTGGGCTTATATCTGTCGTTCCAGGGTCTCATCCCTTTATCGACCATCCACGCTGCGATTTTGCTTCCTATAGGGTCTTCTTTTTTCTTCCTTCCATCCCACAGTGGGTGATGGGCGTTGAAGTCCCCCATGATCAGGGTATTGTCTCCAGTAGGAAGTGAGTACGGGTTGAAGTATGAGTCGATGGCAGGTCTGTCATCGCTGGGATCTGACGGTGATGTCGGTGGGAGGTAAATGTTCACTAGGAGAATCTCTTTCTGTCCCGGTGGGTAGATCTTCACGTCCAGCCTCTCTGTCACGTCCCTGCTCTCCTTCGCTGAAACCCTGCTGGCGCTGATGCCTTCCTTCACGAGTGTCAACAAGCCGCCGCCCTTAATGGGAAATCCTCTTCTTCTCGGCCTCGTCCTGTCCCTCCGAAAGGCTTTGTACCCGTCGAACCATCCATGCATGTCATCGTCTGATGTAAGGTGTGTCTCTTGGAGACACAGGATGTCCGGCGCCATTTCATCGATAGCCCTCTCTATTTCGGCCTTCCTAGCTCTGAGGGACCTTACGTTGAGTGAGACTATCTTGAGCCACCCGTTCCTCACCCCACCAACGGCTGGCCCCGGGTTTTGTTCGACGTCGCCGCATCTCAAGATATCCATCCCATGTGGTCCGGATCTTCTCTTCTTCATTGAAGCGGCCGTCGAAGGTCGGTACTGCAAGAACAACGCACTGCCTATGTGGTCACCCCTACCTTCAGGTCTTCGAAGATAGGGTTGTACGACTTGGGGGGGGCCGGCCCTAACAGACCTCTCGTCGCCACCACTAACGCCTTGTCCCCCGTGGACACCCTCGGTTGGGGCCGGCCAGGATTCGACCGCGGGAAGTAGCCAAGTCGTACATACTTCTCTTGTGCAAAGTGCTTGTGTTGTTCTGCAGACTTCTTGTTGTTGTTGTTGTTTTTGTTGCTGTTGTTGTCCTCCTTTTTTCTTTTGACAACTTTTTTTCTTTTGGTTTTTCTTTTTTTTTTTTTGATGTTGTTTTTTTTTTTTTTTTAGCTCGTTTATGTTCTTTATGTTTTTTTTTTTTTTTTTTTGTTTGTTTTTTTTTTTTAATTAAAGCTGTTGCTGTTGCATCTGCAGTTGTTGTTGCAGCACCTGCTGCTGTCCCCGTAGCTCTTCCAGAACCTTTAAGTGTTCTGGGTTCTGCTGTTGTTGAGGATCTCTCGACTTTAGGGCGGAAGGAGGAGGTGGAGCCCTTCTTTGTTTCCATTCCTCGACAGCCTCCTTGTAGAGGCTCCACCCCGTCTTTTCCCTGTAGTGGGCTAAGAATCCATCTACCGAGTACCTGTTGAGGCGGCTTTTTTTTGTTTTCTTTCCGCCCTTCCCTTTCCACTTTTTTTCCTCTCTTGCCTCGAGGGGGTCCACCACCTTGACGGCAGGTAGTAGCGTCGCTATCTGGCCGTTCACCTTCGTTTGGGTGTGTTTTGGTGGGGTGGCGGCGGAGAAAAGTAAAAAGACGGCATTTGCCGTCTTCAGGATGACGGCCTTTTCCGTCTCTCCTGCTATCGTTGCGGCGAGAATCTCTGCCGCTCCCTCCCCGTCGACCTTCTTCGGCAAGGGGCCCATGACCCAGTTCCCTGGACGCCCCTTCCCTTCTTCCTTCTCCTCCTTCTTCTCGAGGTCCAGATTTAACTCTGGAACCTCCTCCGCGGCTGCTTCGTCGACTTGCATCTGCAAGCTGTCCAGTGGGGGCCTCGTGGAGGCGTCCGCGTTGGTCTGGTCCATTTTTGTAAATTTTTTTTTTTTTTTTAAATTTGTTTTTAATGTGTCGCAGACCCCCCACCCCATTTTTTTTTTTTTTTTTTTTCAAAATACCAATGCAGGGCCGCCATGGAGAGCAACACCTGAGAAAAGGGAAAAAAAAGGTGAGGGGAAACCATGGGGAAATAGGGAGGGCAATGGACCAGGCTTCTGCAAGCAGGAGGAGCCCTGGTCCCCCACCAACCCGTGCTCTGCTTTGGGACAGCCGAAGAGGGCTGAATTACATTATTCCCTCAGTCAAGTGAGAGAAAAACGGGGGCCTACCTTCCAGCTGGATGTCCTTCTTTGGCTGGAACCTCCGGCGGAAAGCCCCCCAGGGAGGTATTGCTCCTATTGAGCGAATCATTGGTGAGTGTGAAAATAAAAAAAAGGGGAAATGGGAAACAGTGAGAGGAAGGTGAAGGAAGGGAAAGGAAAGTGGAAAACACAACATTTCACTTTACACACACGCGGGCGATCCCTTAGCGCAGCACGGGGGCCGCGGGACCGGCGTCAAGAGAGACCGGAGGAGGGGGCGGCACGTTTGAAGGTGCAGTGACGTCTGTAGACGCCAGGGATGATGGCGAGGTGAACAGTCCGGAGCGTGACCAGGCGAGCAGGCCAGACTCAACAACGAGGTCGTAGATCTGGGTCACGCGTCTCGACAGGGAGAAGGCTAGGGAGGGAGTACCAGCAGGAGTGTCGATCGCCCCCCTCCCGATCACAGGGCACCCACCGACAACATGCTCCCTGGACATCGGTGCTGCGTGGCAGGCTGGGCACCGGAGCACACCCTTGTGCTTCCTGTTCGGGCCAGCAGTCTGCAGGAAGCCGAAGAAGAGAGCCGAGTGACCAATCCGCAGCCGCGAGATGACCGTTTCAGCTTGTCTGGGGAAGCCAAGGGGGAAGTGCGCGGACCGAAGCTCGGTCGCCACCGCGTAGTTGTGGGCGAGGGATGTTATGAGCTCCGCGGACCTCCGCACCACCCACCGTCGCACCAGGGCCCTCACTGATCGGTAGTCAAGGGAGGGCCTGTCCTGCTTCCGCTTCGTTCCCTCCCCGGCCAGAGCGTCAGCCTTCTCGTTCCCGTCCACCCCACAGTGGGAGGGCACAAACTGGAGGACCACCGGTGTCCCCTGCGTGCGCGCCGCGGTCACCAGCCGGCTCCACGTCTGGTGGTCGAGCTTCTCCCTCTGTCGCGTTGGGCCAGCTCGCAGCTGCTCGACGAGGGAGAGGGAGTCGGTGCAGATCGACAGCGGGGACTTCGCCAGCGAAGGGTGTGTTTTTCGGAGGGTAGCCACCATATCCAGCGCCGTTTTCACAGCCATGCCCTCTGCCCGAAAAGATGAACAGAAGTCGTTGACGCCATGGCACACAGACACAGGGGTCAGGGGGGGAGGCAGCTGCAGATAAACCCCAGAGCCACCTTTCGCCTTCTGTCCGACCTGTACAACCGAGCCATCCGTGTAGGCATGGATGCCCGGGGGGAGAGCCGCAAGAGCAGCCTCGGCCGCCTTCCGCCTGTCCGCGTCTGGCGACGATCGCGTGACCCCGCCGGGGAGGTCAGTCCTGAAGTCGACCATGCCTGTCTGCCACGGGGCCGCCAGGGGCGTAGCCGACAGGTACTCGAAGTGCACCTTTGGTTCCAACCCGCATCGACGCAGTGCTTGGTAGCCAGAGCGCAGCCACCCACACCCCAGCCTGTTCGCCTGCTTCAGCTTGACCGTCTCCCTGTGAACCGGGGAGGACTGCCAGCAGAAGGCCTTCGCCGTCATCGTCGCCGCAGCACCCTCAGCCATTCTTTCGAGGGGAAGCAGTCCTGCCTCTGCTAGGAGCTTGTACCCTCCGGAGCCACTCCAGCAGCCCGTGATCAGCACCGCCGCCTCCTGGTGAAGCCCAGCCAGGTCCTTCCTCCCGACATCATCGAGCCTGCTGTAGTAGACCCCCATGCAGTAGCGCAGCAGCGGGAGGATGTACGTAACGTAGAGAGACCGCAGAGTGTCCCTCTTGCTGCCCCAGGACGTGCCGGACAAGAGCTTCAGCACCCTCAGCCTTTTGCTGGCCCGCCGTAGGATGTCCTGTGCGTGTTCACCGAACGTGAGCCCAGAGTCCACCGTAACCCCAAGGTACCTCGCGTGTTCAGACAGAGGCAGGGGACGGGCCGCAACGTAGTCCACGTTGGGCCGTCGCACGGCTGCATGCATGTCCCGCACGCAGCGGATCCGCACACCACCCGCCTCCACAACCTGAAGGCCCGCCAGCTCCTGGTCCCCGGAGATCGTGCCATCGGCGTTCACCCCCAGGCCGAAGAGTGGGTTCTGGAAGGCACCTGGCTGAAGGGGGACTCGTGACGAAGTGAAGTAGACCCCGAGACGTTTCTGGGGGGGGGACGCACACTGCCTGCGTCTTGGACGTGCTCAGCAGCATGTCACGCTCCCTGCACCAGTCCTCAACCGCATCCACCACTGAGGGGTCCTGGTCCGCTGCTCCCTGTAGTAAATTACTTGGACCCCCTCACCACGCTCTTTTCATAATAAAATAAAACCGATCCCACCCACCAGGCAGCACCTGGGTCTCGAGGCATTAGCCGCCTCTAGTAACAAGAGACGACCTCCCAGATTTTAAGAACTTTGGAGGAGTTTCAATTGTGAAAAATTAACCAGCTGACTGTGAAACTCCACCGTCTGCTGGACTTGTTGGGCTTTCGGGAGCCAATAAATTCAATTCAATTAAGTTTCGTTCTTCAGTTTTTTTTTTTTTTTTTTTTTTTTTTTTCTTCTTTTTTTTTTTTTTTTTTTTTTTTTCTCAAAATAAAGGAATTCAAATCAAGCTCGATTGTGTACACCGAAGCTTGAATCATCTGTCCTTCTTTTTTTTCTTTTTTTTTTTTCTTTTTTCTTTCTATATGAAAGGTGAGTGAAAAATTTGAATAACACTGGGGGCGGGGGACAGGGGCCTGGTAATGGAAAATAAGGGAAGACACTGGGGAGGGAGGTGAAAAGAAAGGATAGGAGTGAAGCCAGAGTCGAGAGATTGAGTTAGAAACAATTGCTGTCTGAAGTCGTTTAACAACTTCAGACCTCAATGTTTGGAGAGTATAACATATTATAATTTATAAGTTTTTTCACAATGTTCCCTGCCGCTCCAAGAGCTGGGCGGTCTTACAGGCGTCGGTGGACAGGAGGACTTTGAGGGAAGGAAGGGAGCTACCGAAGATCTGACTCCTTTGGTCGATCCTCTTTCCGTCTTGGCATTCCCGTAGGAGGTGGCTTAGAGTCTGGGGTTGCGAACATAGATGGCACGGGACCTCCTCGACTGGGGGTATGAGTAGGTATCCGCAAGTGAGTGGGCTCTTCCCCACCCTCAGCCTCATGATCGCCACTTCTTTCTTTCTGTCCAGCTCCTCGAACTTCTCGTAACTTCCGGCAAACTGCTCCCTGTACGTCTTTGTGACGCCAGTATCCTTCCATAGGCGGAGGTGGCTTCTGATGACATGCTTCCTCACCAGAGTTTTAGCCACCTCAATGTCTGTCTCACGGGTGTGGGCCAGTCTTTCGCTCGCCTCTTTTGCCTTCTGGTCCGCCTTCTCGTTCCACTTGTACCCGCAGTGACTCGGGACGTATTGAACGATTAGCTTGTGGCCTCTGCCTGTCAAGCTCGCGACCTCCTGCCAGAGTTCGAAGTCATCTTTGGAGGCTGCCGACATGTGTCCCTGGCACATCTTCCGTATCACCGACTGCGAATCTGTGCATATCAGAACCATCCCTTGGCTTGCAAGCTTCCTCTCTGAGAGTCTTGTCGCCAGTCGGATCCCTAGCCTCAGGGCCCTGAGTTCGCATTTGTAGGATGTCGAATACAGTCCACCGCTGATCCCGTAGGCAGCATCGGACCCGTTGTGCAGCAGGATGGCGGCCGAGCCTCCGTTTTTCCCATCCTTTACGGACCCGTCTGTGAACACCATGCAGAATGCCCGGCCGTGTTTCTCGCATAACCTGTTCAGGGTGTTCGTTGTTGCCTCTTTCCTGACCTCTTTTGGGTCCGTCCTTTTCACCTGCGTGTCTAGGAAGGGGGAGAGCACGAGTTGCCCCTCGAATCTTTGCCAGGGTGCAACCGCGAGTCTCCTCATGAAGACGGCGCCCGAGTGAGGTGTGCCCGTCCTCTCTGGGAGTTTGTAGGCTTTCGATGCCTCTCTCTGTTTGTCAGACCAAGTCCTCCTTGGTAGGAGCTTCTCGTACCTGGTCAGATCCTCCAGAGGCTGAGTCGCCTGGTATGCGGCGGTGTCCACTTTTCTCATCAGTGACTCGTAGAGCAACAGGCTGTCGTGTTCGATCAGCGCATCCAGGGTCCACAGCCCCGCTTCGTTCAGTGTCGCGAATGTCTCTGATGACGCGATGCAGCCTGTGATCTTCACCGCTGCCCTGTATTGAAGCTTCTTGATGCCTTCGTGGGGCGTGTTCCTCCCGCTCGGGAGAAATGACCCGTACACGCCCAAGCAGTATCTGAAGACTGGTTGCACATATGTGAGGTATAGAGCCCTCAACACCACCTTCTTGCAACCCCATCTCGTTCCCGCAAGGCAGCTCAGCAGCCTGACCCTGCTTTCACCTCTTTCCAAGACGTCTCTGGAGTGTTCGGAGAAAAGCATGTCCTCCTCGAAGGTGACTCCGAGCAGCTTTGTTTTTTCGACCACCTCGAGTTCTTCGCCGGTCTTGAAAGTTGCTCTGATCTTCCCCTTCAGTGTTCTCTGCGGATAGGAGATGCCAGCAACGGGAAGGAACTCTGTCTTTCCCTTGGAGATCACCATCGAGTTTCTCGAGCACCAGCTCTCCACAACCCTCAGGATCTTCATCAGTTTTCCATTCAAGCTGTCCAGGTCTTTTTCGTGCAGCACCACCGCAATGTCGTCTGCGTACATCACGGCATCAATGACCTCCTTTTCGAACGTCTCTGAGAGGTCGTCCATGTAGATCGAGAAGAGGGTTGGGGCAAGGATGGTTCCCTGTGGAACCCCACCCGTTATGTGTTCGTGCTTCCCTGTTTCGCCACTCACCTTGACGGCAGCGATCCTCTGGTCTAGGAAAGCGGCCACCCAGTCCGTAATTCTTTGCGGGTAGCCATTACTCCTCATTTTCGCATTTAGACCCTTGTGCCACACTGTGTCGAAGGCTCCTTTCAGGTCGAAGAGCAAAAGTCCGCCGCAGAACTCATCGTCTCTGATGCGGTTCAGTTTCGTGGTCACTTGCAGGACGTTCTCTTCTGTGGAGCGCCCTTTCCTGAAACCTGACTGCATTTTGTGCACCCTCTTCACATCTCCCACGTCTTGGTGGTAGTCGACCCTTATCTTTACTATCCTCTCCATTGTCTTTGAAATGTTGGAGGTTAGCGATATCGGTCTGTACGATGCCGGATCACTTCTTGACTTGCCCTTTCCTTTGTAAAGTGGGATTATGTGCGTGAACCTCCAGTCTGATGGTACCACTCCCTTCTCCCATGACATATTGAACAGATGGAGTAATGTGTCCATGGCCGTCCCCCCCAGGTGTTTCAGCATCTCGTTGTAGACACCGTCTGGGCCCGGGGATTTCCCCTTCTTCAACTGCCTCAGCGCGTGCTTCAGTTCCTCCATGCTTATCCCTGGGCAAGTGACCCTGTCCCTCAAGTCCTTGATCACTTTGGACTTCCTGTTTTCACCGTCCAGCATCTTCTTTGTGTCCTTGTTAAGGTGGGGTGCAAAAGCCTTTGCGTAGTGCTCCACAAGGACGTCTGCTTTTTGCTTCGCCGATGTGTGTAGCTTGCCGCCTGCCATTAGTGGTGCTACTGGATCTTTGTCCTTCCTGCCATCGAGCGTTTTTATCGTCCTGAAAGCGTGTCCCAAGTCCTTTTTCTGAGACAGCTCCTTCATGTAGTCGGCCCACGCTCTTTTCTTCCCTTCATCGATCTGTTTCTGCACTTGCCTGCTGATTTCACCAAGCCTCTCGCATTGTTCTATCGATGGGATGCCGATGTCCGACATAATCTCCTTCTTCAGAGCGTTTCTTCTTCCAACCAGTTGCGTCAGCTCTTCAGTCCACCACGCTTTCCCGCCTCTCGCTCCCCCTCTTGGGATGAAGAGCCTGGCGGCCTCCTTGACTGCTTCAGTGAACTGCTTGTTTAGCCTGACCGGGTCTCCTGTTCTCTGCAGGTGCCTCAGGGTGTACTCCAGATGATTTCTGTACCCCTCCCAGTCAGCTTTTTTGAAGCTGAATTTCTTAATGGTTGGTCCGGTTTCGTATTTCGTTCTTATCCGGATGGACATGGGTATGTGGTCAGACCCCCATGAATCGAGGGTTGTCCAGGATCTAGAGTCCATGTCTGGCCCGCTTATCACCAGGTCCGGTGATGATAAGGAACCTCTTGTGTTCAATAGTGTCGGTGTGGCTTTGTCATTCCAGGGTCGCATCCCTTTCTCGATCATCCACTTTGCGACTTTGTCACCTATGAGGTCCTCTTTCTTTCTTCTCCCGTCCCACAGAGGGTGGTGGGCGTTGAAATCCCCCATGATTAAGGTTCTGTCCCCTGTCGGGAGTGTGTTCGGGTTGAAGTAGGTGTCGATGCTCGGTCTGTCATCGCTCGGATCTGACGGCGATGTTGGTGGAAGGTAGATGTTCACCAGGAGGATCTCCTTTTGACCTGGCGGGTATATTTTGACGTCCAGTCTTTCCGTCACGTCATTTTTCTTCTCCTTCCTTTCGACACCGCTAGCGTTGATGCCTTCTTTCACGAGAGTCAGTAAGCCGCCCCCTTTTATGGGGAAATTCCTCCTTCTCGGTCGCGTCCTGTCTCTTCGGAAAGCTCTGTACCCTTCGAACCAGCCGTGGATCGCATCGTCTGATGTTAGGTGTGTCTCTTGGAGACACAGGATGTCCGGCGCTGTTTCTTCGATAGCCTTCTCGATTTCGGCCTTCCTAGCTCTGAGGGACCTCACGTTCAGCGAGACTATCTTCAGCCATCCGTCTTTCGCGGCTGGCCCCGGGTTCTGCTCGACGTCACCGCACGCCAAGATGTCCATATCATGTGGTCCGCAACCTTTGCGCATCTTTCTCGGTGTGGTCGAGGGTCGTTTCAGCATGTATGTCACTCTGCCTTTGTGGTCACCCCTACCTTCAGGTCTTCGAAGATAGGGTTGTACGACTTGGGGGGGGCCGGCCCTAACAGACCTTACGTCGCCACCACTAACGCCTTGTCCCGTTTGGACACCCCTATACGTGCGGGGCCGGCCAGGATTTAGCCGCGAGTTGTAGCCAAGTCGTACGAGCTTCCTTCGCGCAGAGAGATGACATTGCTGTGACCCGTTGTCGTCGTCGTCGTCGTCGTCGTGTATTATTTTTTTTTTATTTTTATATTTTTTTTTTGTTGTTTTTTTTTTTTTCTCTTGTTCTTTTATTTTCTTTATGTTTTTTTTTTTGTTTTTGTTTTTTTTTTTATGGTTTTTTTTTTTTTTTTTTTTTTATTATTTTTTTTTTTGTAGACGAATTGGGGGGTTGGGGGCTTAATAGGGAAACACTTTCTTTTTTCTTTTTTTTTTCTTTCTTATCTATTATGGTAAAATGGAAAAAACTTATCACCTTTTTCACCTCTTCTTTGATTTTCCGCCTTTCCCGGACTTCTTCGCTGTGTCCGGTGTGCTCGGTGTCGGCGATGTCGAGGTGGAGGAGGAGGTTGTCCCCTTCGAACCCTTCGAGCCCCCTGGTGCGTAGGGCGCTGCCTTCAGCGACACCTTTGCAGAGGCCCATTCCTGGCCCCTGCGCCTTCCTGGTTTTGCTCCGGCGGGAGTGTCTTCCAACTCCGTTTCCGAGCCCGAGGATGGCTGGTGTTGCTGTGGGGTGTTCGGTTCCAGCTCCGGTCCGATGAATTTGGACGGTGTCGGGGCTGTGGGTGTGGCGGTGGTTTGGGCCTTTTTGGCCTTTAGGGCCGTTCTTCTGGCGGTGTCCCTCGCGTCCCGCTCCTCCTGCTTGGCCATCATGGCACGCATTATTATTTTTTTTTTTTTTTCAAAATACCAATGCAGGGCCGCCATGGAGAGCAACACCTGAGAAAAGGGGAAAAAAAGGTGAAGGGAAACCATGGGGAAATAGGGAGGGCAAAGGACCAGGCTTCTGCAAGCAGGAGGAGCCCTGGTCCCCCACCAACCCGTGCTCTGCTTTGGGACAGCCGAAGAGGGCTGAATTACATTATTCCCTCAGTCAAGTGAGAGAAAAACGGGGGCCTACCTTCCAGCTGGATGTCCTTCTTTGGCTGGAACCTCCGGCGGAAAGCCCCCCAGGGAGGTATTGCTCCTATTGAGCGAATCATTGGTGAGTGTGAAAATAAAAAAAAGGGGAAATGGGAAACAGTGAGAGGAAGGTGAAGGAAGGGAAAGGAAGGGAAAGGAAAGTGGAAAACACAACATTTCACTTTACACACACGCGGGCGATCCCTTAGCGCAGCACGGGGGCCGCGGGACCGGCGTCAAGAGAGACCGGAGGAGGGGGCGGCACGTTTGAAGGTGCAGTGACGTCTGTAGACGCCAGGGATGATGGCGAGGTGAACAGTCCGGAGCGTGACCAGGCGAGCAGGCCAGACTCAACAATGAGGTCGTAGATCTGGGTCACGCGTCTCGACAGGGAGAAGGCTAGGGAGGGAGTACCAGCAGGAGTGTCGATCGCCCCCCTCCCGATCACAGGGCACCCACCGACAACATGCTCCCTGGACATCGGTGCTGCGTGGCAGGCTGGGCACCGGAGCACACCCTTGTGCTTCCTGTTCGGGCCAGCAGTCTGCAGGAAGCCGAAGAAGAGAGCCGAGTGACCAATCCGCAGCCGCGAGATGACCGTTTCAGCTTGTCTGGGGAAGCCAAGGGGGAAGTGCGCAGACCGAAGCTCGGTCGCCACCGCGTAGTTGTGGGCGAGGGATGTTATGAGCTCCGCGGACCTCCGCACCACCCACCGTCGCACCAGGGCCCTCACTGATCGGTAGTCAAGGGAGGGCCTGTCCTGCTTCCGCTTCGTTCCCTCCCCGGCCAGAGCGTCAGCCTTCTCGTTCCCGTCCACCCCACAGTGGGAGGGCACAAACTGGAGGACCACCGGTGTCCCCTGCGTGCGCGCCGCGGTCACCAGCCGGCTCCACGTCTGGTGGTCGAGCTTCTCCCTCTGTCGCGTTGGGCCAGCTCGCAGCTGCTCGACGAGGGAGAGGGAGTCGGTGCAGATCGACAGCGGGGACTTCGCCAGCGAAGGGTGTGTTTTTCGGAGGGTAGCCACCATATCCAGCGCCGTTTTCACAGCCATGCCCTCTGCCCGAAAAGATGAACAGAAGTCGTTGACGCCATGGCACACAGACACAGGGGTCAGGGGGGGAGGCAGCTGCAGATAAACCCCAGAGCCACCTTTCGCCTTCTGTCCGACCTGTACAACCGAGCCATCCGTGTAGGCATGGATGCCCGGGGGGAGAGCCGCAAGAGCAGCCTCGGCCGCCTTCCGCCTGTCCGCGTCTGGCGACGATCGCGTGACCCCGCCGGGGAGGTCAGTCCTGAAGTCGACCATGCCTGTCTGCCACGGGGCCGCCAGGGGCGTAGCCGACAGGTACTCGAAGTGCACCTTTGGTTCCAACCCGCATCGACGCAGTGCTTGGTAGCCAGAGCGCAGCCACCCACACCCCAGCCTGTTCGCCTGCTTCAGCTTGACCGTCTCCCTGTGAACCGGGGAAGACTGCCAGCAGAAGGCCTTCGCCGTCATCGTCGCCGCAGCACCCTCAGCCATTCTTTCGAGGGGAAGCAGTCCTGCCTCAGCTAGGAGCTTGTACCCTCCGGAGCCACTCCAGCAGCCCGTGATCAGCACCGCCGCCTCCTGGTGAAGCCCAGCCAGGTCCTTCCTCCCGACATCATCGAGCCTGCTGTAGTAGACCCCCATGCAGTAGCGCAGCAGCGGGAGGATGTACGTAACGTAGAGAGACCGCAAAGTGTCCCTCTTGCTGCCCCAGGACGTGCCGGACAAGAGCTTCAGCACCCTCAGCCTTTTGCTGGCCCGCCGTAGGATGTCCTGTGCGTGTTCACCGAACGTGAGCCCAGAGTCCACCGTAACCCCAAGGTACCTCGCGTGTTCAGATAGAGGCAGGGGACGGGCCGCAACGTAGTCCACGTCGGGCCGTCGCACGGCTGCATGCATGTCCCGCACGCAGCGGATCCGCACACCACCCGCCTCCACAACCTGAAGGCCCGCCAGCTCCTGGTCCCCGGAGATCGTGCCATCGGCGTTCACCCCCAGGCCGAAGAGTGGGTTCTGGAAGGCACCTGGCTGAAGGGGGACTCGTGACGAAGTGAAGTAGACCCCGAGACGTTTCTGGGGGGGGACGCAGACTGCCTGCGTCTTGGACGTGCTCAGCAGCATGTCACGCTCCCTGCACCAGTCCTCAACCGCATCCACCACCGCCTGCGCCTTCCGCTCCAGCCCAGCCACGTCCCCTTGTCCAGAGGAGATCACAACCGCCACGTCGTCGGCGTAGAGCACCGAGACGTCCGCCAGTCCCTCCAGTCTCCTGGCGAGTTCGTCGACGTAGATGGTGTACAGGATGGGACCCAAGACAGAGCCCTGGGGGACACCCCGTCGCACCTTCGTCGTTGACCCCCTCGACCGTCCAATCGTGACCGCAGCAGTACGGCCGCATAGAAAGGACCGCGTCCACTCCACGAAGGGTTCGGGGAGACCCTTCCCTCGCATCTTGTCCAGCAGGGCACCATGGGGCACCAGGTCGAAGGCAGAAGAGAAGTCGAACAGCAGAGCGGCCGAGAGACGTCGATCGTCTTTGTTCCTCGACATGCACTCAGTGAGGGTTGCCACCTGCTCCTCCGTGGAGCGGCCGCGTCTGAAACCAGCCTGGCTGTCGTGGAGTCCCTCGACTCCCGTCCCGTCCGCGTCAAGAAGAAACGTGAGCCTCTCCTCGATCATCCTCTCCAGCAGCTTGCAGAGGCAGCTGGTCAGGCAGATCGGCCGGTAGGAAGCCAAGAGAGTCGCATCTTTTCCAGGTTTCGGTACCGGGACGATCACTCCCTTCTTCCAGGCACCGGGGACGACACCCATCAGCCAGGAGCGATTGAGGAGTAGAAGGAGGACACCGAGGGAGTCCGTGTTCAGGTGTAGGAGCATCTCCGAGAAGATTCCGTCTTCCCCGGCCGCGCTGCGCGTCTTCATCCTTCTCAGGCCGCGGGTGAGGTCGTCCACGGTGAAGGCTTGACACCCGAGTCTGCTTGCAGAAGGAGCGGCGTCCTTCGAGTTCCCGTCACCACGCCTGCCGTAGAGCTTAGCGAAGTGCGCCCCCAGCCGGTCGGCCTTCGCCTTGTCCGACACAAATCTTCCCTCGAGTACAGGAAGGTGTGTCTTTCGGTGCCTGCCGTCCAGCTTCTTCACCGCTCTGAACGCAGCCCCGAGGTCCTTGCTCCGGCTGAGGTCGGCCGCCATCCTTCCCCATGCCTCACGCTTCGTCTCGTCAAGGAGTCGGTTGACTTCCTTCACCTTCGCCCTGTACTCCTCCACCACCACGTCCGCCTCTTGAAGCAGGAGTTCGCGCAGGGTGTTCCGCTCTTCGAAGGCGTCCTCGAGCTCAGCAGTCCACCAGGGGGTCGGGCCACGTCGCATCCCACAGAGGGGAATGTGGTCGTTCGCCGCAGTCAAAAGGGCTTGTGTAAACCCCTTCGTGACAGAGTCAATCGGAGCCGCCGTGTCAACACCAGCAAGCAGGCGGGCAACAGCAGCAGTGTAGTCATCCCATCTGGCTTTTTTGAAATTCCAGGTGGGGAAGGGGCGCTCCGAACGGTAGACGTCCTCAAGAGGCAGGTGAAAGGATACGGGACTATGATCGGAGCCCCACGTGCCCAGCGTCTTCGGCTCAAGCTTCGCGCAGCGCCCCACAACCAGGTCCAGAACGTGTCGTGACGAGTCCCTCGTCGGTTCGTTGCGGTCGTTGTAGACGGAGTACCCGTGGGTGTCCAGCCAGTCCCTGACCACGTTCCCCCTCTCGTTCGGCGTCGTCACCGTGGCGTCCCAGGAGCTGTGGTGAGCATTGAAGTCACCCGCTATGACTGTGTTCTTCCCCATGGGAAGGCTGCCAGGCCGCAGGTACTCAGGGTCCCTCGTGCCTCTGCTCGCGCTTACCGGTGTAAGGTAAACGTTGGAGAGAGTGATCGGCTCACGCTTCTCGCAGGAGATCCTCACATCCAGTCTCTCAGTGACACAGTCCCCAGCCGGGAGTACGTGCGGAACCTCCTCCGAGGCAAGATCGTCGCGGACATACGTGACAATACCACCACCCCTCGTCGCAGTGCCGTCAGTCACCGGTGTCAACCGATCCCTCCTGTATGACCTGTACCCAGGCAGGTGTGGCGTGTCGTGCCCTTCCCTCAGGTGCGTCTCCTGTATCATGATGATGTCCAGCGACAAGAAGTCAGCATGGCGAGATACGACGGTCCATTTCGCAACGAGGCCGTTGCAGTTCCACGAGACAACCTTGAGACCCTTAGGCGACGGGGGCGGCAGCTTCTTGGGTGGGCCAGGGTTTGTTTCGACCAGCCCAAGCAGCCCCAACAGGTCCCTGACGGACATCCTCCCGAGTAGGGTGGGGATCAGTGCAGAGAAGTCGGTGAAGAAACAGAGAGGTAGGAGTCTCCTTGGGAGGATGCGAGGGAGACTAGGAGAGGGAGCATGGTCGTGGATCTGCTGCTCCCCCTGTTCTGCGGGGCCCCTTCAATTGGATGGACCCATGGAGGCAGAGCGCCCCTTGACCCCATTGGTGAAGAGATCTTTGGTCTCCGCGAACGACCTGGCCCGCCCCCTCGTACCCAGGTTCGTCACCGCAGCCTCAGAGGTCGTAGCGAGAGGAGGAGCCCCCTTCTTCCCCTTCCCCTTCCCTTTCCAGACACTGTCGTGTGTCGTCGTCACCCCCGGTGTAGGGTCCCGCGGCACTGCCGTTCCCGTCGTCAGCGTGGCCGCCTGCGGCAGGAGGAGGCGGAGCGTCGTCCGCAGATCGGAGATCATCTCCTGCTGAGAGTCGATCGTCCTCTGCAGCCCGACGATCGACTCCTTCAGCGTGGCGACGAGCTCAGTGAGAGCGGCGACCTCAGGCGACCCGGAAGGGACCCCCTCCTTGTTTCCCGCAGACACGTTGCGGGGCGGTGTAGGGGACGTCACAGTGTCGAGCTGGGGGGGAGCCACCGAGCTCGGTATGGACGCCCACGGGCTGGTGGGAGGAAGCCCAGTTGCTTTCACCGCAGGGCCAGTCTCCGAGGGTGTCGACGCCGATACAGGTGCCGGGTCAGGTACAGGTGTAGGCGCAGGTGCAGGTACATGAGAAGATGTGGGTGCCGGGGTCGAGGACGTTGCAAGCGCAGGTGCAGATGCAGGTGTCGTCCTGTTGATGAGAGGGGGCGGCTTGACGGTCGGGTGGTCGTCCGCATCACGGAGGCAGACAAGGCGCCCCCCAAGGAGCCACGTCCTGGACTTCGGGGGCGGGCTGTCGACGACGATGAAGAACACGAGTTGCCTCGTGCCCTGGAACATCGTCTGCGTGCGCCGCAGGACGGAGGATGGTTTCCAGCCGATGTGGTCCATCATCTCGTCGAAGGCCGCCCTGGTGATGGACGGCGGGGCCCCGGTAAGCAAAAACTTGCGCTTCGTGCGCTGTTTTGCGAGGGCCTTCCGGAGCCGCTGTTCCGTCTCCGGTAGGCACCGCACAGTCCATCCCTTACGGTGCGCCACCCCGAGAGACAACCCACCCAGCGTCCCCGCAATCCGAAAGGCATCCGCCCTCCCTTCCGCCACGATGGGTACATAAGCGTACCCCCCGCGTCTCTCCGTCGTCCGCATTAAGCAGCCGTCCCCGGACCGGCGCAGGACGGCGTGGACGTGTGCTGCTTGCAGGCGCAGTCCCACCTCGTGGGTCCAGTGCCTCGCCCGCGGTTCCTCCTCACCGAACTTCCTTGGGCGGAAGACCGCACGATCCTCCACCACCGCGCCCTGAGCCTTGGCGAGCTCCAGGACCCTGGCCTTCGCCTCCTTCAGGCTGTCTGCACTGACACAGACGTAGACGACCTCCGATCCGCTGTTGAAGGTGGAAGGCGGGGTGTAGGTGGGGGGGTCCAGCCCGAACGTGGAGACGTGGACCCTCCTGTTCACTGCGCGCGACCCAGAGACCATGACAATCTCGCTGGGGGTGGTGACACCGGGGACCTCTGTCATAAGGACAAAGGTGATGGATGCCGTAGGTAACGCGGAGCACACGACCCCCATTCCGGCGGGATCGTCGAGCGCAATGACAGCGCGGGATGTTTCCGTCGGGGGGGACACGTTGGTGTAGATCGGGGCGTCCCATGTGTCTGGCACCAGGTCCCATCGCGGGGTTGTGGAAGGGGCAGGGGCAGGGTCGTCCTCCATCTCCTCAGGGCCAGAGCTGGTGTCAGAGTCTGAGCTGAGGAGGAGCGTGCCTTGGTCTGTTGACGCGTTGGCGGAAGCGTTCGCGACTGCTTCGTCCTCGACCTTCTGGGCATCTGCCTTCTTGGCGGCCGCCAACCTCAAAGCTTCCTCCTTTTTGGCAGCGGCTGCGGCGGCTTCCTTTTCGGCGGCGGCGGTGGCTGCGACCTTCTTCTTCTCCTCGGCGGTGGCGGCTGCGGCTGCGGTCTCCTTCTCGGCGGCGGCGGCTGCAGCTTGCTTCCTGGCGGCGTCGGCTGCGGCCTTCCTCTCGGCGGCGGCGGCGGCAGCGGCTTTCTTCTCGGCGGCGGCCTTCTCCTCGGCGGCGGCGGCGGCTGCTGCTTTCTTCTCGGCGGCGGCGGCGGCTGCGGCTTTCTTCTTCTCGGCTGCAGCGGCTGCGGCTGTAGCCTTCTTCTCCTCGGCTGCTTTCATCTCGGCCGCAGCACGCGCAGCCTCCTTCTCCTCTGCCGCAAGTCGTGCAGTAGACCGCTCGCGCAGAGCCTTCTCCTCAGCCTCGACTGCTCTGCGAGCAGCCTCCACACCAGCCACGCGTGCAGCTTCCGTCTCGGCTGCCATTTTGACAACAGCAGCATCAGCCACCTCCTGCGCAGCCTTCATCTTAGCAGCTATTTCTGCAGCTACCACGTCGGCCGACTCGCGTGCAGCTTCCAAATCAGCAGCGATTCCCGCGAGTTCGACGTCGGCCGCAGTGCGTGCGGCTTCGAGGGGGTGTGTGGCGTCAGCTATGTGTGCGGCTTCGGCGGCAGCGTCAGCGCGCGCGGCTCTGGCGGCCTTCCTCCTAGCTTTTTTGCTGGAGGTCGGGGTGGCGACGCTGGCGTCAGGCGAAACCGGCCTTTTGACGGAGCCGGTCGGGGTGGAGGCGACAGGTGTCGCTGGGCCGGCTGTAGCGGCGGCGGCGTCGGGCGTGAGGAGGTCAATTACGGTGACCACCCCCGTCATCTTCTCCCGGTGCTCCGGCGTCAGGAGCTGCCCCAGCTCCCCGGCTGCTCCAGCGCTGCGGAGCATCCTCTCCACCCGCCGCTCCTCCCTGGCCTTGGACTGGGCCAGCTGCGTGCTGGCCCCGTTCCCTTCCGGCTTTGCCTTCTCCTTGTGCTTGTCTTTCTTCTTGCCCATTTTTCTTTTCTTTTCTTTTCTTTTTCAGATTATTATTATTATTTTTTTTTTTTTTTTCAAAATACCAATGCAGGGCCGCCATGGAGAGCAACACCTGAGAAAAGGGGAAAAAAAGGTGAAGGGAAACCATGGGGAAATAGGGAGGGCAATGGACCAGGCTTCTGCAAGCAGGAGGAGCCCTGGTCCCCCACCAACCCGTGCTCTGCTTTGGGACAGCCGAAGAGGGCTGAATTACATTATTCCCTCAGTCAAGTGAGAGAAAAACGGGGGCCTACCTTCCAGCTGGATGTCCTTCTTTGGCTGGAACCTCCGGCGGAAAGCCCCCCAGGGAGGTATTGCTCCTATTGAGCGAATCATTGGTGAGTGTGAAAATAAAAAAAAGGGGAAATGGGAAACAGTGAGAGGAAGGTGAAGGAAGGGAAAGGAAAGTGGAAAACACAACATTTCACTTTACACACACGCGGGCGATCCCTTAGCGCAGCACGGGGGCCGCGGGACCGGCGTCAAGAGAGACCGGAGGAGGGGGCGGCACGTTTGAAGGTGCAGTGACGTCTGTAGACGCCAGGGATGATGGCGAGGTGAACAGTCCGGAGCGTGACCAGGCGAGCAGGCCAGACTCAACAATGAGGTCGTAGATCTGGGTCACGCGTCTCGACAGGGAGAAGGCTAGGGAGGGAGTACCAGCAGGAGTGTCGATCGCCCCCCTCCCGATCACAGGGCACCCACCGACAACATGCTCCCTGGACATCGGTGCTGCGTGGCAGGCTGGGCACCGGAGCACACCCTTGTGCTTCCTGTTCGGGCCAGCAGTCTGCAGGAAGCCGAAGAAGAGAGCCGAGTGACCAATCCGCAGCCGCGAGATGACCGTTTCAGCTTGTCTGGGGAAGCCAAGGGGGAAGTGCGCGGACCGAAGCTCGGTCGCCACCGCGTAGTTGTGGGCGAGGGATGTTATGAGCTCCGCGGACCTCCGCACCACCCACCGTCGCACCAGGGCCCTCACTGATCGGTAGTCAAGGGAGGGCCTGTCCTGCTTCCGCTTCGTTCCCTCCACGGCCAGAGCGTCAGCCTTCTCGTTCCCGTCCACCCCACAGTGGGAGGGCACAAATTGGAGGACCACCGGTGTCCCCTGCGTGCGCGCCGCGGTCACCAGCCGGCTCCACGTCTGGTGGACCGTTTGCCACCCGCCTCCACGACCCGAAAGCCAGACAGCTCACGGACGCCAGACAAGGTCCCACAGGCCCCAACCCCAAGATTAAGGACAGGGTCCTGGAAGGCCCCCCCGGGCAAAGCGGGACACGCGACGAAGAGAAGTAGACATTAAGCCGCTTCTGATAGGGAACGCACACTGCCTGCGACTTGCTGGAGCTCAGCAGCATGCCCCGTCTCCCACACCAGCCCTCAACCGCGTCCATCACAGCCTGGGCCCCTCACTCAAGACCAGCCAGGTCGCCCTGCCCGGCTGAGACCACCACCGCAACATCGTCGGCATAAAGAACCGACAGGTCCGCCATCCCAACCAGCAACCTGGCTAGCTCGTCGACGTAGATGGTGTAAAGGACGGGTCCCAGCACAGACCCTTGGGGCACCCCTCTCCTCACCTTCGTCGTCGACCCTCGCGAGCGACCCACCGTGACCGCCGCCGTACGACCGCAGAGGAAGGAGCGCGTCCATTCGACGAAGGGCTCAGGGATCCCCTTCCTCCGCATCATGCCCAGGAGAGCTTCGTGCTGAACCAGGTCAAACGCAGATGAGAAGTCAAACAGCAGGGCAGCCGACAGACGCCGACTGTCTTTATTCCTCGACACCCGGTCAGGGACGCCACCTGCTCCTCCGTGGAGCGGCCCTGAAGCCAGCCTGGCTGTCGTGGAGACCCTCAACGCCCGACGCGCTAGAGTCTAGGAGAAAGGTAAGCCTCTCCTCTATCATCCTCTCAAGCAGCTTACAAAGACAGCTAGTGAGACATATGGGACGGTACGATGCAAGCAACGTGGCGTCCTTCCCTGCCTTCGCCACTGGAACAATCACCCCCTTCTTCCAGGCACCCGGCACAATCCCCGCCTGCCATGAGCGATTGAGGAGCAGAAGTAGAACCCCGAGCGAGGGTTGGTCGAGGTGGAGAAGCATCTCCGCGAAGATGCCATCATCACCCGCTGCACTGCGTGTCTTCATCCTTCCCAGACCGCGGGTGAGATCATACACCGTAAAGGCGTGGCACCCAAGCACGTTCGTCGAAGGAGCTACGTCCACCGCGTCCCCATCACCACCCTAGAGCTTGCCGAAGTGAGCCCCCAGGCGGTCGGCTTTCGCCTTGTCCGTCACGAACCTCCCCTCGAGAATGGGAAGGTGCGGTCTGCGGTGTCTGCCGTCCAGCTTCTTCACCGCCCTAAACGCAGACCCGAGGTCCTTGCTCCGACTGAGGTCAGCCGCCATCTCACCCCAGGCCGCGCGCTTCGACTCGGTCAAGAGTTGATTCACCTCTTTGACCTTCGCCTTGTACACCGCCGCTACGCTGTCGTCCTCAGTCTCAGCCGACTTGAGGAAGCGATCCCGCAAGGCGTTCCGTTCTTCGAAGGCGTCTTCGAGTTCGGCCGTCCACCAGGGGGTCGGGCCTCGTCGCACTCCGCAAAGCGGAACGTGGTCGTCAGCTGCATGCAGAAGAGCCTCTGTTACCTCCTTCGTGAAGGAGTCGATGTGGGCCTTCGTGTCGATCCTGGTCAGAAGGGCGGCGGCGGCCGCGGTGAAGTCGTCCCACCTGGCCTTTTTGAAGTTCCAGGTAGGGCAGGGTCGCTCCGAGCAGTAGGCGTCCTCAAGCGGCAAGCGGAAGGAAACCGGGCTGTGATCAGAGCCCCACGTCCCCAACGTCCTCGGCTCCAGTTCCGCACAACGTCCCACAACCAGGTCCAGAACGCGTGGCGGTGAGTCCCGCGTCGGCTCGTCACGGTTGTTGTAGACGGTGTAGCCGTGGGTGTCAAGCCAGTCCCTGACCACGTTCCCCCTTTCGTTGGGCGTTGTCACCTTGGCATCCCAAGAGCTGTGGTGTGCGTTGAAGTCGCCAGCAACGATCGTGTTCTTCCCCACAGGTAGGCTGCCCGGCCGTAGGTACTCGGGGTCCCTTGTTCCTCTGCTTATACTCACAGGCGTGAGGTACACGTTGGAGAGGGTGACCGGGACGCGCTTCACACAGGAGATCCTCACGTCTAATCGCTCAGTGACACTGTCACCTTCAGGGAGTACGAAAGGAGCTTCCTCCGAGGCAAGGCAGTCACGGACATACGTGATGACACCACCGCCTCTCGTCGCAGAGCCGTCCGTCACCGGTGTTGTGCGGTCCCTCCTGTAGGACGTGTATCCAGGCAGGTATGGTGTCTCATGCCCCTCCCTAAGGTGTGTCTCCTGGATCATAATGATATCCAGCGTCAGTAGGACAGCGTGGTAGGACACGGTTGACCACTTGGCGGCAAGACCGTTGCAGTTCCAGGACAGGACCCTGAGTCCCTTCGGCTTCGGGGGTGGGAGCTTCTTAGGTGGACCGGGGTTCGTCTCAACCAGCCCAAGCAGCCCCAGCAGGTCCCTGGCCGACATCCGTTCAAGTAAGGAAGGGATCAAGGAAGGGAGGACGTCGTACAAGTGATGTGGAAGGTGTCTCCTCGGCTGTATGCGCGGGAGACCAGGAGAGGGGGCGTGGTCGTCGATCTGCCGCCCCCCCTGCTCAGCGGGACCCCTTCAATTGGCAGGGGCGGAGGCCGGGCCCACAGAGGCTGCCCGTCCACGGCCGACCCCATTGGGGGTAGCAGAGTCGCCAGCCAGCGACTGGGCGCGTCCCCTTCCGCCCCCTTGCTCCGTCGATGTCGGGTAGGGGCCTGGCGTGCTTACGCCCTGCGCCTGGTGCCCCTTCGTCCCTGCCTTGGACCCAGCCTTGCCGCCCTTGCCCTTCCCAGCAACTGCCGTCCGCCCAGCACCGTCTGCAGATGGCGCCGGCGCGCCAAGTGACGCTGCCATCTTCTCCTGGAGGTCGCGGACCGTCGCCTGCAAACCGTCGATGGTCGTCTGCATCGACTGGATCAGCGCGAGGAGCGCCGGGACCTCAGGTTCCGGTGCGGGATTCTTCTTCTGGGAGTCACGGGGAGGTGTCGTGGTCGGGGAAGCCGCAGAGGAGACCGGAGTCACAGTGCCAAGTGGCGGAGGGGCAACCGAGCTCGGTGGAGATGACCACGGATTGGTGCTCGGCAGCCCTGTGGACTGCACCGTGGGGCCAGGGGCCGGCGTCGGCGTCTGAGCCGCGGGTGGAGCCTTCTTGTTGGTGCGGGGCGGGAGCGTGACGCTCGGGTGGTCTTCCGCGTCGTGCAGTCGAACGAGACGAGAGCCGAAGAGCCATGTCCTGGCCTTGGGGGGCGGGGCGTCGGCGACGATGAAGAACACGAGTTGCCTCGTGCCCTGGAACGCCGTGTCAGAGCGTCGGATGATGGACGACGGCTTCCAACCGAACACATTACAATCGCAGGGCGCCTCCAAGAGCAGATCATGAACTGTTGTGTCCCTCTTCTGCATTGTTTGCCACTTCCACTCACCTCAACATGTTTCACTCAGGAGCAATACCTCCCTGGGGCTTTCTGCCAGCCCCTGTTTCTCTCACTCAACTTAGGGAATAACGTAATTCAGCCCTCTTCGCCTGTCCCAAAGCAGAGCCCGGGTTGGTGGGGTGACGTCGTCTATGAGCAGCACGGCTTCGTTGGGCCACCCCGACAACTCGATCAGGTTGTCAGAAGGGGAGGAACAATTCTTGAACCCAGAGCCTAAGGGGTTTCCGAAGCTATTAAACTCCAGCCTTCCAGGGGGTTTTTCATGACAGACCAGCATTGCCCTGTTATGGCATGCTTGTCTCCGAGGCCTTGGACCTTCACAACTTTCGACCTCTCACTATTTTTGTCATTTTTTTCAAAGAGAGGCAACGCAGTCTGTGAGGTATTTTTGTGTTTTTTTTGATTGGGGTTCTTACTCCTTCTCTAGGTGTTCCCTAAATCCTTGTCCACAAGCAGGAGTTTCGTGATCGTAGGATAAGATTTCGGCAGAAAATGCAATGGGCTGACTACACAGGACTTGTCAACTAGTTGCAGCAGCTTACAGAGATGCAGCACAAGCTACATAGATAAAAAAATGCCACCACCTGGGATTGAACCAGGGACCTTCAGATCTTCAGTCTGACGCTCTCCCAACTGAGCTAAAGCGGCTGTTATTTTTTTTAAAATAATAATAATAATAAATGAACCACTGACGTGCGAAGCAAAGGCTGGGGGGACAGAACAGGTGGACCAAGGGTCTCCCTGTATCTAACGAAAGGGGGAAAGGAAAGGAATGTGATAACCTTGAAACTTCCGCTAAACTATCCATACGTACCGAGGACGGAGGTGGGGCCGGTTCGTGGGCTCCAGTGTTCGCGACTTCGCCCACCTCCGTGACCCCGGCAGCTCTCCAGCCCGCTTCCCAAGCCAGCACCCTTCGGGCGAACCTCCGGGTTTTTGAGGAGTGGGGTACCTCGTCCGTGCTCGCCCTCACGAGCGGCACACTGGCACGGAGGCATCCCCTTCAGCCAGCTTTGTTGGGCGGCGGAGCCTTAGAAAATTCAAAACAAAGGGAAATGATACGGGGGGATGTGTGAAGGGGCGGGGAAAGGTGAAGACAGAAGTTGGGGTGCACGACAGGGTAATAATGGGAAACACAGGGGGAGGGGGAGAGGGTTCACTAGTACTTTTTGGTTCACTTTTTTCTGTTCCTTTTTTTTTTTTTTTTTTTTTTTTTTTTTTTTTTCTACGTCCTGCGATTGCGGTCAGCGGCTCGGCGGTCGTGAGAGTCTCAGATGAGGTCCATCCTCTTCAGGTAGGAGGCGGTTTCACTCACCCTCATTGTGAGCATCTCCTTCGTGGTCGTGGGGATGTCATCCCCGAAGATCTCTTCGCGGACCTTGTCTCCAGCTGGGCACCCGATCAGCAGATGGTGTCTGTCCTGGATCGAATGGCACGAGAGGCAACGTATGTCATTCTGGACGGGTTTCGACAGGAAACCGCAAGTCAGGTGGCTCCTGCCCGTTCGCAGTCTCGTTATCTGTACCTCATCGTGTCTGCAGGACAGTTCCTTCAAGGGGAGGTACCTCGCGCCGATCTCCTCTCGGTACTTCTTGTCCCGACCCGTCTTCTCCCACGAGGCTGCCCAGTCGCGGTTCACCGACCTCTTGATGAGGCTCTTTGTGGTCATCAGGTCCGTCGGTCCGTCCGGTGTCGACTCCTTTGCGGCGCGTTTGGCGTGTCGGTCGGCTTGCTCGTTACCTGGTAGGCCGCAGTGTCCGGGAACGTACTGGATGATGGTGGAGAGGCCTTGGCGGTCAAGCGCGTCCAGCCATTTCCAAGCCAGCAGTTCCTCCTTCTGCCTCATCTCTCTGTGGCCCTGCATCAGTCTTCTGATCACCGACTGGGAGTCCGAGCACAGCAGCACTACTCCGGTCGTCACACCTTGTCTCCGGGTATGGTACAGTGTCAATTGCAGCCCCAGGTTCAGCGCTTTCAGTTCGCATCGGTAGGCCGAAGTCACTGCTCCTCCGCTCTTGCGTGCCTGCTTCGGTGTGTCAGACCCGATCCTTATCACAGCTGCCGAACCGCCGTTCCTGTGTCCGGTGACTGACCCGTCGGTGTAGACGATCACATCTGGGATGCCGTGCCTCCTGATCGATTCGAAGGCCGCTCGGAGTTTGAGACTTTTTTCGTCCTTCTTGTGTACCTTGCGGACTAGGTCGGGGTGGAACAGGACTTTGGGTTGGACCCATGGAGGGAGCTGCAGGTCTGCGCTCTGAGTGACTGAGTGGTGTGGTAGGTCTTCGCGTTCCGGCATCCCGTGACTCTTCGCCAAGTCGAGCGCGGTGTTTCGCCAGCTTTTCCCGTACCACATCTGACCCCCGGATATCTTTGTTGCCTTCTCCGCTGTTGTCCCCGGTTGACGCTGTGCCTTCTCGTAGAGCACCAGGGTGTCGTGTTCCAGCAAGGATTCAATCTCCCAGATGCCCGCCTCTGACCTGGTCACCGTCGCGGAAGTCTTGTCGAAGCATCCCGTTATCAACCTCGCTGCTGTGTATTGTAGCGAGTCGAACTCGGCCAGAGCAGCATGTCCCACGAAGTTGCCGTAAGCACCGAGACAGTAGCGCAGAACCGGTTGGACGTACGTCAGGTACAGCGTCCTTAGGGTGTGCTTGCGGCAGCCCCACCTTGTTCCGGCGAGTTTGCGCAGCAGGCGAAGACGGCTGTTGATCTTTCCCTTCACCTTCTGCACATGCTCGTGGAAGTTCATGCTTTCGTCGAAGGTGACGCCAAGATATTTAGCCTCGCGTACCACCTTGACTTTCGCCCCACTCGAGGGGAAGCGGGCGTTGATGAGGTTTGCGAGACTGTCGTGCGAGTTCCAGAACTGTCCCTCTACCGGCATGAACTCTGTCTTTTCCTGGGACAGTTTCATCGAGAACGTCTCGCACCATCGCTCCGTGAGGCTCACCGCGCGTTGCACCTTCTTGTTCAGCTCGGCAGGACTCCCCGCCTCCAGCACTATCGCTATGTCGTCTGCGTACACTACCGCGTCGATTCCAGCCTTCCTGTACAACCTGGCCAGGTCGTTGACGTAGATGGAAAAGAGCTGCGGGGCCAGGATGGTGCCTTGGGGTACGCCCCCTGTCATTGTCTTCACGCAGCCGTGTTCCCCGTTCACACAGACGGAGGCTTTACGTTGGTCGAGGAAAGAGGTGATCCATTTCACGAGCTTGGGAGGGTATCCGTCGCCTATCAGCTTTGCGATCACTCCCTTGTGCCAGACTGTGTCGAAGGCTCCTTTGAAGTCGAACAGCAGGAGACCCCCCAGACCTTGGCTCAGTCTGACACTTTTGAGCTTTGAGGCGGCGTACAGCACGTTTTCCTCCGTGGACCTCCCTTTCCGGAAACCCGCCTGCGATGTGTGCAATTGCCTTACCCGTCCTGTGTCCTGCAGGAAGCACATCCTGTCCTTGACTATTCGCTCCAACGTCTTCACGATGTTTGACGTCAGCGCGATCGGCCTGTACGAGGCGGGTTCGGATTGGTCTTTGCCCTTTTTCATGAGGGGGATGATGGAAGACCGCCTCCATTCGGCAGGGACGACACCGGTCTGGAGGGATGAGTTGTAGAGGAGGAGTTGAACTTCCCTGGCCACCGGTCCCAGGTACTTCAGCATTTCGTTGTAGATGCCGTCTGGGCCCGGAGCCTTGCCCTTCTTCAGCCTTCGCAGCACCGAGTCCAGCTCGTCCTTCGTTACCAGGGGGAAGTCGTTGTCTGTCCCGGGCTTCGCGTCCTTCTTGATGGTGGTGATCACTTCCTCCGACTTGGCAGTCGTCCTTGGGGAGCAGGCCCTCGCGTAGTGTTCGACGAGTACACTGGCCTTCTCCCTGTCGGTGGTGGCGATACCGTTTCCTCGTCGGAGCGGGGCTATTGGTGGCTTCTCGCTGCGACCGTCGAATCTGCGGATGACCGAGAAGGCTTGCGTCAGGTTTCCGTCCTTGGACAACTTCTTGGTGTAGTCGCCCCAGGCAGCCTGCTTCCCGCTCGTTATCGCCCTGTCCAGCTCAGCCTCCATCGCCGCTAGACGTGCCAGGTCTTCGTCGTTCCCGTCGTGATCCTCGGACAACAGCTTCGCCTTCAGTGTGCTTCGTCGCCTTGCGAGTGCGTCAATCTCGTCGTTCCACCAAACCTTCCCTTTCTTCTGTCCTTTCCTGGGGACGCACGATTCGGTTGCCGATAGAAGAAGTGTGCGAAACTCAGCGTTTAGCCTTATCGGGTCTCTGGCCCTGAGCAGCCTGCTGCACTTTTCTTCCATCGTCTCCCTGTACGCGCTCCTTGCCTCCTTCCCCCAAGAGTAGAGTACTCTTCTGGTCGGTTGGCTGACTCCCCCTCTCAGACTGAAGAACATCGGAACGTGGTCTGAGCCCATTGCTGGCAACGTCCTCCAAGAAGATTTGTCGAACTCTGCGCCGCTCATTACCATGTCCGGAGAGGTTGGGTTTCCTGACGGGTTCAGGATCGTGGCTTCGCTGCTCTTGTTCCATGTGCTGTAGCCCCATCGCAGCATCCAGCTGTGCAGTATTTCTCCCAGCTTATTCGGTGTGCCCCTTTTGTCCCACATCGTGTGGTGGGCGTTCATGTCACCGGCGATGATGGTGTAACTGTCATGAGGCAGCTCTGCCGGGCGGAAATATTTCTCGGGGGGTGGTCTGTCGTCGCCGTCTCTACCCGTTGTCGGAGGCAGGTACAGGTTGACGAGTCTGTACGGCTTCCGGTTGGGCAGCGAGATCTCTACGTCGAGTCTTTCCGTCACGTCGCTGGGTTTCTGAATAACTTCGATCTGTTTCGACGGTATCGATTCTCTGACCAGTGTGACGAGACCCCCTCCGCTGATTTGCTTTCCTCTTTTCACCGGTCGTGTTCGGTCTCTGCGGTATGCCTTGAACCCAGTGAAGACTCCGGTTATATCTTTCGACGGCCTCAGGAAAGTCTCTTGGAGTAGGAGCACGTCGATGTTGTGTGTCTCAATGCCCTTCAGCAGCTGCGCTGTGGTGCTCACCGTTAGGGATCTGACATTGAGAGACAGTACGTTGATGTTGTTGGGTGGTGGTGTTGTGTTGGAGTGTGCCTGTGAGAGAGAGGAAGTAGAGGGGACGGGAGGGAGAGAGTGTTCAACTCTTGTTGTCTTTTCGGTGGTTGGACCGGGGTTCGCTTCTATGTCCCCGCAGCTCAGTAAGTGTTTTCCGTGCGGACCGCTGGCTGCGGGATTTCTGCGAATGTGAAGATTGCCTGTGTGGTCACCCCTAGGTCCAGGCCTTTGGATACTGGGTAATACTTCGTCACCGGTGACGGGAGTTTGTGAGTGCTTGTTTGGGGAGGAATTGTGTGTGGAGAGAGGGAAAGATGAGGGATGGTGATGTGGTGATGATGTGCTGCCTTTGCGGTCACCCCAGCTTCCAGGGCTTGAGAGGCTGGGTAGTACTTCATCTTCGTTTAGATGGGGTGTAGTGTTGGGGGTTTGGGAGTAGGGACAGGGAGTGAGAGACGGTGTGGGAAAGGGGGTGAAAGGGGTGTTGAATGAGATTGCACGGCCCTTAGTACTGGCCTTCAACCTTCCTTTTTACGGGAGGGTTCACCTTGTGCAGGGGCGTTGTCTGCGAGGGGGTGGTGTGTAGGGTTGTCTGCCTTGTTGTGGCAACTCCTACGAGCCTTTCGGCTGGTGGGGGGGTGTCGTAGCATAAAGGTGCTACGGTACCCTTTCTCTCCGGTGTCGCAGCGTGCCTGGGGCAGTCTGGGGTGTCAGTCCCCTCGTCAGCGCCATCGGTGGACGGCACGTGTCCCCTCTGTTCTGGGGACCCGTCTGCCTCCTCGGAGGTTCCTGGTGGGGGGGCTCCTGTAGTCAAGTGGATGAGTAATCTGTTCATCCCTTGCTTCAGCTCCTCCACCGACCGCTCCGTCCTCTCCGATGACGCCTTCAAGGAAGAAATCTCCCCCCTCAGGCCACCAAGCTCGCCCTCCACCAGGCCCACCCTCCTGTTCAGCTCCTCAGTCCTCTCGTCCGTACGCACCCCTCTCATCTCCACCTCTTCCACCTTCCTCTCGCACGCCTTCTCCCACAGCCCGGCCTGTTCCCTCGCCTGCTCTAACTCGGCAATCCGCCTGTCCATGGCTTCCCTCCAGCCCCAGTCGTCCTCCATCCCGCCTCCCTCTTCCTTCTCGGCGCTCTCCAGCGCCTGGATCCTCGCCTCCAGCTTCTCCTCTCTTTCCCTGGCCTCGGCCTTCCTTTTTGCGGCTTTGGCCCCCTTCTCCTCTCTCGCCTTCTTCTTCCTCCCCTCCTTCTCGTCGGCCAGCTCCCACACCTGCGACCAGCTCGCCCCCCCGAACTCCCTGCGGAAGTCTATTTTGGTCCCTCTACGAGACCCACCCGGTAGTTTCCTTTTAAAGGATCCCTTCTGCTCCTCGAACACCACCTTATGGGTAGTGTCTCCGTCCCTCACTGAGTAGGACTGAAGAGGGGGAGTCCCTGTGGTTACGATGGTGCCTAGGACACCGTCGAACCTCATCGACTTCCCCAGTCCAGCCTGCGCAATGAAGGCCGCCCACGTGGGCTTGGGGGCAAGCGGGGCTACGACTGCGTCGTAGTGCTTCCGGGTGGGCTTCGTCTTGGGGGTCGTCTCGGGGGGGGTCTTTCTGATCACCACCTCGGTGGTTTGCAGCACTAGCTGCGGCGGGTCTTGGTCGGGCTCGCTCCCGTCCGGTAGGGGCCCCTTGGAGGCGCCCGCCTTGCTCGGCTTCGTCATTTTGTCACTTGACATTTTTTTTTTTTTTTTTTTTTTTTTTTAAGCCTTCCCTACCTTTTTTTAAATAATAATAATAATAATATCTGTTCCACTGCCGGGTCGGGAGCATCAGAGAAGGTTTGAAAAGGATAAAAGGAAAATGGGGAAAGGAAGAAAAAATCAACAAAGCTGAGTTGAAAAGCAGAGCTTGAGAAATCAAAAATCAAAGTGAAGGTATCATGAGCCTTTCGCCCAAGAAGAGAACAAACAGCACCATAGGTAGAAAATTCAAAACAAAGGAAAATGATACGGGGGGATGTGTGTGAAGGGGCAGGGAAAGGTGAAGACAGAAGTTGGGGTGCACGACAGGGTAATAGTGGGAAACACAGGGGGAGGGGGAGAGGGTTCACTAGTACTTTTTGGTTCACTTTTTTCTGTTCCTTTTTTTTTTTTTTTTTTTTTTTTTTTCACTGCCTCCATCGCCGCTAGACGTGCCAGGTCTTCGTCGTTCCCGTCGTGATCCTCGGACAACAGCTTCGCCTTCAGTGTGCTTCGTCGCCTTGCGAGTGCGTCAATCTCGTCGTTCCACCAAACCTTCCCTTTCTTCTGTCCTTTCCTGGGGACGCACGATTCGGTTGCCGATAGAAGAAGCATGCGAAACTCAGCGTTTAGCCTTATCGGGTCTCTGGCCCTGAGCAGCCTGCTGCACTTTTCTTCCATCGTCTCCCTGTACGCGCTCCTTGCCTCCCTCCCCCAAGAGTAGAGTACTCTTCTGGTCGGTTGGCTGACTCCCCCTCTCAGACTGAAGAACATTGGAACGTGGTCTGAGCCCATTGCTGGCAACGTCCTCCAAGAAGATTTGTCGAACTCTGCGCCGCTCATTACCATGTCCGGAGAGGTTGGGTTTCCTGACGGGTTCAGGATCGTGGCTTCGCTGCTCTTGTTCCATGTGCTGTAGCCCCATCGCAGCATCCAGCTGTGCAGTATTTCTCCCAGCTTGTTCGGTGTGCCCCTTTTGTCCCACATCGTGTGGTGGGCGTTCATGTCACCGGCGATGATGGTGTGACTGTCATGAGGCAGCTCTGCCGGGCGGAAATATTTCTCGGGGGGTGGCCTGTCGTCGCCGTCTCTACCCGTTGTCGGAGGCAGGTACAGGTTGACGAGTCTGTACGGCTTCCGGTTGGGCAGCGAGATCTCTACGTCGAGTCTTTCCGTCACGTCGCTGGGTTTCTGAGGTACTTCGATCTGTTTCGACGGTATCGATTCTCTGACCAGTGTGACGAGACCCCCTCCGCTGATTTGCTTTCCTCTTTTCACCGGTCGTGTTCGGTCTCTGCGGTATGCCTTGAACCCAGTGAAGACTCCGGTTATATCTTTTGACGGCCTCAGGAAAGTCTCTTGGAGTAGGAGCACGTCGATGTTGTGTGTCTCAATGCCCTTCAGCAGCTGCGCTGTGGTGCTCACCGTTAGGGATCTGATATTGAGAGACAGTACGTTGATGTTGTTGGGTGGTGGTGTTGTGTTGGAGTGTGCCTGTGAGAGAGAGGAAGTAGAGGGGACGGGAGGGAGAGAGTGTTCAACTCTTGTTGTCTTTTCGGTGGTTGGACCGGGGTTCGCTTCTATGTCCCCGCAGCTCAGTAAGTGTTTTCCGTGCGGACCGCTGGCTGCGGGATTTCTGCGAAAGTGAAGATTGCCTGTGTGGTCACCCCTAGGTCCAGGCCTTTGGATACTGGGTAATACTTCGTCACCAGAGACGAGAGTTTGTGAGTGCTTGTTTGGGGAGGAATTGTGTGTGGAGAGGGAAAGATGAGGGATGGTGATGTGGTGATGATGTGCTGCCTTTGCGGTCACCCCAGCTTCCAGGGCTTTTTTTTTTTTTTTTCCAAAATACCATTGCAGGGCCGCCATGGAGAGCAACACCTGAGAAAAGGGAAAAAAAAATTCTTCATAGTGCAGTCCAGGCACCTTTTTACAGTATTTATTCGTCTGCTTTATTCTCACTGTTCTAGCTTCTTCAGGGTTTGTAGGCAGTTCATTATGCTGGCAGGATCCCCTCAGGCCATGTGGGATGCGGTGTACGACTCCGACACCACGTCACCATCCGGCACCTATGGAACAAACAGTGCCAAAAGGAGTATCAGTACTAGACGAGACATCGCATCGCCGCCAGCTGTACCGGTCATGAGTGGTGATGGAGAAGATCAAACACAAATACAAACTCCGTCACCCTATCCACCGCAGAATGTGCAAGACGAGGCTGTATCGAGCACCAAGCCTCAAGAACTAACCGTCGCGCCCGAGATTCTCAACAGTAAAATAAACGAACTAAGCGAGGCGTTGGAAGAGAAGAATTTTGAAGTATGAGCAAAAGTAAGTCAAGGTCAACACTCAACAGATTGAGCAGCTTTCGCACCAGCGGGCTTCCGTTCTCGATGAAAATAAGCTGCTTCATCGCCGGATTGTAACATTAGAAGATAGATTAAAGGTATCCCAACTTTATTGTAAAGTTAAAAACGTGCGTCTTACATGACACATGTCCGAACTCCCGGCCGACATTCCTTGGACGAAAAACTCGGACAATAGTAAGTCTTGCACCTTTTCACTAGCCCGGTGTTTGCAATACGGTAGTAATTCTACTGATCCTCTTCCTGCCCGACAGCCTGAAAATGGAAGAGCATTATTGTCCTAGGTTTCACGTCACTTCATATTTGCATTCGAAACGGACTGGTGGGCGGTAGACCTTGGCTATCAAGATATTTTAATTACGTCTGCCGTCGATCCTTTATTCACCTCATTCGTAATATTATGAGTACTGCAAATGAAAGGTGGTTTTTTGTCAGGCCGGACCATTTTCTGCCCAGGAGGAGCTTTTTGAGTTAAGCTGTTCGGCCAATCTTGTCAGTCCATATTTCAATCCACAGTATCCCCCCTCCCTTAACAGGCAAAAGCAGAAACCCGTGAACCTCCTCTCGAAACACACATTTTACTGCAAAAGGAGGAGCCGCCTAGGCAGGTCAGTAAACGGTACCTGATAGCAGCTACGGTGGTGTTTGCTGTGGTTGGCTTCGGTGTGGGGTTTGGATTGGCTGCTATGATCTTTGCGTAGATGTGTTTCTTAACATATTGTACTAGAGCGTTTCGATTTTATTTTCCGCTTCTCTTTTTCTTTTTCCGATGCCACTTTCATTACAGGAAAACCGCACTTTAAAAATATACAAAACATGAAATTCGGGGAAAGGCTGATTGCAGAAACAAAAGACTTCGGGCTCACGGATGCCGAGCTCGAAAAAGGTGTTCTGGCGTACAGCAATTTGAAGCGCACTCTGAAGCTCTGCGTCAACAACGTTGAGGGTGAGGGCACTAAGGCTGCTGACTCCAATGATGTGTTTTGGAAGGAGCTCGAAGCAGAGATAGAAAAGATAGACAGGTTCTACTGCAAGCGGCTGAATAAGCTACAAGATAGGTTGAGTGGCATGACCAGGGTCGCAACATTGGACGAAACAGAGATGCTGCAAAAGGACTTGACCGCCCTTCAGAAGTGGGTCGAACTCAATCATATCGCACTTGTGAAAATCTACAAAAAATACGTTAAAAACATGAGCAGCCGTCAATCTCACGGGTACCGAGGAGACGAGCTGCCTGTCTTGTTCAAAAGGGCTTTCTTTGAAGACGACAGCGAATTGGTCAGAATGTCGAACAAAGTCAATTCGGTGGTTGCGATCCTAAAGGCTAAGAGTCGGTGTGCACTGTGTGCAGGCACCGCGCCCTGTGCCAATGAAGAATGTGTGAATCTCAATGGCTTGATCACCGACTCGTGCCACAGTATGGTGCCCGGGTGGAAAGGGAAAGATCTAGCCATCAGCGTCCTCACGGGTGGCTTGTCTAATAAGTTATACACCGTTGAAGCTGTAGAGGTCCCCGAAGGGCAATGCCGCAAGGTGGTGGTTAGAATATTGGGATCCGGGGATCTCGTAGACAGGGACATCGAGTCCGTAGTTGTGCGCGCACTGTCCGAGATCAATGTGGGACCCAAGCTGTTCGGAAGCTTCGACGGCGGCAGGATAGAAGAGTTCTCAAATGGCCTGGCACTGCGCTTCTACCACCTTAACAAGCCGCAGGTCCTGTCAGAGGTGAGCAAGAAGATTGCTGACTTCCACAACATGAGCATTCCCGGCATTCCTTGCGAGCCTGGTTTATTCAAGATCCTACGGGGTTATCTGAAATCTGCGATGAAGGTGAGCTTCACCCATGAGACACAGGACGTACCCGGGACAACGCCGGTACTTAAGAAGGATCTTCTGGCGCAGATGGACGATCTGGCTGCACTAGAGGGGGAGATCTCTTACTTAGAAGGGGAAGTGAAGAAGTTCACCGTATCTGGTGTGAGCTTCTGTCACTGCGATGTACAGGAGGGGAATATCTTGACAGACAACCTGCATTCTTCGACGCCTGCCATCACGCTAATCGACTTCGAGTACTCGCGGTACGACTATGAAGCTTTTGACATTGCAAACTTTTTCTGCGAGACATATCTTGACAACTTCTTCCCGGAGTACCCTGGCTACAGGTGCCATCCACAGCTCCTCCTCTCCCCTGGCTTGCAGACTGACTTCATCACATCGTACCTCACAACCAAAACAGGCAGTGTGCCCAGTGCAGTGACAGTTCAGCAGTTCTACCAAGAATGCCAGGTCATGATACTTGCTGCGCACCTCCACTGGTGTCTCTGGTCTCTCATTCAGGCTGCTGCCTCAGACATCGAAGGTTTCTGTTACCTATCCTATGCGGTAATGCGACTGAGGGAGTACAGAAGGCTCAAGCCACTCTCGTAGTCTGTTGGCCGAAGCACTCCTTAAGAAGGTTTTGTATAAATATAGGTAGGGTTGGGAGTAGCGCAATCGCAATGATAACCCGTCAACGGCATTCTGCAGTCAAAACATCATTGCAGGTTGCAGCATCCCCTTAGTTACCCCTTTCCTCCCTTCTTCTTCCTTTCGTTCTAACCTTTCTCCCAATATGCAGCTTATTCGTCGTCGTTAGTGAAGACACCACAGAAGGCAGGGTAAGGGGGAATAATTTTTTAAAAAAAAAAAAAAGTGAGACCATCACTTTTTTCTTTCTTCCTTATTTTTTTCCCTCCCCTGTCTCATTCCGTCGTGCTGCTGTCCCCCTGGTTTCTACTCGAATTCTTTTTGTTGTTACAAAAAAACAAAAAAAAAAAAGTCAGTGACAAGCAAAAAGACGCCAGAAATCAGGAACTAACGACAATCCCCCCTACCTTTCTTTTTTTTTTCTTTCCTCATAAGACCTCACACGGACGCTAGTAGGAAAGAGGAAAAAAAAAATTGGCAGACACCGACTCAAAATAGCAGAGAACAGTAGAGCAAATTGATATCCGGTCTTAGCTAAGGGGGCTTGCGGGGAAGTCTCTAGAAAAAAAATGAGATTGGAGGTATTTGCACCCCCCCCCCCCCTTTTTTTGTCACCTTTTCCCCCGTGTATTATTTCTTCCCTTTTCTTCTTCTTCCGGTTTGCAGGATAACTTGTTTCGTGCCCTGCACTGCAGAAATGCCTTCTTTTTTCGTTATTCTTTCCATTCTTTTTCCTTCTTCTTCTTTTCCCTTTCAAGATGCGCAGAAACACTTGTTATTGTAGGAATGGCGGCAGCTATGTGTTACAAAATATATCTCTTTATTAGAGTAAACATGTAACATACCGCACAAACAAAGAATAACTTGCCTATAGTGCCACTTTCTTTTCTTCTCCTTTTCTTTTTTATGTTCCTCGCCCTTACCTGACTTTTGTTGAGCTTTTTTTTATTGTTTTTTTCTTATTTTCTTAGGTTCACCGCTAATCCTCGGGTGCCATCAGCCCGTCTTTGTATTGTTTTATTTTCTCCTTCCACGCCACTCACATACAGGCACATGGCTGAAGGGCTCGCTGAAGGTCTAAGTGAAGGTCTAGTAGATGAGATAAACAGGCTGGACACACCTGTCTCGCCGCCCCACGCACCACCACCTGTGGTATCAGAAAGGCTATGCAGCCCAGAACGAAAGGGGTCCCCTCCCCGATCAAGCCCAGTGGTAGTCTATAGCTCAAATGAACTGGCGCCCTTGGTCCTCCCGCAGCCACCTGGTACGGACATGGAGATACCCTCGCAGCCCCCCCCAGGCCCAGGCCCCCAGGTGACGCCGGCTGTTATCCAACGCGACAAGCGCCCAACCGCTGCAGCCTCAGCAAGGTCCACCTCCACACCATCTACAAAGATACGCAAGAAGAAGCCTGCTGAGCAGATCCCAAACTCCAGACTGTACCAGAGGCAGCCCCTGACCACGAAGTCCACTGCCAGGTCGGTGTCGTCTGCCGCACGCTCCACTGGAGGACACGAGCTGATGCGTGAACTTGGCTCGGAACTGAACGTTGCGAACGAGAAGCTGTCCATGACACGGAACAGTTTGGAGTCCTCGCAGAAAACTAACAGTCTCATGGTCGGCAAGCTGAAAGAAGCACACGAAAGGATCAGTACTCTAGAACAGCTGAGAGAACAGGACAGAAGCAAGTGGCTCGAGACCGTAGCTTCGTGGAAGGTACACTTGGAGCAGGCAGACAACAAGTCGAAAAAGGAACGAGAGACCCTTGAATTGAGGATGTCTGCCTACGAACACTCAATCGAGCACTCTGGCGTGCTCTCGGGTGCCACAGAAAGGGCAGAGATGCGCACAGCAGTGTTGGAAAAAGAGCTGCAAGAAGTGAAGAGCGAGTTACGGGCCAGGATGCAGCACACGCAAGAAGCCATACAGGAAGCAGAGGATATCAAACGGAACCAGATTGTCACATCCACAGAGTACACCGCCGCAGTCGACCAGTCCACTTTGCTGCAGTCAATGGTGACGTCGCTTCGGACCGAGCTTTCCAAAACGGACATGGAGCGCGCTGCGTACGAGGAAAGGATCAATGCCCTACACATGGAGATAGAGACCCTCACACAGCACAACGCAGAGCTGTCACAAGACCTTGTTGCGCAGAAGGAGAATGATAGCCTGCTGCTACAACAGGCAACGAATGATTACAAAGCAGAAATAGGGAGCCTGACCATGGACATGGAGCTGAAGCTTGCCGCTCAGAAAGAAGAAGCAAGAAACAGGTACAACTTGTACGAAGACGAGAACAACGGTTTGCGACACGAGATGGCGACCGCTGCTCACAAGTACGAGACGGAAACGGCAAAACTGCAAGCCGACTTTGAGGAGAGGCTGCTGAAGCTGCATAACCAGAAGCAGACAGAAAAACAGAATGACAACAGTATGATCTTGGCACTGAGGGGTGAAATACAAACCCTGGAGTTGAAGTGCCAGGACACCGATGCCTTCCTCGAGGCCGTGCAGGCGGAGTACGATGGCAAACTGCTGGAAAAGACGAAGGAAGTGAACGCCAAGACTGCACTCATCACCAACCTGAAACAAGAGGTGCAGAACGCGGTGTATGACAAACAGCTGACGACGCGCAACGTAGCCTTCTTGGAAGAGCAGATGCAGAAGCTGGAAGTCAGGGTGCGTGAGGACGATTCCAAGATACACCAGCAGGAGAGGCTTCTTGCAACGAGCACCGAGAGGGAAGGGCATCTCAGAAAGCAGCTTGATGGCTACACCGCACAGGTAGGGCTGCTGCAAGGAAAGCTAGCAGAAGCAGCAACTGAAGCTGAACATCTGGCAGTGCAGCACACACAAGCCCTTAGAAAGAACGATTATCTGAAAAATAGCTTGGCAACAGCAGAGAACCAAGCAAAGAGGGTCGGCAACGAGTCCGAACGCTTGAGGGCAGACCTCATTATGAAGGACGTGCACCTTGAGGACCTGCGTGCCAAGCACGTCCAGCAGCAAGTCGAGCTTCAGCAGAGCAAAATAAAGCTTGTCGAAGCGACCTTCAGTGGGCCGCGTGTCCCCTCACATTCTCCCTACAGGCACCCTGCCACACCCACTCCTCCTTACACCCAGACAATGGGGACACCTATTCCAGTGCCCGCACCTGCACAGGCAGCCGAAGCGCCCCAAAGCGACCAGCCGGAAGAGGAAGAGTTGGTCGAGTCCTCAGAGACTTAAACATCTGTAGTTTTTTTTTCTTCTTTTTTCTTCTTTTTTTTTGTGTTGTAAACTTAGACTTCCCACCCACCCTCCTTTTCTTCTTCTTAATACTCTGTTTCTTCTTCTTTGTATGCACAACAGGAAAAAAAAAAAAAAAAAAAAAAAAAATGCTTAAACTGACACAGTGTAACACCAGCACGTTGCTGTCGTTCATGGAGACGACGTTCGAGGAGAGCGTGTTCATGGACACCTACGGGAGTGTGGATAGGAAGTACCAGGATTTTGCATCGATGTGCATGACACTTGTTGTGGTAGCGACAGTCGTCTTTACGGTGTTCTGCTTTGCGGAGCTGACAAACCTGTGGGCAAAGGGGATGCCTGAAGAGGATACCCATGTTGTAAAGGAGAATAAGCTCAACGACCCCTGTTTCGTCCCTTTCCGACACCATGCCATCCACCATGGCAGAAGCAGCCGGCCTCTTCCTATGCGCCGTGCGTGATCACCTCCTTGGCCTTGCTTAGTTCCTTCTTACGGTTCGTCTTGTATTATTGCCTTTATTCTATCCCTTAAAAAAAAAAAGAAAAAAAAAAAAAAAAGCCTCCCTTCAGAAATAGTTGTTTCTGTTTCATTCCTCTTACTCCGTTTAAAAAAAAATGACAACAACAGCACTGGAAGAAAGAAAGAAAAAAAAAAAAGAACGAAGGGAAACTTTATAAATTAAAGAAACGCGAAAACGTAAAGAAAAAAAAAAAAGAAAGAAAGAAAAAGGGAGATTAAAGATGGTTGCCCAACCCCCCGGGGGCAGTGTCTTCTTTTTTTCCCTTACAAAGTAAAGCGGAGGGAACCCCCCCCCCCCTACGAAAGGGATGTACTAAATAGGGTTTAAACTACTAAAGTGTTTTTTTTTTATTTTTTATTTTTTTTATCCCCTGAAAAAAAATAATGAAGAATAAGAATAAGAAAGTAGATAAAAAAAAAAGGGGAGAGCTTTTTCTCCTTCCATCTATGAAAAATTCCTTAAAATCGGGAAATTGTTTTTCACGTGCCAGATATTGAGAAAAGGCTTCATCCCAAAAGCATACTTTCTTATTTTTTTTCTTATGGTTTTCTGTGAATCAAAAACCTGTAAACAAACATTTATTTTTCTTTTGGGGAAAGAAAAGAAATCTGCGAGTTAATATACCACCCCCCCCACCACCGGGGGGACAAACATTTAATATCTATAAAAAAAATACTAGAACAAATATGGTTAAGCCCCCCCCCCCCCCGTTTCTGCTTTTTATTTAGATTTTTTATTTCAAGGAAGGGGTACTGTCGGTGAATTTGTTTTTTTAGTTCCCCCCTCCTTTTCCCATACACATAAGCCATTTGAGGTGACAATACCTTGTCTGGCCTTTTTTTTTCATAAAAAAAGAAATCATCTTCTTTTTTTAACCCCTTTACTGCCCCCCCCCTTTTTTTTGTCAGTACTAACTATTCCTTTGGCGCAGTTGGCTTATTAAAATAAATATATGCCCAGCTATAAACCCATCGAATAGTTACCCCCCTTTTTTATTCACTCTCTCCAGTCCTTTCTGTCACATACCCATTGCAACCGGCTAACTCATTTTCTTTTTTTCGTTTTTCGTTTTCTTTTTTCTTCTTCCCCCTTCCTTTTCAGCGTTTTTCCGGCTGTTTTCAACGGGACGGCAGCTTTTTTTTTTTAGCCCCCCATTTTTTTTTTTTTTTTTTTTTTTTTTTTTTTTTTTTTTTTTTTACCACGCAGCCCACCCTGACGCATAGTGCCACCAGCCCGTTGGTGCAGCCTTCCTCTTACGAGGCTCCTTGCGGAGGAGTGCTTTCTGAGGGCAGGTGGAGGGCCTGGTGTTCCCGTAGTGCCGTCTGCTCCAGTTGCGTGTTTTTTTTTTTTTTTTTTTTTTTTTTTTAACACCGAAAATCGCAAAAAAAAACCAGCCGTGAAAAAAAAAACACTGCTTTTTGTTTGTAAAAGGGAACCTTCCCCCCCCCCCCCCCCCCCCCACTCCTTGTCCACATTCATGCTGTTGTTGTCAGTCTCTTCTTCCCTTTTCCCCCCTCCACTCCGCTCAGGCCCCGTTTTCCTTTTATTACTACTGAATACTGGGCAGTGCGCCTTGTACGATTAGCTTGTTTTAGTTATGATTTTTTTTTTCTCTTCTTCCTTTTCTTTTTTTTTTCCCCTTCCCTCGTTCCATCAAGAATCCTGAAAGGGCTTCACTGTATACAGGTCGTTAAAACGAGCACCCCCTTATTTTTTTCGAGTTTTTGACTGTACACTTAATGGTCAAAAAAAAAAATGGAAAAGAAACACGCCAAAAAAAAAGGGGGTGGGAGGAGGTTGGATGTTATTTATAAATTAATAAATCTTTACCTCCTCTCTTCCTCTCTTCTATATTTTCTTTTTAGCAGCAGGGCGCCACTAGCACTGGCCTCCTTTATCTCTTTTGTGCAATAATATCGTACCACTCTTTATTTTTGGAATGAAAAAAAAAAAAGAAAAAAAATATACTCACATTTTCCCCCCTCTTTCACCTTTTCTCTCTCTCTCTCTCCCTCCTCTCCATCTCCAGAATAGGGTTTTTCAATGGTATGGCCTATGAGAGCTAAGAGCTTGGAATTTTAAGTAGCAACACCTGAGAAAAAGGAGGTCCTTGTGAAAGATTCAGAAAGAATGAGAGGACGACCAAAGGAATTAGGGAAAAAAGATTTCCCTTTCCCCCGTCCTTTTTTTTTTCCCCCCTCGTTCTTTCTTGTTTCTTTTTCTCCCCCCTCCTTTTTTTTTATGATGAACTGGAAAAGGATATAAGTATGAAATAAAGAAAGAAAAGGAGAGAAAAAAAAAACTGTTTAGTTCTCTTTTTATTTCTTTCTTTTATTCTCTTCTATTTTCTTCCTTTTCACGTCCAGAACTGGTCCTCCTTTCTCTTCCCTGTAGTTTTTTTTTTTTTTTTTTTTTTTTTTCTTCCTTTACTTCTTTCTTTTCTTCTTTCTCGTTTTCTTCTTCTTTTTTGTTCCTTTCTCTCTTTTGGAAACAACAAAGGAAGAAAGAAGAAGAAAAAACAAGGAAGAAACGAAAAATAAGAGCAAAAAAAAAAAAAAAAAAAAAAAAAAAAACGAAACTCTGTTTCTCAATTCTGACCACCTGATAGGTTTTCCTTATTCTTCCCCCCCCCCCCCCTTCTGTTTTCCTCCTTTTCTTCTTCTTTTGCTCCCCTTATGTTTGTGTTTTTTTATTATCACTAGTCTTCCCTTTTCACACACCCCTTATTATTATTTATTCTTTTTTTTGTCTTCTTTCGGATGACAGCCATCACACACCAATTACCAGGCGGGGCGCTATGCAGGCGGTGGAGCCGCCGAAATCAAAAACATGCATCTCTATTTCAAGTGTAGTAGCATGCACGATGGTGCTCTCAGTGGGGGCCTCGCTGCTGGGCGGGCTTATTATGTATTTCGAGTCGCTAGACGCACTGCATGAGACGGTGAGTGAGGTGAGTGCAGCGGAGACGGCGCTGATCGCAACGCAGCTGAACCAGTCCTTCACGATCCCCATGCAGCTCACACAGCAGATGCAGAAGCTCTTCGTTCACGAAAACGTCTTCGGGAACACCAGCTACTGTGCAGCGAACATGGACGAGTGCCAACAGGAGTGGCACGAGTACACCAAGTGGTTCGAGTTCGCCATGATGTCCAACATCACTCAGGAGATAGGCGTGGTGCTCCCCGTGCACGGCCCCAACGCCGCAGGCCTCTTCTACTCCCACGTGTGGTACGACGTGCTGCGCCACGGGGCCCGCGAGTACGTCCACGCCAAGTATGGCAGCTACATGACAGACAACTTCAATGCTACTCACGACACCACGCAAGCCGACACTTTCTCGCTCGCTACCGAAACAGGCAGAGTCAACACATCGGCAGGGACTGACCCAACAAAGCCTGGCAAGCTCTACGACTTCGACTGCAGTACTTACAACAAATGGGAGTGGACCACCCCGCAAGAAGGGGATCAGTCGGTCACCGTCACGCGATGGCGTGCACCTCAGGTGTGGCTGTCCAACGACAACAGCGCATACGTCTTCATGGCATTCGACACCTCATGGCCGCCCCCGCTGCCCCCGCACCCATGGAGCGGCTTCAGACGCGTCATGCTGCATGCCTTCCTCATCCTCAATAGGTTCGAAGATGTTGTTGCGGAGTATGCAGGCACGCACCCCCAGACCACCGTCGTGGTCTACGATGAGGACACGCTCTGGGTCTACGCCAGCTCAGAGTTGAACCACTCCATGGTGGCTGACAACTGCGGTGACAACAGAGAGGTTGAAGGCAACAAGTTTCAGGAGTGCAAGATCTTCATCAACCAGAATACCACACAGGTGGTCAACGACGCACACAGCATCATGAAGAACGAGGTGGGCGGATTCAGGAAAGCGGCCGCAGGGGGAAACCAAGTGTTCCTCAGAAAGCTCCACTTGTTTGAAGAGGTGCATAAAGGACAAGTCCAATTCTCTGCGAAGATCCTATGGATCCGTGATGTGTCCTCCGTGTCGGGGCAGGTGGAGCGGGCGCTCACTATCTTGTTGGTTTTCTCTGCAGGGGTGTTCGTAGTGGATCTGCTACTTGCAATTGTGGAGGTGTCTTTGATCGCCCGTCCCCTGGCAAGGGGGACGGAGCTCATGGCTCATGTTGGAAACCTCCAGCTTGAGGAAGCACGTGCACACTTTCAGATGGAGACCAACAGGTTCGCGTTGCGAGAAGTCCGAGGGCTGTTCTGCTCTGTCCTGCAAGCCTTGGACACGTTGTACGAGTACCGCACCTACCTGCCGCCGGTGCTCTTCAAGACAGACGTCGACAACAACAGCAACGAAACTGCCCCGCCTGTCGATGACTGTTGCATTGTCTTTACCGACATTTCGAACTCTGTCTCACTATGGGAGGCATCGTGGGACGGGATCCAAGACGCGGTGGAGATACACAACCAGCTGATGAAGAAGCTGATGCAGGCGCACAGCGGCTATGAGGTGAAGCAGATGGGCGATGCCTTCATGATCGCCTTCCAGAAGGTCACTGATGCGTGTTCCTTCTGCTTACAAGTGCAAGAGGAGCTCTTGCAGCAGACATGGCTTCAGACTCAGCAACCACGCACCGAAGAGCAGGAGCTGATGGGTGGCCTTACTGTACGGATGGGCATTCATTGCGGGCAGGTCATCACACAACCCAACCCTCTCACGGAGAAGATAGACTACTTGGGCGAGACAGTGGAAGTAGCCGCCAAGGCTTGGAGCCAGGCATTGCCTGGGATGGTTGTTGCAACACAGCAAGTGATTGACAACTTGGATGAGATTGCGAAGCAGGGTATCATGGTGAAACATCTCACGAGTATTGCCGCACCGCGCAGGACAGAGCTGTTCTATATCTTATCCGAGAAACTTAAGCGGCGTGAGGTGGTGTACCTTAAGGTGATCACCAAGGGCAACCCTCTTGTGCTTTCCCCAGACAAAGGAGATATGACTGGTTCTGCTGATTCACAGACAGACTCATCTTGGATCAACACTGTCGTGGGGGGCTCCACACAGAACCTCCTGAACATGAAGCTCAAAACAGCCTCCAACGCTGCCATTGCCGAAGTGTCGGCAGACGGGACACTCGTAGGCATCACAGACACAGCCAGAATGTTCGCCGTTCTGCAATCAGTGCTGACTGTTGTGAGCGAGGCTGCCATTCTTACGGGAGGTACTCTTGTTAGTTTGTCAGGTGCCGAAAGCACTATCACGTGGGGCGTAGGACAGTCCTGCTCACTAGTTACACTTAAAGCACTGCGTTACTGTGCAATGCTGCTGACTCGGGCGGGGCAGAAGAACGTTACGATAGGCTTAAGTGTAGGGCAGGTGGTTCACGGGAACGTGGGCACCAGTGTACGAAGGTTCAACACGGTCCTGGGGACCACAGCTCTTCTCGCCAAGACACTGGTGCACCATGCTGTGAAGGTGTGGGATGTGCCCATGCTGTCGATCATGCGCAACAGAGTCCCCACTACCATAGAGGCCCTTCTCCGCCCTGTCGACGTGTGGGGTGCGGAGGGTGCCCCGCCCGTTGTTGTGGAAGAGGTCCTCATGGAGCCCCTCTTCAAGACACTGCGCACGGATAAGTGGGAGACCATGGCATCTGACGTGGCGAACGACCTTGCCAGCACCTGCTCGGATGAGGGGAAGGAGTACCGCAACAAGTTCTTCGGAGCTATCTACGGCGATACCGACGACCTGATGTGGCTGCGCGAGGAGGCAGATGATGACGTCACTGTCAAAAAGGTTGTGGAGCACATAAAGGACCATATCCTGCAACACCCGCACCGTCGTTGGAGGCTTGACCTCCCCTTTACACTCCCCTGTCTTCCCCTCGGGCTGCAGGAGTGCGGCACTGTGTTGTCTGAAGAAGACATCCCTCCCCACACAGGGCACTCTGTCTCTGTCGAGCTGGGCCCCAACACAGCCAGCGAGTCTTCACGTCCTCCGTCTTCGCGGCCATCGTCACGCTCATCCCAACGGATTAGCATCAACCCTATCCCTGTTGTTACCAGCCTGTAACTCAATGCTGCATACGCCAGTCTTTATATCTATTAGCTAGTATTACTAGCCATGGTCATGGTCATGGTCATGGTCTGGCAGGCGCGTTTGTGTTGTCTCCAAATCGCTTTTCCGTTGAACAGCAACAGTTCGGCGAAAGGTGTGCCGCATAGTGGCATTGCAGACATCCTCTCGCTGCGTCTTTGCCTGCACGGGCCTTTACAGTTTATGTTATGTTTCTTTCCCCGCACGAGGCTAACGATGCTAATGATGTTTTTTTTTCCCCCCTCTTTTTTCTCTTTTCTTCCCTTGCGTTTTTAGTCAGGTTAAGCGTCTACTTTCGACTGTTTCATTCTTTTTCTTTCTATGATGGGGAGGGTTACCCGGCACTTGGGAGGCCCCCGCTGCTGAACACACAAAAAAACCCATGGGGGTGGGGGGTGGCCTCACCTAGGTAGTTGTGTTTGTGGCTGGCCAGCTTCATGTAAGAATATTAGTTATAGTATCCAAGGATGAAGTTAAGGCTTCACCTCGGAGGGGGGGGAGGAGGGGAGTAACCATATATAAAAGGAGAGAAGATACTTATAAGAAGCATTTTCTCTTACCTGACACCCAAAAAAGATTTTTTTTATTATTATGACAATAATTCTATTCCTTACGCTGCACTGACCACTCACAGGTCCGACAGAGCTCAAGAACTGATCTGGAATAATTTGCGCGCCATATCTCCAAAACCCGTTTTGACCCCCCTAAGAAAGTTGTTATCCCCCCCCCAAAAAAAACACAAGTGATAGGCCCATCCAAAGCACCGTGAGTCCGTTAGGAGAGACTGCATATCAATTCTTTCTGAAACCTTCTCAGCCGGCCTTTTGGAGGATGCCTTAAAGATACATAGACACTTCGGACTTTGCAAACGAGGTCGTAGAGACATGGAGCGGTTTTCTTTTTTTTTTTTTTTTTTTTGCCCTTATTCATCAAAAAAAATTTTTTTCTTCCCCCAAGAGAATTAATCTCGGCTTTGATTACATGTCTGCTTTAGTTCAGGCGAGAAGAATCATAACAATGCTGGGCAGCACAACCTGTCACGTCCACCCACATGGAATGATACTTTCAAGCAAATCAAGAAAATTCAAGAAACGCAGGTGAGATTGACGAGCTTTTAAGGACAGCTGCTTTGGTTTCAAAGAAAACAAAGAAACAAAAAACAAAAAAATATTATTTAACAAAAAGCTCTTGTTGTCATCCCTGTCACAGTAGTACTCCCACCCCCCCCTTTTTTTCTTTCTATAACTTACCCCTGCCCACCCCTACGAACGAGTCCTTCTTCTTCCCTCCCCATTTTTCTTTTTCTGTTCGTCCGCCTTCTTCTCAGTTTTTTATGTTATGCTCAATTTGACTGCCTTACACCAACCAACACTCTCTTCTGAATATTCATCCTATTCTTCTGTTTTAGTTCTGTTGGGCACCCTTCACTTATCTGTTCTGTTTTACCTCTGTTTGCCTTACGGCTCTTCACCTCAGCATCACAGGGCGGCATGTCAAGTGCGCCGGACGACACCCTTGGTGTGTACCAAGGACGGGTGTATCCAGTTCACAAGAAGAGCGGGCGGCTGAGGAGATCGTCCTCCCAGCTGGGCGGGTTCGGGAGCAAGCCTCTCTACAATGTGGACTCCAGCAAGAGGCTCCCAAGCACTAAGGTGTCAAGCACAAAGGTGAGGACACCCATGAAGAAGAAGCGTGAAATAGTTGCGATCAAAGCCACAGACGAGGTGCTGCCCGCGTGGGCCTTGTCACCAGTCAATGACAGCACACCGACGGACCTGACGCCGCTTTATGATTTGGGGATACCCTACACGCCACCCACCACCCTTGCACTCCCTCCATGGGCCTCACGCCTTGGCGGCACCCCGACCCCGCCCCCCGAGCCGTCCCCCATAAGGCCACCCTCTCCCTCTCCCTCCACCTCCACGCAGTACGTCCAGGTAGGCGGCGTTGACACCGGGTCACAGGTGGAGGAGTCTGCTCTCGAGGCCGACCACACTCCTAATGAAACCATCATACACAAGAGCGCGGAGGACACCTCAAGCCACTGGTCGCCCATGGTGCTGTGGACACCGCAGCAGGAGGAAAGGGAGAAGCTGCACCTCGTCGACACGCCTGAGGTTTTGAAGAGGACGAAGTGTGAAAAATGTGGTGAAGCACACCACACATTGCAGTGCAGGAAACCGAACACGCGTGCTGTTAAAAATAGACACAAGCCGAAGGGGACACCATCACCCCCGCCATGGGCAAAGACACCGCAGGCCAACGAAGAAGTGCAGAGGACCACCCCCCGCTCGGGTTCTGCATGGTCAGTGTCTGATGACAGCGATGACGGTCTGCGGCATCTGCCTGTTCCGCCAGGGCTGCCGATATCGAATTCGCCTTTCGTGTCACCGCAGAATCATGAAGCGCAGGAGCAGGGCATACTAGCACGTGCAGATCAAAACACACAAGCGAGCTCACCTCCACCGAGCTCACCTCCACCAGGCTCACCGACGGGGGCATTGGACAGGGCATCGTGCGAGCTGGGGAAGCTGAACAATGATTGGAAGAGTTCGTTGAAGGTATTGGATGTATCGCTGGACACAACGCAGCCTGTGGGCAACGACCCTGTGGGCGATGACTTGTCCGCGACAGAGGTGTCTCTCAAGAAGCTAACCGACGCGACAGAGGAGAAGCTGACCAGCACCATTACGAAGATGACGCAACAAGCTTTGAATGTGATCACCTCAGTGGGCAGCAGGGAGGACGAAGTGACTTTGCGAGAAAAAGAAATCGCAGAGCGTGAAATGACACTGAAGGTGAAGGAAGCCGAGGTGCAGATACACAGCGAGATGCATTCACTAGACGAGGGCTTTAAAAGAGAGCTCAAAGAACAAAGGGAACATATCGCAAGGTTAAAGAAGATGAAAGAGGACGAAGACATTGAAACAAAGAAGTGGGTCCTGCACAAGGAGCAGCAGATCTTACACGAGAAGACACAACGTGAGATACAAGCCAAGAAGGAAGAAGAGGAAAGAAAGGAACGTGTTCGCCAGAGACGAGAAGTTGAAGAGCAGGAAAGGCTAGTGCTGGAGCAGAAGAAAGTAGCAAGACAGAGGGAGCGGGAGAGGGCCGAAGTGGAGCATGAACACAGGAAAAGAGAGGTAGCACTACTTAAAGAGAAAGAAGAAGCTGAAATAGAAAAGCACAGAACAGAAGAGCTATTGGAGGCTGAGAAAAGGCGAAAACAAGAAGCTGAAGAGGAGCTCAACAGGCTGAAAGCACAACGCAAGAAGGAACAACAGCGACTTCGGGAAGAAGAAGCACAGCACCTGAAAGCGGTGGAAGCAGCGCAGGCAGAATTACACAAGAAAGAGTTTGAGCTGAAACAGAAGCTTGAAAGAGAGAGTGACAAGCTCGAAAAGGAGAGACACGCTATCCAGAAGAAGCTGGCGAAAGAACAACAGCAGAGCATGAAACAGGTTAAGGATCGTGAGATCGAGCTCATTGAAAAGGAGACCAGCTTCAACGAGATGCTTGATGCAAGCTTCCAGAAGGAGAAGGACGCCATTCTGGAGAATGAGCGACGGCTCCAGCGGGAGATCGAAACACTGCGCGAAGCAGATAGCAAAAGGCAGCAAGAGGTTGTTGGGCAGATGCAGCTAGTCGACGAGAAGAGCGCCATGGTGAGACAAGAAGAAAGGAGGCTTGTTGCACTGAAGGAAGAGGCAAACCTTTCCCTCCACCGACAAGCCACAGAAGCTGAGCAAGAGAAAGCGCAAATAAAAAGGCTGCAACACGAGCTGGAGCTAGCAAAAGAACACTTCGAATATCTGCAGCAGAAGAACGCTTTTGAGAGGGCAGCACAAGAAGAAGAGCTACAAAAAGAGAAGATGGCGCTCATGAGACAGAGACAAGAGCTGGCGACTGCGAGAAGAGAGCAAGAGGAAGCGTCACAAAAGGCTGAACGGGAAGAAAGGGAACGGCAAGCAGATAAGCAACGACGGACAATCAAAGCACAGGAAGAGTTACTCGAGAAGCAGCAGAGAGAAGCCGACGAAGCAAAGCGGGCGCAGGAAGAGCAACTTGAAAAGAAGCAGAGGGAGATGATGGAAGAAGTGCAACTAGCGGAGAGCCTATCGAAAGCAGCTCGTGAGCGGGAAGAGGCTGCTTTAAGACGCCAACGCGAGGAGTTAGAAAGGGAACGGAACAGGATGCTTGAAGAGATGCAGTTGCATTCAGAGACCACCACCAAGGCACGCATGGAGGAGCAAAAACGAGCTGCCGAGCTCGAAAGGGAAAGAGTGGCCTTGTGGCAGCAGCAGCGTCACTTCGAAGAGGAGAAACTTCGTGAGCAGGAAAAAGCGGAAGCACTTGAGGCACTACGCACTGCTGAGCTAACAATAGTTACGCGCCTAGCACCCCACGAGGCTGACGGGAGGGAGGAAGTCCAGACGTTTGAACAGCACGGCAGGCAGAGGTATCTCTTTCTGCAGCTGGACGCAGAGAAGTGTCTCATCGCCGAGGCGGAAAGCCGTAAAAGGACGAAATTACTACACAAATATCTCAGCAGACGTGAAAGGGCAGAGCGTGCAGTGCTGTGGGGTAAAGAGGAAGCTACTTCACGTTCCTTGCAAAGACACGCCTTGCTCGACTGTGAGTCCGTTGGCAGGGAGGCTGTGACAGTGGGCTGGGTGCAAATATGGCCCGTTTTGAAAATCGAGTGGAAAGAAGCAATATCCCGTGAGATGCACTTGCAGAAGCATGCACAACGGACGTTGGAACTGCAAAAAGTGTTCGTCCGGGAAGCAAGCTACACAGTCGAGACGACCGAGAGCAATATTAGAGTCGATATTGGCATGCTGGAGCTCAAGGAGAGGCAAGAGATTTTCTTGGAACATACCATTGTATTACCCTTAGTGAACAAAGGCACTCCAAAGAGGGCACCTCCTCCGCCGCCTGTTGATGTGCTCGGGTCAGAGGCAGAGACGGGTACCACTGAGACATTGTCGGAAGTGGCCACACCGAGGGTGTTGGAGGTAGATATCTCCGACGATAGCATGGAAGTCACGATGCCAGTCGCGGAGAAAAAGACCCCTCAGCGGTCCCCTCCTGCACCCCCCTCGCCTTCTGAATCTTCAGCTTCATCCTCTTCATTCTTGTCGTCTAGCACAGACTCCACGCAGCCCCTCACCCCATCTAAATGCGACCTCAGAAGACGGTCGGGCATTGTGCAGGTAGCAGTCCCAAGGTCACACTCCCTCCCAGCCCGCACGGGATCGCCCTTCATACCTGCCACCGCTTCACCACCTAAAAGCAAGCCCTCAGCTAGAACAACCGATGAGCTCTTTGCTACCGCCATCATCCCCGACGAAGACGAGGACCGAGAGTACCCTAAGTACAAGAAGCGGAGCAGTTACTCAGAAGGGTTCAAGACAATGGACAGAGACCGCAAGCGCAAGGTGAAGGACGCCATGAAGGAGATGAAGAACCGTGCAGGAGAAGGGCGTTCGCTGAGGGACGTACACCGCCGTCGGGGGAAGCAAGCAGTTTATGCAACAGAGGCTGCTGGCAGCGTGTGGCTGGACAGGCTGGCCACAACAGCTCGGGGGCAGAAGGTGCAGTTCGTCCCAGAAGACGAGAAGGGTGGGCAGTATGATAATACACAGGAGGTGCAGAGTTCTGTTTACAAACCAACTGCAGAGACAATGCTCGAAGAGCTGCACTTTACAGACGGTAAAAAAGCAAAAGGAAAGGAGATAAAAGAGAGCGACAAGAAGGGGCCTAAGAAGACCTACCCTGCACCGGTGCAATCGGGGGAGTCGGGGGTGTTCGTGCAGGCACCGCAGAAAGCACTGTTGACACAGATCGACCCGAAGTTTGGGTTGGCGGTGTTGAGGAAGGCAATCGACCACGCCACAGGGCCACCGCCGTCTGTGGAATTGAAGACGAAGAAGAAGCCCACGAAACTCAAGGACCAGCAGGGAGATAGATTGTCTCTGTTGAACATCCCCATCAGAGAGGCTCTCGAGAGGGATCAGATTACGAGCTCCGAGATGAAACGCTTGAAAAATATCCTTCTATGCCACAAGGACGCCATCACCAGGCTGCACATAAGGGGGCCCTTTTCCGTGTCACCTGCTCTTTCCCACTCTTCTCCTCCCATTGCACCTTGGCACCCTCCCCCATGCAAGGTGGCTCCTACCTCTTCTCACAAACCCGACAAATCCATGCGGTCCTCTAGCGCCGCATCCACCGTTTCCACACTTGAGTCAGAAGCCTTCTGGACCAGGCGCATATCCAACTTTCTTCAACCTATTTTGCCATAAAAATTTAGAAGTGCCGCAGAAGCACATGAATTAGAATTTTTTTCTTCTTATTGTTAAAAGGACCTCTTTTAAAGTTCAAATAGATTACTGTTTTCCTTTCTGTTCTTTTATTTCTCTTTGTTTTTTTTTTTTCTTCGCACCCTGCAGAATGTGACAACCCCACGCAGATATTAAGGGCATGAGTGAGGAGTGGGAAAGCAGCTCGTTCAGTAGCAGCGGGGGGACGGGGGTGGTAGTGCAGTTTGAGAGCACAAAGCACAGTGTGAGTGACAACAGTGGGTTTGACGAAAAATGTGAAGTGCATGCAGTAGATGGCGATGAAGAGGCAGAAGACGAGGAGTCGCACCCAGAGGCAGGCTCGCCTAGTGTTGCGAAGATCCCAGTTGAAAACATGCTGAAAGTAAAGGGCAAAGCGGAGAAGAAAAATAGTACTGCAAGTCTATCGAAGTTCCGCTTCGGGTCGTCAGGGTCTGAGCCCTCGCGTGACAACTCCCCATCGCTCTCTCCCCGGCGCTCAACAGTACCGTACCCAGAGGCTGGCTCTCGACGCCCCTCCCATCGCGTCTCATATCCCGCCCTCCAACGTCGTCCTTCGAAGCCTACCGTGAAGGGCTGCCAGAAATTAGCATTGTTTTGTTGCTGCTGTTGCATTAAAGATAAGGACCGGCAGGCAGCGGCCACCATCCCCACCGACACTCCCGCCGACCGGCCCTTGCAACCACGCGAGTCGATCAAGGACTGATCGTAATAATAACTTAAAAAGAAAGAAAAAAAAGAAAGGAGTTAGTAAACCAAAAAAACCGGATGTACATTTACACATATCTACTCACAGTTAATTGCATTTTATTTGGAGTGCTGTCTTCATATCAATACCAGATACTTGTCACTACAAAATGAGTAAAATGGAAGATGACATAATCGAGGAGTGTCTAGAGGGGGAGGAAGAAGAAGAGGAGGAGTTTGAAGACGAGGAGGCGATACTTGCAGAGCGCTACAAAGCATGGGCGGAGGAGATAACAGTTGTGCTGTATGGTTTTGTGAACTCCACGCACTTAGGACAGAATATAATCGACGTTGCATGGCTGCCTGGTGTAGGTCGTGCGAAGCCCTATGCCGGTGGTGTGGAGGGGCGTGTGCACAACCTCGTGGCTGCCACGCTGAGTGAAGACGCGCAGAATTACATCATGACTGTTGAGACCACCATCCCCACTGGGTTCATCCCTGGCCTGCAAGGTGGGGACCCGCGTGCCCCCGCTGCCACCAATGTGCCCGCTTCTGTAGTGCAGCACAGGATACCGCACCCTACCAAGTGCCACAGGATGTCCTATATGCCACAGAAGCCAGACGTCCTTGCTGCTAACTGCTGCACAGGTGACATTATCCTCTATAACCTCAGTACACACGAGCCTATGTCCACACTCGTTGGCCACACAAAGGAGGGCTACGGCCTCGAGTGGTGCCCACACCGTGAGGGCCTCCTCGCTTCCTGCTCGTACGACACCACTGTCAAAGTGTGGGATGAAACATCCAAGAAACCCATCCTCAGCATGGCACAGCACACAAAGGAAGTTGGCAACGTGTCGTGGTCTGGACACAGCCACAGTATCTTGGCCTCTTCGGGAGATGATGGCATGATTTTCCTGTGGGACACGAGGATGTCAAGCCCGGCAGCTAGTGTAGGTGTCGAGCCTGTACTTGACTGTGAGAGGGAGCTCGGCATCAATAGCTTGTGCTACAATAGATCAGGGGGCGTGTCGAAGCCTCATATTCTGCTCTCAGGAGACACGCAGGGCAGGGTGGTTGTGAGGGATGATAGGAAGTTGGAGCTGGCCCTGACAACGATACCTGTCGAGGGTGAAGTTACTACCCTAAAGTGGGTCACAGGTGGCTGCCCTGTGGAGGATGAAAGCCGGTTCGTCATGGGCTCCTCGGACGGCCGCGTGGAGATGTACGACCTCTCGCAGGCAACACTCCCGTACCACACAGAAGGTGGTCAGGGCGACTCTTCGCTTGTAGCGACACACTTCGGCCACAAGTCACAGTGCGAGGCAGTCGCCTGCCCTCCTTTGGAGTCTATGGGTGCCGACGGTTGCGTGGCGTCTGTGGAGGGTGACGGATATCTGCAGGTGTGGCGGTTCAACGAGGGGACGCTTGACATGCGGCACGGGCTGTATGACAATGAAGGATTAGTCAACCTGGATGTGGTTTAGATAACTTTTAGATATTTTAATATGTTTGCTTGCCACAAACCACCCCAGCACCAGCACCACAGGTGGAGATGCCGTATGGACGTAGTCGTGGGGTGGTCCCTCCAACGACACCCACTCACCAGGTGATGCTGCACGATGAGCCAACCGAAGATGACTTTGTAGTAAATGTTGCTGCACAGATTTGTGACAACAAGGTGAACCTTGAGATTCCTTTCCCTGGGCACCCGGACCTTGATGAGTTCACAAGCGCAGCATCTAAGATATTCGGGATGGAAGCGGCAGTGCAGAGGCCCGAAGGCACACCTGCACAGTCCTTTAAAATCGAAAGGATGCAAGTGTATGACACTGGGTGCGGGGAATGGCAGGAATTAGTGGCGATGAGGCAGCTCACCCACTTGTGTCAGGTGTATGCTTTCCAGAAGGAGACCCCTTGGCATAAGGAGTCAGCAAAGCAGATCCCACCCGCACAGAAAGCCATGAAGGCAGCACTGCCTGACACCGCTGCGCCTCAGGAGCGGGTGCGTGTCGTGTTCGAAGAGATAGACGTCAATAGTGACAACGTGATCGACGAGAGTGAGTTTTTGCGCGGCTTTAAGACCCTGGGTGTCACCTTCAGCACTGCCACTGTCATGCAAATGTTCCGCTGGGGCGATCTGAACAACGACGGCGTTCTAGAGTACGCGGAGTTCCATGACCTGTGCGTGGAGCACCCTACACTTACCGACTGCCTGTATTACCGCACGAGAGACTACTGGGAGGATTACAAGCAGAAGCAGGAAATGCAATCGAACGATGAACTTCTCCTGGTTCGAAGGGAGCAAGAGCATGCTTGCAGGGATGCCAACGAGGCAATCAAACAGGAGGTGAAAAGATGCGATCATGAGATCGCCGCCATGAATAGCAAGATGCACCAGCAAAGCGCCAAGCGGGGCAACACCGTTGCGGAGTACGAGAAAGTGAAGAAGAAGCACAACGACATACAACAGCAAATCCGTGACAGCGAAACTGAGGTACACATGAGGGCCGAGAAGTATAGCAAGGTGCGGCAGATGCTCTACAATGCGACGCAGGATTCGAGCGATGTGGAAGAGCGGTTCGTTGGGCACAAGCATGAACTCGACACGTGCAAGAGAAAAGAAGAGCAGTTGCGACAGGCATTAGAAGATGCCCGCCGTGATGTGGAAAGACACCAGAAGGTAGTTGACTCTAGCTCACAGGAACTGCGAAAGGCAAGGAGCAAGGTAAAAAAAGTGCAAAACACTCTCGAACAGACGGCAGCAGAAGTTGATAACGCCAAGCAGCAGCTGAGAGCTGTGGGGGACAAACAGGCTGAAGCGAGAACGATGCTTGCAAACCTCGAAAGGATGACTGCAGAAGAAGAGGAAGTGACCGTCAGTCTTGCTGCGTGCAAAGAGGAGCTGGAAGAGACACGCAGACAGACTATTGCAAAAGAGAAAAACACGTTGCAAGAGGCAGAGGAGTGTTCCAAAGAAGTCTTGAGGCAGGAGGAATATGTGCACCAATTAAAGAACGAGTACCAGATTTACGTCCAAAAAAGAAAAGAAGTAGAGGTGGCCGAGCAACCCCTTCTGGACCAAGAGGTGCAACTCAAAGAGCAACGACACAGTATCAGTCAGAGAGAAACGCAGCTGCGTGCCAGTGCAACAGGATTTTTCAAATCGTCGGGCCGTACCGGCAACCGGCTCAACGCCTCAATGCGAGCCACAACACCAAACACAACATTCCTCGACTCTCAGAGACCTTCCCAAAGGCTGTTCGGGTAGCACGCCAAATGATTTGTAACTTAGATGTCAATAAATAGAATTTGTTATTGCTTTATTGCTTATTGAAACCTCTCAGTCCCGCCTTTTTTAGCACCTTTCAGACGTCGGGCAACATGTCACTGCGAACAACTATACTCTTATACCTTGCAAGTCTCGCAACGGGCGATGAATGCACTGTGGATCGCATCCTTGGTGCAGGGGACGCAGTGAAAGTACATGTGACAGGCGGTAGTGTGAAAGTGGTGGCCACCGGTAGCGGGTGCGGCACCGCGGGTGGTGCGGCTGTGTGCAACGGAGTGACGTCCCTGCAAACCAAAAATGGCTTCGAAATAGTTAAGAACGACGACGGCCACACCTTGAAGATTGTGAAGGTGGTGACGGAACAAGGGCAGTGCAAGGTGCTGCCCAACCCGACTACGAAAGTCCTCATCGTCGGCGACTCCTTGATAGGAAACCCAAGCGGGCCATTCGTACAAGGGTTTGGATACAATATATGCCAGGCAGTACAGCCCGCAACATGCCAGTACATCACAAAGGGCGGGCTGGCACTGTATCCTGGTGAGAAGACAGGCGTGCAGACCCTCGGGTCGTACGTGTCGAAGGAGCTGCAGGGACGTAGCAATTATGATGAAGTATTCATCAGTGTAGGGAACGAGATGACAACCAGCGTAATGAACAAAGAAACGAAGCTCACCGCAGGGGACGCTGTGCGCAAGCTGGTGGCAGGGGTGGTGGGGACGCTTAACGCGAGCTCATCGGCTACCGCAACGCTATTCTATACAAGTGCCTCGAACAGGTTGGCTACACTGATACCCAATCCTTTCTTGGCACTCCACACGGACCACGGGTATTATGTATTCCTCATGAATGCTCAGGACTCTGAACATGTGGCTGAAATGCGTCGTGGTGCCGAAGCAGTGTCGCCTATGCCTACCCCACCCCCCTCTTCTACGCTTAACCACGCGGCTTTCTTTGTCTTACTTTCCATTTTCGGAGGCATACTTTTCTGTATCAACACCTTTTCTTCCTCATATGGTGTTGACTTGTTCAAGTCCTGCAGGCAGGGTGAAGAGCCCATTGATCTCAGCTCCATGAACCAAACGGAGCAAGAACGTGCCGTGGACATTGAACTAGCAGAATGATGTAATTATCCTCCTCTCTCCCCTCCTCTCCCTCTCTTTCCTGTTTTCTACTTTCACTTAATAGATTTATTTCCTCCCCTTATGATAGTATACTAATATTATCTTCCGAACGAAAAAAAAAGAAACAGAAGAAAAAAACGAGAAAAAAAAAAGAAAGAAAAAAAGAAGAAGAAAACGAATGATTCATATTCCGACCTATCTTGCTACGTTCACAATTTACAATTCCCCCTCCCCCCCTTCTTTCTATTCGTGTTTGGTGTAATGCACTTCCTTTAGTTGGTTAGTTGCATGCGAGCACACACCAGGCAAAAGAAAGGCAGAATGATATTGCTATATTATTTTTTTTTCTCAGGGGCCCGACGGCACACGGCTACGACAGGAGACCACTCTTCTCCTCGAGCCAAAGCGCCCCCTACCTAGCACGACTCCATGTAATGTTTCTCGCCCAGATGCCGTCCATCTCATCGCGACAAACCAGCCACCGCAGGCACCAGACAGCAACCGCAGAACGGTGACCGATTATTGTGAATTTCTTCCTGGATAGTGAGCACCCCCATGCACACTGAAATTTTATCGAGTTTTCTTTTTTTTCTTTTTAGTTCTTCTGATTATTTTTTGTGCTCATCCAACACAGGTGGGAGGAACAATGGCGACCACAAAGGTGCTCCGCCCTATTCATAAGGAGTCTCTGTCCATATCGAAGTTGATAGGGAAGGTAAGGGACTTCAAGGAACACAACAAAATGGGAGCGGACCTAAAGGAGTCGATCATGCTGCGGAAGGAGAAGTTTGTGATGAAGATGAACCCGACCCCGCTGAAGATCGAAGAGGAGTACCTGCGCAACTACGACCTGGAGAGGGTACCGATCTCCAGAATGAAGGGCCAGATGGGCATCATGTTGTCGCGGTTTGGAAAATTGAGCCCCAAAATAGAACAAGAGTTCATGCGAATCTACCAACAAACGGCCATCAGACAGTACAAAAGCGAGCAGCTCTCGTTAACAACAACACACATCAACTTTGCCAACCTTGGGGCCTTCATGATCGCAGTCAACATGAACCCCTCCTACGCCCATGGTGTTGTGCACGGGAGGAAGTGTCAAGTGACAATCTTCGACGGTGAGGGGCGGCGGGTGAACTTTGACGACAAGGACATGGCACAGCTGGGCAAGGAACTTGAGGCCGTCGTGCAGAAGTTCAGAAAACGGAAGCAAAAAGAAATCGAACAAAGCACTCCCGAAAAGTCGCGAGAGCGGCTTCTCTCAACAGATGAGGAAGGCTCGGTCAGTCACATGGTGTCATTCGCAGAGTGTGACGGAGGTGTCGAGGAGACGATGGAAACTCTTGTTGCAATGGACAAGGCACCCCCATCGCTCCCGAAGCCCCCCGCCATACCCCCAACTCCCTCTGACATCCCCGCTGCATGGTTAGTCCAGCCCCTCTTTTCTGTCTTCTTCGAACCCTTCCTCCACCATATGCTTGTTCCCAGCTTCTATCAGTACCTCCCCATCTCCCCCTATTTCAAGTACCGTAAGGAGTACATAGGCGGGGAGAACACTCGTGTCTTCCGCGATCCCGACCAGCTGCGGATCAGCCGCACAAACTACCCACTCCCTCCGCCGGAACTCCTCGAGACGCAACCCTACTACGGGAACTCGTCCATCTGGAACGACAGGGCGACAACCGTTGGCTGGGCTACCAGCAGGGACCAACATAAACGGGAATGGAAGCAAGACTGGAGCAAAGGGTACCTGCCGAACACGCGGCACTTAGCAGGGAATCCCAACGACGACGACGACGACGGTGTCGTCATGTAGGACATGCCATGTCATAGTTAGATGGAATCAAGCTTAGTAGTCTGGTGTTGACAGAGCTTCTTATGAAGTCTGTTGCTTTAGATACTTAAATGTTCACTTTTGACAACTTACTGCAGGGTTGGGTATGATGCAGGAACCGGAGGATGTGTCGAGCATCATGGCCAAGCTGAAGAGCGAGCGGAACCGCAAGATGGGCGTAGCAGTGATCCTGACGCTGCAGGTGACTGCCATGGTGCTGACGTTGCGGTACTCGAAGACGACAACGAAATATCTGAGCTCGACGGCAGTGGTGTGCGCGGAGTTTGTGAAGATTCTGGTGTGCGTTATGGTGCTGACCTTCACGCACGGCATGGGGATCTTCCAGCACCTGAACCAAGAGCTTTTGATGAAACCGAAGGACATGCTTCTGCTGGCTGTGCCTGCGTTGTTGTACCTCGTGCAGAACAACTTGTTGTTCTTCGCAATGGAGAAGCTCGACGCTGCTGTGTACCAAGTCACATACCAACTGAAGATCCTCACAACAGCTATATGCACGGTGTTAATGCTTGACCGCCGGCTGACTTTGCAGCAGTGGGCAGCGTTGATTATGCTTACGGTTGGTGTCAGCCTAGCGCAGTTGCAGCCTCCTTCCGCGGCTGAAGACTCTGATGCAGGGACGTCGCTCTCGGCGCAGACGGCAGGCATCATGGCATTGCTGGTGGCGTGCTTCACTTCGGGCTTCGCTGGGGTATGCTAAGTTCAAGGGGAAAAAACACCACAACAGGTCTACACGGAGAAGCTGCTGAAGCAGACACAGACGACGCTGTGGATCAGGAACATCCAACTTGCAGCTTGGTCAGTCGTAGCGGGCTTCATCGGTATGCAGGGATCACCACATTGTATATACCACAGGCATCTACGGCACATCGGACTACGAGACCATTAAAAGTAAGGGCTTCTTCGACGGCTACACAAACGTGGTTTGGGTTGTGGTGCTTCTGCAGGCATGCAGTGGCATCGTGGTTGCCTTAGTTATCAAGATCGCAGACAACATAGTTAAAAACTTCAGCGTCGCGATGTCGCTGCTGCTTGCCACTGTGATCTCCATACCCTTGTTCAACTTCCACCCCTCCCACTTCTTCGTGGTGGGTGCTGTCTTGGTCCTGGCTTCCGTCCAGATGTACTCTACATCCACGAATTATTTTGCTTCCTTCACAACGAAACTCCGCCCGCCCAAAGAGGACTGCTCGGTGTAGGGTGCAAAGGTTATTTAATTTGGGAAGAAATGAAAGGGGGAGGAGCGAGTTGGAACCAATGTGTGATAAGGAGAGTGTTTTTATTCAAATAGCGTCTCGAGAGAGCCCTCGTCCGACACCTGACGTGTGGAGAGTCCCTCCCCCCCCCCCGAAAAAAGAAACCAACCCCTTATTTCAAGAAAAGCAAACTGAGAGGATTATAAAAAAATCGTTTTCAAATCTTTTACTTGTGTTTTCACCTTAATAGTTAAGATCTCCCTTCCTTCCTGTGATGTTCCTCCTTTGCCCCCTCTACTTAATTATTGCGCCGTAATGAGCAATCTAAGGGCGTCTTTCAGGCTTTGGGCTTCCATGGACAGGAGGAAGAGCAGTGTAGGGTGGAAGCAGCAGGGGCAGCCTGGGAAAGGGTTTGGAACGGCATCGGGGTGTTTAGAGGTGGTGAAGATAGTAGGGGCCAAGGAGCAGAGCGAGACAGTTTACTGTGCGAGATACAGCAGCTCGGGGGGGTACGCTGCGGCGTCTTATGGGAATGGAGCAGTGAGGGTGTTCGAGACAGACGGTTGGGAGTCGGTGCAGAGGCTGAAGAGCATGTCCCACAACCCGGAGTCCTTGGCGGCAACGTGCGTGCGATGGCGACCGCACTGCCCCACGAAGTCCTACGACATGGTGGTGACCTGCGCGTCTGGCGTCATCCAGCAGTGGGGCTGGGACGAGGGCGCAGACGACCCCGAGTACATCGGCTCCCTTGTTGAGGACAAAAACGAAGTCATGTGCGCGGACTACTCACCGGACGGGAACCTCCTCGCCTCCGTTGGGTCAGATAGGCTCGTCCGCGTGTACGACACAATGTCAGGGCACCTGCAGAGCACCCTTGAGCACGGCCTCGATGACAGGGGCTACATTCGAAAGGCGCACCACAGTAGAATCTTCTCAGCGAGGTTTGTGACGCAGCAGCTGATTGTGACAGCAGGCTGGGAGTCCGCGTGCCAAGTTTGGGATCTGAGAACGGGGCAATCAGAGAGGCAGCTGCTCGGGACGCATGTGTGTGCCGATTCGCTGGAGGCCTCGCCTAACACCTCGATGGTGGTGGTCGCTTCCTACCGGCAGGAGAACCAGCTCAACTTCTTCGACTACGTGACAGGAAAGGACCGCACGCCCCCCAATGTGTCGGACCACTTGGGGGCGTCTAACTTGTACGCTTCGAAGCTGGCACCCAACCAGACCACCCTGTACTGTGTGGGGTCCAAGCCAAACGTGCTGCTAGCCATCAACATCCGCACAGGCGACGTCATTGGTGCGGTGAGGGACTTCCCAGACACCTGTTTCACGATAGACATCAACCCTGCAAACCCTAACGAGATCCTTGTGGGCGGAGCGCACGGTGCGTTGATGATAGTCAGGTCACACGAGTGATGTACATAATCGTGTAAAATAGTTATAGTGAGGTCAGACGACCGCCTAACGTTGCCTAGGCGTGGCTTACAATAATAGGGATGGGTTGCAGCTGTATAATCGTAATAAGGGACGAGTCAATCCGTGGGGTTTTTTTCTTCTTGTTTTTCTTTCTTTCTCATCTCGCTAATTTTTTTACACTCAACCCGACGCCTACTGACCTGACCCGGCAAATAGAAGGAGAAAAGAAAAAAAGGGAAAAAAACAACCTTCTGTGAAAACCTCGCTGCAAAGTCACGTTGGAACGGCCAAAACTGCTTTTTCTCCTTTTTTTTTCTCCTCTGTTCAACTGGAAAAAAAGAAAAAAAAAAAAAGAGAGAAAAAAAAAGAAAAAAAGAAGCTTGGCCATCACCAGGAAATCGATCCTCTGTGGATGCAGCACCTTGTGGCACTTCCGACATCAACTCCCCGGTGTTTCAATTTTCTTGGTTTACAGTATTCTCTTTTCTCTCTTTTTCTTCTCTCTTGACGTCTTTGAAAACATGACAAAATAAAAGAAAGAAGACAAAAAAAAGGGGGAGGAAAGAGATGGACTTCCAAGTTCCGGATGGCAATCTGAACAAAGAAGAAGGACTGGTGGACGCACCACTGGTATGCAAACTGATGTACAAAACCGACCCACCCAGACGATCAACACGAGAAAGGACACGCAGCAGAAGACGAAGGCGATGACAGAGTTCTTCCGGAAGCACGAGGTGTCCTCTATGATCAGCAGGCTGACGGGTATTCTGATTCGTGATAAACCCGCGGACCCCATTGCACATATTATCTCCCACTTAGTCTGCCCGGAGGTTGGTGTTCTTGTCTGTGCCGACCCTACACCACACATGGATGATGCTGCAGCTGCGTACCTCTTAAAACACCGTGTTCACTATATGTTTGAAGAGTTCCTCTGCAATATGGTAGATGATGCCCCTGTAGACGGGGACGGCAATGTGGTATGAGTCTATACACTGGCTCATGTTACACACACGCAGGATATCCTGGGCTACGCCATGTCATGGATGCGCTGGAACAAGAAGCGGTACGGTGTCGTGACGTGTTGAATATTGACGTGAAAAAAAAAAAAAAAAAAAAAAAAAAAAAAAAAAAAAAAACTATAACCCACACATACGCCCTGCTTTCCTAAGCAGCTAGGCCTTTTTTTTTTTTTTTTTTTTTTTCCCACTTCTCCTTTTCAACTTTTTACTTGTAGAACAAAAACATATATAGAAGAAAAAAAAAAAAGAGAAAGAAATCCCGGTGCTTCCGGGAGTTTTCTTTTCTTTTTTTCTTCTTCTTCTTCCAGTAATTCGATTTATTTTTTAACACCATTTTTCTTTCTTCTATTTCTTTGTACCTTTTATCTTTTCTCCATTTTTTTATTTTTCTTTTATTATTCTTTTTTTATATATAACCTCCCACTCACCGCCCCTCCCCTATTACAGAATGCTAGGAGCACGGCTCTGGTATTATAAAATGAAAAGATTAGTAGTTGCAGGCCTTGCGGCCATCGTGCTGCTTGCCCTGTTCAGCAAAAGCGGAGGGAGCTCCGCTGCGATGCACGCAACGACAGGTGTGTGGAGCCAGACCTTCAACAGCATGGCTGGCGGGAAGTACCACATAGCCATTGTGGCCGATTTGGATAAGAAGAGCAAGATGGACACACCCAAACCAAGCTTCAAGTCAATCCTATGGGAGGGCATGCTAACAAGGGAGGACAAGAAGTGGAGCGTGGAATGGAACAGAGAGAAGGCGGAGCTGAAGTCACCTATGAACGAGGCAGGGAGGGGCATGGAGCTGTCGGAGCTTGTCATCTTCAACGACAGGCTGTACACCTTCGACGACAGGACAGGGCTCATGTTCGAGGTATGCAGGGTCAGGGTCAGAGCGTGCCAGCAAACACCAAAACACAGATCGACTCGAATCGCAAGGTGATCCCACGAGAGATCCTAATGGAGGGAGACGGGAACGTGGGCAAGGGACAGAAGTCCGAGTGGGCCACCGTCAAAGATGGCACCCTGTATGTAGGCTCCTTCGGCAAGGAGTATGTAGGGTCCATGGGTGAGGTGACCAGCAGGAACAACCTGTGGGTGTCCACTGTCTCAGCTACCGGCGAAAAGGGGCACGAGAACTGGACTGACAAATACAACACCATCAGGGCCACCACAGGGTCCGTGCACCCTGCCTACATGATCATCGAGACCGTTGTGTGGTCCCCGGTTCACAAGCAATGGTTCATCCTCCCTAGAAGGGTGTCGCAGGACCCCTACAACGAGGAGACTGACGAGAAGAAGGGATCAAACATCATTGTGGTATCCCCATCCCCCCACTCCACAAATACATTCCTTTTTTTCTTTTTCTTTTTACAGAAATGCAACGCTGAGATTACACAGTGCGAGAGCTTTAAGGTTGGTGAAGTCACGCCCGAGAGGGGTTTCTCGAGTGCAAAATTCGTTCCTGGGACGAACGATGAAATCATGGTAAACAGGGGAGAGAGAATTAAAAAAAAGTTTTTTTATTAAAAAAGGTCGCCTTGAAGAGCGCAGAGAACGAAGCAGACCAGACGCAGGAGACTTACATTTCCGTCTTCGCATTGGACGGGACGATCCTCATGGAGGAGACGCGGATCGGTGCCAACAAGTACGAGGGTATAGAGTTCATCTAAATCTTGTCGTGAGGGAAGATACCGCAAAAAAAAGTGTTTTTATTTCCCTTCCTTTTTATCCCCCTCCCCCCCGTCTCTGTTTTGATATTTGCATCAAGGAAACAGTTGCGCCCACAAGGTTACACGTGCACAGGATACAGAATAGTTTTTTTTTCTCTCTCTTCCTGTGACAACAGAGGGGATTAAAAAAAGTGGGGGGGGAAATCCGGTGCTGAGAGAAGCACTCTGATCAGACATAATGTGACCGTCTTTTACTTATTTCCTTTTTTTGGGGAGGGGGGGGGGGGGGGGGGCACCGTTAGTAGTTACTTTGTAAAAAGAGCTTTAGAGTAGTGCTAGCATGCGGTGCTGCTTATCACAGGATGTGTACCGTGTGCGTAATGCACACTCTCTTTTCGTCCTTCTGAAGAAGATTTTTTTAACAGGGAAAAAGTAAAAAAAAAGATTTTATTACCTTATGCGACTTGTGCCGAGAGAAGAGAACATTAGCAGCGTTTCTAAGTTTTTTTTCTACTCGCGCGAACAAAGAAAGTCATAAAGATACCCCCCCCCCGGTTCCCATTGTTCTTTTTATATCTCTTTCAATTCACCTTTACAACACGGTAACAAAGAAGGCTGCCAGTGGGAAGGGCAGTAGTCGGGGGGGGCACTTATTTTTACGTTTTTTTTTCTCTTCGTATTTATTGCCCATTTAATTTCTTTTTCTTCCATCCGATATCACAGGAATGCGGATACCATGAAGGTATACATCTGGCTAATCAGCGGCATGTCTATCATCACGGTGTGCCTTGCACTGTACCTGCTGTGCTTGTTCAGGAACGTGCATGATGGCAAGGTCAGCGGCGCTGTGCGAATGAGTGACGCAGGCCACGGGATCGCGGTGGGGATCGTGTACATCCTGCCTGTGATGCTGGGGATTACACAAGTAGTTGCGTGGGTGGGGTATTGGGACGACTGGGGTGACGGGGGTCTGCTGGCTCTCCTCTTCTCCCCCATACTAATCCTGGTGCTCTTCTACTGCCTCCTCAAGGGTTCCTCCCATAATGATGCTGCCGTCGGCCTCATGGCCCAGTCCCTCGAGTCCCGAGACCTAGTTTTTCGACAAGGCGACCATCTAAAGTACATCACAGTTGGCGGCACTAAAAAACCTGCAGAAACGGGGCACCACTGCGACCTCGTGGCCGGCCCCCCCATCGCAGGTCTCACCGTCCTCCAAACCCTCCCAGGTGGCTACCTCCGACTGCTGTTCCCTCGCCAGCTGTACGCGCAGGCCATACCCGGCGGGGGGTCCGCTATTGTGGGACCCTTCGAGTCCATCACGCACATCTCGTACCTTGCGCGAGACCCCGTACACGAGGAGCTACCCCGCCCTGTTGAGATTCCACGGCCGTATGGCGTGCATGGCGCTGACATTTTCGCGCGTCATCCATTAGAACCCCTAGAATACCCGCCCCCTATTGACGAAAAGGTTCTCCCTACACCCCTATAGAGCTTGTGTCGTCTGCGTTTATGTGCTTCGCATTAATTTCACACAGGAATGTCGCCATGAACAGCTACTGGGTATGCCTCCCCGAGCGAGGGTCGGGCATGAAGACTGGTCTGAGCACCTCGCGGGCAGTCCCGAGATTGAGCCACGCAGAAAGCAGAATGAGTAAGAAGGATACAAATCACTGGCAGCAGTGCAGTGAGATACTCAATGGCCGGGACACAGAAGAGGTGCCTGCATGGCTGTGTTCAGATGTGTTGAGATTCATGAGCTGTGCAGAAGTACGGCGGACATGGTGCAGGGTCAGCAGTGGAGCACGTGCCGCTGCGATGTCCTACTTGCGACAAGCAACACTCACAGAGAGCAGTACAACTGTGCGCTACAACGACGGGCACACAACGGTCCTCGATGCCAAGACAAACACTATTTACGACGGGTTCACCAAAAGTGGCTTGTTACACGGAGAAGGGGTCAGGTGGTATCCGCGGTCTCTCCAGCACTGCGTTGCGTACACAGACGGCGTGTGGCGCAAAGGCCGCTTTTCGCACGGGAAGATATCCCTCGCAAACGGTGACCTCCTCACGGTAATGCACGTGGCTCGAAACTACAAAAGAGCCACTGAGACTCTTACTGTGACCTACAAGCACCATGGCACTTTTGTAGAAGGTGTTATACGGCGTTCGCTTGATGAGACGAAGAGCCGTTTGTATGAGTGGACGTACATATCTAACACCTTGCCGGAGACCTTTTCGTTGTCCGTCCACATCGACGGCTGGGGGGGGCGAATGGGTGTCGTGCCGAACATCCGCCCTACCACAACACTACACCAATTGCGGTGCAAACTCTACCAGCTGGGTGTACCTTTACCACTGACCTATGCTTTCAAGGTGTACCGTCCCAGCAGTCGGTACTCCGAGCCCTACATTACCGTAGGGCAGTGCCTTCCGCTCAATTCCTGCCAGTTCTTTACTTCAAGACTTCGTTGCCAGAATTGCACGAATCTCGGGTGGTGGAGGCACACCGATATCCACAACAACAGTGTCCTGGCGATCGTTGCAGTACCTGTGGGGCAGCAGGACTTGCTGGACTGCTATGAGGCGGCTGCTTCTCTAGCCAGAGAGGATAAGGCAGACGAGCTGGCAAATCTTCTGAGATGTTCCCAAAAAACAGCTGCTGCGAGCGTGATGGCCGACCTGGACAAGCTGAGGTACAACGATGAAGAACAGGAGGCCGACAGGCTGCGAGCTGAGCCGGTCAAGGCACCATTCCGACGGGGGGCAGGTAGCCGGCTCACTGCAGCTGCTTACAAAAGGAGTGCCAAAGGCCCTGGGTACGTGTCATTCTCACCGTGCACACCGAGCCCACTAGGTGTCACACTCCTGCATGAAGCTGCAAGCAAAGGGGGTGCAAGTGCTATTGGAGTTTTGCTAAAGTGTGGTGCTGACCCCAGTGCGCAAGACAGCGCAGGGCAAACACCTTTACATGTTGCAGCCGCCAAGGGGTTTTCTCGTTGTGTGGCACTGCTGGTAGGCAAAGAGGTAGACACACAAGATGCCAAAGGGAACACTGCTTTGCACAACGCTCTACGCAACAAACATCTGAACACAGCTCTGTGGCTTGTGGAACAAGGGGCTTCGGTGGACATTACTAACAACAGCAACACCGCACCGTACGAGCTTGCGCTACGCCTGCTTCCCTCTGTTTCGGAGCTGGCACGTGCTGGTGATTATCGTATGATACACGAGCTGCTTGCTGCCGCAGGTGGGTGTAAATCTCAGCGAGGGGTTGAGTACCTCCCTTGGCTAGGAAACCACAGGGATCTGGGCCTTGGAACTGTCTCTGAGAGCATTGTTTATCTGCGGTATTTACAGTTGAAGCTGACGAAGAACGCTCTCCTTCTTGACCTCACAGCGTGTATGACGTGGTCTTGTGGTAGGATCGTTTCCAACATTGTGATGAGGACAGCTCTGCATGAGGCAGCAGAAGCAGGACACGCTGAGGTGGTCGAGGTTCTTGCCAGCTGTTGCCTTGTTGAACTTGAGTCAAAAGATACATCAGGGTGCACAGCCCTGCATCTGGCCGCACGCCGGGGGCACGTAAGTTGCATTAAGGCGTTGATATTTTATGGTGCTAAAATCACAGCAAGGGAAAGCCACAATAGGTTGCCCTTGCACCTTGCAGTAAGCAAGGGTAGAGCCGAGGCGGCAGCCCTCCTCATTCGAGGGCACCACGAAAGTGAAGGGCTTGCATATGCAGATAGTAGCGGTATCACACCTGTTCATGAGTGTATTGCCAGGGGCACAGCTTTCTCACAGGCACTCCTTCCTTCACTGCTGCAGCTTCCAAACTATCCAGACGTCTGCAGTATAGAGCCAACTCCACTGGAGACCAGCGTCAAAGACCGGGAACAAGTGGGGAGCTTCTTCTGCGTTTCTGGTGACCTAAAGTTCACAAACTGTGCACCTGCATTGAAAATGCTCTGTGAGGCTGAAGAGGGGCACGAGCATCTGCCCTTCTTGCAGCACATGCGAGACATGTTGGTGTTGACAAAGACGCAGACTGTCTACAACCCGTCATCGTACGTCGTAGCAGCTGTGCGGTACGGAAACGTGTGGGCACTGCGGTGCATGCTTGAGAATGGGTGGTGGCTGCCAACGCATGCACCACTGTTGGAACTTGCATACAGGAATGACAGATTAGAAATGTTTCGAGAGCTGCAGAGACGGGGCATGTCACTCGGTATAGCCACACACGTGGTTATGCCGAACGGGCTGGTATTTACGTGCAGCTTAGGAGTGGCAATCGCAGTAAGGACAGAGGACAGCAAGTGGTTGGAAGTGGTTCAGAGTGATGTTAAAACGTCGCTAGTGGCCAGCCCGCATGGCGGTGCTCAAGGTGTCCTAGCAGGACTGTGCCAAATACACAAACACATGTGGCCAATGAGGTGGAAGGGGCTCAACAAGTACATCAGAGCAAACCTGCCCGATGATAACACCGGCATGCAAAGCACGATGTCGATGACGTCTATCCCTGCAATGTCTAGAATCCTTAAGGTGACACAAAAGTACGTCACCGATAAGAGAACCACACCCTGTCTCCATGCTGACGGCAGTCATTTCTTGTCTGTGATCCAGGCGTATGTTCAGCATTCGGATGTGTCAGCTGACGAGCTGCTTGCCGCATTACCTGATGCAGCACACTCAAAGAGGCTGTTCGAGAGCATCATTGATGCGCTCCCGAAGGAGACTGACCCCCAAGTCGTGAGCTACGATACGGTGTCTCGGTTTGTCCTCCGTACCTACAAGAGGAAGTGTCCTGCATATCACCTCAGCCACCCGGTATCTGTCAAACAGCGGTATCTTGAAAACCAGTTGCTGGTGATGCTGACAAGGCGTCTGGTCGTGATCGGAGAGAGGGATCGCACGGTGCATGAAATGTGTGCCGCAAGGTGTTTTACTCTGGTAGAGTGTGTCCTTGCGGGAGGTATTGTGCGGGAGTGGGGGAGAGGGACTGATTGGACTTGGAAGTCTGCCCTTCACAATGCAGCTCTGCACGGGACTGAGCGTGTTGTCTGCCTGTTGCTGAAGCATAATATGTTTGATGTGAACAGCCTCTCGGGAGAGGGCCTTGCACCGCTCCACTACGCTGCGTTGGGAGGCGATGCACGCATCGTGCATATGCTCCTCAAGCGGCATGCTAACCCTTGCATCACATCAACACTTTACCAGAAAGTACGTGCGGCCGTAGGTCTGTCGCGCTACTTCTCATTCACCAACTATGTCGACGCAAGCGGTGATCACCTCGATATGACGATTGACCAAAAGGGTGTGACTCCGTTGCACCTGATGGCCTGGAAGGGTTTCCTGGACATGGTAATGCTGCTCATCACCAGGAAGGTGTCCATTGATGCCTTTGACAAGAATGATGCCACGCCCCTCATGTACGCTGCACGGGCGGGTCGCTCAGACGTAGTCAGCAAGTTGCTGGATCACGGTGCCTCTGCGTTACATGCTGACAAGGATGGTAACACAGCTGCCATGCATGCTGCACGGTGTGGACACGGCAGCTTAGTTATGCTGTTTGTTTCAAGGAACCAACAATCGTTGGAATCGCGGAACCCGTTCACCGGCTACACAATGCTACATAGTGCAGCAGAGAGAGGTCTTATGAGTGTAGTCCGTGCCTACATATGTCTCGACAAAACATGGTACTCTTCTGCACTGCTACTAGAGGAGAGTCGCAACGAGTCGAAAGCGAGCCCGGAAGATTCGTTCCCCACAACAGGAGAGCATGAGGACCAGATTGAGACAAACATCACACTTACGTCGGAGCAACCAGAACCAGCTATCACCGAAGTCGCACTGCTATTACGTGCTGCAACAGTGCTGAACCGAGAGCCGTCTTCGTTCGGGCAGCGGTTCAAGTACCTGCAGTGTTTGGGCGTGCAACTATTGTTGCCAGAAGCAGATGCGTTGTCTGAGGTACGCAAGGAACCCGTTGCTCTGTCGGGATACTACGAAGGATGCTTGTCGTTCTTTGACTCCGCACACGATGCCCAGTACCAAGGGCTGTGTGTGTTGCAAGGCTCTATGCAACCCTACCTCGGAGAGAGAACATGGGAGATAGATTCAAACGAAGAAGAGATTTGCATCGACACAGGGTGCAGCGTTCCAGACGACTGTCTGTTCGAAGGCCTGTTCAGCGTGTGCAACGACTCCGGCAGGATATCCGAAATGCACGGCGACGAGAACATGTTCCCGGCACTGCAGCTATGCTGCTCCGTCTTCGACAACAGAGGATTCCCACTCCAGAATCACTCGCCGATGCAGACGTCTAATGATCTTTTGAAGGACGCACCTCATCCCTACAACCCTTTGCGTCTGGCCGTTGCAATGGGCCACTCGGCTGTCTCTTGCATATTGCGCCCCATTTATTCAAATGACAAGTCGCAAACCTTGCCTCCCGAAGACAAGGACTCTTGTGACCAATGGGAGCGCACAACAAAGGAAAGTACCCCAGTGGTGTGGCGATCCTCGCTGCCAGAGCCAAGCATGGCAATGCAGAGTTTGGCTAATGCATTGTTTGCTGCAGAGGCTCCCGACACCCAGGAAGAAGAATTTAAGGGCACATGGAACAATCAATACTACCCCACGCTGCGGAGAGTTATGAGTAACCTTGAGAGCCACGAATGGGACACATGGGACGATGTCGATGCCATGAGCAATAGACTGTACGGCAGTACCTGCTTTTACGCTGCGCGGATGGGCTTCTTAGACCTATTGAGTGACAAGATCCACCTGGTGGGGTCATTGGATGCCACGAACAAGAGAGGCGTCACGGTGCTTATGTGCGCTGTGTGGTTTTCCCAGGAACACGTAGTTAGCGCCCTTCTGAACAAGGGCTGTTGTGTCAACAAAGGTACGAAGCTGCTGCCATGTGAAGGTGGGTTGACAACGTGTGTGAGCATCGCCTCAACGAAGGCCTGCCCTGCGATGATGAAACTACTGCTTTCACGGGGTGCGGTGCTTGATGTCCCCGACGAGAATGGGAACACCGTTGTGCACAACGTGTGCCGCGTGGGTGACTTCGAGACCTTGAAAGTGGTGCTTTCTTACGGAGCACCTGTGCATCATGTGAATTTTATGAACGAGACAGCGCTGCAGATTGTGATGGCACTACGGGTCGAGGACTGCTCAAAGCTTCTGAAGGCGTGGTTCCTGATCACAACAGAGAAGCCCTCTAGCGACAACTGTGTCGGCGAGTACAGCCTGCTGTCTGTGCTCGAGCTTAAGAAGTGGTACCACAGGGCGGCATTGTATTATAAAAGAATAGACATGATGCCTATATCTACTCGGTCTCCTATGAAGAACGCAAGCGACAGCATCCCATGCTTGGTGTACACAAAACTCTGTGATGACTCGGGTTGCAGGCCCCTCAAGTGCGTGTTGCAGCAGCTCAAGTACCATCGTTGGTTGGAAGATGTAAAAGAGTTGGATCTCAGCAGTGTGCATGGCGACATGGAGCAGGTCCTAGGCCTAATTAAGTTCCTACACAACTTGGAAACAATCGACCTAAGCAGCAATAGGTTAGAGCAGCACGCTGTGGCAGAGCTTTGTGCACGGCTAAAGAACCACCCGTCCCTCCGTAGGGTTCAGCTGGGTAACAACAGGGACATTGACTCGGCGTCTGGCGTCAAGCTGCTCAACCTTCTCAAAAAGAATAAAAACTTAGTCGAGCTGCAGTGTGCAAACACAGCAGTAGGGTCGCCACTTCAAATGCTCATATCACGGCAATGCTCCAGCAACATCAGGGCCCAAGCTAAAAGCTTCTCCGATGCCTCGCAGGCGAAAACCCTCCACATGCACAAATTGAATAAGAAAAAACCGAAGCCCACAAACCCCATATCACGCCCTGTATTTAAGTGGTGAAGCTGCCTATTTCCGTAGGTGTAACTTATGTTTGTAGTATTGTATTATACACTCGTTTGACTGCAACATTGCATCTTGCACAGCTGTCTGCCGAATGTTGAAAGTTCTCGTCAGCATTGGCAACAGGGGGCTTGCCGTTCGCTTGCTACACAAGACCGCAGGGTGTGCACAAACAAAAATGGTGGAGGTTAGCAAGGACTGGGGTGGTGCGGAAGGGGTAAACCTGTACAGCTTCCAGAGGTATGGGGAGGTCGAGAAGCAACCAACACAGTGATTCGGGGCTCTTGCGTGCAAAGGTGTCGAATTATGGTGCCACGTTGGTCTCCCTGCAGGTGAAGGGAGAGGGCGGGTACGTTGAAAGCACGCTGGGTTATGACACACTGAAGGAGTGGCAGGAAGGGGAGTCGTACTTCGGGTGCACAGTGGGCAGGTACGGCAACAGAATCAAACACGGCAAGTTCGGCATCGAGGGCCAAGGCAGTTACACGTTGGATCACATCAACAATGGCGAGAACGCTCTGCATGGAGGTGTGAAGTCCTACGACAAGAGGGTGTGGGATGCGGAGGTTGTCGAGGGCGAGACAAAGGGAGTCAAAATGACACTGCACAGCAAGGACGGCGACAATGGCTACCCTGGGGCCCTCAGCATCACAACGTGGATCTTGTTAAACAACAACGACGAGCTGCTTTTCAAGTGGACTGCATCCGTGGAGGGATCCAAGACCGTTGTGAACCTGACGAACCATAGTTACTGGAACCTCGGTGGCTGGGCCAACGGTGGGGGCGATGTCTTAGACCACAAACTGGAGCTCAAGGCCGATAGGTACGTAGCTGTTGACGAGCACAGTATTCCAACTGGCGAGCTCCCCACTGTAAGGGATACCTGCTTCGATTTTTCGGAACAGAAAGCTCTTAAAGAGGGTGTCGAGGACGCTCTCATAGCGCCGCAAAGGGGGTACGACCACACCGTTGTCTTCACCGACGGTCCTTCTTCGGAACACCCAGCACCCGATGCCAAGTCATGGGCAGGCACTGTTCCTAAGCGCGGCACCTTGTTTGCTCCCAACACCGGCATCGGATTTGACCTGCACACCACGGAGCCGGGGGTCCAGCTGTACACAGGCAACTACCTCTCGCCGGAACAGGTGGGCTACGGTGGTGCTAAGATATCGCACCGCGGTGCCGTTTGCCTTGAGACCCAGCACTTTCCTGACTCGCCCAACCGTAAGGACTTCCCGAGTACCCTCCTCGCTCCTGGCGAGCGCTATGAGCACACCACTGTGCACCGCTTCTTTGTCAAGTCTGCGTGACGGCTTGCTTGAGTCTAACTTGCGAACGTTTTCGAAACACGATAAATGGCTTTATAGGGTGCGTACGATGCTCAGCAAGCTTAATAAGCAGAGTAGATCGAGTTTCTTTTTTTTTTACTTCTCCTTTCTTTCTTTTTTTCTTTCTTTCTTTCTTTGTCTTTACTCGGTTTCGCAGGTATCTTATGCAATTTTGTTTGCGTCTTGTTGCGCGGACGCCGTGCTCGAGACGCTACCAGGACTTCACGCGTGAGCGCGCGCGCATTCAACACAAGGAAACAAGGGAAGAAAGTGATCATGATTGTGTGAAGCTGCTGAAACAAAGATACCATCAGGCTTTGAAGGGCGGCGTCTCGAAGAAGGAGAGTGGGGTGCGCGAATTGCTTAGGCTAGTGCACATGCTGAGAAGCAAGGGAAAGCAACCCGGGAAAGCCACTTACAACACAGCATTGCATATTTGCACGAAGGTGAAAGCAATTCAGGAGGCAGAGAGGCTGCATGAGGATATGCTTAAAAACAATGTAAAGCCCAACGTACAGACCTATAACCACCTCCTCATGATCGCTACAAAGCTCACGAGGGGCGAAGACATACAGCGGTACTACAAGCTGATGGCGAAAGAGGGGATACAGCCAAACAAAGTTACATTCACGCATATTCTTACAGGTGTTGGCAAGACCGCCCCAAATCTCTCCGAGAGCATTTGGTCTGCGATGTTGGCTGACAATATACAACCTGATTCGGCTCTCTTCGTTGCGTACCTGCAAGGGGCACCTAATGTGGCAACAGTCATCAAAAGGTTCGAGGAAGCGCATGCATATCAACAAGAGAAGGGTCTTAAATGGGACATGAGGCAGTTCTATGGCGTGGTGATAAAGACGGCAGGGTTCATGAAAAATACATCTGTGGCTGAGAAGTACTTTGATGAGATGTTGGACAATGGCATAGCGCCCATGGTGCAGCAGTGGACGGCGCTGTCCTCTGCCCACGCTGTGCTTGGAGATGTCGACAAAGCCTTCTCTGTGTACAGGCGAATGTTGCACCACAACGTCAGTCCCACAGATGTTACTTACAGCGTCCTCATCACTGCTTGCGCCAACTCTCTGCCCCCTGACACCTCTCTCGCTGAAAAAGTCTTTCTCCGGGTCACGCAACGCCCCTCTTTCAAGCATTCTCTTGTAGTCTGGAACGCCATGCTCCGCCTCTACGCCAACGCAGGCAAAGTAAAGGAGGTCAGGAGCCTGGGTGACGAGATGGCAAGGCTAGGGATGAGCACTACGAAAGTTGAGTTTTTCATTAATAAAGCAAACTCGGTTCAAGACCAAACTTAGAACTGTATTCTGAACTCCTGCAGTTATGGGGTGGGCTGTGCTAGTTGTATTGGTATTGGGCGGGTACAAATGGCCTGAGGTGGAGAAGTCTGTGCTGCGATTTGGGGACGATAAGCTGGAGGCTGCTGTGCGGTACATAGCAGAGGAGGTGCCCACTCTGCATGAAGAGTACGAAGGCATGAGCATCACAGCAGAGAAAGAAGGGAAGGCATACATCACCTCAGCACTTGAAGACGGCAGCTACGAGGTGCACGCCACGTTCGAAGCCCACCCACCAGAGGGCAAGACCTTCGCTAATACCCGAGGTCCCTCTTTCGGCTTCAAGGGCGTTGTGTTCTTCAGCAGCATGGGGCGCACGGAGGGGATGGCCCTTGACGAGTTTCCCAGCTTCGAGGCGCCCCTGTGGGAGTGGGTGTGCGACTCCCACGGGTGTGCGTAGCGCTGGTTTAAACACTTTCCCCTCCCTTTTAAATGCAGTAGAAGCATAATTATAACAGGCGGGTAGAAAATGTTAAAGAGCATATGAAGCTTTTGCTGTGTTTCTCGGGGTATGGTCGACGTGCTGATGGGGGGATGAAGATCTCCCTGCAGAAGACGTGGGATGAATATATACAGAAGGTGACGGCAGTGGCTGGAGATGTGCTTGAGATAGCAGAATGTCCACCCAACCTGCTGCGGATGACGTACTACGACGCTGAGGGGGAAAAGTGTGCGATAACAAAGGTGACGTTCGACAGCTTTCAAGAAGACATCGAGGAGCGCTGTCAGTTGCACAAAGAAGCAGCGGCAAAGATTTTTGTCGTGTTCATGGGTGACAGGGATGCGACAAAGGGCCTTCCGGAGGTGATCGGTACAAGCCGCCGGAAGGACCGGAGAAAGCACCGCACAGCCCACCGGTTCCGCCCCTACCTCCCGAACAACAACGGGTGGGAACTCGTACCGGAATCAAACGATTCTTTTTCCAGGATGCCTGCATCCTCCAGCTCTACTTCCCCAGGTCCTGAAAAGGACAACACCAGCGGTGGGTCGGGAGCACTGCTCACACAGTCCCCGCAAGCTTGCATAAGCTACGCTTCGTCACCTACAGCATCACCATCTGCGAAAAACCCTAGGTTTGCCGATAAACAGCCACCAACAAGCCACCACAGAAGTGTAACTCAGGCAGAAGCCCTCAAAAATATTGAATGTCTTCTTGCAGAGTGCCAGACAAGGTATGCACACCGTCACGGTCATGACCACCGCCACAGCTGCGAGTCCGGTTACAAGCTAATCGTGTCTGAAGAGCGTTCTATCCGAAAAACGTTGCGGCTCAACCAGCAGCTCAAAGCGCTGATCTTGTCCCTTTTGAAGTCCGAAGTGGTATGGGCTGCTGCAGTTGTCCAACTTGAACACCACACAGATCAACCGATCGAGCATAGAGGCCGAGAGCAATATCCTGTTGCAACAGCTCGCATACCGGACAACCAAGGCAAGACCTGCATCCGGAGGCCTCTCGAACATGTTCAAGAAAGGGCCTGCAAGGGGCCAGGTACCAACACCCCCTTCCACGGCCACGCTCCCTCCCAAGAAGCCCGTCCCGCCTTCTAGGAATGCGCCTGGTTCAGCACCCCCAGCTAGGAAACAAGGAGGTGTAGCCGTCAGACTGCCGGCCCTACCTGGCAGCAATGGGGCGTGGCCTGGTATAAAGAACGTTGATATCGAAGGCAGGCTGGAGTATATGCTGAAGGAGGAGGTGGAGGAGAGAACGAAGGTGATGTTTCTCGCTGAGAGTGCACTCTCGACGCTGGAGGTATTTACACCACTACGAGCACACACAGCACAGGCAATGCACACGAGGCTGTGGATTCAGTCAGCTTTGGCGTCATCGCGGAGGGAACTTGAGATGGAGCAGCATCAGGTGATGCATGTGTTGGCCCCCTCTGCCCCGAGGAATGGGAACGGGTGGGAAATGGGAACTAATAGCAGCGGCCAAGAGAGCCATGGCATCTCGTCCAGTGGCGGAGAGTCTGAGCCGTCCTTGTCTTCCAGAAGCAAGTCCGCACCCACAGCGGCCACAATCCTCGATATAAAGGACATGCCGCAGGGACCTGTGGAGGAGGACGATCCCGAAACACTGTCCATAAGACCGATGCTGCAGGCTGCCCTACCCTTTATCCTGTGGCCAGTCCTCCATATTCTTCCCGATCTGCAGAAACCGAGACCACCTCCTGGAACAGACAGCGGGCGTTAAGTTCCCTCTTCCCTGTTTCCTTTTATTGCACATAGCACGGGTGGGTTTTTGTTTTTTCTTATTTTTTTATTTAGGCGATCCTGTCACATACTGCAGGTTCCCTTCAAAGACATCTTATTTTTATTTATTTTCTGGATTCCCTCTAAAGGGATTTTGGCTAGATAAAGTACTTTATTTTTTCCCTCATGTTTTCTGCAAATTTGTGAATGGTTGGTGCCCACCGTGGACAGGGGATCCTACACGTGCCTGTCACCATTCTGCTGTTGCATCTTGGTGTTGGCTGTCGGGGTTTGCCTTTCAGCCATGGATGGCATCTGCGGTAAGAACATCGCTCGCAGCCCCTCTAAGTAGGGACGAGAACAGGGGCCATGCGTGCACCTGGTGCACCCAGGTTCCTCAGGGAGTTCATCGAGTTCAGCCGCATCCGCACCAGAAAGCCCAGGGAGGCTGACATCATAAAGTAGTTCGATGCCCTGTACAAAGGAGGGCTAAGCCGTCGAGCCTCTGGTCCCTTTATAGCCGCCTGAACCATACCATGGAGCATTAGCACAAATTGCAAGACTGGCCCAGGTTGACTGCCATGCTGAAGGCGTGGGACGAGCAGTGCAAGCAACCCCCTGTCTTAATGTTATGTCAAATCCTAGACTTCCTGGCTTTGGGGGGTTTTGGGAGTGTCATTGGGAACCAGAAAATAAATAAAATTACGTATTCATGAATTAAAGTGGACTTTACTCTTTCCCTTGGCTGATAATCTGTCCCTCGGAATCTGATTTTCCCTCGCTTCGCTCGTGAAAATCAGATTCCGAGGGACAGATTATCAGCCGCGGGGAATAAAGTCCACTTTATTTTTCATAAATCAATAGTTATTATTTTATTCCCCTCCCCCTTTCCCCTCACGTTCCCGTATTAGTTTCTGTTGCGTTCATTTATCCCTCCATACCGCACCAATTGCCCCCCCCCCCCCCCCCCCTCTCCCTTTCCTTCAATGCTGCTGCTTTAAAAGAAATAAAAAATTGTTTGGGGCGTTTCTAAATAGGGGGACAAGGTGCCCTGGTAGCACTTGTTGCCTTTCTACGACAAGAGGGCTTCGACCACGTGCTCACGTTGGAGGATGGTAATAACACCCCACACACTTATCTAGAAATTAGCCCGTTTCTTTTTTTTTTTTTTTTTTTTTCTTTCCACCGCCTTTGTTCAACGGACGCATCGTGTTCATAACGGCCGACCACTGAAAAGAAGAAGGGGTACCAATCCGCCTGCATAATGTGCCTCGTGCCATATTACTTTTGCATTCTTTTTTTTTTCTTTTTTTTTTTTCACGCACTGTAAAAGTAGTTGTGCCCCTTTCCCTTTCCACTGCACTGGCCTCCTGTCCACAATAAGTGTCGGACACGGATGAGATTGGTGTACTGCTAGGAAAGCCGGGGTGGCTGAGAAGAAAAGGAAGAAGAAATAAAGAACGAAAGTCCCTCCCCCCTCCACCCCCCCCCTTTTTTTATATAAAGGTGTCACAATTTCTGCACACCGCTATGGGTAAGTAAAAGTACGTGTTGTTGGTCCTTCGAGGATTTTGACCCCCCCCCCCTTCTCTCTCTCTCCTCTCTTTTTATTTAGGTCTTGAATCCGTTAATTCTTACCCAGGGAAGGAAGTCCTGTTCCTGTGGTCGAAGTGCCTGGGTGGGGGAGGGGGGGTCCGAAGTGCTACTCCTCCGTAACACCTTGCCTTAACTTTTGGGATATATTGGCGGATTTAATAGCTTTCTTTTTTGTTTGGTGGGTCCCATCTCCATAGTTTACTTTTTACCCCCCCCCCCCTTCTTTTTACGTCCACACTCCCTCCGTTTTGATCCGTTTGTATTTTATTGCCTCCCTTTCTTCCGTTCTTTCCCTACACGGTCCAAAGGAAAAAAAAAATAGTTTACCCCCCGCCTTAAAGAAAAGAAAGAAGTTCAAGAACAAGAAAATGGGAGCAAGAAAAAAAAAAAGAAAAAAAAAAACTCGAGTATTTCTTGAGTTTGCCCTGCGAGAAGAACTCGAGAACTAAAGAAGACCCGTGATGCGGGGGGAGGGCCTATGCTGTCATTTTGCATGGAACTAGGCCAACAAGACCCTTCTCTGTGGTTAAGGGATATGGTGATCTTCGAAAACAGAATACCTTGGGGCTTTCGACGTTGCGTGACGTGGCTGAGTTGTTGGGAAGCTATCTCTTGCAACTAATCTTCAATAAACCGGACCCCAAGTAGTCTCACACCACTTCTAATTTCTTTTTTTGGGGGGGCTGGTACCACTGTATGCCGAAGGAAGAGTACGCGAGAATGAGACTCCACCATTACTGTCTCTTTCCTTTCTTTTTTTTCTTTTATTTTGTCTTCCCCCACTATTCTTGTCCCGCCCACTATCCTTCAACGCTCACCTTTCCCCCCTTTTTTTTTTTGCCCATACAAGAAGAAGAAGAAGAAATAAAAAAGGGGAAAAAAAAAAAAAGAAAGAAAATGCGGTCCCCCCCCTCCCCCTTTTATGTTCTTCATTCACCCCCCCTTTATTTCAATTTCTTTCTTTTTTTACGTAACATCCTTCATTCCACATTAGGAAAAGGTGTGAAGATGCATGAACAAAATACGGCGAAGTAGTAAAGGCAAACAACATGGGTGCGGGGTTGTGCAAGGATTACAAGGGAGAAGTGTTGGTCTTTGATGACATGGTGATGGAGAGCCCGAAGCCAATGGAGACACCGAAGCCACCAAAGGGACGAAAGGTAAGCGTTGCTGTGAGCGAGCTTCTGGATAACGACAGTTTTCTTAACGCCAGCGAAGCTGTGTTCGGGAACCCCCTCTCTGCATCTCAAAATCTTATACCTTCGCCCCACGAATCCTTTGCTATCAGCACGTCAGTTGCCCAGCAGCTAAAGGATCTCAACGTAGGCCAGGTCTGCGCCATGCTAGACCACATCGAGACGTTGCTGCAGCTGAACACCACAGAGCTCTGCCCCGAGTGCATCCCCAGCGATGACGCCCGGTATCCTGCCGCGCAGTATTTCATCAAAGTCGGTCTCACACAAGAGCGAATGAACGTCTCAGAACTCAGCAAAGCACTAACTGAAAGGAAGACAAATGAATGCAACAAAGTCAAACCCGAGTGGCATGAGGAGTGCAACACGGCATGGGAAGGCCTGTACAAGAACCAGCACTGCATGCACTGCGAAGCCATGCTGGCCAAAGAGCGGGACTGGATACCCCATTGGGCAGTCCCACCTGGCCCTCCTGCAGAAAACATCATGGACCCATCCCTGGGCAGCTCTATCTCATCTTACAGCACGTGTGCGTCAGGCGTCTCTACATCCAGTGTCATTGCCACAACCGCGCAACGGAAGTGCGATGAAAACCACCTCTTCCTGGAGTACTTAACGAAGACCCCTGAGGTACAGCTGCTGACCTCAGCAGTGTCCCCAGACACCTTAGTGGTGTCGAAGTACACCAAGGCACCAGTCCCTATCACGAAGAAGCTCTGTAGAGAGCTGGCTATTCTGAAGACCATTATCCACCCCAACATCTCTCCGCTACTTGCATGTATCTACGAGAACAGCTCCATCATCGTCTTCACCATGTTCGTCCCTGGCGGGCAGCTATACCGCCTTTTCGACCCACCTTTCAAGATGGACACGGTACGGCTTCACAGCATGTCACTGCTGCTGGGCCTGCACTACCTACATGTTCTTAATATCACACATGGCAACATCAAGCCTAGCAATGTGCTTGTGGACGGCAACGGGCGAGCAGTGCTGTGCGACGTGGGAACTCTACACGGATGGAAGAAAGAGGATTTCTACGGCTTCCTTTCGCCCTCAGAGCAAAGGACAGCTGCAGGGGACGTGTGGTCGTTGGGTGTCCTTATTTTCTTCATGGCTGTTGGGCGCCCCCCTTTCCCTGGGGATACTGCTTCTTTAGTTAGGAAGTACCTGACGAAATCAGACCCAGACTTCAAGAGCATACCTTGCATGATCCTGAGAGACCTGATGCGAGGCATGCTGGAAAAGAGGGACGCCAAGAGGATGCTCGTGAGGGAGTGTTTGGAGCACCCCTTCTTCAACGACCTGATGACGGGCATCCCGGAGTACACGCATGTCATGATCACTGCTGAAGACATCGCCAAGTCGCTGGTGAACAACCCGCTTGAAATGGGGAGCTGTTATAAGATGGTGAGTAGGAAGTTTCCGGGAAGGCGACTCGCAGCAGAGGAAGACTCGAACCGCACGTCAACCTCAAACCTGCTGAAGGCCGCAATGGACAACCGAGAGTTGACGTTGAACCTGTCATGCTTATCGCTGCGTGCAGTGCCTGCTTCTACCTTTGAGTTCTTTTGGGTGAAAAAACTTGACCTGTCGATGAACTACCTGACAGACATCCCCCCTGAGATCGAGAAGCTTCATGCTCTCGAAGAGCTGATCATGAAGGGGAACGAATTGGCGAGGGTGCCCGTCGAAGTACTAGCCTTGCAGTCGCTCACCAGCCTGAACTTGTCGGGGAACATGATAGGCGACCTGCCCGACATCCCGAAGGGATCTGTGTTGGAGGAAGTTGATTTTGACAACAACCGGTTCGCCATGGTGTCAACCACCCTCACAAACGTGGAGGGCCTCAAGAGGCTGAGCTTTTCAGGGAACCCGATACTGCACCTGCCGGGGATGTGGAGGTGGGTGGAGTGCAAGTTGAAGATCAACAACTCGCCTGTGCTGATGAAGGAACTGAACATGATGGACCTCCCGATGGGGCTGGAGATAGAGTGGAACATGATCTACCCCGACCGGGTGGGGAAGTTCCTGTACTTAGGATCGCTGCGCTCGGTGCAAGAATACTATGTCCTCAGCGAGCTGAACATACAGCACATCATGACTATAGGTAAGGACTTGGCTGTGATAGATCCGATGCCAGAAGGGATAGAGCACACGAGGGTGAATGTTGACAGCAGCACCGACACGCAGATCAACGAATTCTTCGATGATGCGACATGTTGCTTGGACCGCGTACTCGCCTCGCAAAAAGCAGTCATTGTGCACTGCCTCTCTGGGAACAATCGCTCTGTCGCAATCCTATGCGCCTACCTCATCAGGTACAGTGGCTTCAGCTTCAGACAAGCAATGGCTCACATAAAGAGCGCACGGCCAACGGCCAACCCCAACCAGGGTTTCCAGCGACAGCTGATGGGCTACGAAAAGATGATGCATGGTGTGTAATAAGCGGCCACCTCACAAACATCACACAGGCACACGGGCTGAGTCCGGCAACTCGAACAATCTGTCTCCAACGTGACGTGGAAAGTGCAAACATACTTCCGTCCGTGGAAAGTGCAAACATACTTTAATTTTTTTTTTTTTTATAACCGGCCTATTTGTATGCGCCCTGTGGGTGGGTGCTATATTTGATTTAGAATACCGGATTTGTATTTATATTGTTCAGTTTTAATAATGGTCTGGGGATTTAGTGTACTGTATAAATTATGTACCTTTTTCGGATTTTGGACCCAACTTGGGACTTTTTACAGAACAATACAAAAAACAATTTTTATTATTTTTGGCTTGACCCCCCCCCCCCCCCCCCCCCCCCAGGACAGGCCCCACTAAAATCAAAGCCACGTTTGTGGTGTACAAGATCTACTTTTTGGTTTCCATTTTCAAAACAAGGTACGCGGACGCCCTGAAGGCCCAGATAAAGAAAGAGCGGAAAAGACACAGAAGAGAAGCCCTTCTTACTGCTTGTTCCCGTTAGTCTTGTTGCCGCGCAACCCCGTGGCCTCCCCTGCTGCCCCAACACCTTCACAGATTGCAAAATCAGCAATGCTAGAGGTTGACAAAAGGACAAAGATTATGCGTCCTTTTGTTCTTGCCTGGGGTGTCGAGGCTTACCGCAAGCTAACAATCCGGGCAGGGTTCGCTTACCTTTTTAACGATCTCCCACCCGGGTCTGCATCCGTGACCCCGCCCACTGAGGACGTTCCTGCGCCCTCGTCTGGCCCTCCGCCCCCGCCTTCCGAGGTCGGGCTGGTTCGAGAAGCTGGGTGCAGATGCAGGAGTTGACCCGATGGAGATTGATCCATTGGAGCCATTGGGACTGTCGGTCGACCCGGAACCAGCACCCGAAGACCCGGACATTGAGATCACTGAGATGTTCAGCAGGCTGGGCACCTCGACATAGAGGCCATTTCTGATGCGCCTTCTTCTGACGAAGAAGCAGAAGAAGAAGAAGAAATGCCTGACCAAGAAGCCTCAGCCCCAAGCCAAGCAGCGGCACCAAGCCAAGTGACCCCAAGCCAGCGAACGAACAACGTGACGAGGGTGCCCTGCCCCAACTGCAGCGCAACCCTCAAGCAGGTTAGAAAAGAGGCCAGTGTGGTAGTGCACGGAATGCTCTGGTGAGCATGACATGAGCACCCGCGGGAGGGTCTGCCCGTCCTGCGACTATGTGGTGTGCTTTACGTGCAGGACTGGGCAATAGTGAACTAGAATTGCGGTAATACCACCCCCCCTCCCCGGCTGGGGGGTATTTTGTTTTTGTCTTGGGATTTTTTATTTTTAGGGATATTTTCTGGGATTTTTTTTATTTTTGTGATTTTTATGTTCTGTTTTAATGGTGTTCTGTAAATATTATGTACCTTTTTCGAATTTTTTGCCCAATTTGGGACTTTTCACATAACAATATAAGTACAAATCCGGTAGATATTCAAAACTTAATTTTCCATTTTTTTGTGCCCTTCGAGGCTGGATGGACGGGCTAAGAAAAAAAGAGAAGCTAAAGAGAACCTTTGTATGGATCCTTTTAGGGACGAGCTCCTAAACTACTAACCTACTAAAGCAACTCCCTTTCCAGGGATTTGCGTTTCCCCACCAGATAGATTCTCTTCTTTCGGATGTGGTGAATTATACAATTGTACAAATGTTAAAAAAAAAAAAAAAAAAAAAAAAAAAAACTATTTATTGCCAACAAATTATGAGTCATTATTTAACTCGAGTTCCCAATACCTAAAACGGTAACGAGTGTTAAATAATGGCTCATTTGGCGGCAAGTAAGTTGTTTTATTTCACTCTTCGTCATTTGAGTCACTCGCTCTTACTGCTGCCAATTGAGCTGAACCTGGGGGGAAATTGACAAACTGAGAGGAAAAAGTTCCCCACTAGGAATTGAACCAAGGCAAAAATTGGCCTACCGAGGCATATTATTTACCGGAAACCCCCTATTACTTCACGGAAAACAGGCCATTATTTCACTGTGGTAAGTAATGAGATTTAGCGTGAAGTAATTTCAGAAGAGTGAAATAAAAAATAAAAAAAAATAAAAAAAAATATATGAGTTCTCCTGGGGGGAAATGTCAACAAGATACTAGATAAAAAAAGTAGTTCGGCACCCCTTTGTGTGCAGACTGGCTGTCATTTTTCAGGACTTCCGTTTGCCGCTTCCCGTGACCAAACGCTTGCAAAGCCTGCCACCCTCATGGCAAAACAAGAATCGCAATTGAAAGGACGGCAACAGGCACATGCACCATTCTTATGCTTGCATGCTGCCCTTTTGCTCAAATAATCAAAACAAAAAGGTGTTGACATTTTAATCCGGACGAACTCATACAAGCATTCTCTAAAGTACTGTAAAACAAAAATGCCGGACGGACAAACGTCCGGGAGTTTGTCATTTTCCCGTCCGGCATTAAAATTCTCTTTATGGCTTTTCCGTCAGAAACCAATGGGAGAACAGAGGGGGGGCACGGTATCTTCAAAGTGTCACATCACGGTTACATCCGGCATAGGACAAGAAAGGCATGATGAAATGTTAGCAGGGTTGGCAGGGAAAGGTTAAATAAAAAGAAAAAAGGGAGTAGGGGACTGCTACGCTACGCTCTTGCACCCCTAAGGCCCTCCTGGAATCAGCCTCATCCTTACGCTGCTGGGTGCGGCTGGGGAGCATCCACAGAAGCCGTGTCAGATGATAGAAAGATTCCTTCGGTTCCTTCGGGATAGAGGCCTGGGGGACAGAGCTCGTGTCCATGGAGAAGGCGCCCACGTCAATTGCAATGTCAGGCTCCGGGGATCCAGCATTTGTACCCTCGAGCTGCTCTTCTTCCTCTTCCCAGCCCTAGTCCTCCCACCTCTCATGACTCAGAAGTTGGCAAAAAGTCGGTCAACTTCCTTGTCCCTAGTTCCCGAGTTTTCCCGTGGTGGGTCGGCGGCTGGTGTAGCTGTTTCTGCTACACATTTTATTATCCCAGGCAGTAGAAATAGAGATCGTCCCACCGTATTCGACCAGGTCCTCTTTTCGGGCCGGGTTGGAGCGCAGTATCCCCTGTGCGTAGTGCACACCTGCTGAGCCGAAATTGGCTCTAAAAAGGGCCTGCGTCGGGACCTTGGCATAGGGAAAATTGTTGTCACCCAGAAGCTTTTCCCCCTTGCCGGGCTAAAAAAATACAACAAAATATATTCCTTCTTAGGATGCCACGTACCGTACCTATCCTATCAGACCCTGTGTAAAAAATGACGGACAAACGTCCGGGTTTCTGTCGCGTCCGGGAGTTTGTCCGTCCGGCATTTTTTTGTTTTACAGTTCTTCCTTTTCTTTGATTTTCGTGCTATATTTCTGCTTTGCTTCACTGGCCAGTGCATTCCACTTTTTTTATAAAGAGTAGCCTTCTACTAGCCAGTTCTCGGTCCTCTATCCCCGTTCTCTGTCTTCAGTTTCTCTTCTTCTTCTCCCCCCTTTAATTTCATGCACTCAAACCACTCAACTAAGAAGGATATGCGACGATGGCTCATCGGTGCAGGGGCAGGTGTGGTGGGGTTTGGTGCGGCTAGCCTTGCATCGTGCGAAGCAGAGAGCCTCCGGCGCACTGACAAGGTGCGTGGTGTGGTGATCGGAGGGGGGTGTGCTGGTTCCATGCTTGTAATGTCGATGGACCACTTAATGAATCTGACACTGGTGGACAAGAAATCCTACTTCGAGTTCACGCCTATCCTCAAAGAGTACATGCTTGGCCAACCGAAGAGCGATGATCTCCAAGAAGAAGACAAGAACTGGTTCCGGAAGTACTTCGTACCGCACAGGCTGTACATGCACAACTCGAAGCTTGTGGTGGGCGAAGTAGCAGAAGTGGCAGAGCACCACGTCGTTCTGAAGAACGGGAAAAAGATCGCCTTCGACTTTTGCTTCATCTGCACAGGGTCGGGGAGCAACGTGCCATGGAGAGAGAGCAGGGCCATGACAGTAACAGAGAGAGCGGCAGAAATGGCAAAGTACAGCAGATTGATCGACAAATGCGAGAAGATCACCATCATCGGCGGCGGAGCGACAGGCGTTGAGAACGCAGCGGTCCTTCGAAGAGAACACCCAGAGAAGGAGATCAGCCTTCTACACTCGCACCAGACGCTTGTCCCCGCTCACCGCCCTAAGACGTCGCACTACGTGGAGCAGAAACTGAGAGAAGCAGGCGTGGACGTAAAAACAATGGCAAAGGTGACAGATGTGGACTATGATCCAGAAACGAACAAGTTTGTTGTGAAGTACACCTACGCAGACAGGGACGGGGAGGTCATCGACGAGCGCATCGTGAAGCAAATGGAACCGGTGGACTACGTAATGGACTGCAGGGGGATCAACCCTCTGACGCAGTGCCTGCAGAAAAACTTCAGCTCTCACCTTGACGACCGTGGGTTCGTGCAGGTGAATGAGTTCAACCAGCTTGACGGCCATCCTCACATCTTTGCATTGGGCGACATCGCCCGTCAGGACTCCGAGCACGGACGGGAGTCAGGCCTCTCGTACATCGTAGACCATGTGTCAACGGTGACAGCCATGATCACGTCCATCGCTTTTAACAATAAGATTAGTAGCGGCAACAATATCTTCGACATCGGCTTCCCCATGCAGTTCATCCAGCTTGGCCCTCAAGATCACGTTGGTGCCTCGCAGCTTATTGGTGAAACACGCAGCCTGTTGGCCACTTTCATCTCTCGCAAGCTGTACCCTACTTACCTTGCTCCTTTCGAGGAGCTCAAGATGAAAAACCCTGTAAGCCTTGATCAAGTATGAATAAAAAGAAGGGAACAGAAAGGGGCTAAACAAACCACTCACACAGAATTCTAATATCCGGCTGTGGCTGAAGCAGCAAGAGCACAAAGTAGCGGAAGCGTAAGTATTGCGAATGTAGCAATGTCCCTTCACTCGTGACTGTTCACAGGATACACGTTGTAACTATGCAAGCGTCCATCTGCTGAGTTAACTCGCGTAGGGCCACCCGGAGGTTGCCGTTAAGGACACCTTCTGTTAAGCAGGAAGACAAGCGGAGAACTTCTAAGCGGAAACCGTTACCATAACGTGCTTTACAGCCGTAAGGTTGAGCTGCAAGGCACTACGAGTTGCAGAACACCCACAGGGCATAAAATGACCCGTAGTTACACGCTGCAGGAGCAGCTTGGGAACGGTGCATACGGTGTAGTCTACAGAGCACAGCACACACAAACGGGCGATACAGTGGCTGTGAAAAAGTTAAAGGGTGCCATTGATACCTGGAATGCAGTGCTGAACCACCCTGAAGTAGTTACCCTCAAGGAGCTTTCACACCCGAACGTCATCCGCTTACGTGAAGTGGTGCGTGAGGGCGTGTCCGTCTACCTGGTGTTCGAACACTGCGACAGCGACGTTTTCCACATCATGAAGAAAGGGTTGCTGAGCGGCAGCAAGGCACGCGATATGATGTGGCAGGTGTTCAGCGGTCTGAAGTACATCCACAGCAAAGGGATCATCCACAGGGACCTAAAGCCGGAAAACTTGCTCGTGTCGGGTGACACAAGGCAAACATGCAGCGTGGTCAAGATTGCTGACTTTGGGATGGCGACACGACACAGCCCCGAGCCGTTCAGCACAACCTACATCTCCACCAGGTGGTATCGCGCCCCAGAGCTCCTCTTGCAGCAATGTGACTACTCCTTTCCCATAGATATATGGGCCGCTGCAACCATCATGTGTGAGGTAATAACTTTAGAACCCGTGTTCCCCGGGACCACAACAAGCGACATGCTGAGCCGCATTGCCGCTCAGATAGGTCCATTGTCCCATGCAGAACAGCGTGCGACATCTTTGAACCTCCGCTCTAAGCGGGCCACTGATGTTGTTGCTGCGATACTCAAATACAACCCCGCCCGCAGACCCACCGCTGAAGAAGTTCTGCGTTTCAGCTACTTCACAGAACAGTAACAAGGCGACGCCTTTACCATCTTGCATTAGTAACGCTTTTTTTCCCCGTTCCCCTATTGCTATGCACCAAGGTGGACAATGAGCGACCTTCGAGAATGCTATTTGATGGTAAAGCGAAGGACGGGCGAGGTGGGATGGGAGGAGATGTGGGGCTTGCTGCAGAAGTTGCCTGGAAGGCGAAAAGTAACGAAGGAACAGTTGACAGAATGGTGGGATGGAGAGGAGATAACTCTGGATAAGTTTGCATATATCTTAGGGCGTGCAAGGGAAACCTGCCAGCAGGGCAGCAGTGAGAGACAACTCGAAAAACTTAGAATGTTGTTTGCAAACGAAATATTTTCCATAGTTGATACAAACAAGGACGGGAAGGTCTCGAAGTCTGACATGAAGAGTTTCCTAACTAGCATCAAGGACACCCCGCTCCCTTTGACGGGCGCGGAGGTGGATGATATGCTCGGAGCTGTGGTGCAGACCATGAACCTGTCGAAGGATGACTTCAACACGCTGGTGCAGGACTATTTGCTTGAAGACAGGAAGGACATAAGGCTTTACATGCTTGTAGTGCATGCCCACGATGTGCAAGAGTCTCGCCAAGCACAAAGGGCAAGGAGTTCCGGGAATGTTAGCAGAATAATCGAGAAAGTGAAGGCAAAGGCACTGTCTGTGAAGCCCAACAAAGCGCCTGAGTCAGCGAGCCCTACTACTGACACTGACCTTTCCTTCACATTACCTCCACAAACACCGTCTGTGGCAGGGGCCGAGTTCGTTGCCTTTGATGAGTCGCAGAACAGGAGTTTCTTTGGCTTGACGTCGTCGTTTGCGTCGCCAACCACAAAGAAGGGCAAGTGGCCCAACAAGAGCAAAACAAGCAGGAGCTCGCCTAGCCCCACGAATGATGAGGTCGAACGTCTCACTGAACTAAACATTGAGTTCACAGAGCAGAACGCAAAGCTGCGGCAAACTCTACGAACACGTGATAGCGCTATGCACAGCCTTACCGAGAAATTACGCTTGCTAGAGGAACAGCCGTTGCACACAGCGCTGCATGCAGTGCAGTCCACAGATGCACCTGTAGAAGTTAAGGCGCTGAACGAGGAACTAGAAGCTGCTAGAGAAACCGTCAACAGACTGAATTTGCAGTTAGAAGATGCTGCAAGGGCGAAAGCTGACCTGCACATGGACTACAGAAAGCTCGAGACAGAACTAATCGAAGTGAAGAAAACCTTGCACGTCACACAAGAAGAGCTCCGTTCGGAGAAGGACAAGGAAAGCTTTCTGGCTAACATAAGAAGGACCCAAGCACAAGAGGAGATGAAGCGGAGAGCAGAACTTGGGAAGCTGAAGGTAGAATTAAAGGCGAAGGATGAAGCACTTGCTCTATGCAAAGAGCAACTCGAGAAGACCGAGCTGGAGATAGCGGCGAAAGCTGTTGCCGATAAAGAAGAGGCCTACCTACAACAGGTTCTTAGAGATGACGAAGACGAAGAGCAAGGTGACAGTAATACCGCGCAAGTGGTCTTTCTGAACCCACCCCATCACGTGGAGACTGCGGACACCGTCAACACAACTCTGTTCGGAGAGTCGGGACCGATTTATTACATGTTCCCGTCGCCTATCAGGCCCAACCAACTAGTATTCGATGTAAGGGTCTGCAGCACCACTGTCACAGAGTACATTACGTGCAGGGACGCAGGCAGGCTACGGTCTATTAGCATTTCGATTGACCAGGGATCACTGTACGTACCCACAACGGCTGCTTCCTTCCCTCTGACACCCAACGAGTGGCACACCATCACCATTGGCTTCTCCTGGTCCCGGCAGTGCTACTCCCTTTTCCTTGGCTCTAAAAAGCTCCTCTCTGAACAAGCTTTCCGTGATACTCCTGTTGCCAACGTTCTTGCTTTCGACGTTTACCCTAGGGCAGAGTCCACAATCTCATATGCGAACATACGGTTCCTGTACTGCTAACCTATCGTGGCCCCTATCTTACCATTCAATTCAAGTTTGTAGTTAACATAGATAGTAAGTTTAATTAGATATTTAGCTAGTCTTTCTTATTCCACACGCCACAGAAACATGGTTGAGTCCATCACAAATGAGGAGCTACACGCACATATCGAAAAGGTCGTAAAGGAGGGCTGCACCGATACTACCATCTTCGACAGGGGGTGTGCTGGGGATGACGCCCTGTGGGATGGCAGGATGGCGTGTTACGAGCACCGGCACACACCGCTGACACATTGCATACGAGGCATGTGGCGCAGTGGAAATGAGGTGTTGTCCTTAGAAGTAATCAAGATGCTTGCTTCAAAAGGTGCCAGCCTTATGAAGCCCTGCACTTCTCTGCAGACCGAACGCCACCTCACGCCCTTAAACCTCGCTTCCAACCTGCACCTTCCTGATGTTCAGGAGTGGCTTGAAAACGAACTCAAGAGGCGCTCCGAGAATGAAGGGACTCCCATTTCTGATTTGCTCCCTTCTGTGGCTAACGAGTGGTTCCGCAAACTGCACAGCATCCTCACAACAGACAGGAGCTCTGAGCTGCTTGATGCACCTGCCAAGATTACCAACCACATATACCTTGGAAACCTCAAGCAGGCAAAGGCTTCCCCAAAGAAGTACAAGTGCATCACTGCTATTCTGAACTGCCTGGGTGACACCACAAAGGCACATCACACGCACCACCGCCAAAGATACCACGGCTTCGAAGCCGAAGACATTGATGAGTACCCCCTCCTACACATGCACCTCGAGGAGGCCGCTGAATTTATTTCATCAGTCGAAAAGGAAAAGAGTGTCGTTCTCGTGCACTGCTATGCGGGAGTAAACAGATCGGCTGCCATCTGTGTCGCCTACCTTGTCAAGTACCACAGATGGCCTCTCACAAAAGCCCTCATACACGTGCACACACAGCGCCCTATTATCCTATCCAACCAGTCATTCCGCGACCAGCTGATCCGCCTAGCCTATGAGGAAGGGCTGCTCGAATGAAAGTTTAGCATTTATTAGTATTATTTCACTTATGTTGTGCATTGTGTAGCACACGTAGGAGGCATGATGCGGCGAAACCCTGACAGAGTTGCTGAGCCAAGCGTAGCGGAATATCTACGCTCTGTGTTGTCTGTGCACGAGGGGCTTGAAAGAGAGGCTGCCTTGTACCGATTGAAGGAGGCGAAGCGGAAAGGAGATTCGAAGCGGACGGCAGCATCAAGTCCTGTTGTGTCGAAGCTGAGGAGGAGTGTTGAGGGGAAGGTACAGGAGTTGAGTAGAATGAGCATGCTAGTTAAGAAAGTGATAGAAGAGCAGCCTGAAATGGACACTGCACGGGTGCTGCTTGACATCTGCGTTGAGCTTAATAAGAGGTGTGAACATGAGCTTCTCGGAGAGCTCGAAGAACATTTTGAGGCAACAACGCACCTTATCGACTCCAAACAGTTTATAGAGATCGCGAAAGTAGATTGTGCAATACATACCTTTCCCTCCCTCACCTTGCCTGGCTACTGGTCACCTGCCGACTCCAACGCCATAACAAGCTCTCTACCCGCCCTTCATGCCGCCATCAAGGACAAGGCAGTGGCGAGTGTCGTGGCGACATCTTCTGGTTTGCCACCTGCCGAGGCTGCTGCTCTACTCCGCCAGCTTCCCCCATCTTCAAAGCTGGACGTCGCTTGGTCGGGTCTTCATGAGAGGTCCCTCAAACGGGTGAAGATACACTTTTCAAACGATATAAGAGTGACTACTGTGTCACCTATTGCTTGCTTCGAGAAGGTGCACCTGCACCTGCAGAACTTTCTAGAACAGGAGGAAACGCTGATCGTGAAATACAAAGACATCAACGAGGACATGATACTTATAAAGACAGACGGGGAATGGTGGGAGTGCTGGGCGCACTTCCAGGAGTTTAGAAAGAACGATGAGCGGTACGACTTGTTCGTGGAGCTGGCCCAAGCAGCAAGGCCTCCAAGCCCTGAGGCAGCACCCCAAAGCAAGTGGGTCATCAACCCCGACCTTTCCTTGCGGACAGTGGTTTCTGAAGCGACACAGCGCCCGCGGTCGTCCTCTCGAACAGCCTCCCCTGCTGGGAGAGCAGGCAGGCAGCAGCCCCCACCTCGACTTCTTCCGGGCGGGCGCCCCCCGTCAAGGACACGTGAAAGACCTGCAAGGACATCCACGACACTCAATCCAAAGCCACTGTTTCTACGTGGGAAGGGGGTACGTTGATAGCTTCCTTTCCCGTTCTTTTTCATTTCTGTGATACAAGAAACAGCCTTACAGAACCGCGTCTTAGGAAGATGCCGGCCAGCCGTATCAGCACCCCGGCCCGAGGATCGAAGATGATAAAAGCCGTCGATCTTCTGAAGGTGAAGACGCCCCTTGCGTCCAACAGGAACGATGCAGAGAAGCTTCTGGCAGAAATTGTGATGTTACAATCGGAGGTGTCAAAGATGAAGGTACAGCTCTCGTCCCTCACAAACGTAGAGAAGATGAACGCAGACTTGAATGGCAAGTTGCAGACAGTGAAGCTGAAACATGAGGCAGAGACGGCAGAGCTGCGACAGGAAGTCATCGATCTACGAAACAAGAATAGTGATCTTGTTTTCAAGATCCAAGAGAGCAACAAGGTCATCGCTGCCCTCAACAAGAGCGAGACACAGCTGCGCACCTTCATCGAAATGTCGCGCATACAGCTGGCGTATAATTTTGTGATGCGTTACTCGAACATCGACGAAGTCGTCACCCCGTCTGAGATCTTCGAGACCCCAACTACCGTGAAAAAGACAGTCGACGACCAACCTTTCGTGTCGCCATCACAAGGCGGTATCAAAATAACTGTTCAGAAGCCTCCGGTCCGCAGAGAGTGGGTCAACATGAAGCTGAAAATCGGTCAGGTGCTCTCTGGCATGCTCAAAGACGAGATCGCTGAAGGCTGTTTGTTGGAGACTGAGGGCGAAGACGGCCAAGTCACTCTTGAGCTTGTGACTAAGACATATGTAGAGGCGGAGAGCACCTTTAAGAAGATCAACAGCCATCTGCGGGAAGATGACCAGCAGAATGTATTTGGTGAGTTACCACTGGAGAACATTTCCCTGACTGCCCCCAACGACAAGCCCCTTACGCCCGCAGGGGAGGAGCTGCTGAAACTGAAGCTGCAGCTGTATAACACGCAGAACAATGTCGACGCGCACACCCCGCGGCACACCCCCGAGCCTCCGTGGGAAGCTCAGCTCCGTGAACGTCGTGCACGTGACCTTGCGTTCCAGCGGACTCGTACGTTAAACGCGCGTCCCCTAGCATCTTTGGCAACCCAGCTTAATGTAGTTGCTGTGTAACACTCTCAGCCAGGAGTGATGGGCTACTTTGTTTTCTAACAAAGGTGCTCTCGAGTACTCATTTTCATGTTCCTTTTTCCTTCTACCTACACCATGACAGGAGGGTGCTCTTCTATGGAGCACGCTGAAGATAGCCACAAGCGGTTCGGGGCGACTCTTTTGCTGCGATGGGTGACCTCGTTGCTGGGGAAGGATGTGAAGGAGCAAGACGTGCCAGCCCTGCCTGATGACCTTAGTGACCGTGTCTTAGGAGCTGCTGTGGACGAGACGTGGGAATCAACAGGATCAGTAGCCGAGACATTGAGAACAGTGTTCCGCAAGGACCTGATAAAGGGAACTGTTGCATCGGTCGGTGCTGGTCTGTCCCAGTCCCTTGCACGTCCGCTTGTTCTGTTGTATCTTGTGAGGGCCATCAACGACGATGACGACACACTCGCAGCAGTGCTGGTTGCTGTCATAGCATTGATTTTTATCATAGAGGCAATCTGCGTTGCACAAGCAAAGCACATGTTCTGCGACCGCTTCGGGTGCGGGTGGACCTTTACTTTGTGCAGGCTCATTCGCCGGAAAGCGGTCGTTGTCTCTGGGACAACCCCCCCAGGGCTGCTACCGGACGTGCTGCACCACCACGAGGGTTTGAAAACAGCCTCTCTGCTTGTGATAGCGATGGTGTCTATGGTGTCCTCGGTGACTGTCGTCATTGCCATGACAGGTGTGTACGGCGTCTTCGGGATGTCTGCAGCTATTCTTCTCTTTTTATGCGGTATAAAGGTGAGCATGCTAACAAAAGAAGTGGAAGTAGACAGAGTGGCGGCTTCGGGAAAGCGTGTGTCTGTGATGCTGAACATGGTAAAATCCATCAAAGCAATCAAACTTTCGTCTTGGGAGCAGTGTTTCGAAGGTCTTATTTCTGCAGCGCGTACCAAGGAACTCAAACTCATTGGAAAGCAAGCATCCCTGCATCTTGTTTCCATCCAGATTGGCAGGGCGGGGCCGGCGATGTCAGCAGCAGTTACCATCCTCTTCCTGTCTGGGACCAGCAAGATGGTAGCTAGCGATGTGTTCGCGCTGCTGTCGGCTTTCCAGTCTCTCAGGCAAGCATTTGTCTTCGTCCCCATCATGTTCTCACAGGCGGCGAGCTTCCGAAAGTGCATTGAAAATGCTCAAAACTTCTTAAACACATCGGTGGCCCCGTCACTAGCACCTGCGGAACAAGACAATCCGGTTCGCTTGGTAAATGCATCATTCAGATGGGCCGAGTCAGAAGAACCGATTTTGAAAGAGGTGTCATGCTTGTTGAAGAAAGGTTCGATGGTTGCTGTCGTGGGCAGGGTTGGCTCGGGCAAGTCATCACTGTTAGCTGCGCTGCTGGGCGGCTTGGAGTTGGCAGGAGGCGAAGCGTCAGTGGCATCAGACAGTGTCGGGTACGTGCCGCAGATAGCTCACGTCATGAAGGGCACTGTGCTGTTCAACATCTTGGTAGGCAGGAGTCGCGATGACGACAGGCTCGATGCATCCATCAGGGCAACCAGCCTCATCCTTGACGTCAACCAGTTGCCACATGGCCTCGAGACGCCTGTTGGGGAAGGCGGCTTCCCAATTTCGGGTGGCCAGGCTCTGCGCATCTGCCTGACACGCGCGATCTACGGCGAACCTGATCTCCTTGTGCTGGACGACCCACTTGCGTCGGTTGATCCTATTGTGGGCTCTGCAATCTTCGACCAGCTCCTGTGTCCTTACACCCGGAAGGAAAACAGCAAGACTGTGGTAATGGCATTGAACCAGCTGGAATACCTACGCAGATTTGATCATGTCATGTTGGTGAACAGCGGGAAGGTGGTTTGCCAGGGGGACCCCTCGGTACTGCTTGAGGACAAAGACTGCCCCCTCACTATTCTTTACGACTCTGTGTCAGCACCTTCCTCCCTGCCATTGGTCAAGAGCCATGGTGAAGACATTATCACACCGTGTGGCAAGTACTTAGCACCCCTTCGTGATCAGCGGATGGCAAACCGTTGGAGCGTTTTTAAGCAATACCTGAAAGGGATGGGGTGGGCCAAGAGCGTCGCTGCAGCAATGCTTTCTGCTGCCGCGTTGGCTGTAATGGGCTTCTCGGACATGTTCTTGGCACGCTGGCTGGACGATGTGGAAGACGATGGCAGTAATAGCTACGACACGTCCCCAATGGTGACATATGGGTTGAGCATTGTCGTGTATTTTATTGTGCTGCTGCTTCAGGGGAGTGTCGTGTCCATGGCCTGCATGACCGCGTGCAAAACTATTCACGACGGCTGCATCTCATGTGTTCTTCGTGCGCAGTTCTCTTGGTTCCAAAACAACCCTCCTGAGAAACTCCGCTCACGGTTCACCAGTGACCTCGGTACGGTCGACACATCACTCACCTTACTCATCGAGGCTTGGCTTTCGACTCTGTTTGCGATCCTCACGCTGCTGACCGTGCTCTGCATTCTGCAGCCCGCTGTTGTCTTGATAGTCATTGCAGGCATCTTCTGGTACGGGTGGTTGATCATGTCAGTCGATACTCCTGAGAAGGAGATAAACTATTTGAAAGCTGAACAAGGTGGGTTGCTGCATGCCGCATTCCAAACAATAATCTCTCAGAAGGGGAAGCTACTTCTGCAGAGCATGCGGCTTGAGAAGCAATTCAGCAGGAGCTTCGACAACAGGCTCAACAGATACCTGGAAGTCTCCTTCGCGTCCTCATCGCTGGTGACGCTTGGCATGTTCAGAAGCTACATCATCTCAATCGCTTTCTCGATCGCCACTGTCGCGCTGCTGTTCCAATCCCTGGGCAGAGAAGCAAGCAATGGAGACGTGGGTTTGACTGTGCATTATGCTTTCATGCTACCTTACTTTTTGCAGTTATTCGCAGCCATGTCAATTTTGTTGCTGACATCGCTGAGTGCGCTCGAAAGGCTGCTGCAATGTAACGAGAACGTGATCCCTCAAGAGCCCTCCTGGTCCGCCCCTGTTGATGACACCTTGCCACTGTGGCCGCAGAAGGGTGTTATCCGCTTCGATGCAGCCTCGCTGGTATACAGACAAGGCCTGATGCCAGCACTGCACACCGTGAGCATCGACATCTCACACGGGTGGAGAGTAGGGGTAGTTGGAAGGACAGGGGCGGGGAAGAGTTCCCTGCTCACTCTTCTGTTCAGGTTAGTAGATCCCACAAGTGGGTCTATCCTTGTAGACGGGGTGGACATCACAACTGTGGGTTTACAGAAGCTTAGACAAAATATGGCTGTCATCCCTCAAGAGCCACTGCTCATAGACGGCACAGTGAGGCGCAATCTGGATCCGAATGAACAATACACGGATGCCAGAATTGGGGAGGTGCTGAGGGTGGTGGGATTGGACGAGAGCGTGCTGTACACGGAGATGAAGAAGAAGGCGTCGGCAGGCGAGAAGCAGTTGATATCGTTAGCAAGGACGCTGCTGAGACGGACGAGGATCATCATCATGGACGAGCCCACTGCACACGTGGACCCTTGGAGCGATATGATGCTGCAGAAGACGTTGCGGAGAATGAGGGGGAGCGTTACAGTGATCACGATCGCGCACAGGATGGCCACTGTGGCAGGCTCGGACTATATCGTTGTGATGGACAAAGGAGCAGTGGCGCAGTGCGGGCACCCGATGGACCTCCTTAGCGATCCTAATGGCAAGCTGCGCTCCATGATGCCTGCATCGACGAATCTGCAACCAACGTTCGTATCCCCTGAGGCCCCGCTGGTCTCCCCGCCGATTATCAGCCCGGTTAGCAGTTCTCAAACCAACCCTCTGCTGCCTCCCTCGCAGAAGCCCCATGAGGCTGTGTCCCCCCCATCCCCTCCCCCCTCTCCCCCCCTTGATCCAGGCGTGCTGTCAGAGGCACCCTAGCCACCTTAGCATAAGCAACTAAGTTACAATCAATATCGATAATTATCAGATCTAGTACCTTGGCTTCCAGAGTAGATGTGTGCCACTCCGGTGCCGCCCGCTCATATCGTCACGACGTACCGCAGCCGACAGCCAGCTGGCGTGTTGCGATGGCTCAACTGACGTACTGCGTCGGGGGCTTCAACAGTCTGGCTTGAGCAGTCTGGCTTGGTCGGTTGCATAGTAATGCCCCGTATCTCTAAAACCCGTCCAGCGTTCAATCATGCAGAGCCAACCCTTCCGAGGGGTTTGTAAGATTACGGGGAATTCTGTGGTCGCAAGACCTTACACTCGTGGCAAGGTGCCTGGAGTGGATTTCGATGGTAGGTTTTGAAAATAACGAAGGGGGTCAGAAGGGTTTTAGAGATATGGGCGTTACAAAGTAAAAAATAATAATGGAAACATTTTTAAGAAAGACTTTTTGAAAAGCTTTTACCCGCGAGCATTGTTTTTTTTCGTGAAAAAGTGTCGTGTTGAAACGGGAAAAGGAAAAAAAAAAAAAAAAAAAAAAAAAAAAAAAGAATCAGATACGAGAAGACGTATTGCAGATTAAGGCCCCTGCCAGCCTGCCCACGCACGTTTCTTTTCTTTATTGAAATCACGACCTTCATGACCTTTGATCCAGTTAAGAGAGCGTCAACGGGAACAGGGAACAGGGACCAGCAGGAAGATCAGAAATGACACTCTTTTTTCTTAAATAAACCTTTTTTTTTATAAAAAAAAGAATAAAAAAAACAACTATATCTCTAAAATTGATCGAAGCAAAATCGGGCCTATTCTCCAAACCCTTATGCTCGCAGAAGCACGTCATGTGAGGTAGAGTTGTTGACCGAAGTCTCTTTGAGTCGATATTCAGGGAATACAACCTTTGCTCGAGCACCGTCATCGCCGAGAAGTGGGGGAAAGTTGATTCGTTTTTTAGAGATTTTTGCGCACGAAAAGTGCTTCGATCACACAAAAAGGGCAACATACAAACTGTAAAAAAAAAAAGAAAAAAAAAGTCAAAAAAAGATGAAAAAGTAAATCAAAAAAGAAAGAAAAGAAAGAAGGAAAAAAAAAAAAAAAAAAAAAAAAAAAAAAGCACTACGTGCACCAATTGCCAAAACGAACTAGGAAAGAGAACAAAAAAAAAAAAAAAAAGAAACTAAAAGCACCTGAGCTCCCCTGTCTGCTTGTTGCCTTTCATGGTGATGGGTATCACCGCAGTGGCACATTGACAATGCAGTACGTGGCACCTGCCAGTGGGTGAGATTTATTGTTTGCCCTTTAAAAAAAAAATGTATGCACGACCTTCCCCCTTACTGCTGGTTTCCCCCAGTCTTCGTTGTTTGAGGTCAGTGCTTCGGGTATTCACGTTTATTTTTTTTCCTTTTTTTCTTTTAAACATGGCAGCCCTTCTGATGTTGGAGGTGATGACCCTGAGGGATGCGGTGGTGAATGCGAGGGGCGTTGGATGAGTACAGCTCAACCAGAAGGACCTGCCGTGGGAAGCACATCGGGAGACACGACAGTGACACTAGAGCTCACCCTCCTTCGCGTCAACTCCGCTGCATGGAGGCCCGACACACACGAACCATCTCTGCATTGAGGCCTTGCGAGAGAGATTCCTGTCGACGACCCCAACGAGACTGCCCGCAGTCACCGCCGGTGAGCGCAAAAACCCATATCTTACATTTTTTTTTTTTATAGTGAATTTCTTTAACAGTGAGTATGCTGCTCTGCACACTGAAATTTTATCGACCCCCCCCCCTTTTTTTTTCCATCCTCAATTATTTTTTTTTCAAATTTTCGCTTTCAAATGTCTCACTTTCTTACAAGCACTGTCCTTCTTTTTCTCAGGTTTTCTTCTTCCAACCACACCCCAGGCATGCTGCTCACATGGACATAACGCTGCCTAGCTCTGCAGAATGGAACAACGAAGGACAGTGTTATCTATTAAACGCAGGTGTGGTCCAGAACCCACAGACAAAGGAGAAGAAGGTTGTTAAAACGGTTGTTTGTATGAAGTGCGATCCGCTACTATTCAATTTGTGCCGCGGTGTTGATGCGAAGCAGGAGAAGGAGAAGGAGAAGGGAATGAACGTCAACGAGACGGGCGACCCAAACCCCCAAGCGGAGGGTCGACCGCCCGCCAGGCTGACTGTAGTGAGGCGCATGAATGATTCGCCGTCCATGGCATTGGGCCGCTTGAGCCATTTAGAGAAGAAAGGCGTGTGCGTACCGTTGAAAGGCAACCCGAGGTTCCCACTGTTCAGTGCAGATCATGAGACCAAAGCAGTCCTCAACAATACCAACGTGCTAGGTTTGAAGAGGTTTTTGCACAAGATATGTGTGGAGGGGACAAACAAGATCACAAGCGCTGCTTTCCTTAGCTTCGTGGAGAGGTTCTGTCACATGGACAGGAAGACCGTGGGAGTCAAGGCATGGAAAATACTCACTAAAAGAAAAGACAGCGTGATGCCCCTGTCAGCCCTGATCAACGAGCTCTCGCTGCAGCTGAAGGACCCATGCGTTCGGAATGATTTTCTGTCAGCGTCCTTCACCATGTACGACACCACTGGCACAGGCTTCATCAAAAGGGGTGCCATTTCCATACACAAGGAGAGCAACACACTGCAGGCCACGCGTCTACGCCAGCTGTTCATCGACAACCCTGACATATATGAAATATCGTTCCCAGGTTTCTGTACCTGGCTTGCTACCGACACTGACCTTCTGGCATCTTTTGTGGGCGTCCTCTTTAAGTTCATGAAGATGAAGCAACCGCAAGTCGCATGCACGAAGGCACGCATGCGTATGAAGTAGACAGTGCCCTGTTTCTATAGGGTAGACAGTGCTATTGGGTAGACAGTGCCCTGTTTTCTATAGGGCTTTGTTTGATTGTCTTTTGGAAGCGCGTCCTGCAGGACGTGAAGCCCTTAAGGATGAGGGCGGGACATGCAACCCGAGAAGGTTGTTGTGCTAGCGGTGCCTGTGCTGCTGTTGGTGTTCTACATTGACTACTGGCACCTTCATGCGAAATTCGAGGCCATCGCAAATCCCGCTCGGTGGGGACGGCTGAGGGTGAGTGCGAAACATGACCTGGAGGTGGCGTCATTTACGATGGGTGGGTTCTGGGAAGGGCAGCCGGTGTTTGATGAAGTTGCTGGTGTCGCTGAGACTATGGTAGGGTACATGGGTGGGTCCACGCAGCACCCTGTGTACACTGAGGCAGGAACAACTGGGCACTTCGAGACAGTGCGTGTCGTGTTCAACTCGTCTGTGGTGACATATGAAAAACTACTAGAAGTCTTTTGGGCAAATACCGACCCCACCAACCCTACAGGACAATTCTGCAACACAGGCACATCCTACACTCCCACCATCTTCTATCACACACGCACCCAACACAACCTTGCCAACCTCTCTCTCTCCACTGCAGCAACGCTGCTCCACACTACCATTTACACGCGGCTAGTACCGACAACTTCTTTCTACCCTGCGGAAGAGCCCCACCAATTCATGTACCTCAAAAACCCTGAAAAATATCAACAGCATGTGAAGCACTGCAAACGAAAGGATCGGCTAGAGAGTGTATGGAAGGGAAGACCGGTAAGGATATAACACACGCTTCCCCACAAGACATGAGAATCTTCCGCCTCGCCAAAGCGGCTTCTCGGGGCTTTGCGGTGCAACCTCACGTCCGTAACATCTTCGGTGGTACCAAGCAACATGTGGTGCAATGTTATCGGTTTGCGGATTGGCCTTCTTTGAAACTGGGGGTCAGTTTTGTACACTATGAAAAGTTAGGGTAAAAAGGCACTTTACCTTCCCCCCCCTTTTTTTTCCCCCCACTGTGACTTGAGCTTGATAGGAGGAGGTGGGGCACGAACAACAATAATATGCAACGGTTTCTGTTCCTGTTGGCCCTGACGCTGGCGGGAGCACAGGGTGTGCCGATGGAGTTTAGATTAGGAAAACCGGGAGAGGATTGTAGTGCGGTGTGCTCTAAGGATGGTGGCGAATGCCAAGTGGCAAGCGGATGGGATTTATTCAACTTGGCGGAGTTTAACAAATTGATTGCGTGTCCAAGCACGCCTGGGGACATGGCACAGAACGGGACATGGTTTGAGGAAGTACAGCCTGCATACAGCACGGAGTCAAGCGAGTGTCTTGGATATCTAAGTATTGGTGTTACGAACGGACATGGCAATCAGGTGGCGTGTGGCGGCAATGGACCAAACTTAAGGAGGGTGTGCCGTTGCACCATCCCTCAGCCTGGCTTTGTGGTACAGACGTACCCTAAGCCGCTGACTACTGGGGAGAATGGGTCCCCCGTGCAGTTGGTCGGCATCACATTAAAGTCGCGCCCTACGTCGAAGGTAACGATCCCTATCTCGTCCTCGAACACAGCAGAAGGTGTCACAAGTGTCACAGAGATAGTCTTTGAGCCTGATCAGTGGAACAAAGCAATGACCTTCACCATCACTGGTGTGAGGGATTTTGTCGAGGATGGGAACAAGTCTTACACTGTCAGCGTTGGGCCAGCACAGGCGGATGCTTCTGACCCCTACAACGGCATGGCGGTGCCAGACACCCCTCTTGATCTTGTGAACATCGACGTAGACAAGGTAGGGGTCACAGTCACTCCTACTACAGGTTTAGAAACGAACGAAATAGGTAAAGAAGCCACGTTCACGATTGTACTGGACACGATCCCCAAGGCAGATGTCAGCATCCCTCTCTCGTCGAACGACACCAACGAGGGTATTGCAAGCCCCACGTCGGTGACCTTCACGCCAGCAAACTGGAACATTTCCCAGACAATAATCGTCACCGGGCAAGACGACAACTACGATGACGACGGTGACAAAACATACATGATCGTGACGGCAGTGCCTATCAGCACCGACACCGACTACAGCGGCATGGTGGTGGACGACGTGACTGTCATCAACAGGAACGACGACATCGCCAACGTGGTCATCACCCCGGAGTGCGGTCTTGTAGTTCGCGAGGATGGCACTGTTCCGTACCCCGGAATGGACACGAACACCTTCACTGTCCAGCTCACATCACGACCCACCGGCCCCGTGAAGTTCTCGCTTTCATCGGCAGAGCCAAGTGAGGGTATCCCGGATCCTAATGAAATTTCATGGCAGCGGGATGAGTGGGACGTTATAAGGACCATCACCCTTCTCCCGCAAAATGACGACCAGCCAGACTGCGACCAAGCGTATGAGATCAACTTGTCCAACGGCGAGTCCACAGATCCCAAGTACAATGCCTTGTGGGAGACGAAAATCGTGGCCATCACGCAAGACGACGACGGATACTGCCTTAGAGTGTACCCTATCTGTATTACGACATACGAATCAGGAACTCCGTCGTCGAAGGGCGTTGTGAGCGTGAGTCTCTCAAAAGAACCTGAAGCAGGTGGGGTGGTGACAGTGCCCATGAAGAGCTCCGACACCACAGAGGGCGTGCTGCCGTTCCCTGAGGTAGTCTTCACATCTGCGAACTGGAGTTCGATTGTGGAAGTTGGAGTGCTTGGGGTGGAGGATTATTTTGACGATGGGAACATCAACTATACTGTGACAGTGGGACCTGCGACTACAACAGGAGACACAAACTATCCTGGGGTGAGTGCCCTCCTTGTGAAAGGAGAGAACGTCGATGATGACACCTACGGTGTGAGGTTCGACCCTGGTGCTGTGCAAATCACGGAGAACGTGGATGACACGCCCACAGCAACCATTGATGTCTACCTTACCTCGGAGCCTTTAGCCCCGGTCACGATCACGATCGAGCACCAGAACAACTCCCGTATCGTGGATGACACTTTCCCTACAAGAGTCGCCGTCAACGTTCTCTCGATGATCTTCCAGCCTAGTGAATGGAATATATCTAAGACCATTACCCTAACTGCTATCGACAACTGGATCGACGATGGTGACAAGGACTACATGATGGTTGGAAAGGACTCTAGCTCGGATGACCATTACAACACAGGCGACATGGTTGCCTACACTGCCGTGAAGTTGGTGGACAACGAGACTGCTGGCGTCAAGATCGAGGTCGATGGCGAGAACTTCCCGATGCAGTTCGAGACGTCAGAAGAATTCCAGAATGTCACTACCTTCACTTTGTCCCTCAAGTCCGAGCCCTTGGCACCTGTCAACCTGTCTTTCAGCGGCATGGACATCAGGCAGAGACCTGATGTCTTCTGGAGAGAGGTCTCTGTGGAACCCCGTTTTGTCGTTGTCGCACCCGACCAATGGAACGCTACCCAGACTGTTCTTGTCACGTGCAATGACGACATGCTCGTCGACGGCGACAACCTCCTTCAACTTGCCATCGAATCTGACTCTACCGACCCACTGTACTCAAGCTATAGAGGCGAGAACTGGCTGAAGACACTGGACAATGACACCGTTGGTGTGATCTACACATTGACAGGCCCTGATTACACGAACGAGAGCGGGACCACAACTGAACTAGAGTTCAGGATGATCACTGAACCGATGTGCAAATGGGAGATGCCGGGCGGAACTGTAGAAGTGGCTGTAGCATCGACCAACCCTAGCGAGGGGGTGGCGGAGCCCTCGATGCTCTACATTTCCTCTGAGAACTGGACGCAGCCTGCCGTGATCACGGTGACGGGGGTGGATGACTTCGTTGCTGATGGCGAACAGAGTTTCAACATCACCGCTACTATTGTGAAGACGTGCAAGAACCCCAACGCATACAACGGCTCAATGGTCACTGCGGAGATCATCAACGGCGACGACGACAAGCCGGGTGTCTTTTTGAACCACACCGAGACACGCACAAGTGAGAACATGACCAGCTTGGACATCGTTGTGAGTCTCATGTCCCAGCCGGTTGAAGATGTCTACCTTGCTGTGTCGGTGAACGACAGCACAGAGGCATCCATCGCAGGGACGAACATGCTGAAGTTCACGGCTGCTAACTGGAACGTGACACAATTCATCACAGTAACCGGTGCCGACGACGACCTCATCGACGGCACAGTACCTTATGAAGTGAACGTAGCTGTGACATCGGCCGACCCCTTATACGGGGGGACGATGGCTGTTGTTGTTTTAGAAAACTTGGACAACGACATCCCGGGTTATGTGTTCTCAGTAGTCGAGGCGGTGACATCTGAAGATGGGAGGTCACAGATAGTTAACCTGAAGCTGGGTACGAAGCCAACAAGTGACGTGACCATCTCGTCCATCACGACAAACGACACCAGCGAGGCGACCGTGAAGACGCCTGTGGCCATCACCTTCACGCCTGACAATTGGGGCGTGGCACAACCCTTCACCGTCGAGGGTGTCGACGACGATCAGCAAGATGGCGACGTTAACTACAACATTATAATCGGAGCGCCCACCACCACTGACCCTAGCTACTCGGGCTACACGGCCACGATCCTTGGTGTGAACATAGATAACGACACACCGGGCATCGCTATCTACCCCGAAGAGCAGCTCACCACAACCGAGGGCGGTGAAGGAGCCATCTTCACGGTGGTGCTCCGCACTCAGCCGACAGCCCAAGTTTCCTTTGATGTCGGGGTCAGTGACAAAACAGAGGGTGCACTCAACACCACTTCTATCCTCTTCACTTCAGGTGACTGGAGCGTTCCGCAGACAGTGTCCGTGAGCGGGGTGGATGACACTATCTTCGATGGTGACATCCCTTACACAGTGACATTTGGTGATGTGATCAGCAGCGACAGTGCGTATTCATCTCTCCCGACACACACCATCAATGTTATGAATAGAGATAACGAGACTTCGCCTTGTGATGAGTTCACAGGCAAGTGTTTGCTAACAGCAGGTAGGTGTGAAGGTTGCTGCCCTTCGCACTGCTCGGAGTGCACAAAGCCTTGCAGCGATTCTGCAACAGACCCCTGCTGTCTAACAGGAGTTACTAATGAGTGTAGTGCGACGCAGCACGCACCATGCAGCCTTGAAAAGCCGTGCGAGCAGTACGGCAGAGTTTGCGACAATGGAAACTGCACAGTATGCTGCGAGTCGTGGTGCCTCGACAAGTGCGCTCCTTACGACGGTTACTGCAACAACATGGCATGCACCGGCTGTAGACCCAACTCGTGCATGAAGGTTGACTGCTCGACGACTCATGTCCCTCAGTGTTGCTCGCCGATCGACCCTTCCACTGCGGAGTGCTCGCCTACCGTCTCCTCACCCTGTCCAATCAGTATGTTATGAACACACAAACAAGGCAACACACACAGAATCCCCATGCTCGGCGTTCGGCGACGGGATCTGCAAAGACGAAGAGTGCAATGTGTGCTGCAAGGCGTCTTGCGGCACTTGCGGCGGTGACAAGTGCACTGCTGACCCAGCGGACAAGGAATGCTGTGACACTGCTATTGCTAAGGAAACCAAGTACTGCTCAGCTGACGTTGGTGCTCCGTGTATCAAGAGTATGCAAAAAAAAAGGTAGACCCAAACCAACCACCAGACGACAAGTGCAAGGAGTGGGGTGGGATATGTGAGGACGAGGCGTGCAGTGTGTGCTGTCCCGCAAGCTGCGGTGTTTGCGGGACAGGTGGTCCAGAGTGCACTCCTGACACAATCAAGAAGGGCGATAAGAATTGCGGTACTGCAGGAGCCGTGGCGCCTTGTATTAGAGGTATGGCTAGAACGATGAAAGACACCACACCACACCACACCACTACAGGTACGCCCTGCACACCGTACGGTGGTATCTGCAAAGATGAAGATTGCAACGTATGCTGCGATGGCACCTGCGGGGAGTGCGGCGGGAGCACGACGTGTTCGACAAGCCCGGACGCGAAGTGCTGTGACACAGAAGTCGCAAAGACAAAAGTCTACTGCGGACCAGGCGTCAATGCACCTTGCATTAGAAGTATGCTACGCACGCAAGTACTTACAACAACAGATGACTTGTGCAAGCCTTATGGTGGTATTTGCAAAGATTCTAGGTGCACTGTGTGCTGCGATCCGATGTGCGGTGAGTGCGGGTCTCTCACCTGCAACACCAACCCCTCTGGGCTGTGCTGCACTGACCCTATCGTGAAGTCAGGTGCTATGTGCTCGGAAACAGTTTCCGCTCCCTGCATTAGAGGTACATATACAACACATCACATCATTACCACAAACAGAGCTCCCGAAAGCCAACTGCGATTCCATTGGAGGCATCTGCAACGACCGTGAATGCAATGTGTGCTGTGACGGGTCGTGCTCCGAGTGTGGCGGCGACAAATGCACGGCCAACCCTATGGACGAGAAGTGCTGTGACACAGCTATTGCCAAGAAGCAGGAGTACTGCAAGCCTACAGGGGACCAGGACGCACCGTGTCTCAGGAGTATGTCTATGACTATATGCGTACCACCGCACAACAGACTCTCTCTGCAAAGAACACGGGGGCATCTGTCCGAATTCGACGTGCGAATTTTGTTGCGCCGCATCGTGCGGTGAGTGCTTGACTATGCCGTGCACGGGTCCGTGTTGCGAGGGTGAAATAGTGAAAGCGAACACCACCTGCGGGACTGCACCTTGTGTGCGAAGTATGCATGACACTGTACACGCACAACACCACAGCTGTCCCGCCGCCTTACTGCGATGTGTATGGGGGCAAGTGCGCTGATGAAGAGTGCAAAGAATGCTGCGCCGGTTCATGCGGAGTGTGTGCCGACACCGCGCAGTGCAGCCAAGCAGGGAACGAACAGTGCTGCCCTGCGAAGGTACGCGAACAGAAAGTTGAGTGCTCACCGACGGTGAGTGCGCCCTGCGTACGTGTGTCGGAGTGCACCAAACATGGAGGCATCTGCGACGACGTTACAAACTGCCGCATCTGCTGCCATCCTAGTTGCGGGCAGAAATGCGGCGTGCCCGAGACTTGTGCCAGCCTCTCAGAGGTGCAGTGCTGCAGAGACAACATCACTGCGGCAGGGAACAATTGCGGGGAAGATGGCGCGACTGCGCCGTGCCTGCTGCCTTCATCAAGTCATGAGGACCACTTATGGATCATCATTTTGATCATTGTGGGCATCTTGCTGTGTTGCTCGTGCGTTGCTGCTGCGCTGTTCCTGCTTAGGAAGAAGGACAACAAGGGCGAGCAAGACCACGAGAAGAACCAGAACTGGTTCACAATGGAAGAGCAGCGCCAGGAGATGCACACACTGCTGATGGAAAAACCTGACGAGGAGCTCAAAGAGGGTGACCCCAAACAGGATACCACAAAGGAGTCAGAAGCAGACACGTCTCTGAACGAGTCTGGGATGACAGCCACCTCCACATCGCCGCCAAAGACCATGAAGAAGAGGGGCGCGAGGTCCCTCAGCACCTCACAGGTGAGCAAGAAGGCAGAGGCAGACGTAGACCCTGGCCTTGACGTCTGAGTACCAAGAAGTGAAATAGAAAACAATGAAGGATAGAAAGTGAAGAAAAAAAAGGGGAAAAAAAGAAGAAAGAAACAAAAAAAAAAAAGAGCAAATCACTTCCCTCCTCTGCCCCTCCCCCGTAACAACTGCGCCTTTCAGGTAAAGCTGAAGGAGATCACTCTGTCTCCCCCCTTTTGCAAAATCTGTTTTATTTCATCTCGATCCTCAGTCTCGCCTCATGCAATGCTCACCAATGGCAAAGTAAACGAACACGGTCCTGCTCTGGTAACCGCTGAAACGTAGCGGCATCAGAAGGCAGCGTTAAAATCAAAAAGGAAGATAATAATAATAATAACAATAGTAGCTGCAAGGGGGAAATAATTGGTGATGGTACAAAGTATTCAACTTGGCTCAACAGTGGTGTGGTTTTGCTTCGTGTGGAGTGAAGGGTTTGAACGTGTTATCATCACGCTTCTCGTCAGCAAGCAGGCCACGGTGTTGACCGCCGTTTTTTTCTTTGTTTCCAGATAGTCTGTCCCTTTCTTTGGAAGCCCCCCCCACCCACCGATCATTGATTTCCCCCCTTAGCAGTTTTCTTTTCTTGTCCCTTATCTGGCCTGTTCTTTTTTATTTTTATTTTTATTTTTTTTTCATACCAATGATTTTCTTTTTCTTCTATTCGCAACAACCTACATCATGTAGGACAAAAAAAAAAAAGGGAAAAAAAGGAACCCAACAAAAAAAAAATAGAAAAAAAAAGATAAGGGACACCAACCGGTAAGAATAAAAAAGAGGGAAAAAAAGAGGGAAAAGAAAGAAGCAACCTACATAAAGAAGAAGTAGTGCGTAGTGATTCGACCCCTACTGCATTATACCATATACTGTGGTTCCTGGAGTTGCTCCAGATATTTTCATTTTTTTTTTCTTTTTCCTTCCCCCCCCTTTTTTTTCTTTTCTTAACGATGGGTCGTTTGCTAACACTTCTCCCATCACACTGATTTATTTCCCACTTTTTCTTTTCCTTTTTTTTTTTTTTTTTGCTTTGTGCTTATGCCACACAGTGGGTTCGTTTTTTGCAACAGGGCGGTTGAAGAAAGGAAAAAAAAAAGAAAAAGAAAAAAAAGAGACATTAGTTAATACCTACATCGCCTCACATCTAGAGGGGCCAAGCAGCCACCTCGGATTCGCTACCCTGCTGAACAACCGCATATCCACTCTTCTTTCTCCATTGAATTTTATATTTTTACTTTACTTTTTCCTGTTTTGACGCGTAATGATGTGTTTTTTTTTTCCCCCCCCTCTTTTTTTTTTTTTTTTTCTTCTTTCTTCCTCTTTCCCCTCCCTCTTTGTGCTGGTCTCTGTTACGTCTTTCTATCACCTTTTCCTCAGTTCCCCGTCATTCCCTATGCCGGGATGAGAATTTTTGGTTTCCCCCCCCCCTTTTTTTTTTTTTTTTTTTTTTTTACCTGAACAAAACAATAATCAAAATGACCTGTAAATGCGAAAAAAGACCTTACGCAGGCAAACCCCCCCTCCCCCTCCCCCCGATTTTGCGCAATTTGCAAAATCGCCAACTTTTTTTTTTTCCCCTTCTCCAAACCTTCCCTGCTCTTTGTTCATTTCTTTGTTTAACCACCCAAGGGTTGTGCGCTTGCTACAATGAGCTGTGACTTGTCTCACCTCAGGGGCTGCGCCAACATTTCTGCGGGACACAAATTATCATATAGGACATAGAGCACGCACTAGATCCTTTGACACACCAAACCTTTGGTAACCAGTGTGCCGAGCAAAAAAGCTTGGCAATGCTGAATTACTTAAGGCAAGCCCTGCTTGGAAAGGTTCTTGTGGTTGGTGCAAAATGGGAACAAGATAAGAGGAGGATAGAGAGCGAACAAGGGAGTGCTCAAAAAAAAGGGAAAAAAAAACATAACACAATAAAAGTTAAAGAAGTGAAAAAAAAAAACATGAATTTCTTTTTTTTTAAATGTCTTTTTTTTTTAAAGTATTGCAAAAGGGGTTTTTTTTTTCTCCCCACCCCCCTCAATTTTATTGTTTCTCCTCTTTTTTCCTCTGTTTTAAAAGAAACGGGTTCTTTTTTTAAAAAAAGAAGTTTTGTCTCCTCCCGCCTCATTCCACCCCTTTTAATTTTTTGTCCCCGTCTCCCATCCATGCTGCCGTCTAGTCGATACGAGGTGCGTGCTCTGCTGGCAGTGGCTGCCTTGCTATACACGCTGCTCACCATGCACCGTATAGAGCCGCATGAAGTGAGCTGCCCAGTCTAGGCAGCCAGTGAACCTGCCTCCTAGGAGCCCTGGCAAGGGTCTCAGGTCTCTTGCGCTGGTTGCCACAAGTGAGAAAAAAAGTCGAAAACAAAAAAAAGGAGAGAAAAAAAAAAAAAAAAAAAAAAAAAAGACGGTGTGCAGATTTGTTTTTAGTAGAATATGTATTTTCTTTTTCTCTTTTTGGTTTCCCGGGAACGCTGGTTTGGCTCCACGCTTTGAAGAAAAAAAAAAAAAAAAAAAAAAAAAAAAAAAAGAAAAGAAAAGAAAGAAAGAAAGAAAGGAAAAGTCCTGCCGCCCCCCTGCCCCTGGTTGCCCCCTTTTCTTATTTCTTTGTGTAAGTCACGTTCATTTCATCTCACATACCTTATGGCACGCACACCTAGCACCACAGGAGGATGCATGGCATATGGGCACCCACGTTGCAGGATGAGTCTTATGAAGATTTCGTTGGCCAGTTCAGTTTTGGGGTGGATAAGGTACAGAGCGTGATGCCGATGAGCAGGGAAGAGGTGTTGAAAGCAAAAGAGGCTGTAACTGTGGGGAAGAGTGTACGGGTGAGCGAAGAGGTGCACGTGGAGAGTGTAGAAGGAGGGGATGCAGACGTGGACGATGATGGGTGCGAGGTGATCTCGGTTGCTGGAGGGAAATCTGCCTCGATCCTTGACGAGGGTGAGCTGCAGTCGCGTGTGCAGTTCGACAACTTCGTCGGGACCGACGACCCTGATGACATCTCCGACCTGTCGGACTATGAATGGACAGACATGAACAAGCCTGCTGCGAAGCCTGCTGTGCGCCCCGTCCAGGGTCCGGCAGAACCCCCCGAAGGCAGACCGTCACGCCCCGATTTGATAGGACAAAACGAAGCAGAGGGAAAGTTTCGCAAAGCAACCTTAGGACGAGCCACCTGCGCCCTCCCACCCGGTTGGGCAATAGACGCCAAAACTATGCGGTCACGACCACCTTCGAAAAGTACTGAAGTCAACCGCGACGAGGTGCAGAAGCTTCACCACATGCTGCTGACTAAAGACGAGAACCAGCCCATCACAGATGCTGACATCTTCACAAGCGAAAAGGCACAGCAGGACATCCGGACGGAGGAGATGCAGCACGTGGACGCTGAGCTGTTTGGGAATCTTAACACACCCACCTGCCCTGAGCATATCTACACACCCTCGCCTTTCGAGCAAAAGGCGTCTCGTCCCGAGTCGAGTATTAAACCCCTCACTGCCGATACCTTGAGACAGGCAGAGCAGCCCCCCCAGGACGTACCTAAATGGGTCGAGGATATCGAACCCTTCGCGTTGGACCCGCACTTCGACTACGACAACATCACCAACCCAACACCCAAACCCATGACCCCCTACGAGGTGTAGCTTAACCCTACGAGCTTGCCGTAGTCACAATAATAACTCGATAGCTTGTTGTCCTGTCTTTACACTTTTACACTACTCAGGTTGGGGGGTGCGGCCTCTAGTTACCACAATGAGGAACGCGTCGATGGAGAACTTGCGTGTGGAGATGCCCCCCGTGCAGGAAGAGGAAAAGAAGGAACTGGAGGTCGGGCCACTGAGCCACCTCAAGAACGGTGATTTGGTATGTCGTACTGCGTACTATTAACAAATACAGATCGGCTCGGCGATAGTGGGCTTACTGACTGGGTTCCTGGGGTCAATGGCGGGAGTAGGTGGCGGGCCATTCTGCGTGCCACTCTTAGCATGGCTTCTAGGGCTCGGACATAAGAAATGTGTTGGGACATCCATTTTGTGTGGGCTGACGACATTGACGGTGGGTGGCTTGACGGCCTTCTTCTCGGCTTCATCTCTGAACATTCCCGTCATCCCTATTGCGGTGCTTGCCCTTGTCGCACCTGTGTTTGGGTATACACTAAGCACCTCACGTAACATACAACAGATATTTCTCGGCGAAGATGTCAAACAACATATCACCAGCGCTGCTCAAGCAGATTTTCGCTGTTGCCCTTCTCGTCTGTGCACTTCAGATAGTGTGGGGCCTCATGTACTCCCCTACAGGTGTCGAGGGGCACTGGACATACAAGTTGCACGGCAAGCCGCTCGTCTACGAGATCGAGAGCGTCGAAGGTGCCTTGGTGTTCCGTACGGCACGCTTCACGGGAGGCTTGCGTCAGGTAATCAAAGGAACGGAAGGGACTCCACAGGGCTTTGAGGAAGGGTGGTATACCCCCATGCGGTACCAGGGGGAGGTAAAAGGGACCATCTGGATCAGGGTGCTGGACAGGGGGTCGTCGATGGAGACAGTATACCAATCTTTGACACCAGTGCAGCACTGGAATGAAAGGATAAAAGCAACACGGGCCAAGTCCATAGTCGCCGAGACCTTCGCATCACTTGTTGCTGTGGATGCCGGCAACGCTGCCTTCCATTTTGGGATAGCTGTCATTGCAGGGACATGCTCAGGCTTGTTGGGCATCGCGGGGGGCTCTGTAGTGGTCCCCCTGATGTCTCTGTCAGGTGTTTTCCCTTGGCAAGTTATCACCACAACCTCTTTGCTGTCCATGATCCCTACCTCCCTTACGACCTGCTACACACACCACTTGAACGGTAACGTAGCTCTCAAGCTAGCCCCGGGACTCGTTACGGGCACTGTCATTGGTGCCTTCACTGGGAGCCGTCTAATGGCCTTCACATCAGAGGTAATCAGGAAATCGGCGTGTGCAGGAATCCTTATGTTCACGGCATGCTTGATGCTCTACCAAGGTCTGAGGACTTACGTCACGGTAATCCAAGATAAGGCTGCCCTCATAAAGACGGGTGCCGCGGCCATCTTCTTCTTCTGTCTGGCTTCTCTCTTGCAAGAGAAAGTCTTCAACCTCCCAGAGTTCTCGCACGAGTACCTGCTGACATTCTTGCAAGCAGTTATGATGTTTGGTTTTAGTTTCTTTGACCTCCGGAAGGGATCCACGAACCCTCTGGACGGGGCGCAGTCGCCAGCCCACAAGAAGCTTGAGAGGCGCTGCCCCTTGGCCGTTTACTTCCTGTTGGCTGTCTTAGTGACGACGGGTGGGATCTGCACGCATAAGGCGTCCAAGCTGCTGGACTACACCACGCAGGTTGTCTTCAAGTCGTCGAAGCTCCCGTGGCTAATGGTGTGGCGGGTGCTGTTGCTGCCTTGGAAGAGACGGCCGAGTGCCGCCGAATGGCTCTGCGCAGGAACACTGTCTTGCGGCTTAGCAGTGTTCGTGACTGCTGGTGCTGGGCAGAAGCAAGATCTCGGGATGAACTATTGGGCGGGTTTGCTGTCAATTTTGATCGCACTGGGCTGTGATGCCACAGTGTATACCCTTGAAGAAGGAGTGATATTCTCGAAATACAAAGCCGACAAGCATGAACTCATTATGTACCTCTCGGGGCTCACGGTGCCTGTATCGTTCCTGGCGCTGCTGCAGTCAGGGTCTTTGTCAACATCGTGGATCTTCCTACAAAGGGAGTGGAGGTTCCCGACCTTAGTGCTGGCCTATGCGGCGTGCACGTACATCGGTACGAAGTATATCGTGCAGATCGTGCAAGAGTTCGACTCCACCATGGCAGTGCTCACTACCTCCGTCCGTAAGGTGTTCACGGTGATCTTCTCGTACGCATTCTTTCCGAAGACCTTTACACTGCTGCATCTCGTTGGCCTCATAATGGTTTTCGTCAGCACTTACGGCCACATCCACTACACGGAGCTCCCGCAGCAGGAGCGTGACGACAAACAGGAGGCTAGTCCCCCAGGGACCCCGATCCAGATGCCGAGCCACACCCTAATGCACGACTGATACAATCGCACATGGTTATCATCCAGACGCTCAAACAGTGTTTTTTTTATTTTCATTATCTTGTCTTCAAATGTACGATTGACGTTAAAAAAAAAAAAAAAAAAAAGAAAAGAAAAAAAAAAAGAGATCCTTAAATCTTGTTTCGCGTTTCACATTTTTGTTTTTGTTTTTCAAATGCCCCTTTTTGCTCAAAGGAGTGCTCGATAGCTTTCTTTTTATTTCATTTCTCTCCCCTTTAATGTCCCGCATCTTAAAGAACCTACCTCAGCCAAAACTCTTTCTTTCGCTAAAATGACCGACCAGTTCACCAAGGCAGTGTACCTGATCAGGAACGGCCCTCCCAGGGTATGTGTCGAGAAACTAGCGAATTGCAAAGAAAAAAAATAATATCACAGGACAGCAGCAACGAGACCAAGCTCAGCTTCTACGGATTGTACAAGCAGGCTACCCAGGGTGACGTTACCGGGTCGCAGCCGTGGGCTGTGCAGGTCGAGGCCAGGGCCAAGTGGGATGCCTGGGACAGCCGCAAGGGGATGAGCAAGGAAGATGCCATGAAGGCCTACGTCGAGCTTGTGGCCAAGGACGAGCCCGACTGGGAGGGCTCCGAGACCGTGAAGGGCATGCCCGCTGGCTGGTCCATCCCCAACTAAAAATAGATTCAAAAAAACAGGGATATGAAGTTTGCCCGTCATGGCTACAAACCATGCACAAGCAAATACATACACTTTATTATCCCACCATTTTTTTCCCTTTGTGTTTTCTTTTTTTTTTTCTCTTCCTCTTTGCGTGTGCAACGCAGTTTTCTTTCCTTCTTCTTTTTTGATTTTTCTTGTTTTTTTTTTTTTTTTGATTTTTTTCCTCTTTTTTATTTCTCTTTTTTTATTTTTTCTCGTTTATATTCTTTGTTTAAGCTCTTGTTTCATTGCATCCTCTCGCAGGCCTAGGAGATGGCGTGCCGTGTGGCAGTAGGCCTGGTGCTTGCAGCTTCGGTAGGAGCGACGCATCTGCAGAGCTGGTGCTCTTCTGAGGTCAAAGTCCTTGCATGGGGTGCTGCATGCACACCGTTGCCGTGCGATGGGACAGTAGTGGCGGGCACAGCGTGCGGATGGGGGTTAGCAGTGGGCGATGTGGTGGAAGGGGGCAGTGTAGTGTTCAACGGTATGCAAGGCATTGCAGTATGCGGGAATGGGGATAGTGCACTCGTGCTGTGGGACCACTGGAGCGGTGGAGAAGATGGCAGCTCGGCCAACACATTGTGCATAGGTGGATGTGCAGGCATGTACCCCACACTAACGACCACCAAGCAGGCGTGGTGGGTGCCCTGTTCGGACCTGCACCCTTACTCCACGGCTCCCACCGCCCCGAACCCACCCCTGGACCTCAACACTTCTGTTGGAACTACCGACCTGTCCGTAGTGTGGGCCGATAAGGCTACATACCCTCCTGTCCTTCAGTACGGTGACTCCCTCATCTCTGGCCCTTCTGACGTGCTTACGGTGCGTGCCGGCGTTCTTTTTGGCCCTCTTATCGTGCAGTTGATATATACGGGAACCACCTCCGTTGCAACAGGGCCACAGATGTCATGCACTCTCACCAGTCAGAATGCTACGCTCGGAAGGTCGCCCACTGTACTCATGGACAGGGGCGTTGCTACGTTTGATCAGCTGTCGTTCATCACTTCGCCTTACATGGAGATCCCGGACAAAGTTATTGTCGAGATCATGTGCACGCAAACCCAAGGCATAGGGGTGAACGTCAGCAGCCCTTTGGTAGAGGGTGCTGTCACTGTCATGTTCCCCAACACGGCAACTATCACACCAGTCATCACAGAGACCATCCCATACCAGGGCTTACCTCCGAACTTCTACCCCACCACAAAGCACCCGTACTCTGCACCCTATGATTCTAAAGCAGTTCCTGTGGAAGACCTTCCGCCTCAAGTTGATGCCTCAAACTGCCAGCGCGACCCATCATTCTGCCCCTTCGACTGCCTCCTCACTACATGGAGCCCGTGGTCGGCATGCAACGAGTCATGTGGCACCAACGGCCGCTCAACGAGGTACCGCACCGTCGTCGAGTCTTCACGATACGGTGGCAGACCCTGCAGTGATTTTGATCAGGTGGAGTACGCGGAATGCAACAGATATGCTTGCGACGCGTTGTGTTCCCACGTTATAGAGGGTGACGGTTCCACTGCAGGATCCCCTGGTGACTGGACGTGCGGCACGTACTCAGCCATCAAGGAGCCCCAGTTGTACCTAAATGGGTCGAATTCCCCTTCTGTTATTGCAGGCTGTGCTGCACTGAAGCCTGGGGTAGCTACCAATGCTGTATTCTATTTTTCTGACTCCAACGTGAGTGTGAAGGTGGGTGACCAGGTGCATGTTGACATGTCCGGTGGCTCCGTCGGGAGCTCCTGCAACCTGATATTTAACACGCCGTGTGTACGGATTGTTGTTGAGGTGTCTAAATTCGGTGACGGGCCGTGGTGGGAGTGCGGGGTGTACGACCACACAGACACCCAAGGCACGCAGTACGCAGGCGGCGCCCATACAACGGTGTCGTGTACGTCGCCTGTTGCGTCCAGTAATTTTTTCGTGAGGATGCGCCCACTAGCAGTTGTATCAGGGGTGGGCAGCGGCTCCCTCACTGGCGGGCAGTCCATCCCAACCGGCTTGGGGAAATCACAAAATGTCCGGCCAGATGGAACCCCGTATGGTGGCACTTTTGGGTCGGGGCAATACGCAACTGTTTTTATCACAAGAGTGACAGTGAAGCTGCCGTGTGTGTGGGACTGTGAGCTAGGGGAATGGGGACCGTGGACGCTGTGCACCAATGTGTGTGGCGGAGGGAGACAGCAGCGGCAGCGACTGATCTTGAGGAGTCCAATAAACGGTGGTGCAGCTTGCGGGCCCGTAACAGAAGAGAGGGTCTGCAACACGCACCACTGTAATAAAGACTGCGAGTTCACTCCATGGGGACCATGGTCGGGTTGCTCCATCAGCTGCGGTGGAGGGATCCGAACGAGAACGAGATCTATCACCCAACACAGCCTCGGGCTTGGGGCATTATGCCCATCTAAACTTTACGAAACAGAACCGTGCAACCTCTCTTCATGCGGGTCTGACTGTGTGGTGTCTGCATGGTCTCAATGGGGGGCTTGCAGTGCCCCATGTGATGGAGGCATTCAGCTTCGCAAACGTGATATTTTGGTTCTTCCCACGGGGGTGGGCGCGGCCTGCCCTGCGACACAAATGTCTCGTGAGTGCAATATTGACCCTTGTTCGGCTCCACCCACACTACAACTGGCTCCTGACGCAGGGGGGGTGCAACCAGTAGCACAAGACAGCCCCGTTGGGGGTATTATCACACCTCCAATCGGCGTTCCTGACACGGTGCCTCTGTTTCAGTCTAACCCAGCCTACAACCTACCTGTGTACCAACTGGAGCTGCACCCCGCCCCTGGGGAGACCAGGGAATGGGAACCTGCAAACAGTGTGATGACTGCCTTTACGGTCAGGCTCAATGCCATCAGTGTCGAAAACCTGAAAACTGCACCGAGAGACCTTGTGCCATCTATCACAGCAAAAAGCCTTGACAGCAGTGTAAGTTTGTCGGGGACCACGACAGCGCCTCTTACTACGCAAGGCACTGCTGCATTTGTGGATTTGGTAGTGGTGGTGAGCAACATGGTAGCAGGGACAACGCGTCCCCTCGATATAGGGTTCTCAATTGCGTTCACACCGCAGAATGGTTATGAGTACAATGAGATAGGCACAGTGCGCAGTCTGAACCTTTATGAGAGCAGTGCAGAGGAGAGCACAGCGCTTGTGGCAATCTACGAGACGGCAGTTGAAAGCTTTGATCGTGAGCAGTGGAGGCTTGATGTTTCCAGCTGGGCTGGCGTGCCTTCGAGCAGCATAGAGCTTTTATCCGTGAAGGAAGACACGGAGCTTGGAACATATAATCCACCTACTCCGCCCTGCAACACTAACTTGAGGACAATCGTTGTTTTCCGGTTCACTGGTGCCAGTGACAAGTCAGTTGAATACCTGCAAGAAGCATTGGACCCAACTACAACGCTGTCCACAGGTACCGCTCCAAACTGTGGGGTGTTTACAGCTTTCTCTGCCCCGCTTGACCATCCCCGCCTCCGCCCTTACTATAACCCTGTCCCAGTAGTGACTCAGCCGCCCACAACGACTCCTAATACGGAATCATCGTCTGTCGGCTTGGAGGTCATCATCATCCCTATCCTCCTCTTTCTGTGGTGCGTGGGTGTTGTTGCCTGGTTGCTTTACCGCAACTGTCAGAGTAAAAAAGAGCCCCCTTACGAGGCCCCGTCAACCGTTAGCATCGATATGACGAATAGCCGAGCCACTGTACCTACCGAGGGAATGACTAGCCCTGAAGGGGGGACTAATCCTATCGAAGAGGCCTTCCCATCTCCTCAGGGTGCCTAGGCGTTTGTTGTGCACTATTTAGTTATTATTTACATGTCAATGTTTCATTTAGTTCAGTTGTTTTTCTGTTGCATTTTAAGTTGCCTGTTGTGGTCATCGGACACATGTTTGTGTGCTACACCATGAAAGGTAAATCAACATGAGATTAGACCCCACATGGCTTGGTCTGTCTGAGGACGATGTTGTGAGAGAGAGTGGGCATAGTATTGCTGCTTTGAAAAGGGCACAGAAGGCATTTATGCAGAGTAAATTTGACAAAGTGCTGCGCGAAGTTGCTGGGGGGTGGGAGGAGATAGCGAAGGATAAGAAAGCTGCTGCCGGTGTGACACTGGTAGTGCAGGCGCTGCATGAAACTGGGAAGGAAAAGCTTGCTTTGGACGTAGCTGGGAAGGTGTTTGGGTCGCTGCCTGATGAGCTTATCCCACTGCAAGCAAGTGTTTTGAAAGCTGTTGGAGAGCAAGAGAAAGCGGAGGCCTTGTGTGCTGACCACTTGACACTTGCGAAGAAGACGCCCACAGCAGCCACTCTTGACATTTTGGAGACCTACGTGCTTCAGATCCTTGCACCTGCACAGGCGGTGCAGTATATCGACAGTGCATACATATGTTTCTACAGCAAGGACACTGAAAGAGTAAAGCAACTGAAAGAACATGTGCACGAAGCAGCGATTCCTGCTGCTGCCCCTCTCCCTGTGACACGATCTGAGAAGCCGCCTCAGGACCCTGTAAACATATCCCCTAGCCCACCAAGCAAACAGCAGACCCAGATTACCGAACAGGCGCCATCCCCCGCCCCTGCTGGCCCGCGGAAAGTACCCACAGTGCCGCAGCCAGTTTCATTAGGTACACTTGAATTCTATTTGATCAAGTACCTAGGTCCCAACAAGGTATGTACATAAGATTAGTGAATGACACGTACGCAGACAACGCACAAGGCAGTGACAGCCGTACTCGCGATCTTGCTCTTCCTTCTTCTCCGGCGGTCGTTTTGGTGGCAGAAACCAGCAATAAAACTATGAAGGTTTAGGTGATCTCTCTTTTTCGTTCACAAATGGAAAAAGTTCGAAGTGGGCTACCACAACCCGCTTACAAAAGTGTTTCCTTTTTATCGCGCTGTACTCCATGCACCCAGGACGCAGGGATGGCCAATGCAGATGTCGTTGCGTACCTCAAGAAGCTGCGGAAATCTTTTGATGACCCGATCCGGCAGAGGGGAATCGATAGGGCGGTAGCGTCGGTGGAGAAGTACCCGTTGCGGTTGACAACTGAGCAGTCCGCAAGGGACTTGGCGGGCATCGGCGACTGGATTGGGAAGAAAATAGGTGGTTTCTTGCGAGGAAAAGAGAACCAAGCCGAGGCAGCCGTAGACATAGGAGCCGTGGAAGTGGTGCTGTCGCAACACTGCTCAGAGTCCATGACGGAGGTTGTGGCGGACGAAGAAGAGGCGAAGAAGTGGAGGGTTGTCGAATTGAAGCAGAAATGCAAAGAGAACGGTCTAGTTACGTCGGGCAATAAGGCGGAGCTGCTTCAGAGATACCTCACGTTCAAGAAGCTCGGCACGTCTGGTGCTCCCGCTGTGGACATCGCCACGCAAAGCGAGAAACCGAAGCGCAAACGGTCTGAGAGTGGACAGTTTCCTGTCAGCCTTTTGTCCAAGAACGGCACTTACCCGTCTATACGGTACGCCTCCGCGTCGTACGCACTCATGCTGGCCTTCCACCGCCTCGCAAGTCAAGGTACTCAGATCATACGGATCCCTGCTCTCGTCATGGAAGCTCAGAAGCACACCCTCACAAAGTTAGGCACTGCTGGAAACCAAAACGAGCCACAGCAATGGTATTCCACAGGTCTGCACAGCTTGCGGGCCACTCTGCTGAAGAACAACCTCATCGAAACCGCTGCCGACGGATACCGGCTCACAGAGTTGGGGAAGGAGTTCGGTGTTCATCTGTGGGCATGCCATTCACTGGAAATACGGCACACGCCAAAGAAGCGGAAAAGTGAAGATAAAGAAGCGAAACAGAAGTCAGAATTGGAGCTAGCAAGAGAAAGAGAAAAGGAGAATGAGCGTGAGCTGGAAAAGGAAAGAGAGCGCAGGCGAGAATTGGAGATGGAACTCGAGCGAGAAAAAGAACTTAGGAGAGAACGAGAGAAAGAAAAAGGGAGAACAACGGAAGAAAAAATATTGCAGGAAGAGCACAAAGATTCTGGTGAGGGTTTAATTACGCCTAAAGTAGAGATCATAGTTATTGACACGGACGGGGAAGAGTCCCGCTGTGCGACACCACAGACACCGTCCTCGCCGCACATGTTGCACCCGTTACAGACCCCGCCCAGCAAGCCTTTGCTGCCTGATGCTGCGGACGAGCTGCAGGAGATACTACAATGGGGCAGGGAGCTGGGCGTACGCTCGCCACCACCTAAGATACCTAAAAAGAGCCCGCGAAGCAAAGTAAAAAAAATAAGTACTGGCAGGAGTCTCAGCACCGGCAGGCGGATCGTCAACGTAGGGGGGCAGCAGGCACTTACAGCCAGGTCAGTGACACCTCAGCCTCATCCACGGGTCTTGGAGCGTGTGGATTGGAGGTCCTTCGCGTCAGGTGCATCCCCCGTGAAGAGAAGAAAGAAGTTAATTGTATCAAAGTCGAACTACAAAGTGATGTGCGTGGTAGATCACAGGGAGAGACAGTGGGGCACTCTGCTTGTCAATAGGCTGACTGCTAAAGGCATTCCGTGTCTGAGCAGGTCCCTCGAGATTGGCGATTTCATCTGGATAGCAGTAGCTCCAGACGGAACAGAGACGGTACTGGACACCATTGTCGAGAGGAAGCGAGTAGCCGACCTTGCGGGATCTATCATGGACGGGAGGTACAACGACCAGAAGCAGCGCATGATCCACACAGGGCTGCGGAATCTGATTTATGTAGTCGAGGGCAACCTGAACGACAGGAAGAACATGCAGACAGCACTCGAGACGGCGTTGCTGACGACGAGCATGTTCGACGGACTCTTCGTAGAGCACACGACAGGTACTGATGGGACAATTGCATTTTTGCAGGGAATCCATCATAAGCTGGATGAGCTTGTGGCTAACTGCGCTGACATTGAAGAACTAAAAGTTTGGGGTGTGAAGAAAAAAGCACCACCTCCATTTGGTGAGGCTGTGAACCTGACAAACCAACTCCCGTCTTTCTCAGAGTTTACCAACCGGGAAAAAACGCGAAATGCGGACGCTGCGAATCGAAACATGTTCGCCACTCAGCTGTCGTGTGTGAAAGGGCTAAGCTATCAGGGTGCCTGTTCTGTGACCGCTGTATATCCCTCTGCCACTGCTCTTTACAAGAAGTATACAGAATTTAAGTCGCAGAACAGAACTGCAATGGCGGAGCTCTGCCTCAGCACCGTGCCGACTAGGACAAAGACACGCTTTGTAGGTGACCATGTCAGCTCGTTGGTCTACAAGGCTTTTATGTCGGAGAGCGGCTGACCTAGTTATCCCAGTAAGATGTCGCTGCCGTCACTTTAGTTCTATGTTGAGTACAAACAACAAATTATCATTAAGGCTAAGATGGACCAAGACGAGGGGTACTCCTTCATGAGAAATGCCGGCATGCCGCAGATAATGGAAGCACTGCTGGTATACGCTCTGCACGTCCACACCACCACAGGCACGCGTCACCGTTGCTAGACCGAACGATATCTATCACTTCATTGGGCAGTCTGCCTTCAATGTGAAAGTAGAAGAACAGGCGAAGAAGCTGAACGAGCTGTGGCCAGAAGGCATCGTCACGGAAGAAGAGCAGACGGAGTTAGAGAAGCTGCACTTCAACCCACATGTTCATTCAGGTATCAGAGCTGTTTGTATGGCATTGCACTACAGATGACCAGTTGCTGCTATTTGTAGAGTACATGCTTAGTGGTGTGTCTTTGGAGATGGAGATCAGCCCCACCGTGCTGCGGTGCTTCATCAACGTAGTTGCTGCCAACTACGACAGTGCGGTTCCATTCCACAACCTCAAGCACGCTGTGGCGGTGTGTCAGTTTGCATTTGCTCTGCTTAAGCTAACAAGACTAGAGAACACTTTGCCAGCCGTAGAGCGCTTGGCGTTGCTTGTGGCAGGCTTCTGCCATGATGTCGGCCACCTGGGGTTGTCAAACAGCTACCTCAGCAACTCGGGACACCCCCTTGCCGTAAGGTACAGCGACCGTTCTGTGATGGAGAATCACCACTCCAGCTGCACCTTTGACATCATCGGCACTCCGCTGTGCAACATTACAGCTGGGTTACAAGAGGCTGACAAAAAGCGCTTCCGTCGGGTAGTAGTAGAGCTGATTCTGTCTACTGACGTAAGCCAGCACAAGGCAGGATACGAAGAGCTCAAGGGGCTGGACTCAACTATCAACTATGGGAGTGACGCAGAGAGACTTGTTGTGCTGAAGAATCTACTTATGATGTCTGACCTGAACAACGAGGCTAGAACCTTTGAGCTGTCTCAGGTGTGGGCGCCCCTGGTGCTGGAAGAGTTCTTCCGCCAGGGTGACAGGGAGCGTGCGGAAGGGCTCCCGACGATGGGCTGCATGGATAGAAACAATGCTAGGCAACACAATGAGCAACAGTTCTTCATTAATCACTTGTGCCTGCCTCTTTATGAAGCCAATGCCAACGTGTTCCCCGAACTTCTCACTTGCGTAACTAACCTGAAAAACAACGCTTCGTCGTGGGCTGCATTTGAGGAATAGCCTTGTACAAAGGTACCTGCAGCAACTTACACCGATTTTAGTGTTCATGTGTTTATCGCCTGCTTTTGCCACCACACAGCAGGAACCCTGCAAAAATGGAGAGGAGAATAGTAAATTCTGGGTGGCTAGGTGCAAATACCAAAACGAAAAGAGAGTCAGTGGAAAAACCTATGAGACATGTAGAGTTCAAAGCGGATGCAGCAGCAGTATTGGCGAAGCAACCGGTGGCGGAGGTAGGGGAAGAAATCCGTATCGAAGAGAACAAGGAAGTGTTTGCTCTGACACGAATCACGGCAGCGAAAGAGCAGCGTGAAGACAAAAATAAAGGAGAAGTGGGAGACGAGGTGGATGCTGTTGTGCAGTGCATGAAGAAGGGGCTTAAGAAAGCGATTGACTCCATCTCCAGGACAGAAAACCGGTCGCTCGACCCAAAGAAGGACTTCACGTTCAAAGCAAGGGTGGTAGACAACAAGGAGGGATATACCTTTGTGGGTTTCAGCCCTCTGTGCTATAGGCAGATTAGAGAGTTCTTGGACACCCCCCCCGAGGCATTGATGGACAACCTGTGCAACAGTTCATGGCGAGTGTCTCCGGCTGCAAAGTCGTCATCCACACTCTACTTTGCAGGGACTCACTATGTAATAAAAACTATGAACAAGGAGGAATCACTCTTCTTGCGTAAGATAATCCATCTTTACTACCACCACATCAAGTACAATCCCCACACGCTGCTCCCACGCTACTTCGGGCACTTCTCCCTCACTATGCACTCAAATAAGGAAAAAGTGTCATTTGTTGTTATGAATAATGTGTTCGATACTGGTAAAAAGATGAACTTGACTTACGACCTGAAGGGCTCGAAGGTAGGGAGGCTGGCAGAAGCTACGGAAAAAATCCAAAAAGACTTGAATATGAAGAGCTACATTAAGGTAGGCGAGAAGCGCAAGACCATTCTGATGGGGCAAATCTATAGAGATACAGAATTCCTAGCAGCGTGCCAAATTATGGACTACTCGTTCTTGTTGGGGGTCCAGCCGATAGACGAAGAGCGTCCCAAGAGAAACCTCGTGCGCTACGATGACGAACGTGTGATCCGAGCAGACGATGGGGGAATGCTGAGTCAGGGGGGGGATGAGATGTACTACGGGGGCATAATAGACATTCTACAGGAGTACACAGTACGGAAGCAAGCAGAGAACTTCTTCAGGGGCTTGAGATACAATCGTGATGAAATCTCAGCTGTCTCACCGGGATTCTACAAGCGGCGATTCAATGAGTTTATGGAGTCAAAGATACGGTAGACTTGTTGCTCCTCATATTTTTATTGTATTTTAGTTCAGTTGCTTATATTCTTCCATGTTGTTATTGTTGACCATCACGCACAGCTGGGTGGGTTGAGTTGGGATGTTGAGCACGGAGGAGGCGTCGCCTTCGTCACTCCCGTCAAACACACATCTAGGGATCGATGTGTCTGGAGTGGACAAAAAAGAAAGTGTAGGGAGTTGCGGGGATAGCAGCGTAGGACCTTTTAGGACTTCACATGACAGCAAGCGGTATGATGAGTCAGAGCAGAGCCCCAGAAAAGTGCGACAGTCGTCTTGGACGATGCCAAAGAGGAAGAGGGGGATGCTATCTGCCTCGTCAAGTGATATGGCCGTCGCGATGGCTGTGGTGTACACAGGGCTCTTTGTGATCGTGCTTGTAGCGGCAGGCCTGTCTTACGTGTCATCAGTCGATGAGAAATCAACCTGGCACTTCATTCTCTCAGGTCTCCTTGGCGCAAGTGCCCTTTTCTACTGGGTATCCTCACTTACCAGGTCCGGCCTACTCTCTTTGAAAGCAATCTCATTCTGTTCGATTGTGACTGCTTTCTTGACAGCTTTCGCAGCCCAAGTGGCGTATGAGGACACGCCTGCTGTGATTGGCCAGATACAGGCAGTACTCTTGCTATTGCCTTTTCTTAATAACAACCACAAAGAAGCATTGTGGATGTTGGCTGTCAACGCAGCATCGTGGGTGTTTGGTTGGGTTTTCCACACGCACTCCCTCTTCGCCGCCCTGACACCCACCCTCCTCATTGCTTTCATGTCCTTTCTGGTTCTCGTCCATCCGTATTTTAGATTCTCGGCACACGAACAGTTGAGCGGTTCGGATGTTCTCGAGCACCTCAACCAGAGCGATGTCGAAGTACGACCCGTCGAGTCCCATTCACTGTACCGTATCGAGGCGGAGAAGGAGCGGCTGCACTCAGAGCTGAGTTCGGCAAGCGCGGGGATACCTCAGAAGAAACCTTCAATAAGCTCTTCTGACACGGCGTTCTTCGTGGCGCCGCTGGAGACTATTAACTACAGGCTCAACGCTGTGTGCAGGGCTTCTGTCGACGGGCTTGTGCGTGGCGACGACGATGAGGTATCCATCGCTAGGAGCTCTTCGATCGCCAATACTGTTGGGAAGCCGCCTTTGAGACCGTCATCGTCTGTTGTGAGACTGGCCACCGATACCGAAGGCTCGCCCACTGGGAGCAGACCTACGCGCAGCTACTCCCTGTCTTCCCACCAGTCGCTGGCGTCGGACAAGTCGTCGTCTAGCCACGTCTCATTTGTGCCCACACTGAAGCGCACCACAGACGGACACGGAACATCTTTTGCGTCGCCTGTGCTGAAGCAGTCCGAGGAGGAAGAGGAACTGGACGACGCCGAGTCCCTTGCGCATACTGTGTCGCGGTCATCATCTGAAGATATCGTGTCGTCGGAGCTGAAGCAGCACATGACGCCTTCGAAGAAGAGCGTTCCCAAGAAGAGCCTACCCATTGCCACAAAGAGGTACAACAGCATCCTGAAAGGCAGGCCAGGGACAAGGTCGGGTAACTCCCTGCAAGCCTCACCAACAAATGCAGCACCGGTACCGGGAGCTGTACCAACATCTCCTCTCAGCTTCTATTCTCTCGGAAAATCTGAAGACGAATCAAAAAAAGACGCAGCTGAAGCCATGGAGCTGGTGAAGTCAGTTGTGCAACTGGACTTTTCTGCCACCATTCCGCAGAACCACCCATTGGCAGGCGGCATGAAAATCCCCCTTCAGAACTTGTCGTCTACAACACTGCAGAAGCTAGTTGTGCTCTTCACGCGATTGTCCGAAGAACTCGACACTTATCGCATCCAGCGTTTCATATGTGCCTGTGTAGTGCAAGTGCTGCAGTGCGAGCGAGCGTCTATTTTTCTGTGTGATTGGAATAAGCAGCACATCTGGACGATCTCTGACGAGGGTCATCAAATCAAGGTGCCCATGGCAGGATCACTCGCAGGATATGCAGCTCTGAACAATAGGGTGCTAAATATTAAAGACGCTTACAAGGATGCTAGGTTCAACAAAGATGTAGATAAAAATACGGGCTACGTGACAAGGAATTTGCTAGTGTATCCCATATCAAGGGGCATCAACTACACGGGAAGTGGAAATGTGATCGCTGTGGTAGAGGCCATTAACAAGGTTGGTGGGACCTTCACAGCAGAAGACGAGGGGGTACTCGCGTTGCTGGGAAAACAAGCTGGGATTCATTTATCAAACGCACAAGTGTACCAGCAACTCCAAGTGGAAGGCAACAAGACCAACTCGCTGCTTGAGGTGAGCAAGGAAATCAACGACGTGCAGCTGGACATCGGCGCCATGATGTCGAAGATTATGGCCAGGGCGCGACAGGTGCTTACTGTGGAACGTGCTTCAATCTTCCTTGTCGACGACCACAAAAGAGAACTGTGGTCTATCCTGACAGACAGTGAGACAGCGGCGCAGATTGGTGGTGACAACGTGATCAGGCTCCCTGTAGGCGTGGGTCTTGCCGGCCATGTTGCGGTGACCGGGAACGTGTTGAACATCCCCGATGCTTATGCTTGCGAGCTCTTCAATCCGGAGTTCGACCGCAAGACGGGCTTTGTGACAAAGGCAACACTGTGTGTGCCTGTGAAGCCCCAGCACTCCAACAAGGTGATGGGTGTCATCCAGTTCATCAACAAGTGCAACGGTGAGGCTTTCCACGACAGCGACGTCGAGCTGGCGTTATCTTTCTCATCGTTTGTAGGCATCTCACTGAACAACATTCTTTTGTACGACGAGCTGCGCGAGGGACAGGTCCTGAGGGAGAAGAACAAAGAGCTGGTGAGGCTGCGTGACCAGGCCAAGCAGGCAGCCGAGGCGAAATCGAACTTCCTAATGGCTATGTCCCATGAGATCCGTACACCAATGTCAGGGGTGATAGGGATGTGCGAACTACTGATGAACACGAAGCTGTCGTCAGAGCAAAAGGAGATGGGCGAGACAATCAAGTCTTGCGGTGAAGCTCTCATGGCAATCATCAACGACATCCTCGACTACGGCCGTCTGGATGCAGGAAAGCTCGAGTTAGAGAAAAGACCCTTCTTCCTGGTGAACATCTTAGAGGAGACAATTGACGTGATCCGCCCGAAAACGGAGAACAAAAAGATCGCCCTTATGGTTGACGTTGACCCACAGGTCACCACGGAGCTCGTGGGTGATGTGTACAGGTTACGGCAGATCCTCACCAACTTGCTTGGGAACGCAGTGAAGTTCACACCCGACGGAGGGGATGTCACGCTGCTGGTGAAGCTGTCCGAGTCCAACGCAAAGTCAATCAGTGTGTACTTCTCAGTCACGGACACAGGCATCGGCATTGCTCCAGGCGCTCAGCAGAAGCTTTTCAAACCTTTTGAACAGGCAGATGCGGGGACCACCAGACAGTATGGGGGGTCGGGTCTGGGCCTCACTATCTGCAAACAATTGGTAGAAGCCATGGAGGGTGAGATAGGGATAGAAAGTGCACAAGGCAAGGGGTCGACATTCTGGTGCACCGCTGTGTTCGGTAGGCCTGCAACGAGTGTGGAAACAGTGTCGGAGTGTCTCAATAACATAGCAGGTGAAGTTAAAGGGAGCAGGCTCGCCTTGTTCGGGTGTTCACACACAGTGCACAGAGGTGTCCTGCTGAGGTTGCTCTCGTTCCTTAAGGTGCATTCTTTATTTGTGACGAGCTACCAGGAGCTGTCTGCGCTCCTGAAGGCCGATGATGGGCAAACTGTCACGTACAAAGCAGGGACTTCGGAACGCGCACCGCAGCCTGGCTTTAAGATCCCCGAGCTGCTGATGATTGACGAGGGGTTGACAGGGCTGGGTGAGGATGAGCTCAAGGAGCTGGTTACATACTGCAAGAGTAGCCAGAAGAAGCTCGTGATGTTGATGTCCATGAAGAGCAAATCGGCGACAGTGTACAAGGAAGACTATGCGCTCATCCTCACCATGCCGCCAAAACTTGCACTGGTGGCTGGCGTCCTCAACAATAACGAGGGCAACATGCTGAACGCTTCTTCGGGCACAGAGGATGTCATCCAGAACAGCGCCGCGGCATCTACGAAAAAGATTCTCGTCGCTGAGGACAACACGACCAACCAGCTGCTGATCAAAAAGCAGTTGGCAGGGTTTGACATCATACCGCGCATCGTGGAGAACGGGCAGGAGGCAGTAAACGCGCTGTCTGAAGAGCGCTACGACCTCATTTTCATGGACTGCCATATGCCTGTCCTTGACGGTTACGGTGCAGTGAAACAGATTAGAGAGAAGGAAAGAACTGGCGAGCTGTGGCCCAACCAGCCTCCCATAACCATCGTCGCCCTCACAGCAGACGCATTGCCGCACACAAAAGGTCTCTGTGTTGCCGCTGGGATGAACGACTATATCACGAAGCCCCTTCGCAGGGTCACTCTTAAAGAGACTCTCGATAAATATTATTTCAGGACACTTTGAAAAAGATCATTTTTGTTTTTGTTTGTATGTTAAGAATCCCCTGCTCTTGAAAAACTGGCAAATTAAATTTGAAGAAAAAAATACAAAAAAAGAGGGCAAAAGCGACGCAGTATATAAGCCTTCTTCGAAACATGAGGCTCAGTTATCTTTGTGCGAATTCTCTTGTTACTACTGTAAAACAAATAACTACGGACGGATAAATGCCAGACTGATGGAGCACTTGAAGGGCGCCTCTCACCTAAGAGGGTGCACTTGGAGGAGTCGCGATATGACCGGGAGTTGCCTAGTACGGTTCATACTCCATTTTGTATGGGTATGCGGCGCTAACGCTGCTTGCATAGCAACTTGGGCTTCTTTTTCGAGTCCGGACAGAACAGTCCGACGCTGGGACGAAAACTCCCAGGCATCAATAGCCGTTCGTGATTTTCGTTTTACATTATTTTCAATTCTTTTGCGTGCCTGCTGCCTGTTACTCTGTATGTAAGCGGCTGCACGAGTCTGGTTCGTTCTGTCTATTCCTTCACCTTTTTATACCTTTTCTTGTGTCTCCAGTCCACTTCCTAGTATGTTTTATTCACTGTCGTGTACTTTTTGTATTCTTGTCACCCGCAGCCCAGCGATATGGAGAGCGAGTCGACGCCGCTGCTCAGAAGGGGGTCTTCGAGGAAGAGGTCTTCATGGTGGCGGAGGGGTGATGTAGTTGTTGTGACATGCTGCATCGCAGTGCTGGTGCTGATCGAGCTCTACGGCGTGATTGTGCCTGTTGTATACGAGTCGCATGCCGTAGACCCTTCATGGGTGAACACGTACGGAGAGGGTGATGCCATCCAGCAAGTGTTCGTTGTCCCCGGGTCCGGCGCCTCGCACTATGTGGTGAACTGGGTGACGTTTAACACAGGCGGCCGCGGGCCATCGTTGGTTACATTACTTAATAATAAACAGAACTTCACCTCTACGCCGATCCTGTTCACCGACAAGCCGGAGTGTCCTACCGTGACACGCGTAATTCATGCTGTGGAGGTCGACATCACAGATCTGACCCCACCCATTTACTACAAAGCAACCTACGGCAAACAGTCTAGAGTGCTGCACTTCACACCAACGCCAACCGACGGCGCCCTGCGTGTGACCATGTTCGGCGACCTGTCAGGGATGTCATACGGGAAACACAGCGACACGTCGATCCCGCTGCTGAAGATGCTGTCAAACAGCAACAGGACCGACCTCATCATCCACATAGGGGACATCGCCTACAACTTAGACGACGACTGCGGCAGGATCGGCGACGGCTTCATGATCGACATCGAGCCAGTGGCCTCAAAGACACCTTACGTGTTCGGCCCCGGAAACCATGAAGCCGAAAAATGGGAAATGGCGTCATATAATCACTATGTACACAGGTACCGCGGAGAGCACGCGATGGGAAGGAAGAGTGGATCCAACAGCAACAGATGGTTCAGCTTCAACTCAGGGATTGTGCACTTTGTTGTACTCGATGCAGATGCCTGGGCCAACAGAGTGAGCTTCGGGCGGGCTGATGCGCAGATCTCGTGGCTCAGCACCGATTTGTCGCGTGTCAACAGGACGGAGACACCATGGGTGGTGGTGCTGTTGCACCGTGCCCTGTACTGCACCAAAACAGATGATGCAGAATGCAATTCTGAGGCGATGTCGCTACGCGTGGGGCGGCAGTATTGGTTCTCCCCTGTGGGCATAGAGGACGTGCTCTTGCGGAATGCTGTCGACGTAGTAGTCTCTGGCCATACACATCACTACGAGCGCACTTTCCCTGTCGCGAGGGGTACACGCATGGCATCGGACTACATGAACCCAAAGGGAACAGTGCATATTCAGTCGGGTATTGGCGGTGGTGTGTCTGAAGATTATTTTGTTTCCCCGCAGCAGCCGTGGGAAGCCTTCAGAGACACCACTTACCAGCGTGGGGTCAACCAAGCCACCTTCCACAACTCCACACATGCCACCTTTACACAGCTGAACCTGTCGGGGCACGTCGTCGACGAGTTCAGCATTGTCCAGCAGCACCACGGTGGACCTTGGTGAAGACGAGGGATGAAAGTCTAGTTATGTTTGAAGAAAACGTAAAGTTTCTTAACATATCACATTTCCGTTTTACGTACGTCACTTTTGTGGTCATTCGCACTGGGCGTGAAGTCCCTGTGATGCGAAGAACACTTATTGAACTCATCATGTTGTTTACAATAAGAGATGATAACACCAGCAGGAACAAAATGACAACGAAAGCCATCGTGATGACTGAGACAGGGGGTCCGGAGGTACTGAAGCTGAGAGAAATACAGCTTCCCGTGCCCGCTGCATCGCAGGTGAGGGTAGCTGTGAGGGCGGTGGGCGTCAACCCTGTTGAGACATACTGGAGATCGGGCACTGCAGGTAGGAACCCCAAGCTACCGTACACGCCAGGAAGGGACGCCAGTGGTATTGTGGACGCGGTGGGGCCGAACGTGAAGAAGGTGAAAGTTGGTGACAGGGTGTTCAGCACGGGCGCAGTGACGGGTGCCTACGCTCACCACTTTCTAGTCGGGGAGTCAGATGTGCACAAGCTCCCAGACGTTGCCTCGTTCGAGGCTGGGGCCAGCTTGGGTACGCCTGCCATGGCCGCTTACAGGGCACTGTTCACTCGAGGTCAAGCCAAGTCTGGGGAGAATCTATTCATCCACGGGGCTAGCGGTGGTGTCGGTCTGGTGGCCATCCAGCTCGCGAAGGCACACGGAATGACTGTGACAGGCACAGCTGACAACCAGAGGGGCGTGGAGTTGCTGAAGAGGGTGGGCTGCGACCATGCGTACATTCACTTGGAGGATGGCTACTTCAAAAAGGTTGCGGCCCACGGCCCCTTCGATGTCATCATCGAGGTGCTCGCCAATGTCAACCTAGCCAACGACCTTACCGTGGCTGCGAAGAAAGGCAGGATCGTGATCGTGGGCTCCCGTGGCACCGTGACCATCAACCCTAGGGACATCATGACCAAGGAACTTGAGGTGAAGGGACTCTTCCTTACAACACAGACCGAAGAGCAGAAGCAGGAGGCAGTGGCAAAGCTTGTCGCGGGCCTTGACAACAAGACACTAAAGCCCGTAGTTGCTGAGAGGCTCTCTCTTGACCAGGTATGTCGCGAAGCCTGCAGCAGCAACAGCAACACTACAGGCACCCACTGCGCACGTGCACGTTATCAAGCCCGTGGATGGTGCTGCTGGGAAGATCATCATGATCCCCAAGCTGTGAGCGAGATCTTAACCGTGTTGGTCTCAAGAAAAGAAAGAAACGCGTGCCGCAATCTTCCTCACAGAAGGGAAGCTCGTGATGGCTTCTTCTTCTTGAAATATGCAATACCAAACACAGACAAAACGTTAAACACATGATAGTTGATAGGCAATAACAGTGTTGCTTTATCCGGATAATGAACTGTTGTACATGTTTCCCAACAGAAAATAAACTAAAATGCCGCCAACGGTAAGGGCAAGGCCTGGGTTCCGGCAGGTGAAGGGTGGTGGGATGGCGATGAACACCACAGAGTCCATCAGGCAAGCGAAGCAGGCTATGATGATGCAGGCAGCTTTGGGGGACACAGACATTGCAGACACTTCAAGGAACCATTTGGGGGTGTACTTCAGGTACTTGTTCATGCTGGTGATCCTGCTTTTCATCGTGTTGCTGATGGTGATTAAACTGGACGGTGAGCACATAACACCTCCCGAGAGGGACTCGGATGAGACAGAAGAGTTTGCGAAAGCTGACGACGATGTGACAGCACAATATTTTTCGAAAGTAAACCGTGAACGGCAGGCAAAGGAAGCGGGCGAGACGAAGATACAGGAAACAATTAGGAGGAAAAAAGAGCAGCAGGAGATACAGGAAGCTCATGAAGAATTTAGGAAGAAGATGGCGTCGCCTGAATGCGATGCCGCGTGTCGCAAAGAAGGTCAGCAGATCCAAGTGCTGCACGACCAGGTCTCTAGTGTTGTGCTGACAGACTACTACGAGGTATGTGGCTTTTCTTTTTCAACAACGACAACAAACAAAAAAGGTGTTGGAAATGAAGGCAGGGTTTGGGGTTGGGAAGAAAGAGCTGAAGGAGAAGTTCGAGGAAATGAAGCAGAAGATAGAAAATAAAGACCCAGAGGTAGAGCACTTGGACCTTGCGGAGTTGACGGAGGCGTACGGTACTCTGCACAACAACGAGGTATGGAGGCAGGTCAAGCCAGACACACAACAGGCGAGGATGTACTACAACCTGTACGGCAGGAAGCCACCTGCACACATGCGCCACAACGCAGCCTTCGCGCGTCACGGTGGTTGGGGTCAGGAGTTCCAGACTCAGGTGTGGAAGGTGAAGAAGCTTCTCGGTTGGCTGCGCTACTTCGACAGCAAGTACATGGACCTCGGCATGCTCGGCCTCATCATGCTCTTCACCGCCCTCCCAGTCATCCTCAACTTCAGACAGCTTGTCAGGACCATGAAGGGTGCCTTCCCCGACCTCGACCCGGACAACGCAGAGCAGCACGAGGAGAGAATGGAAGCGGTATGCTGCATAGAGCCTTTCTTATGTTTGTAACAACCAAACAGCTGCGCCGATCCACTTACCAAAGGCCTCGTAAACACGGTGGTGGTCGTTAGAAACAAGAGTCGATTTGCTTTTTTTTTTTTTTTTTTTCGTACCAATCTCATTGAATTTGTCGTGTTTCTTTTTTTCTCTTTATCTTTTCCCCTTTCTTTTCTTTTTTCTTTTTAGTCAAAATAACTTGAGTAACTTGAGTAAATGATACAAGAACTTGTCATCCTTGTGCCGTAGCAAAGAATTTATTTCTATTTTATTAGGTTTTACATTGTTTTTTTCTGCCTCTCGCACTTCTTTGCTCGAGCGAAAAACCAAAAACGGCAAGTTTCAAAAGTATTATCTTGAGTTAGCAGAATTAAAGAAAAAGGAAAAAGAACGAAGAAACCTTGAATTAGTGTGTATACGTAAGCTATTCTTCTGATCTACCACTTGCCTAACCCTCCCTTCCTGTTCCCACCATTGCCACGCTAACTGGTGAAGGCTTCCTCCAGACGTTTCAACTCACCTCTTAAGATCAACAGTATGCAAAAGGCAACGTCTACCATGTCGTGCCCCAACCCTGCAGGAAGGGGGCTTGTGGTCCGTGTGTGAGAAGTGTTTAAGCTGTTCGTGTCAGAGACAATGCAGCGTAAAAGTAAAAGAAAACTTCCGTCCTAGCTCTTGCTGGCCACTTCTTCTCATCCTTTGAAAGGGCCTGTTTAGTTTCATCAAGAAGAAGATTTTACGTTTATGTCTGTGTTTCTTCTTTTTTACCACTTGTTTATTGTTTATTGTTGAGACCCATTCTCCTTTGTACGTATCCAAGGACCACATGTCGGATGGTAGGCACTGCTAGGCTATGTGCAGTGGTGCTGGTGATGTTTAGTTTGGGTTTCATCCTGCCTAGTGTTGTTCAGGAATGTGCGGACAGCGTGGGTGCCCGAAAAGATGGTGTTGTTGATGTGCATAAGGAGCTGTGCATTCGGAAGGAGCACGTGAGATGGGAAGGCAGACTCATTAACACAAAGAAAGCAAACACAAGTGGTCATTGTGAGGAGCTCTGTGTGCGTGATGGCGGCTGCAGCTACTACACGCACCACGGTGGACTGGCGAGGTGCTACATTTTTGCAAGCGTTAAGTCTGAAGTCGTCGAGAGACATACACAGAACTTTACCTCAGGTAACTGCGTGTACCTCTGTACCATTCCCCAAAGACAGGACGCCAGCTTCACATCGGGGTTCTGCCACATGGAAAACCACACGTGGTACGAAGGAGGCGGCCCTGCCGGGGGCTATGCCTCACAGCTCCATTACCGCTCGCCAGACTCCTCAGCAGCATGTGCAGGCAGAGCACCAACCCCAGATGCCTGCGCGAAGCGATGCTTGGAACATATTGACTGCGTCACCTTCAACTGGAGGGGTGCTGATATGGCGTGCCATGAGTTTTCGAAACGCGGCCCGAAACACAATGGGTCTGATGGCTTTGGCCACGTAGCGGGCAATTGCCGAAAGGAGGGTGCTTAAGTATTCTTCTCACTAGTTTGATAGTTGCTCACCACATACAGGTCAGGAGAACATGCAGACCCCTCGCCGTGCCTTGCGCTCTAGTTGGGTCACGTGGCTCTTGTGCGCATATTCTGTAACAGTGACAGCACTGCTCTTCGTGAGTGCACATCAGAATGTGATATCCAAGTCAGCTGCGCCAATGCCATCTGTACCTGTCATGCCTGTTACTGGAACGGTGCGCATACCGATGCGTGTCCCTGTACCCGTGCCCACTGCGCCGTTGTTAGTGAGTTTGCAGACCAAAACGCCCAAAGTGTTGGGAAACAGCAGGAGAGAGAATGAAAGACATCTAATCGTGTCACATTATAAAGAAAATCTGACATGGCTTAACACTGGGTGGGGGGCTGACTTTAGCCACAGCGTGTATGAAATGGGAAGGGTGCCCGGTGTGGTGCCTGACTTCTCCGACAGCTTCGTGCAAGACATGGGGAACGGGAGGTACGCGCTTCTGAACTTCGCAGACGAAGGTTCAGGGTACCTGCGCTTCATCCTTGACAACTATGATCACCTGCCTGATGTGATGGCCTTCTTGCACGGCAAGCCACAGGCTCACAACCCTGTTATTTCGCAATGGGTAGGTTGCTTGCGGGACGACGTCGGAGACACGCCCCACTTCGTGTTTCTGACAAAAAGATTTGTGGAGAATAGGTGCATCATCGACTGGGAAGGGAACTCTATGCTGAAGAGAATTAAGATTGGCCCTCGTGCAGGCGAGGAGATAGACTACGGCGCCTTCGTGGCCTATTGGAAAGGTTTCCCGTGGAAGTTGCTAAACAGCACCCTTGATGCACCCCCAACGTGCGTGACATTTCACTGTTGTGCAGAATTTGCGCTCACAAGAGCGATGGTGAGGAGCAGACCAAGAAGCTTCTACGCCACTCTGTGGGCACATATGCTGGACTTCATACTGGACGAACAGAACGCGAAAAAGTACCATGGAATGCAAGTGAGGGCGGCCGGTGGTATCTTTGAACATATTTGGCACATGATCTTCCATGAGCCGGTGCACATGCAGAGGACAACGAACAGTAAATATTGTGCCATCATGAAACCCGATTGCGGTGCTTGTTTGGATGAAATAGAATAGCTCTTTTCGCGATCTTCGTGGTGCTCTCGCCTACCCCGAAATGAATTCTGTGCCAGCCAGCAAGTGCCGGTTGCGACAACGAAAAAAGAAAAATGGAGGAGGAAAAAAAAAAAATAGCTTTTCGCGGTTACTCAATCCATCCCGATCGCAATCCGAGTATTTAGTTCCGTGAGAGCATTATTCTTTCTAGTGCTTTTTTTATCTGCTTTATTTACGAACTCCGTCTCGTCGAATGCCACAACCCTCACCTTTCGCCGTCGTGGAGTTCGCGAGAAAGGTCCCCGCATGCATAGTACCGCGGCAGACAGTCCATCAGCTGCCCCGGAAAATGTTACACATTATTCCATGGCACACACTATCACAGTTTTTTTACATCAATAAATGAGCGGAAGATGACTGAAAAGAGGAGAGATCCATGGATGGTGTTGCTGGTGATCAAGGACGATGGAGTGCACAGGACAAGCTTATTCCCTACCAAGCAACCCAGTTGAAGCACCAAGACGGCCGCCTCGAAAATTGCTCGGAAAACATCGAAGCGCATGATTTTTCTTGTTAGCAGAACTTGCATCACCTCATCAAGAATTCAAGAACTCAGGCACAGCGCTACTACCTGCAACCCGCACGAGCACTAGCACACTTTGGGCTCATAAAAGAGAACGCACAGCATAATAAATATATGCACGAGAACTTTTAGAAAGACTTCCCCTTAATGGGTCAGTAAAGTTTTCCAACTTTAACTTTAAAATCAATAATAATTTGTAGCCACCCATTTTGGGTGCGGAAAAAAAGAGGGGAAATATGTTCGTTTACAGTAGATTTTTGTTTTCTAGAGTCTTCTTCTTCATTCACTTCTGAAGCCTTCAAGACAAGCACGCAGAGAAAATAAAAAAAACAAAACAAAAAGGGTGGGGGCAAAAGAACAAAAATAAAAGAACATGAATGGAAAGAGAAAGAGATCAGATGAAGGGGTGAACGATATGACAGTGTTCGTGAAGACGGGAGGCGGGGTTCACGATGTGGAAGTGTCGGGGAAGGAGACGGTGGGGATCCTGTACAAGAAGGTTCGTATGCAGTATTTATTCTTTTCCACCCCTTGTTATCTATTTCTGATGGCCGGAACAGGATCCAGCGAGAGGGCTGGGCAGGGAGGGGAGCTTGACCCGAAGGCCCAGGAAGATGGGAAGAGACAAGGGGCGACTGACGCTGCGGTGAACCAGACCTTGGACGAGTGTCCTAAGGGGGATACGGAGGCCCAGAGGGACTCGAACAAGGGGGACCAGAGTGCGACAACTGCTACGAGGAAGATGACCGTGAGCGAATTCTGTAGGGAACAAGCTGCGAAGAGACAGGGCGGTGGGAGGACTCTGAAGCCGCAGGCGGATGACGCCCCCGAAGGGACCAAAGAGGGCGGGAACGCACCGAGCGGAGGCAGCCAGTCGGGGCCTGACACACCTAGGGGTGGGATCCAGACGCCGGAGGGAGATCAGCTGATGGGAGTCGGGGCACCGGAAAGGGAACAGCAGGTGGAAGTAGGGGGAGACTTCGTTCAGCTTGACCCGATTGATGTGGTGATGGGCATCCCAATTCCGAGAGCGATGGTGCCACTGAGGGCGAGGCCGGGGGACCGACTGCTCAAGTTCATCATCCAGTTCGAGGGCCGGGTGGAGATCATCCTTGAAGAAGGAACGGACCCTGGAAGGGAGAGGACTGAGGAGATGCTTCTTGCGAAGGCCGAGTCGCTGGGTGTTCCACTGGAGGTGGCTATGGCTGGCCAGATTGGTATCGCTGGACTTGGATACATGATGGTAAAGCAGTACTTCGCAAGCTTGGAAGGTGGGTCGGACGGAGAGCGCCGCAGCCGCATTGTGGGTTGTGAGGTGCAGAAGTCGGAAACATACCGCGAGTTCGAGTTCCCGAGGACGGTCCAGGATTTCCAGATCACGTACGCGTGTGGGTGTTCGGCGGTGCAACCTGTTCGTTTCAAGGGTGGCGTGCTCAAGGGGACTCTGGAAACGGCATGGAGGGTGGTCAAGTTGCAGACCCGGGGGTGCAGACACCACCCGACACCGGGGAAGGAAGGGGTAGTGGGCATTGCGGCGGGAGCCGGCGCTACCAAGGTGACACTACGTGAGTTCTTGGAGAGGTGCGACGCAAGGATAAGGGCCCCAGTGGGAAAGGTCAAGGACCTGATCAAAGTGAAGGCGTGGGTGAGGGATGGAAGGAAGGTCACCCTCGACGTCTACGAGGGGAGGGGGCCCTGCGAGAAGGAGACGAGGCGCACTGTCCAGGACCATCTGCGGAAGATGGGTGTTGAAGAGGTCGACCTGCAGTCAGCGGTGGTGACGGTCCCGGGGTTGTTCGAGGACGTCTCCTTTGAGAGGTACCTTGGGCTGTTGGCCCGGAAGAAGGAGGAAGACAGGGAGAGGCGGCCTGAGGTGGTTGCCACGGACCTCCCCACCCTGGAAGAGCTGAAGTGGAGCAAGAAGGACAAGAAGCGGGCCCGGGCCCGATCGGCCAGTACTGACTCGGATTGTGTGGAGGGTGGCTACATCTATCTGAAGGGTACGGGGGCGGATGGCACCGTGGTCGAAGCCAACATATGCAGGGGTGAGCTCAAGGGGATGACCGGGCCCCAGTTCAAGTTCTTGGCGGAGCACAGGTTGATGGAAGAGCTGGGGAGCGACGACCTGGTGCGGGACACGGTCAAGGTGCGCAACAAGGAGAACTGGGCCCCGGTGAACAGTGCGGTGGCTTGGCTGCAGCTCGAGTCGGGGAGGGCACGGGTGGGGCCCATACCCCACAAGAAGAGGTCCAAAGGCTCGCTGGCCAGATAGGCCAGCGGGGGTGTGGGGGGCTGTTCTCCCCCCCCCCCCCCCGCCATAGGAAGATGTGAAACTTTTTTTTTTTTTTCTGAGAAAAAAAAAAAAGGGAAAAATAAAAGAATAGGGAACAGGTGCTACAACGGCCAGGCTAGATAGAATCACTTAGATTTTTTTTTTTTTTTTCCTTTTTTTTTTTCTTTTTGTTTTTCTTTTTTTTTTAATTTTTCTGTTTTTCTTTTTCTTTTTGAAGTGGAACCATCTCGGTCGACGTTTTTTTTTTTTTTTTTTTTTTTTTTTTTTTCTTTTTTCTTTTTTCTTTTGTGGTGATGTGTTTTTCCTGTTTTTGATTTTCTTCTTCCCCCGCTCTATGCTTTTTCGCATGGACATTGGTCACTCTGCCCCTTTCCCCTTTTTTGATTCTCCCTCTTTCCCCCTCCTAAATTTTACCCCCTGCCCCACTCATTCCTCCCTAGTATGTTTTTGAATTTGCCTCTTCTTCTTTTAAGCCTTTTTTGAGATTTTTATTTTTGAATTTTTATCATTTGGAGTTGCTTCTTCTTCTTCCCCTCTCCCTCCCATAAAGAAAAAGAGAAACCCGCAAACCCGCAAACCCGCAAACCCGCAAACCCGCAAACCCGCAAACCCGCAAACCCGCAAACCCGCAAACCCGCAAACCCGCAAACCCGCAAACCCGCAAACCCGCAAACCCGCAAACCCGCAAACCCGCAAACCCGCAAACCCGCAAACCCGCAAACCCGCAAACCCGCAAACCCGCAAACCCGCAAACCCGCAAACCCGCAAACCCGCAAACCCGCAAACCCGCAAACCCGCAAACCCGCAAACCCGCAAACCCGCAAACCCGCAAACCCGCAAACCCGCAAACCCGCAAACCCGCAAACCCGCAAACCCGCAAACCCGCAAACCCGCAAACCCGCAAACCCGCAACCCGCAGACCCGCAAACCCGCAAACCCGCAAACCCGCAACCCGCAAACCCGCAAACCCGCAAACCCGCAAACCCGCAAACCCGCAAACCCGCAAACCCGCAAACCCGCAAACCCGCAAACCCGCAAACCCGCAAACCCGCAAACCCGCAAACCCGCAAACCCGCAAACCCGCAAACCCGCAAACCCGCAAACCCGCAAACCCGCAAACCCGCAAACCCGCAAACCCGCAAACCCGCAAACCCGCAAACCCGCAAACCCGCAAACCCGCAAACCCGCAAACCCGCAAACCCGCAAACCCGCAAACCCGCAAACCCGCAAACCCGCAAACCCGCAAACCCGCAAACCCGCAAACCCGCAAACCCGCAAACCCGCAAACCCGCAAACCCGCAAACCCGCAAACCCGCAAACCCGCAAACCCGCAAACCC